>CM052540.1:29870956-29926554 GCA_028533065.1 Trachops cirrhosus | reverse complement strand
CCACTTTCTTCATTCCCGTTCTCCCAGCACTCTGCAGTCTTGCTTCTGCCTTACCTCACCCCACTGAAACTGCTCCTACCCATGGCATCAAGTCTGGAGCCAAATCCAGGGGCCACTTCTCAGTTTTTCCTTTCCCCTGAGCCATTTATCTGGTGATTTGAATCCTTCTCATAAATATCAACTCTAGGGGTTCTTTAGAAGGCATTCATGAGTCCTCAGTCTGTCTTCATGCAGTCTCTGAAATTGTTCCACAAGATGTACAAATGTGCATTTTTCTAGGAAATTCACTGGATTCGTCAATCGATCTACCAAGATGTTAGGAACCAGTGCCCTTGAAATCTCTGTTGACTAGGATTAGAATCTACTGGGAAAGAGCTAAGATAACAATGTTTGGCTTGTCTTTTGTGTATGCACTAGTAGGTCATCAGAGCAGGAATGGTGGCTCTGACCTATGCAGTACCCAAGGGCTCAGCTTCTTCTAGCTCTGCCTGCCATCTCCAAGGTATAGCCCTCAACTTCATAGTCCAAGGTGGTGGCATCTCATGCTCCAAGCAGCATGTTGGAGGGAGGGACAGAGAAGGAAATAAAGGTCATGCTTCTGCTGTCTCTCAAAGATTCCTGGGAGCTGCTATGTGACATTTCCACTTTTATACTATTGGTCCAAACTTAGTCACATGGACTTATCCGTCTGAAGAGAGGTTGCTAAACATCTCTATTCTGGGCAGTCATATGCCCAGCTGAAACTTCTATTACCACGGATGAAGGAGAGAATAGATATTGGTGACAGTTATCAGGACCTGCAGAGTTTCCATGACAACACCAAAGGTGGGTATGTAGATGGTTCACACAACATCCCTTTCTACTTCCTTCTAGTACATTATAACTGGGAAGCCACACTTTCTAGACACCCCTGCAGCTGGCATTCCAAATGTTATTTAGGAATTGTCAATTCAATGAACTTACATGAGACATGAACATGGAACTAAGTGGTGAGAGGCAATAAGTGAGGCATCAGTTTTGCTGGTGTGGATTGTGGCAGACTGCTTTCATGGTCACCAGCTTTCTGGTTCAGTAGCAGTAGTGGTGGTGGCTTCTTTCCTGATAGTGATGGACGAGGCAGGACGATTCTGAGGGCTTACAGTGATCTCTGGAAGCTCCGTTTTAGGTCTACTCTGCCAGCCCTTCCAGCAATGTTGTATGTATACCTGAGTTTTGCAAACTTTAATGTTCAGATGGAGGGCCTGAAGATCAGGCTAAAGGATAGATTCTGATTCAGTAAATATGGAGTGTGACCCCAGATCCTGCATTCCTAACAAGCTCTGGGGTAATGTCTGATGGTTAGGGTGGATTTTTAAAAAAGATTTTATTTACTTATTTTTAAAGAGAGGGGAAGGGAGGGAGAAGGAGAGGGAGAGAAACATCAATGTGTGGCTGTCTCTCATGTGCCTTATACTGAGGAACTGGCCTGCAACCCAGGCATATACCCCAACTGGGAATTGAACTGGTGACCCTTTGGTTCACAGGGCAGCACTCAATCCACCGAGTCACACCAGCCAGGGCTAGGGTGGATTTTTGACGGCTCAGTCCTATGGTATCCTCTGCTCACCTATACCTGGTCATAAACTCCTTTCTGCTTTAACTACCTAAAATTGGTTTCTGAGTGTCCTAATTCTGTGACTTTCTACCTTGTCTCTCCTAAGGGATCTTCTTCTTGTGTTTGTCCTTTAATATTGGTTTACTCCAGGGCTTAGGATCATTCTATGGACTCTTCTTAAATAATCTCCTCCATTATCTAGGCTTTAATCACTACCTAATGTTTTGCAAATTCCCCAACTGTTTGTTCAGTGGCCAACCAGCTGCCTCTCCCTGCATCTTCCATTGTTTCTCATCCCTCCTTGCTTTCTATATCATTCTTGAAGCTCTGTGTTTGCACCTTGTAAAAAGAATCAGCACATAATCCTTGCCTCGGGCTCTGAGTTCTAGGGAACCTGGGCTAGTACAACTTTCAACAGATTCCCTTTCCCCTTTTCCTGGAATATTAATGTCTCCTGGAACTTGGGTTCCTAGAGATTTGGAGGTGCTCTATTGGTCATCTTTCCCAGTATTGAACAGGCACATGAGATTCAGCATGTCCAAAACTGGATCAATCTCTTCACCTTCATATCTGTTCCTTTTCTGGTCTGACCTGTCTTAGTGACTGGGGCCACACTGCACATTTCCAAGCTACCTGGGTATCATTCTTGACTCTTTCTTTCCCTTTCATCTAGTCTGTTACCCCTCCACCCTCCTCTTTTCTTCTTCTCATTTAATTAACAATTATTTATTCTTAAAGAGGCAGCGTAGGTACCATCTTCTTACACCATCTCCTTGGTACAGGGATTACTATCTACTGAGCTCTCATAGGCCCTTGAAATTCTCTCTCTTACAGTACTTATCATACTTCATGGTAATTAATTTTTTCTTTTCTTCTTTTTCTTTATTTATTTTTAAAAAGATTTTTATTTATTTATTTATTTTTAGACAGGGAAAGGGAGGAAGAGAGGGAGAGAAACATCAATGTGTGGTTGCTTCTCATGTGCCCCCTACTGGGGACCTGGTCCACAACCCAGGCATTGCCCTATACTGGGAATCGAACCAGCAACCTTTTGGTTCACAGGCCAGTGCTCAATCCACTAAGCCACATCAGCCAGGGTTCTTTTTATTTATTTTAATGTTTAATTTTTTAATAGTTGTACTCATGGCTAAGATTTATTACAGCAAAAGGATACAAAACAATTTAGCAAAGGGAAAAGGCACATGGGACAAAGTATGGAGAAAACCTCTGAGTCCTATCCCCATGGAGTCACACAAAACATACTTAATTCTTCCAGCATCAGACTGTGACAACCCATGTACAATGTTGTCCATCAGGAAAGCTCATTAGAGACTACAGCCCAGGATTTTTATTGGGGATTGATTATAGGCGTCCTCTGCTTGGCCTGTACCAAAATTTCGGACTACCAGAAGCAAAGCAAGCCGATAGCATACACCACACTGTTTGCACAATCTAGACACATCAGTCACCACTGCCGGTTAGGTTCGGGAACAAGGGAACACACCTGAAATTCAAGTTCCCAGATGTTGGCCAAGGGCCAACTTTGTGAGTAGGCCCTTCCAAAGATAGATTAATTGATAAATTCATTCACTTCATTATCAACTCATATTAGGCACAAGGTCTTCGGGATACAGGATCCTGTTTTCATAAAAATGAAGTGGTCGTAGTGAGTAGGGAGACATAAACAAAAGACCTAAGCAAGACACAGGATGCTAGAAGACAACAATGCTACAGGGGAACGATGCAGAGCAGCGGGAGGAACATCAGGACAGCCTGGGCCTGTGCTTGTGTTGGGGTTGGCGCGTTCAGGGTCGGTCTTGCCAAGAGGGAGGGAATTGAGCAAAGCTTTCTTTTTATTCTTAATGAATCTGTCTCCCACCAACTTTGGTGTCTTATTCAACCCTGAATCCCCAGCACCTCGGATAGAGAAGTGATTAATTGATAGATGGGAGTGAAATGAGGCAAATGGGAAGGAGAGAACTTAGGATCGTAAGCCTTCTAGGGGAGGAAAGATAATTTCCCCTCTATCCTTCTGATTTATTGACTGAGATCTCTGTTCTAAAATGCAATTAACAAGAGAAAAATAAACAAGTTTATTAACATGTATACCTCATGTATAGATGGGAGATACCCAGAGAGGTGGCTTAGAATTCAAGATTATATACCATCTTAATAGGGGAAAGGGAGGGTGATACAGGTTACTTAGGGGAGAAAAAAATGATTTTTAGGAAAGATAAATGGGCCCTTAGAAGAAGAGATAGGAGATTGTGACAAAATTTGTCTGAGTGTGATCTCCAGTCGATCTTCCCCAGTTAATAAAACTCCCTGGAAGAGGATCTATGACAAGTGAGTTCCTTTTGGATGGTCTGTTTTTAGACAAATAAAGAGAATTCAGAGAAAGCCTCTCCCTACATTTGCTGTTTTTCTAGTGCCTTCAGCTCAAAATAATCAATATACCGAAGTGGCATATTTTGGGGTGGCCTGTCTTAAACTGCTGCAGTCATATTTTGGGCTGACATATTCTGCTGCCCCTCAGCTTCCACCTTAAGTAAAGTGAAAGTGTTCTGATATGATCGATGTCCAATAGGTTTCCTTTGTCCTAGGTTAAAGTGGCTGGAAACCACACTTTATAATCAGCTTCAAAGCACCACTCAAAGATTCTAGATAAAGTGCTCAGGAAGGACGGCTGCCACACACAGCAGCAGAGCCACCTGTGCCTGGTTCTTAGAGGCGGCGCCCACTCCCAGGACCAGCACTCACAGGGACCTCAGAGGGACTGCCTCCTGCAATTTGGGGCAGCTTCCCTGCCTGGCCCTCGTCCTGGCTCTGCAGGACTTAGGCAGGGAGCCCCACTGACTCATGCTAAAACTCAGAAGCTCATACTCGATGTAAAATAAAGTTCCACTTAGGGGAGTGTATTCATATCCTCATTTTGCTGTAACGGTGTATCACAAACTGGGTGGCTTGAAACGACAGAGACTTATTCTCTCAAGTTCTGGCTGGAGGCCAGAAGTCTGAGATCAAGTGTCGGTGGGGTGGGTTCCCTCTGAAGACTCTGAGGGACAATCTCTCCCCTGCCTCTCTCCTACTTTCCCATGATAGTTGGAAACTGTGGCATTTCTTGGCTTGTGGATGCATTACTCCAATCTCTGCATGTCTTCACATGGCCCTCTCCCTGTGTCCTTCTGTCTTTACATGGGTGTGAGGCACCTCCCATCAGGCCCCCTGTTAGGAGACATTGTCTTCATAGAGGGGTTCTTAGACTTCCTTTTTGTTCATTCTTTAAAGAACTGAATACTTGTTTTAGAACTTCTTCCTAGAAAAATGCACTTACAAATGTAAGGAGATGAAAAATATTGCATGCTATTTCCTTTACATTCTGTATTCTGAAAGTTCATCATAATTAATCTAGGTGTAGGTATTTTTTTCTTGTCATTTATTCTTCTTGGTCCTCAGGGGGCCATCTCAATTTGAGAGCTTATACCTTTCTTCACCTCGGGAAACATGCCATGACAGTTGACTTGAACAGCAAGAATTTGAACTGCATACGCCCACTTACACATGATATTTTTTTTATAAAAAGAGCTACAATTTATAGATTATTTATTATTAGTCTAGACTTTCTTTTTGAATTATCGTAGGTTGTGAAATAGTTTTTAGTATTATTTAAATTTTATCGATAAGAAAGTGAGACTCAGCTTAAGCAATTTGCCTAAGGTCACAGGTGACAAGGAACAGGACCAGGAATAAAACTTATAAGGGCTGAACCCAAAGTCCACGTCTTATCCCTTAAGTCTTAGAGTAGCAAATGCATTGCAGCTGTGCCAAATGGTATGCTCCATAAACAAAGCCATGCTTTAAAGCATTTGTGACACTTTAAAGTGACAAAATTAGACTTTGATTCCTGTAAGTTGGCACTGAGGACCTTCTTAGAGATTACCTAGTAAAAAAATCCTTTTGATTTTCTTTCAGCTGTACACCCCAGTGTTTAGACACTCCATAACTTACTAAGTGATCATCCCAATAAATCTCGCACCCATCTAGAGGCAGGATAGTAAGCTGTGAAAATTCCTGGGTGAGTGGAACAGGGAAACTGAGACAAGAAAATTAAACAAGGTTAAACAGTTTGAGCAACTGACAGTCAGATGTCGACTCAGAAGAACTTGTCTCCCCTAGCCGAGGAGACTTGAGAATGAATGGTTTATACCTCTCCCTCCAACCAAAGAATAACATAGCTTAAATCTCCCTGGTCTGGGAGATAGAGAAGAGACCCAATTAATGTCATTTGTGCCAGCTAAATCCAAGGAGAGATGAAATCAGGAACAAATAACAAAACCCCAATAAAAGCCAGACAGACTCAACATGAAAGTAAAACAGTTCAGCAGACCAAAGAATATTTCCAACCGCCTCCCCCCCAACATGCACTCATTTTGATGCATCAGCATGTTAAAAATGCACCTGGAAAACTGATGAATATTCTGCTGAAACCCTCCTTTGAGATTCTCACCCACAGAAAAAGGATAAAAAGCCCTCAGGACAAAGACTCAGTGGGGGCTCACTCTGGAGCATCCCCATGCCCCTTCTCAGGCATGAACTTTTCATTTCCGCCTAAACTCGAAGAGTCCCAAGGAGACTGGCTGCGAGGGGAGCAGTGGCCAGTGGCAGTTCGACCCAGGCTTACCCCCCATCCTGTCTCCAGGACCCCCTTTTTCTCTGACTTCCTGATGAGCTGAAGGCAGCCCCACCTTGGCTCACTCCTTTCCTATAAATGTTCTAGCGAGCCAGAGCAGAGCACCGCCTAGGCTCTCTCCTATTACTGCTTTTACCCTAAGTCTCTTCCGTATTTCACTTGCCCCAACCTTAATAAATGTACTCCCCAAATCACCTGCACTCGTGTTGTGAAATCTTTCCTGCACAAAGTCAAGAACCCACACACTGCAGGTCGGCCTGGGGCAGACCCGTTCCAGGCCAGTGCCTGTCCACTTGTCTTTTACACTTGGAAATTATTTCCTTGGAAATAATCATTTTAAAAAATTCTATTTTACACTTCAAGACAATTGAGAGAAACCTTCTCAAAATACATATAACACACATGAAAATACACATAACACAGAGTCTATCATCTCAACCATTTGCACACATGCACTTCAGTAGTGTTCAGTATACACGTATTCATACTGCTGTGCAGTGTACAAGATGAACATTTTTTTCTTGCAAATCTAAACTCTACACCTGTCAAACAACAACTCCCTGTTTCCCACTTTTCCCAGCCCCTGGAAATGATGATTCCACTCTCCGTCTCTATTAATATGACTGCTCTAGATATCTTATGTAAATGGAATCTTATTGTATTTGTACTTGTCTTTTTGTAACTGGTTTATTTCACTTAGTATGGTGTCTTCATTAAAGTTCATTCACTTGTAGCATCTATCAGAATTCCTTGCCTTTTTAAAGCTGAATAATATTCCACTTAGTTGTAGGGGGGTTTTTTGGTTTGTTTTTCTTTGTTTAATTTTCAACCTTCCTATTGCTTTTCATTTTGTGGTTTTGTTATTACTTCCTAGTTTTAGTGCATTGTGATTATAGAATGTTATCTGTACTCATTCTATTTTTGGACTGGATTGAGATTTTTATTTGTTTTTTTTTTGTGGCCTTATTATGTGGTCATTTGCTAATAATCCATGGCTACTTACAAAGAATATATTCTAGGTTTTCAAGGTATGAAGCTTGATGTCTTTTAATTTGATCTAACTTACTACTTTAACAAATCAGGTCCTCTATATTCTTATTTATTGTATGATTTACAGATCAGTCATGGGCTAAGAGAGGTAAATTAAAATTTTCTACTATTTTGTATTTGTCACTTTTTTCATTTATTTCTTATTGTTTTTGCTTTATGTATCCTGATGCTAAGCATTTCATGCATAATTATTTATGACAGATCTTCATGAGGCTCTCAGCCTTTATCATTATAATGTTTTCTCCTGTGTTTAGTTTTCTGATTTTCTATAAATTCGGGCATGTCTGATATTAATACTATAACACTTGTTTTCTTGTTATTTGTACTTGCATTTGTTTTTGCTTTTTTTTTCTTCCTGTTCTTTTACTTTCAATCATTCTGAGAAACACAATTTTAGGTGTATCTCTTGCACATGGCACTTTTGGGTTTTACTTTGTGATTCCATGAACTGTTTCTAAAGAGTAAGATTACTAGGTCAAAGGTAAAGTTGGCTTTTGTAGCTCTTGATGTCTTTTATGACTCTGGTTTTTTACTGGCTGCACCACTGTATTCTGTCACCAGCCATTTAGAAGTAAAGCTTCTCCCCACCATTGCCAGCATAGCTATTATACTGCTGCTTTAATTTTTAATAGGCGAATATGGGACTTTACTGTTCTTTCATTTGCTTTTCTTGGCTATATCAAATTCTACTTTAAGTAAATAAAGATAGGAAAAAAAATAGGCAGAAATGACGCATTCCTCTTTGGATATCTCCAGTGAGACTAAGATGGGTGGCGGCATTTCTTAGTCCAGTTTCACATGACATTGGACCAGTCACTTCCCACAGGCTCCTCAGCCCATGGATCTTCCCAGGAGAAATTGTCTAGGCTCCTTCCTCACAGCCCTGCACCTTGCTTTCTTTCCCTCTGTAGTGAATAGGCAACATAACAAAATAGGAAGGTACAGGGTCTGGAGCTAGAGTGAATGGATTTAAATCCCAGCTCCATCTCTGCCATTTACTAGTTATGTGACTTCTGGTAATTACTTACCCACTCTGTGCGTTGGTTTCCCAAGGGTAATAATGATCACAATAGCAACACCTGTTGGGGTTGTGCGGAGTAGTTAATTTATGCAAAGGCCTCGGTCTGGATTACTATTGCAGGCTCTGCCTCTGGGAACTACTCCTTTTCTTCTTCAACCATGAGGTTTTGGGGGAAGATTTTCTCTCTTACATGACTGCTTCCTTAGCCTCTGCATTTAGTCTTATGCCGGGACAGGCTTCTAACACAGCAGAGCCAATCAGAGTCCTTCACTGGGATCTCTGAAATGGGAAATAAGGAAGGAAACCTGAAGTAACTCTTCCATGTGCAACTGGGACTACTGGCAGCCGTGTTTCCAGCCTGTGGAGAGAAGCAGGCATTAGAGATAGAAAGAGCCTAACGTTGTTAGAACTCTTGGTTCCATTTTTCCTAAGCTCACTTGCAAGCAAAGAGAGTTTTAATATATCTCCTAGGGTACCTTAGGACAGTACCTATCATGAGGTCTCCTGTCTGTCTGTCCATCTCTTTCTCTTTCTCTGTCTCCTTTTTTTTAAGATTTTTTTTAAAAAAACTTATTTATACAGAGAGGGGAATGAAAGAAGAAACAGAGGGAGAGAAACATTGATGTGCAAGAGATACATCAATCTGTTGCCTCTCCGATGCCCCCAACCAGGGACCTGACATGCAACCCAGGCATGTGGCCTGACTGGGACTCAAACCAGCAAACTTTCAGTTTGCAGGCTGGCACTCAATCCACTCTGTGACATCAGGCAGGGCTCTTTTTTTAAATTTTATTTATTTAGTTTTAGAGAGAGGGGAAGGAAGGGAGGAAGAGAGGGAGAAAAACATCAATCAGTTGCCTCTCACATACCCCCAGCTGGGGACCTGGGGACCTGGCCAGGAACCCAGGCATGTGCCCTGATTCGGAACCAAACTGGTGACCTTTCAGTTCTCAGGCTGGCACTCAATCCACTGAGCCATGCCAGCCAAGGCTGCCTATCTCTCTCTTAAAGGACAAGAACTCTTGTAAACCCCTTTCTAATACACACACACACACACATACACACAGAATCAAGGCAATTCCCAGCTTTTTGTGGTCCTTCCCCTGCCTGCACTGTCTGCACAAACCAAAAGACAGCTGTGTCGATGCCGGTCCTTAGGAACTGCACTTGCTAAACAGGATGTTGTCCCAGAAAGATGTGCCCTTCTCTGTGTGCTCCTTGTCCTTTTTTTCACTGCCCTATTCAGTAACTTCACAAATATATAATGAGCAGCTGCCAAGAACCACGTCAGGCCTGGGGCCCCAGAGAGGCAACAAACAGTTACTGCTGTCAAGGAACCCACAGGCTTGTGGGACCATCAGGCTGTCAAGAGACAACTCCGAGAGAGACAGTGGGATGAGTGCTGAACAGATGTTATTACCAAATGCTGCAGCAGCTCAGAGGAGTCTCTGTCACTGGTTGTCTGGGACAGTAGTCTGGCTGGCCTACCCGCCTCCAGCTTTTCTCCACCCCAGGGCCACACTGCCCACTGCTGTCAGAATGCCTTCCTGAGCACACCTCAGCCGCTCCTTCATCCACAGGCTTCAGCGCACATTCCTTAGCCTGGCGAGATCCTAATCCAGATGTTGCCTCAACCTACTTTCTCAGCCACATTGTCCACCGTTCCCCATTCATTAATCTCACCCCCAAATCCAACCAGCCTGCTCACTTTTGTCGTATGTCTTCAGCGTTTCCTTACCACTGTGCCTCTCCTCACCCTGTTCCTTTTGTCTCCCATCCCTGCAAGCGTCAATTGCCACAAGGTGTGGCAAAGGTGTGTTACCTCTCACGTACCTGCTCTGGTCATCTGGCTGCATTGCTATGTAGATAAGGATTCTGTGGACACACCTGGGCCCAGAGAAAGAGCGAAGGGATCAGGTAGCAAAATCTGCCATGGACATGAAACTGAGTGTGTGTTGGGGGTGTGTGTGTGGGCAAACAATGCACTTGGGATGCATTTGCAGACTTTGTTGTCCCTCTTCCCCATCCCCATGAAGACATCCTTATGCTCCCAAGTGAAATTAACGCTTCCCCGGCCCCTGAAATGTTATAACCTTCTCTGTACAGCTCTGTTCAGAGCACAGATTGCTCCTTTCTTTTTAGGGATACACCCCCCATTTTTTCTATTTGAGGGTACAGATCTACCATCTTGTGGAGCATGGTACAAGGTAGGGAGTCAAAACACATGATCTGAACAGACAGAGCCACACGGAACCCCACTGCCATTCAGCAGGATGGGTGTACAAGCTCCTAAAGAGCCTCAAGGGCTCTGTCCTGAGGAGCTGGCTTTCCCTACAGGTTTCCCTGTGGGGGGCAGACTCAGAGGATGGTGTCATTGTGGCCACGTTCTCACTCCTGAGTCCATTCCCTGTGTTCTTACCTCTGTCCGACCTGTCATTTGCTAACTTCTTGTGCGTCTGTGACCACTGAGGTCTGATCCCCTAGCCTGTCTCTTGAGTTCTTTTACTCGCTAAACTATTTCGGATGCCTCCACAGTGGCCAGTTCTGTTTGCTGTTTGGGGTACAGGGATGATGTCCTGCCTTCATTCCTATCCCTTACTTGGGGAGAGTGGGCTAGAGATGGAGGCAAGTCTGAGACCTGAGTAATAGGAGACGAGTGATCTGGGCCATAAGAGGAAAGCGGGGGACTGCTGAGTGAGAACCGCAGAAGGTTTCTGGGGTAGGAGGTGGAGGTTGCTGACACACCCACACTCACCAAATTCCCTTCCCCTCTTCACTCCCTAGCACCTCATGACTGAGTCACCTGACTGCCACAACTGCAAGCTCTGTCCTCCTCAGTCCAGGGACTTACATAGATGGAGTCAGGAAACATTTAAACAGACTCAGTACACCTTACCACCTAGACCCCACCCCACACAAATGTGAAAACCCAGCACCAGTTACCTACCCCCCACCTGTCCCCGACCATACCTGGAGCCCTAAGGCTGCCCACTGGACTCCCTGAATCACCTTTGCTGAGTTCACACCTGGTTCTCTGGGCCCAGGTAACCACTTGGGCTCCTTAGCTGCATGGGGCCCTGGTTTTCCTTTCCCAGGTCTGGGTGACCACTGTGGGCTTCTGTGATATCCCTAAATTATTATAGGAGCCCCAGAACTATTGGCAGCTTCGCTAAGGCTGCTGCACCCCTCTCTCCCTCTGGGTTCCTGGCCCACAGCAAGCATCTCCCCCCTCCCACCCCACAGACATGTTTAGGCTGCAGGCCCAGCTGCAGAGCTGTATAGCCCTGTTGGCAGGAGACGGGCTGGCTCCAGAGAGCTGGCTGAGGGGAAGGCAGCAGATCACATTTCTTCAGCCTGTGCCAAATATTATTCAGACGTAGCTTTTCAGACAGACACAAATTGCTCATCCAATAAACACGGAAGGGCTAATCCCTGGACATTTATCAGAGTGGGGAAAGACGAGAGAAAGGGACGGTCACAAGAGGCTTTTGAGAGCTGGCCTGGTGTGGCTGGCCCAAGGCGAGGTGGTGAGACCTCCATGTACTCCTGGGGTTTTCTCCTTAGAAGGCCTGAAACCCAGCACCGAGGCTTTGGGATTCGCTTTCATTGTGACACACAAAGCCTGTGTTGGTACACACACTTCCTGTAGTGAACAGCAAGGAAGAAATCCACATGGGCCAGGGTGCCTTTGTGGATCTCACCACCCATTGTCAATGATCAGGGGGTAGCTGACTGCAGGGACTTCACAGCTTTCCCCACTCTGTACAAAGTGTCCTCTGGCTTTCTGTGTTTGTCTGTTTGCAGAGTTCTCAGGAGACATCTCCCCTGGCCTGGAATCTCTCACTTCTGGCTGACAGGTGTGAGAGCATGGCAGCTGATAAAACAGGTCAAGGGACTGGGCTGACCACATGGCAGGGGACCAGAGACACAGGGGTCCTCTGTCCATACCAGTGGGCTGGCTAAGCCACTGAGGTCTTTTGCCAGCCTCTTTTTGCTAGGCCCTTCTAATGGACTCCATGAACTTTCCCTTTGAGGGACTCTGCCCAGAAATGAGAGAAACAGGGCCCTGCTCTGAGCCCAGGGAGAGGAGGACCAGGTGAAGCCTCTGGAGAGAGCCTGGGTCCCCCCACTGCCCTGTGCCAGACTCTGTGCCACACTGGGACCTTGCAGTGTGCCCAGTGGAGAGGACACCCCAGTGGTGAGAGGGGACAATGACTGCCTCAGGGTTACGGCATGGGCATAATTGCCGACTTTTATACAGTCAGGCACTTTTCTCACTTTTCTCACAACATGATGAGGTAGCTGTGCTAATATTGGTTCCACTTTTCTGGTGAGGCACTGAGAGTTTGGAGCACTCACCCAAGGTCACCCAGTTAGCGGATGGGAGGCTTCAGAATCTGTGCTTTTAATCTGACTCTGACGTATTTGCCTACAGGCCTATGAGAGATGCTTTGGTTTTAGACATCCCAGTTGGAATGGAATCCTTAGGAGGTTTTGGAGGTCTGGGGTCCCCAGACCTGGAATGATGCCTTCAAGGCACAATGCTAAGGTAGGTTTCCATTGAGAACCTGGGGGTTCTATAATTAGGGTGACTAACTCTCCCGGTTTTTTCAGAACTGAGAGGATTCCTGGGATATGGGACCTTCAGTTTCAAAACGGGGATGGTCCTGGGCAAACAGGGGTAAGCTGATTATCCTATTTGTAACCAAAGGGCTGGGCATGAATTGTTGCCATGGACTTCAGAACCCACGTGCAGGTCATTCTTCTCGCACCTCTCAGGACAGGGCCTCACAGAGTGACAAGCTGATTAGGAGGATGGGAGAAGTAACAGCCAGCTGGCAGCTGCTCTTTTTAGATGCTTGGGAGAGGCAGACCATAATGTCAGGTGGCAATAAGGCAGGGGCACTGTAGCCCCAGAGCTTAGTTGGAACAAGTTGCCTTATGATGTGGCCAATCCTAACGCAACAGGAAGACTAACGGGAATTCTCAGGTGAGGACTGGCAAGCAGGTAGGCAAGCATGAACTTGGTGGCCTCCAAGGAAGCCAGAGGCAGGGCTTAACCCACTCTGACAGCAGGGAGGGAGTTTCTTTTCTGGTTCTTAAAACTTAGTTCCCATTAGGAATGGCCTCTCCCCTACCCACCTGCCATCTGGGCCCACACTGACCTGTATTCCTACCCCAGGAGCCCTGATCCTTCTTCCTTTCTGACTTGCTCACCACTTGTGTCTATTTGTCTGTCTGATTGGTTGTGAAGATCTGAAACTCGGTGAAGCAAGAGCTGGAAGGTTTCAGTGTGAGGAGTTTGGGTTCCGAGGCATAGACTTCAAAGGCAGAAGTGCAGCTAGGCCTCAGGAGGGAGGCAAATGGGGCCAAGAAGCCTCAGGATCACAGGCAGTGCTCTCTTCCCTTCTAGCTCCATTTCTCTCTGGTCTGTTCCATTCTCTCAGCTTCTTTGCTTCTCTGTGTTTTGGCAGAAGATGGAACGTTTACATAATTTCAATTACAGCCACACCCAGGGACTGACTGAACGCCTTGAATCTCAAATCCAAATTCTCAGAAGAGACCATCTGATTGGGCCAGCTTTGGTCAGATGTTCACCTCTGGTCCAAATAGCTGTGGCTGGTTGGTGGGGTCAAGCAGTACAAAAGTGACTATGGATGACCCATCCCAGGAGGGTCAAGTTTTCAGAAAAAGGAGCCATCATGAATTGGCTAGACACTTATATAAATTTCCTGGAACTGATAGTTCCTGAATGATGCCTTCTCTTTGAGTTTGTAAAAAATTTTTGAGGATCTGTCAGTGCTTGATTTGATGTTACTCTTACACTGGAATATTTAAAAAATTAATTTGAGTAACTGTGGCAAGCTTTTCAAAAGTCAGTTTTTAAGCCCATTACCTTTAGCTTATACAGCACCTTGCCATTTTCTCTTTTGTACTAGGGTTTAAGGCCTGGCTACTCAAAGTGAGACCCACAGAGCAGCAGCATTGTTAGGATGGCAGAACTCCCCTCTCACCTACATAAGCAGCATCTGAACTTTAACATCTCCCTGGGTGGTCTTACATTAAAGTTTGGTAAGCACTGGAGGGGGTTCTTGTCTTATCTCTCTTACTAGAATAAAAATTCTGAGTTGGGGTGGCTCTATTCAGCAAACGTCAATATTGTATACTTTCCATATGCAAAGTATCTTGCTTTGTCTTGCAATGGACGGAACTCCACAAATGCCATAACATTATTGAGGGGATTTAAAGCTCAGAATAGTGGTTGAAGAGGATAAATTAATTATATGGTATCTGAGCTTTGCTTTAAAATAATCCTGTAGGCCTTGACCAGTGTGGCTCAGTTGGATAGGCATCATCCTACAAAGCAAAATGTTGCCAGTTCAATTCCCAGTCAAGGCATGTGCCTGGTTTTGAGTTTGGTCCCCAGTCAAGGCACATGTGAGAGGCAATCGATCAATATTTCTCTCTTATGTTGATGTTTCTCTCCTTCTCTTTTCCCTCCCTTTCCCTCTCTCTAAAAATAAATAAAATCTTAAAAAATATCCTGTAGGAGGTGGAAAGAAGTTGGGGGTATGGCGAAGCAAATATGGGGTGATGGGGAAATGGGGGTTCATTACACTATTCCTTCTACTTTTGTGTTTTTTTGAAACTTTCCATAATAAAATTAAAAGAAAAGAATAATGGTATAAGACATTATAAGAGGTTATCTAGCTGCCCCAAATAAATTTGTTTCCTGGCCAAATGAAGTAAATCCAAGGCACTAAGAGAATTTCCAAGTAAGATTGTTCAGTCCCTGCCAGAGACTTTTGGAGGACGTGTGCAGTAGGAAGAAGTTTCAAACTTTGGTCATGTTTACTTTATCAAATGAGCCTAATTAGTTTAAAATTTCTCTTTTAAAAGGAGAGAGCAAATCTTTGAGGTACTCCAAGAGCTCCTTGAAATAACCCAAAGCAATGTCCAGATTAAGAAAAAGTCTCCTTTTAAAACCTAAACTCTAGGAAATTTGTCAAATATACTTGATGAAAAAAGATTATATATCATTGTGAAGCAATATTAAATTATTCACTTATCCAGAGTGACAATAAAAGATATGAAAGACAAATATAAGTTAACTATTGTTAGCAAAACTTTATTTAGTTCTTAGAATTGAGAAGATTGTTTTCTTAAGTATTTAAGGACCTGGTTAAGACAATATAAAATATATAAATGTTTTTTATGTTTCTTGTTTAGTGTTTAATAAAACATAGAATCTTTGTTTTCTAGGCAGAAAATGTTTCATAATATCTGGAGTAGAACAATAAGCACAGGAAGAACTTTGTCATTTTAACAAAGCCAAAAAAAAAAAGGACTAAACTCTAATTCTGTATTAGCTTACTTTTGATATTTAAATTCATTTACTTAAATTTATTCCAGTCATATTCAGCTTAACCACATATAAAATTTCCTGTCTCAGGATTCTTTTTCCACAAACCTTCTACAACTTTCTTTATGCCTTTTAGATTGCCCCTTCTTATTTATTCAGAAATAACCAACTTTAGGACAAACTATTTTCTTTCAATTCCCTTAAAATGTACCTCCATACCTGATACCTTCTATTGCCAAAGCCCCATAATTTCTTCTCACTTTATAGAATTCTTAACCCTTAGAAACCTTAATTTCTAATGGTAACTGAAAAGTAAGTAATCAGCATTCTTTAGATTTGTTGGCAGAATAATGACACCAAGTGTTAGACCCATGGAGTCAGCCTGGACCTTGGTTCAGCAACTTTCATACTTATATTCTGGCTAAGAAAGAATTCAGGGCCAAGACTCAAACTATAAGACAAAGTTTATTTACAAAGTCACAGAGGTAAAAGAACTAACTGAGCTGTAGAAGAAATGGGCTCAGGAAACATAATACAGAGGTAAAAGAAGGGCCATTGGAGCTTATGAGAAAGAAAGAGGCAAGGAAAATGTGCCTGGGCGCGGATGGGCAGGGAAGACATGGGCCTGCTCCACAGAGAGAGCACCACTGGACCCTCAGTCTTGAGGGTTTTTACCTAGAGGTCTCAGGGGAGGATCCCAATAAAATATTCATCAGTTTTCCAGAGGTGTCCTTTTAAGGTTGTGGTGTCTATTGATTGGTCAATGTCAGGGCAGGGGGTCATCATGTCAACCATGGCATCACTTGTCTGGTTTTGCTGCTTTTCTGGGCCTGAAGCTGAAACACAAGTGAAGCCTAGATGTTATCCCTAGGGGTTAACTCTTAAAGGAGTGGTTGTGCAAGGGCCCGCATGGGACTTGCATGAGGCCGCTCTTCAGCCCCTTGTTCCTCCTCCAAGGGGGTCTACCACATAACTAGTGACATGCCAGGGAAGGATAGGTCTGAAGAGGGTCTCAACTGCATGGCCAGTGATATAAAAGGTCAGGGGGTCTAAACTGCATGACCAGTAATATGCTAGGGGAGGGAAGGTTACCTTGGCGGTGAGGTCCTTGTTTTCCTAGTTTTGCCCCTTGCTAGGTACCCTGGTGACCTTCTGTACCTGGCCCATCATCTTTGCTCTGCTCATGTATGTCTAACTGCCTGCCACAGACTGGAAAATTTATGAATACATTTTATAACCTTTAGAAACATAGGCTCTTTCATTGGCAAATATATTCACAATTTTTTTAGAAACATGCATTTTTAGTAAAGTACAAAACATATTCATTCACAGATTCAAATTTGTCTTTTAGTTTCTCTAAAATAAGGAGTCAAAAGTAGGAAAATTTAGGGTAATAACTAATGTTTCAGAATTTTGAATTGTTTGAGATATCTAGATATTGAATAATTTTTATCATTTCACTTAGTAAAACTCTAAAGTTTTAAGTTACCCAAAGAATTTGGGAAATTATGTTTAACATATAATTATTATTAAAATATTTTATCTTAAAAAACTTTTTATGTTATTTATATCAATTTATTAGTTTTTAACTCTATGAGATATTAAAATCAGTTATCATCCAGGTTATTTTCTTGATAAATTTTTACCAGAGATAACATGAACTTATTTTGGTAAATGCAGGTAAAACAAAAATACACTTAATATTAATGACTCTAAAAGACATGTCTATTTAACCAAAGTTTCAGCCAGTTAATATCAACTATTTTCTAGATCATGTGATTATGAAAGGCATTTTGGTCAGTTCCTATTACATATTTAATCTATACAAGTATTTAATTCTTTTTAAGACTAACTATTTCTAATTAGGAATACCATCTGGAGGTAGAAAATACCATATTATGCATAAAATACACAAACAAACACAAGCATGTCACAAGCAGATAAAAACAGAATTACTACTACTTGTACAAAAGACACAGTTTTTCTTATTTGCCATTCACAGTTTTTGAGGAGGCTGGGAAAAGGAGATGAGAAGGTGTTCAGGCATGAGATATTTCTACACTTGTGTTTTAAAAGTGCTCCTTTTCCATTTTTTCCCTTAGGTTTCTCAGCTTCAGATAGTTGTGGGTTGTGTTTGCATTTCTAAGTACCTAGCAGGAAGACCATCTGAGTCTTTCAAAATATTCCTATCAGAGCTCAAAAATCAACCTTCAATTTTGCCAAATTTCTTATCAATTATTTATTTTTATTTTTTATATCCTCACCTGAGGACATTTTTTCATTGCTTTTAGAGAGAGAGAAACAGTGATGCAAACATCGATCGGTTGCCTTCTGTACTCCCCCAGACTGGTACTGAACTGAACTCGCAACCTACGTATGTGCCCTGACTGGGAATAAAACTTGCAACCCCTTGGTTCACATGCTGGCACTCAATCCACTGAGCTATACCAGCCAGGGTTTGTTTCTTAATTAATAGCTTAAAATCAATATCTCAAAAGGTAGCTTCAGGGTAGCAAATTTTTGGTCCCCTTCAGTTATGTGCAAATGATTCTTTCCCTTTTTTTAAATTTTAAAAATATGTTTATTGATTTTAGAGAGACAAGAGGCGGGGAGAGAGAGAGAAAGAGAGAGAGAGAGAGAGAAAGAGAGATGTGAGAGAGAAACATTGACTGATTGCCTCCTATAGGTGCCCTGACCGAGGATGAACCCAACCTTTTGTTGGACAGGATAATGCTCCAACCAACAGAGCCACACTGGCCAAGCTACCACTGATTTTCTAACTTTGCAAAAGGATGGGTAGTTAGTCAGTTTCTTTCTGTTACTTAAAACTGACTGAAGGAAAAAAAGGGAGGGGGATATTCTAGGTTACCTAACTGTTCAGTCCACGGGCTGTCAGATACGGCCATCCCAGGGTACATCCATCCCCCTTGCCTCCCTGTTGGCTTATTTCTCAGGTAGGCTCTCTCCACAAGGTCAGTGTAGAGGCTTGCATAGTATACCCCCCAAATTCAAGTCTACCCCAAATCTCAGAATAGAACTTATTTGGAGATAGGGTCTTTGAAGATGTAATTAGCTAAGTCAAGAGGAGGGCATACTGGATTAGAGTGCGCCCTAAATTCAATGATTGGCTCCTAATAAGGAAAGGAGAAACATACACAAAGAGGAGGCAGCCATGTGAAGACAGAGGCAGATTAGAGTGATGCAGCTATAAGCGAGCAAATGCCAAGACTGCCGAGAGCATCAGAAACGAGAAGAGACAAGGAAGGACTCTTCCCCAGAGCTTTCAGATGGTGTGTGGCTCTGCTGACACCTTTTATTTCAGAGTTTTAGCCTCCAGAACTGTGAGAGAATAAGTTTCTGGTTTTTTTAAGCACCCCCACACCTGTGGGGATTAATTTATCATGGGAATCCCAGAAAACTATTACAATACCCTCAGCAACTCCAGGCTGGCAACTCTGGAAGAAAGGAAGAACCCTTTTCTCAATATTTCCAGCAAAAGTCCTAGGGGAAGAGTGAAGCTTTGTTTGTTAGTCCCCAATAAGCAATATGTCCAATCACTGTGGCCAAAGGAAAACATTGCTCTGGCCAGATATGAGTCACCCCTTCACTGAGGAGCCCATGGTGAGGTTAGCCTATCCCAACCTCATGAGGAAGAATGGGCATCTCTTATCAAAAGAAGTAATGAGTACAGGGCAGGCATCATTTACTGAAAGAAGAAATGAGGGCAGGGCAGGAAGCCCAGGCAGCCATATGGAGAGGCCCACATAGAGAAGAACTCAGACCTTTGGCTACCAGCTCCAGCTAAGCTCCCAACCAGCAACCACCTGTCCATTACAGGGAGAATGAGTTGATTCTGAAAACTACACTCTCATCCAGGAATAGATTTTTAAAGATATAAAGGAAGTAGAGATTTCTCAGAACAAGTCAGAGCAAGGACAAATTTCCTTTTTGACAGGTTCCTAAACTGACAGATCACAGAGCGGCACTTGTTGGCGAATTGCGTCTTCAGCAAGGACTTTTAACGATCTCTGCCATTATATTCTTGTTGATTAAGATGGAAAATATGAGTTGGATGACAGTATAATTAAGAGGAAAAGTACCTGCTAAATGACTAGAGTGGACTTTTAGGATCTGAAAAAGTAGCACTTGAGGCAAAAAACTTATTCCAACAGATTGTAGGCATATCCTGTCTGGGAAATAGATGTTGCTAAAAATGAATGTCTCTGTCTCTGTCTCTGTCTCTGTCTGTCTGTCTGTCTCTCTCTCTCTCACACACACACACATCAATAAAATTTTTAAAAAGCCCTAGCTGGGTTGTTAAGTTGTTTAGAATGTCATCCCTAAATGCCAAGTTTGCAGGTTCAATCCCCAGTCAGGGCACATACAAGAATCAACCAATGAATGCACCAATAGGTGGAAGAGCAAATCAATGTTTCTCTAGCTCTCTTTTCTTTCCTCTCTTTCTAAAATCAATACATTTTTTAAAAAATTAAAAAAGAAAGAAGTGAGTGGCCAAGGTCACTATATGGGGCCTAGCACCAGTGTTACAGGTATTTTGTGGAGATTGGGGTAAAGAGGTAAGAGGAGGAAGCTGGAGGAAGCCAACCTCACTTGAGGTCATGGAAGGAAGTCCAGCTGGGCACTCAGAAGGAAGTGTTGATGGGAGTAGCACCCTGACAGACTGTTTATTTGTATTGGGATGGATTAAAATTGGTCACAAGTTATTTACCACATCTCTCATCAACAAGTTAAGTCTACTTCCCTTCCTCTTGAATCTGGGCTGGCCCTGTGATTTGTTCTGACCAATAGAAGTAGCAACGTGACCAAGACTTGACCTTAAGATATCTTCCACTCCTTCCTATGCATTTTGAATAGTCCTTCTTATAATCTAGCTGCTATGCTCTGAGGAAGCCCAAGCAGCCATATGGAGAGGCCCACATAGAGGAGAACTGAGACCTTTGGCTACCTGTTCCAGCTAAGCTCCCAACCAGCTGCTAGCAACAACTTTTGGCCACGTGAGTGAGTACACTTGTAGCTTCCAGACATCCTATTACCTAAGCCAACACTACATGATGCAGAAAAACACCTGGTTAATACACTGAATTTTAAGAAATAATTTGTTTTAAGTAACTCATTTTAGGATTGCTTTTTAAATAACAAAGGTTGGAAAACTTTTTATGTAAAAGATTACAATTATGTAAATTTTTTGTGAGTGAAAAAAGGGGTTCTATGGAAAATAGAGTGATCTGATCATAAATTCCTAACTGGGCATATCATGGTGGGTAGTCATGCCCCAGACACAGAACTTTTTAGTAAAAGGTTTATCTTTGTCTTAAGCAAGGCCTGTCCATTGTTCCTATGCATCTAGGTGAAAATACTTTTGAAATAAGCCATAACCACGCTCAAGAAAGCACATCATCTTAACACCCTGTAACCCAGTACACCCTGCTTTTTCCCACCTCCATGTAATCTTCCTTTCCCTCCTAAATTTCAAGTGCATAAAAGAAGCTAAAAAACTATTGATCTCAGTAGCATTTGAGATCTTGTTCCTGGGCATATGTTGTCAGTTTGGCTCAAATAAATTCTTATAATAATTCTCTACAGGTTTGGACATTTCTCATGTCGACATAGTAAAAATAAGATCTGTCCGGAAAAAGTCCAACCACTGTTAATGTAACAAGAATGGTTCGCATGACATCGATGTAACCTGGCAGCCAAGGAGAATGGACTGGAATGTGCATGTGTGAACAAGGATGACTTCACTGTACTAATCAGTGGGGGCGGTAGATATCATTGAGTAAGCATGTGTACTGAATGGTTGTTGAATTCAAAATGACTAAGTAAGTAGAGCAATGAGTCTGCATCAAATTTTGCATTAATCTTGAACATTCCTCTGCGGAAACTATTTGGATAATTCAGAAGGCTGCAGCTATGGGCAACTGGTGATTGGCAGCTTCATTACAATGCAGTCTACTCATACATCACGTCTCATGCAGAGTTTTTGGTGAAACATCAAATCGCCCAGACAACTCAAAACCCTTACAGCCTAGAATTGGTGCCCTGTGGCTTCTGGCTTTTCCCCAAACTACCAACACCTTTGAAAGGGTAGAGATTTCAGACTGTTGGTGAGATTCAGGAAAATATTATGGGACAGCTGATGGAGATTGGGAGAACTGTGTGAGGTCCCCACTGGCACAGGTGCCTACTTTGAAGGGGACTGAGGTGTCACTGCCCTATGTACAATGTTCCTTGTATCTTCTTCAATAAATACCTCTGCTTTTCATATTAAATGGATGGATACTTTCTGGACAGACCTTGTACTTTAGGTTTCACAGGCAAGATGGTCTCTGTTGCACTGTTCAACATTGCCATTGTAGCACAAAACCAAACACAGACAATAGGTAAACCTATGTAGCTGGCTGTGGTCTAATAAAATTTTCTCTACCAAAAAAACTGGGCTGGATTTGGCCTATGGAATCTGCCAATACCTGCAATAGATCACTGAAACAGAAATTGGCATCCGGAAGTGCGGTGCTTCCATAACAAAACCTAAAACACAGCATTGACTTTGGAAGCAGAAAGCTTACAGAGTCCTGAACAGTAGTAAGGAGATTGCAAGTGCAGTAAGGAAATTGTTACTGGAGGTTATTAGAGACCTAAACCACATACAGGCAACATGAAGTTAATGTGGATGGTACAAAATGTATCCAGTGAACTTGTGGTCTTGCTCTGGAGATTTCCAGGCAAAATGTTCAAAATTGCAACTAACTTGCTTTAGCTGCCTCTAAAAAAGTACAGGAAGAAGAAACTTTTGTTTCAAGCAGAATTTAGAGGAACTACAGAGGGCTCAGGACAGTTTCGACAGCCAGCAAAAAAATCAAAGTAAGTGAACTAATATCCAACACCCTATGGATACCTTCTTTACTCTCTGGGGCTCCTATACCTGTGCTGGACTGCCACCCTCCCCACCCCCTACTCCACCCCCTCCTCTTCGATGGCTGAGCTTTTATACACTGTCTATGCTCTTTGGACTTCTACTTCGCTCATTCCTACCTAGTGGCTTTTGGACTGAATTGCTCAGAGGAAGAAAGAAGGTAATTTGTTTTATGGTTCATGGTTCCTTGAATTCGAGGAATCATTCTTAGGCCAGATTCAGATTTTAAGGTAAGATTCTGGACCTGGAAGCTGAGCCTGAAGTCTTAATGGGAGGCGCCTTTGGGTCATCTTTGGAGGAGATTAACATATTTTATACATGGGAGAAATATAGATAATTTGTGGCCACTGGGATTACAAAAAATGGCTGCTAATTTTTTCAACCCCCTTCTGCCATTCCTACTCCCCTTGAATCTGGCCCGCCCTATAACTTGTTTTAACTAAAATGCCCACAGAAGTGATGCTTAAGGCTGGGCCTTAAGAAATATACATCTTTTTGTTCTTGAAATGCCCCTTATTGAAATACACCCTCCAGTTTGTAAGGAAACCCAAGCAGCCATGTGGAAGGGCCTTTGTGGAGAGGTCCACATGAAGAACCAAGGCCCCAACCCACAACCCATACTGACCCAGCCCCAAGCCAGCACTGCCAGCGATGTGAGTGAGGCCATTTGGGAATTTCTAACTGTGCCAGTGCTCCAGCTGGCACCATGAAGCAGAACAGCCCAGGCAACCAACACAGTTGTGTGAAATGGTTAGTTTTTAAGACATTAAGTTTTGGGGTTGTGTTATTCAGCAACAGATCATTGAAATAACTGTTTGCCATGTACCCAGCACTATACTGTGCCCTTCTGGTCTACTAGGGTGAAACAGAAATGTAAACTGACAGGTGCAGACACAGGTGCTGTGAAGGTGCAGAGGAAATGCCACTAACCAGTTGGAGGCAGCCTGCAGAGAGAAGCAGAGAACTGAGTGAGTCCGGGCAGGTCAGCATGGGACGGGCAAACTACCCAATCCAGACCCCAAGTTTTGGCCAGTCAGAGTGGCAATTTCCTCCTCCGAGTGTCTCCCCCTAATGGGATTGTTTCACCTGAAAAAAGTGAGAATGGAAAGAGCTGGAGAAGGTTGCCTTGGGTCTGTCTGTCCGTCTAACACTAGTTCATGTTGGACAATGTTGTCCTGAAGGTTTCTGGCCTTCTGGACCTTTCCGTAGAAAGAAATGTACTGATTCTAGGTAGCTCTGGACAGGGGCTGGTGAGGCTGGCGTTCTTGCCTCAGTGGACTCTGCATGTTCCTGAGAGACAGAGCAAGTGTTGTTTCTTTTCCTCACTTCCTGGCCACAGAAAGGGTCCTGGGACAGGTCTGTGACCCCTAACCTCCCCTCAATCCTGTCTCCTGGCCATTACCTAGACATATAGAAGACATATCTCCATTTTCCCATTCCCTCATTTTGCAGACGGGAGCTAATCTGACCATCTTCACTCACTGGCCAGGCATTTTCCTCTAGGCATACATAGGCTGTTAGGTCAGCTTCAGCCTCACCAACTCCCTGGTGAATAACTCTTGACTTTTGTGTTCTAAAATAATTTAGCAATAGTTCTTTCCATCTCCCTTTCCCACATTATGAAGAAAATAATAAACATTCATTTAACAGGTATTTTTTAACAAGTATTTACTTGGTGCCAAGTATGTGCCGGGTCAGTTCTAGGAACTGCAGTTCTAGGGTCAGTGCTAGCATGCAGTAGTGAACAAGAAAGTTCCTGCACTCACAGAACAGATTTTCTATTGTTCCAGACAGACAACAATAAATAAATGTCCAATGATGGGTAGTGGTATCTGCTCCGAAAAAAATCAAGCAGCTTAAGCAAATTTGGGTGGGCGACTATTCTATAAGGGTGGTCTAAGAAGACTTCTTTCATAAGGTGCCATTTGAGTGATCTGAATGAAACATGTGGGAAGAGTATTTCGGCTAAGTGAATAGCCAAGTACAAAGGACTTGAGGTAGGAAGAAATATGGCAAGTCCAAGGGATAGCAATTAGGCTAGAGTGACTAAAGCCAGTAGAGAATGATAAAGGTAGGGAAGAGAGATAACAACCAGGTCAGATAGGGCTTCTATCTTTTTTAACTTTGTTCTCAATAAAATGGCAGGATATGATTTATGCTGATAAAGATCTATCCAGATGCTCTTTGGAGAACAGACTGGGGAAGGGGCATTGAGGAGGTAGAAGCAGGGTGATCAGTTAGGAGGCTACTATACAACCAAGGCCAAGATATTGATGGTTTGGTTTGGAATGGTTACAGCAGAGTTAGTGAGTGATGAATTCTGATGATTTGAAGATACCACTGACAAGACTTGTTGAGGACCTGGAAGTGGCATGTGGGAGTAAGAGAGGCAAACTGATGACATATTTTAGGTTTGGGCTTTGGGGAACTGGATGACAATGGTGCCATTCTCTGATGTAGGTGAGAGTGGGAGTGGAGTGTAGGTAGTAGGTTGTTGGGGGCGAGATGTGTTGAGTTTAAGATGCCAGTATGATGGGCAGTTGAATATTAGTCTGGGGGTCTGGGCTAGAGACAGAAATTTTGTAGTCATGAGCATATAGTTATTATAAATCAACTCTGAGGAGTGAGCATAGACAGAAAAGATGATCATGGACTATGGCCTGGGGACTTCAACAACTGGAGAAGAGGAGAAGCCCATCAAAAGACCAGAGTGGCCAGTTAAGTGAGGAAGATCAGGAAAAAAGCCTGGTGTCTGGGAAACCAGGCGAAGAAAGTAGATTCTGTACAACACAACGAAAGGTCAACCCTTGAGCCTCAGTTTTCTCATCTGTGAAATGGAGACAGTAGCAACTGCCTACTTTACAGCATTGCTGGAATTAAATGAGATAAAACATGTAAAGCAATGAGCTTGTGTCTGATTGGCATATACCAGTAATAAACTTTTAATCTGTTATCATTTCCCCCACTTCAGAGTTGGCTTCCCCATCTACATAAATGACAGCACCTCTATGAGTCCTTCTCAGGAGTGAGGTGTCTCTGCTCACTCAGGCACTAGGTGGGCCTGAGGCGTGGCTTCTTCATCAAATTTGAACCAAGCCTCCTCCGTGCCTAAGCCTCTCACCCGCACAGCCTCCAGCCCTAACTTGCAAATCAATACGAAGTAAGCATGTGGTACGTAAAAGTTTTGGAGCCAGAATTCTGCCTCTCATCAGCTGTGGGATCTTATGCAAGTTTCTTAACCTTCCTGAGCCTTGAACTCTTTATCTGTAAAATGGGGACAATTCCTACGTCACAGGATTGTGTCCAGGCCCTTTGCCTACTGTTAATAAAGCCGGATCCTCTCCTCCCTCATGCTGGCAGAGGAGTTAGTGAGGCTCCGGGCTTCCCTCCCAAAGCGTGAATCCTGGCGGGGTGGTACGTGCTGGAAGAGGCACCCTCTCCCACACGCCCTAAACCGAGCTGGGCAGGCCTCTGACATCCCGTCGCCTGGGATATACGGGAGAAGCCGACTCAGCCACTTTCTCTCTTCACAGGGCGCCGAGTGAGCCACGTCTTCTCGCCCGGCCCCCACTGCGGGAGAAGGGCCCAGCACGCCCGAGGGAGGGGGCCCGAACACCCCAGAGAACCCTCCGCAGTTCTCGCGCCCGGTGCCGGGCGTCTAAGCCCGTTTCCTGGACAACTTCTCTCCGCTCGGCTTCCAGACCCCCAGGCCTAGCGCCGCCACGACCCTCCACCCCTCTAAACAACGACACGCTCGCTTCCTTCCCCGCCCTGTTCTGTGCCGCACACGCTGCCCTTGAGCACCCCAGGAAGTGGCGGCGCCTCTCGAGGGCGGCTCGGAGGAGCAGGAGGCGCGGCTTGCTAGCGACCGAACCTCGCGACCGAGGGTCGGGAGGAGCGCAGCTCACTGCTGGTCGTCGGGTCCGAACTCGAACGCAGAGTGGTCCCTCGCCCTAGGGGCTGCCAGCCGCCCCTCGAAACAGCTCGGCCCCCGGCAGCCCCGCCCCCGGGAGCTCCACTCCCGAAGTCACGCCCCCACCCCTCCGCTCACGCCCCGAACACTGCGCTCTGGGCCCCGCCCACACCCCGGCCCCGCCCCCGGCCCCGCCCGCGCCTCGGGCCCCCTTAGCGTCGCTCCGCCGCAGGGCCGGCGGGGAGTCTCCGCGTTCCGCTGCTCGCCGTCCGGCGCCGAGTTCCTCGGCTCTCCCCGCCCCCTCCCCCAATTCCCGCGGTCTGGCAGCGCCTGGCCGGCGGCCCGCGGGCGGGCCGCCCTACCAGCTGTAGCCCACCCGCCTCTTAAAGCGGCGGCGGGAAGATGAGGTTCCGGGAGCCTCTCTTGGGCGGCAACGCCGCGATGCCGGGCGCATCCCTGCAGCGGGCCTGCCGCCTGCTCGTGGCCGTCTGCGCGCTGCACCTCGGCGTCACCCTGGTCTACTACCTGTCCGGCCGCGACCTGAGTCGCCTGCCCTATCTGGTCGGAGTCCCCACACCGCTGCAAGCTGGCTCGAACGGCGCCGGTGCCATCAGGGAGTCCTCCGGGGAGCTCCGACCGCGAGGAGCAGCGCCGCCGCCGCCGCCTTTGGACGCCTCCTCCGAACCGCGTCCGGGTCACGATTCGAGCCCAGACGCGGACTCTCGCCCCGGCCCTTCGAGCAACTTGACTTCGGCCCCAGTGCCGCCCATCACAGCACTGTCGCTGCCCGCTTGCCCTGAGGAGTCCCCGCTGCTCGGTAAGGACTCGAGTCTGCGTCAGTCCGAGAACTGGGACGGTCCGGGATTTCCCCGACAGGCCTCCCGGACTGTCGCCCATGCCCTCTTCCACGACGGCCAGCCTCCCTGTTCCGAGTCCGAGTCCCCGATCCCTAACAGTTTCCGGGCTGCTTGGGGGTGAGAGGTGGGTAGATTAGTCCCTTTGGATTTGTGTTGGAAGCGGTGCGGGAGTGGTATGGGGAAGCCACAGGCCCCTCTGGCCCCAGAGCCGGAGAAGGCCTTGGAGACTCCCCTGCTCTTGCCCAAGCCTCAAGAAGTTTTGGATTTTGAGTGTTTAGGGCTTGGAGCAGCCTTCGCCTTGCTAGCTCAGAGTACCTCCAGTTTGGAGGACAAATGATGAAGCCTCCAGTGGGAAAGGGAGCTGGTCTCCCAGTTCTCCACTGCCACAGAACCGCTCTCAAGGCACTGTGAGTTAACCTTTTCTCCTGAGCTTTTAGGCAAGTGACTTTTGCCCTAAACCTCTACTTTCTTGCCTGTTAAATGGGCACAATAAATGGTACCTATTTCAGGAAGTCGTTTTGGAAAATTAGATGAGACAATGTAAACAAGGGTTTACATTAATAAGGGTAAACCCTCAGTAACTTGTCACCATTGTGTTCAGCTCCTCTTCCGTATCCCTGCCCTGGGACCCTCCTCTCCTGCTTTTTGCCCAAAACCTCAGTGAGCTGGGTCCTTCCCGGGGCGGTAGGTGTTTGTGGGAACATGAAGTGTGTACCCTGGACATGGGAGGGCTGAAATATAACCAGTTAGTTCTGAGTTGTCCCTTTCTGGGAGCAGCCTGGAGTCTCAGTTATTTTGCCTAGAGGATGTGAACTCTAACCTCCAGCCTCTGTTTCAGCTAGGCTAGGAGCTTGGGTGGGTGGGATTCCATTCCCCACTTCAGCAGGAGGCTGAGCCTACTCCCAGACCTTTCCTTGACCTGTAATCCACGGGCAGTCAGGCCCAATACTGCCACAGGTTGCTCCCAAGATTACCAGACAGGTGGCTGCTCATTTCTAATGCCAGGGTTTAGAGCATGTTGTTCGGAGTGAGGGGCCCTGGCCGGCAAGCAGGCAGGCATCCTGCTGATAGGAACTCTTACACTTTTCCACAGAACCCTGGCAGGGCAGGCCTCTTACGTGATCTTGCTCAATATCTCCAGTAATTACTTCAACATTTTTGTATCCAGTCTGAGAGGAAGCTCTAGCAATCGGTCAGACAGGAATTGTGATAGTAGAGGGGACTTTTTTTAAAGTAGAAAATTGAATTCCTTTGGATTTGATGATGGTCGTCTGGGAAGCAGACTAGTCCTATAAAATGAAGTTCGATCTTTGCCCTGTCACTAAGTGCACGACGTGGACTTCCTCAGAGTCTCTCCTGCGTAAACTGAGGTTGTCCGTACTTAACTCACAGGGTTGTTTCTAAGATTAAATGAGATTGTGTATGTTAACTATGTGACAAATAGGACTTGAGACTCGAAGTTTTATTTCTCAGACTTCCATGGAGAGTCTGAGAAAAGAAGGAAGAATGAGTTTCCTTACCCCAGAGAGGCCTGGTTTTGTCCTTTTGTTTTTAATTGTTGCCTGGACTTTATGCAGAAAGAAAGAGAAATTAATTAGCAAATTAAAGGACCCCAAAGCTCATTAAATTGATGTTCAAGGTGTGGACTTCCCAATGAAGCATGAGAGGCTGTGGTGACTCACCTCTGCTCATGGTGTTGCTAGTGATTGGTGGCCAGTTGCTGGGGTCTCTGAATTGCAGTTAACTCTGAATTGGTGGCTCAGAGGGACTTTCTGAGAGACAATGCTTTGGAGGGCAAGGAGAGAGGCCCTGGGTCTTCTCTAGCTTGGCTGCCTTTGTGTGACAGGCATGGGACCGTGGTATTCAAGCGGCTGGTTGAGGCAGCCCCAGAAAGTGAAGGCGGAGGGTTTTTCTTCATTTTAACTGAGTCTTTAGGTTGAGTGGTTGGGTGCAGCTCCTGGAGGGGAAGTTCCTGGCTGGGAGGGGGCCTTGAGAAAGCTGAAAGTCTCCCTAGGAGTGTGTGTGTGTTGTGGGGGGGGAGGTGGGTATCTGTTCAGCTGGGCAGGTGTCTACCAAAGCCTTTGTTGGGTGGTTTTGAGGTTGGTGGGAGAAAGCATCCGTGGGTTTTAGAGCTGTGGCCTTTTCACTACTTGCAGTTTCTTTCCACAACTTGGCTCTGCTTTCTGGTGTCCAGGGGTCCTGACCAGGTGCGGCTGGTAGGTGGTGGGTAATGGGCATGCCCTTCCATGGAGGAGCCAGGAGGGGCTGTTGACAGGTCTGTGTTTGACTTGTACCGGGTTGTCAGAGCCTCGGTATTGATTTCAGATAGATTTGGTTTGAATCCTTTCTCTGCCTGCACTCTCTGTGTGGTGTAGAGCAGGGTACAGTGTTTGGAGCCCTAGTGGGTCCTGCCCCAGGCACCCCCAGGGACTAATGTGAGGTCTCCTGAGTTGATTGCTGCTGTGGGGAGGTGGGCCTTTCCTGAGGATTCCTCCACGTTCCCCAGGGAATTCTCCCAGGGAGATCAGCTTGTAGGTGGTGTCTTCTCAGCCCTCAGGGGCCCCGTCAGCATCCAGTCCATTGAACTGTGGTAGTGAGGCTGCTTTTCCTGGCTGCCTGGGTGTTTGCCTGCAATGTAATCAGCCTGGGAGGAGCAGTGGCTTTGCATTTCGTGTAGTTTCCCTCTACCCCCACCCCCACCCAGAATGTTATCTCTGCTGGGATTTGGCAGCAGCTCAATGTGACCTGACTGGTGCCTGGCACTGGCACTGGCACTGCCAGCCCAGAGAGGGTCTAGGTAGGGGGTGGGCAGTACCTCAGGTTGGACTGGTTAGGGGAAGCAGGGACCTGTTAGTGCACAGGGCCTAGGACTGTTAGTACAGTCCCCTCAAAAGTGCTTTGGGGCAGGAGGTGGTGGCGAGTATGAGACTGCTTAATTTAAACCCAAGAGGCCCCTCTAGCCAGGCTCTGCTATGAGGAAGACTCTGATCTACAGGTGGGCATCAGAGAGTCTTGGGCACCTGGGCTAGCAAATAGAGCCAATTGTCTATGAGTCATTTTCCCTGGCTTTTGTGGGGACTGTCAGCTGAGCCTCTACCTCAGTTTGTGCCCTGGAAGACAAAGCATTGGCTAGGTCTCTTCAGAGCTCTCAGCTGGCCCCAGGTATTTCTCTGCCAGCACGCTGTCCCCTCCCCCCTTTCCCACATATGCACACATGTGGACACAAGCCCAGGACAGTGTGTACTTTGAGGACATCTGTCCTGGCCTCTGCTGGGAAAGGGCTTTCTCTCCCCTGCAGGGGATGTGTCTTGGAACCCCATCACCTTCCAGCTTGGGGTGGAGTCTCATCCTACTGCTTAAGGAGGCACGAGGAGCCTCCCTTGTGTCTAGATCTTTAAGCTTTGGGAGGTTAGGTAACTAGTTCTTTAATCCAGTTTTGTCCTGTTGCTTTTCTAGGGAAAATATTTATTGACATACACACTGACTTGTCTTCTTGTTCAATAGGCTGACATTGAGAAATACCCTCAATGGCTATCTGGCTTTCTGATGGTGACAGGAGTGATTCCTGTCTGTTTTATTCCTCTTAGACTCTGAACAAGTATGGGAGCCTTCACCTGATGAAGCAGGTCTAAGCTCCTTGGGGCACAGGGAGCAAGAACCAAATGTGGGATTGCACTCAAACTGCAGCGCCTTAGGGCGATAGCATCCCCTGGTGGAATTGTCTAGTCCCCTGGCCCCCACCCCGCCTTGTGGAAAGGGGAAGGACCCTGCCTCTGTGCACACAGCCAGGGAGTGGCCTGCTGGGGCTGAAATCTAGTCTCCTGCCTCCCTGCCACGTGCTGTTTCCTGAGGTTATTGCCCAGTGGGCACCTAGTGCAGAGGCTCAGGGCAGCCTATGTGGCCTAGAGTTTGGGAGAATCCTGCTAGGTGTGTTTGTGTGTCTCTTTGTAAGATCTTATATGATGACGACTTGCCTGGATGTCCTTGATGGCTAACGCATTTGGTCACTTGACTCATTCTTCCAACAACATGCCTATCCTAGGCCTGCTAGGTGCTAGAGCTACAGAGAGGAAGAGGACAAAATGTGACCTCAGGGTTTAGGTGGAGGAGGCATGTTTAAAATGTGCTGGTGACATTTAGGGAAATGCGTGTGTGTGTTTAGTGTCTGCCTCACCTTAACCATCCTCCTTTCCTTCTTTTCGTCCTTATTTATTCCTCTTATTTGGAAACCCAGAGTTGGTATAAAGTTCTCCAGTCCTAGTTTTGTTTTATTTTGTTTTTTACATTTTATTTTCCCTAGTTTTATTTGATTGTGTGGAGAATGTTTCTCTAATTTCTGAAACCTAACATTAGCTCTGCTGGGTAATCTTTAACTTGCTGCTCTTTGAGGACTACGATGAGACATTAGCAGCCATATGACTGGGCATTATAGTCTTTGGATAGCAGCAGGGTAGGGATTCCCAGGCTGAGACTCAGCTAATTTATGGGTTGGAAATCATGGGACAGTTAATACCAAGGCAGTCCCAGCCCTTCTATGGATTCTGCCCTAGGGGCTTTCCAGACTTTGGGGGCTCAGCTGGGTTCTGGGTGTTTGTGAAAGGGGCCCAGGCATCCTGTAGTCAAATCAAAGCTGGTCACTTCTCCAGCCTGTTACCCAGTGCCTCCTACCCCTTGTTACCTATTGAGTATTCCCTGCCTATTCCTGACAGGAAGCAGAGACCGAAATTCTGTTTGAATCCACAGCCACCTGGAAATTCCAGTTTTTCTCATCCAGTTAACTACCAATCCAGTTGTCGTAGGACAAATGGTCTGCCCTTTCTGCCTAAATCCCTTGAGGGCCTGGCCATTTTACATTTGGCTCTGGCCTTGCCCAGTGTGTTCTCTGCGCACTGAGGTCACTGTGAAGGCTAGCGAGAAAGACCCTGCCTCCTGTGGGAGTTCACAAGGTGTGGGTTTGGATTCGGTGGCCACCACAGGGCCCTCCCGTCCCTTAACTTGGCAAGGGGTTCTGGGAGCCAGACTGTGGCTATGTTTGTAAAGGCCCCAGTCGTGAGGGCCTCTGTGTTTATCTGGGCCTACGCAGGTCACCAGCTTGGGGAGAGATCTGGAATCTGTTTCTGAAGGTTGGTTAGAATGTCGGGGTGATTTGGGGGTAGGCAACAGCGTCTGGCAGGGAGCTAGCTGGTCATGGGTGAACGTGGCCTAACGGGATTTGTCCTTAGAAGGCAGAAGGGCTGACTCACACCCTCAGCGTTTCAGGTTCTGCTTTCCAGCCTGGCCTCAGCCAACTCCATTTCTACACAGTGAAGGCCAGCGGCTGTATAAATGGCTGTGGCTGAATTATTTGGCAGTGATTTTAATTTCTGGTCTGGATGTGTTACGTAGCTGCTCCTCTATCCCCCTGTTGCCTCTCCAAAGCCCTCCAGGAAGTCCAGAGAGAGGAGGAGAAGGATTCGCCTTGCTGGGAGGGTAGGGACTGAAGTTGTTTGCTTTTTCCTGTTGTTGTTTTTTAAGGAGCCTGCAATCTTCTCCTCTTTTGTGTAAAAAGTAATACAGGCTCATTGAATATAATTTGAAAAGTTAAGAAATAAAAAGCATACCTATGTTCCTGTCAACCAGACAACATATGGTGGTGTATTTTCTACTAGTCTTTGTGTGTGTGTGTGTGTGTGTGTGTGTGTGCGCTTGTTCAAGGATATAGCTGATATCTTTGTAGATGGACAGGTAGACTGCTGTAGAGATAGATAGCCTGGTATCTGTCTCTTTTTGGTATTTTTCACTTAAGATTCTGTCACAAGCTTGGTTCTATACCTTGAAAAGGCACAAAGGCTATATTATTCTGTCTACTGAATATGCCGTAATTTTTATCATTTAACAATTGTTGAACACAGACACACAAAGACACACACACAGTTTTAGGGTTTTATTTTTTTTTTCTGGTGGTCTCATGAGGCTTGTGCACAAAGCTTTATGTACTTTTGAATTGTTTCCATAGCTTTCCAGAAACAAAATAAAGGAGTGCTTTTTTGAGAAGGGCTAGGTTTTTAAACCAGTTTTTCTAAAGGATAGGTCCACTGAAAATTACATGTTTGCTTGTTGCAGGCAGATGAGTATCACTTATTGCTGAATGAAGGCTATGTCTAGAATTTTGATTAAAAAGGAAACTAGGTGCAGGAACTGTCTGGGGCGGGGCAGAGGGCCAGGCAGCAGGCCAGGCTCTCAGGGATAAGGCTGAGCAGAGAACCAGTGGGGTGATGCCCCACCAGAACAGTTTCCATCTTTCTCCTTAGCAGCCACGTCCCTGGGCTCACGTGGACTGTGGGACTGTGGGCTTGCAGGCTTGCGAGCACTGGGGCCGTGGTACTTGGTGAACAACCAGCTAGCTAACCCAGTGTTACTGACATGACCGACTTGACTATTTCCATAGAAAGTGTGCCAACAAGCTAGAAAATCTGAAACACACAGCACAGCTCTCCCACTAACAGGAAGCCCTGAGATCTGGGTGGGGGTGGGGGTCATGAAGTGAGAAACCTGTAGGATCTCAGGAATTCCTTTGGAGAGGGGCAGGGCTAGGGGCGGGTGGTGGGGGGGTGGCGCAGGCAGGGGGGAGCGGGCTCAGAGACTGTGAGGGTCTGGCACTCAGTAGGTGCTTGTTCAGGGGGGTTAAGAGCAATTCAACCTCAGGCCAGTGTGCCAGGCTCTTTCCAAGGTGTCTATTTTGAAGTTATTTCCACTTGGAGTGTCCTCACTGGAGCTAAATTCTCCTCTCGTGAGGGACACTTTGGGTTTGGGAATCTTCCAGGGTTCATTTGGCATGGAGCCTGGGGATGGGGGTAGGGAGGCTGCACTGAAGGAAGGGGCAGGGTTACGTCATACCAGTGTGACCAGTATGGTATGAAATCAGGGTACTTCCTGCCCCACCACATAGATCATAGGGGTGGGCCCTGGCAAGGGGTTCAGTCATTGCCTGCCCCTATGAAAGGGTGCATTCTAAAAATGCCTTACACTTTTTCTTAAAAAGTTTCTTCCTGTTTTGCATAATGTCCTTTTGCCTTTGACATCCTGAAACCACAGAGTTGTTGGTGTTTTAGGAGACCGCCAGCTAAAAAAAACAGGAAAGGACTTCCAAGATAAGGGTAGACTTAGGGAAACATATTTGCATTGTACAAGGTAGTAGGTAGCTCCTGGCATTCAAATGAGCTTTTCAGGTAGCCTGGGTAGAGTCCCTGCCTGTCCCAGAGACTTGAGTCTTCACCCCAAAGTTAATAGGGGTCCCAAGAAAGAGAATGAATGGGGACTTATTTGCTCATTCAGCAAACATTCATTGGTAACGAGACTAAATGAAGCATGGAAGTTAAATGCGAACAAGGCCTGACCTCCGTTCTCAGGGAGCCACTCAGCAGTGGGCAGACTCGGGCAGTACTGTGTGGTCAGAGAGAGGAGAGGAAACCTGGGTGCACCCAGGGCCACAGTCAGCATGAAGGACTTTGCTTCAAAACACTGACTGTAGCCTCACCTGTTTGAGCAGTCTCCCTGGTTTGGAAGGGCAGGGATCTACTGTTGAACACAGCCTGTCATTTCCTGTAGTTGCTGCATGTGGGAAGAACATCATCGCTGAGGCCCAGCTGTTGCATACAGTCACCAGCAGGGCGGGAGAAGATAGGAAGTGGAGGCAGAGTGAACAGAAGATGATAAAAGAGAGAGCTAGTGTGGTTGGGATCATGCTGAACAGGGGAAGGCTGAGGATAGCTTAGAGGGAGGGACCAAAGGGTGGAAGGTGAAGGGAGAGAGAGGTACAGAGAGGGTTTTATGGTCTACAGAGGGCAGGAGCCAGCTTCGAAGGCCACAGGAGTGAGGGTTCTGAGTTGTGGTTCTTCTCCTAATTCATTACATCATCTTGGGCAAGTCCCAGCTCCGTTGGCCCCTCTTTCCATCTCTGAAGTTTGTGTGGGCTGGACTTTTTGGTCTTTCATACCCTCTCTCTCTTCTTTCTGAAGTCTATAGGTTGGTGTGGGGGTGGAAATCCTGGTTATATCTGCAACATGAAAGGCTTTTGAAATTCCCTGTGAAGTTTACTATCACCCACTACCTATTTCAAGGGCTTTTGTGGTGAGGCTTCTGCTGAGGATTTTGTCATCTCTGACTAAGCAGGCATAAAGATTTTAGTTGATGAATGACCTCTAAAATGGCATGGCGAATGTTTCTTTCTATCACTCTGCCTAGCCATGTGATAAGGGAAAGATGTTATCCTTTCTGTTCTCATCTGTAGATGTGAAGTTTAGGTAGTAAACATAAAAGGGCCTCAAACAGTGCCTAACGTAGAATAAGCTCTGAATATATGTTATGTATTATTGGTAGTACTGATAGTTCCTTTTTTTTTAGTCCTCACCTGAGGACATGCTCATTGATTTTGGAGAGAAGGCAAGGGAGGGAGGGAGAGAGAAAGAGCAACATCATGGAAGAGAGAAACATCCATCGGTTGTTTCTGCAGCCTAGGTATGTGCGTGGCTGGGAATCAAACCCACCACCTTTTGGCCAACCAACCAAGCCATACTGGCCAGGGCAGTACTGATAGTTCTTATTTGTGAAGATTTTGGCTTTTGCTTTGTAGGATTTCCTTCTTTTATTTTTTTTTATTGAAAATGTCATCACATTAAATGTTTAAAAACATGATTCTTTTCTCTAACATTGTAACAAAACATATGCCTAACACTGTAGCGAAACTTGAATTTACTTAACAAATGTATACATATTATACTCTGTTGCAATTGTAGTGTCAAACTCTTTGCATTCTGCTATTTTCATTCAACTGTTAAATTGTTTATAATTATCTTAATTATCTTTTGTAGCTGCTCTCTAAGATTCTTACTGTTATTCCCTTAGCATTCAACATTCCAGATTTCACCGTCATAGGTAACCTTGATCATTTCTGCTGTGTGCAGCTCATTGCTTCAATACAATTATGTCTTTGGGAGGGGTTTCTAGGCCTGAGAATATGGTCATCTCTAGGACACTGGTTCACATGGCTACTTAGTTTTCCAGAAGATTAGAATAATCCACAGGCCCTAAATTGTAAATTCCTGGGCCAGGGATCCTGGCTTTTAAGGAGCGTGGATTCCCAGGGAGAGTCAGGTCCATCTGGAGTCTCACACTTAAATACACCCAGCCCTTGGGCCTTGTGCTTATGTTAAGGTCCCCCGTGTAGGGCTTGTGTCCACCCCAGACTTGAAGCTTTTCCTTTTAGCCTTTGCCTCTGGTTCCTGATGAGGTTTCTTGTGCCCAAAAAGAATTACTGGTGGCTCTTTCGATATCTTTGCCAATAGTTGATTTACACAAGATAAAAACCTTTTCTTTTTCCTTCATTTACAGAGGCAAACCTATAGAATGGGGGCAGACCCTGGCTTTGAAAGCCTGGCTTAAAAACAGTGTTGATCTAAAAATTTGTGGGTTGGGTGCTGAAAATGCTCCATGTCACCACCCGTAGAACCGAGTTAGGTTCTGATGGGCTAGCCAGGGCAGCTGACTGTTTAACCCCAGTGTCTGAACTCTGATCTGACAGCCCTGGTTTATGGGGTCCAGAAAGGGAACCCAAACAAAGACAGGCTTTTAAATTATGTTGGGTATAGGTTAATCAATAACCCAAGGTCTGCAAATGTCAGTTGCCAGTTCTGTCCCTATAGCCACCCCCTATGCACATGCCCCTTTTATAGATAAACTGCTGACTTGCATAAGTGAGGTAAGGGTTTAGAGCTAGTGATTTCAGTGACCAAAGGGGCTTACAAATGCAGCAGACAGGGTGCATTCAACTCCGGACAGCTGTTCCCTTCATCTTGTAACCACTCCATATGTCGCCTCTTCTGCTGCATTCCGCAGCAGTCAGCTGTGGCTTATTACCAGGGCACCTCTGGGTCCATTTGGAATCAGACCAGAGCTGCTGTCCAGCGTATTGTTCCTGGGGGCCCAGGACAAGACTTTCTCCCTGTGTAAAGTGGGGAGATAATCCTTACCTCAGAGGGCTGATAAGAGGATTGAATGGGGTGAGGTTTGTAGTAATATCAATATTTTGTCTTTTGATCAGTGCCTAAACCATCCCCTTGGGCACAGAAGACATGCATTCAACACAGTAGGCTGCAGAGTGTAATTTCCTCCAAATGCAGTTTTTATCCATCTGCCCTGTGGTAGAGTTAACAGGAAGGAAAGGTGTGAGGCTGTAGCCACCGTGTGGGGACAGGACTTAGCCTGGAACCAGGGTTTAGCAGAGACTGTGGCCTGGCGTATAGGTGAGCACACCTGCCCCAGGCCACAAGGAGAAGGCTCCCATTTTGTTGACTCCACAGTCCTGGGAACACGGAGTGTGTGTTGCCGTGTGTCATGCATGCCAGGATTCTGTGGCGACCCTAGTCTTCCCTTCACCAGGTGGACATTGTTTATCAGTGTCCTGGGGAGACACCGTCATAGGTTACAGGTAGCTGAGTGGTCAGGAGGAGGAGCTGGAGGGAGCACTGGATTTTTGTTGGAGCCTCAGGAAGTGAGAAGGGATATTAAAAAATGGGGACTGCTCCGGCTGGTGTGGCTCCGTGGATTGAGTGCCAGCCTGCGAACCAAAACGTCACCGGTTTGATTCTCAGTCAAGGCACATGCCTGGGTTGCAGGCCAGGTCCCCAGTGAGGGGTGTGTGAGAGGTAACCACACACTGATGTTTTAAAAAAAAAATAATGGGGACTGGATGTAAATGGGCTTAGCCTGGAATGTCCAGCGGCCTGTGCCTACTGTGTTTAGACAGACTGAGGCACAGACGTGTAGACATCCTATCTTTACTCAGGGGCTGGTGTTGAAAGCCAGGATGGCAAGCCATTCAATCCAGTTCTGGTGCCAACCTACAGAGTAATCCGAGGGAAATCACATCTTGTCACTGGGCCTCAGCTTACCCACCTATAAAGTGAGATGAAGGGTGAGCTTGGATGCTCTCTAGAGGCCCTGCCTGCCTGGGGATTCTAAGTAGCCGAGCACTGCTGCTCAGCGAGGCTAAATGGCTTTGCTGCAGGACAGTAGAGTGCTGTCCCCATGAGGCCAGTCAGGTAGAGTTGGGATGACTCTCAATGGACCCTGGGAACCAGGACTGTGTCTTACTGGACAAAATCCATGACCACCTGCTCTTTCCAGCAATTTCATTTTGTAGACACAAAATCAAAACTTGGAAGGAGTAAGCTGGTCACTTTGAAAACCCAGTCAGTGGGAGCCACTGTGATGTAGAGTCCTGGGCTCCAGCAACAACCAGCCAACCACTCTCATCGCAGATGATGCTGATTCAGCACTTCCAAGCCTGGGAAAAGTACATAGTACACATTTTTTTAAATAAGTAGGAATGGCTAGGTCTGCTTTATTGTTATTTTTTTAAAGATTCTATTTAGCCCTGGCTGGTGTGGCTCAGTGGTTGAGTGCTGGCCTGCAAATTGAGTAGCTGCTGGTTCGATTCCCAGTCAGGGCACATGCCTGGGTTGTGGGCCGAGTCCCCAGTGGGGGCGTGTGAGATGCAACCACACGTTGCTGTTTCTCTCTCTCTTTCTCCTTCCCTTCCTCTCTTCTAAAAATGAATAAATAAAATCTTTTAAAAAAAGAAAAAAAAGATTCTATTTATTGATTTTTAAAGAGAGGGGAAGGGAGGGAGGAAGAGAGGGAGAGAAACATTGATCATCTGCCTCTCAAATGCCCCCAACTGGGGACCCAGCCCACAACCCAGGCATGTGCCCTAACTAGGAACCAAACTGGCAACATTTAGGTTCACAGGTCACTGCTCAATCCACTGAGCCACAGCAGCGAGGGCTGTATGCATTATTTTCATTAACTCTCAGGGAAACTCTAGTACAATGATGAATTGATCTGTTAAGAGAGAACATCCTTTTCTTGTTCCTGGTCTTAGTGGGAAAACAGTGTTTTGCTATTGTCAGCAGTGGGATTTTCATAGCAGTGTGGATACTTTCTTTATCAGGCTAGGAAAGTTCCTAGTTTTTTGAGTGTCTTTATTACGAATAGATAATGTGTTTTGTCAAATGCTTTTCTGCGTCTGTTGAAGGACGGTAATCATGTGGTTTTTGTTATTTATTCTGTTGGTAAGGTATATTATGCATTGATGATTTTTTTAAAGATAGAAATTAATCTTGAATTCCTGGGATAAATGCTACTTGGTCATGGTGTATAATCCTTTTTATATGTTGGGTTCAGTTAACTAGTTTGTTGTTGTTGTTGAGGATTATTCATAAGAGGTATTGATCTACAGTTTTTTTTTTATCCAGCTTTATTGAGGTATAATTGACAAAAAAATGATCTGTAGTTTTCTTTCTCATGATGTCGTTGTCTGATTTTTGGTATCAAGGTAATACTGACTCATAAATGAGTAGGGAAATGTTACCCCTTCAATTTTAAGGAGCGTTTGTGAAGGATTTGTATTTAAATATCTAGTAGAAGTCACTAGTGAGGCCATCTGAGCCTGGGCTTTTCTTCGCTGGAAGCTTTTTGACTACTAATTCAACTTTTTAACTTGTTACAGACTATTCAGATTTTCTACTTATTCTTGAATCACTTTTGGTAGTCTATGTCTCCCTAAAAATTTATCCACTTAATATAAGTTATTTGATTTGTTGGCATACATTGTATTCTCTTAAAATTCTATAAGTCTTGGAGGAACGTTTCCTTTTTTATTCCTGATTTTGGTAATTAGAGGTTTTTTTTTTCCTTCTGGTAAGTTTAGCCAAAAGTATGCCTCCTCCGCCCCCCACCCCCGGAAGATCTTTACTGTTCCAAGATTATAAATCTTTTCATCTGTATTCTCTTCTAAGCTGCTGCTTTGACATTTTAGTACTTGTCCCCAATAGTAAAAGATGGACATGATCGCTATTCGACCCTCATGTACTGCAGGAAGACATGTCATACCTAAAAGACCCTTTGAGGTCCCAGGCTCTTCTTCCAAATCCAGCACTGTTACGGTGGATCGGAGTAGAAAAGTGGAATTTTAGCCACTTGAGGTTGTGGAGCTGTAATAATCTATAGGCTTTGAAGTTCTAGGGAGTCAGTGAGAAGGCAAAGTAATATTTATTGATCATCTATTAGTGTCAAGCACTGTGATAAATATGTATATGTGTTTTCTCATTCACCACCTGAAAAGAACGCATTATTATACCCACTCCTTAGAGAAGGAAATTGGAGCTGGCTACATTTAAAGTAGTCCTGATACCCGAGAGGTATTGCCAGGAGTGCACGGCTGGCAGATTGCCCAGGTGGCCGTTGGGGAAGCAGGCTCTCTGCAGCCTAAAGGTCGGTTCTAGATGTAGAGAGAAGGATGCACTTGCAACCAGTATTACTGGGCTACAGATTCAGTCAGTGCTCCAGGACTGACTGACTATCAGATGGGCAACTGACTCAGTAATAAAACTCCTGGAGACTTATTTACCTGCTGGAATGCTAAATTTCTGATTTACTGGGAAAATTAGAACTCTTGTCAAGTGTCTTAGAATTCTCTGGCTGCAGGCAGCACTACAAGGGAAGGCATAGTTTAGTCAGGCAGTTAGTGAGTCAGAAGTCAGAGCAGGGAAGTGAGTACTCTAGTGTCGGGGCTGATGGATCTACCCCCACAGTATTACAGACCTGCTTAGGGACTTCGGTTTGTTCTAGAGGTCAGGGCTCCTCTCTCGCCTGTGCAAGTCCTGGAAGGACACATCTAGCTCCATCCTCCACCACTCCCCTATTTATTTTCTTCTGTACGTGCCCCTTTCCTTCCTTCCCATTCAGCCATCAAACTATTACGCAGCCCATTATCATCGTGGACTCTCTTGCCTTATTTATTTGTTCTCTTTTATTCTCATTCCCACTTCCATTTCTCCACCCCTCACCTTGCGTAACCATTCTAAAGTGTTTCATGTGTATCTGTTTTTGCTCTTGCCAAATGGGAGCTGCTGTTTTACATATATGCATTTTTTTTATTTTAAATTTTATTTTTTAGATGAGCATACAGTAAAATTGTTTGGTTTCTTTTTTTCCTGGTGTATAGGTCTATGAATTTTAACACAAGTATATATTTGTATAACCACCACCACAATCAGGATACAGAACATTGCTGTCACTGCAAAAGTCCCCCTTAAAGTCCCATTCTCATTCAACCTTATCCCCCGACCACCACTGATTTCTTCTCCATTACTGTTGTTTTGTCTCTTCAAGAATGTCATATAAATGGATCATACAGCATATATATATGTATTTTTTTGTTCATGTATTTTTTAACTAATTTATTTTTAAAGATTTTATTTATTTTTAGTGAGATGGGGAGGGAGAAAAAGAAGGAGAGAAACATCAGTATGTGTTTGCTTCTTGTGTGCTCCATACTGGGGACCTGGCCCACAACCCAGGCATGCGCCCTAACTGGGAATTGAACCAGAGACCCTTTGGTTCACAGGCCGGCACTCAATCCACTGAGTCACACCAGCCAGGGCTGTACATGTATTTTTAATTTATGTAAATAGCGTTATGTTATAGCTCATTCTGATTGTAACTTTTTTCTCCCAGTGCTGTTTAATTTTTTTTTTAATTTTCAAAGACAGTTCATTTAATATCTTCCAGAATGATATTAGCTTGACTATAAACATTTGGTAAATATAATCTTTGGCCAAATTTTATAAATAAAGATTATGTTTAAAATCTTTTTTTTTTCATTTTTATTGAATTTATTGTTGTGACACTTGTTATCAAAATTTTACAGGTTTCAGGTGCACAGTTGTACAACACACCATCTGTTCACTGTATTGTGTGTTCACCACCCCAAGTCAAGTCTCCTTCCATCACCATTTATCCCCCCATAAAATCCCCCAGTTATTTTTAAGTTTGACATAAGTTAAAATGTATAGAAAAGTTACTAGAATTATACAGAGAACTTCTGGATATCCTCTGGTTTCCCCTCAGTTTCTCAAGTGTTAACATTTTGCTACATTTGCTGTTTTTCTCCTTTCTTTCTCCATACATGTGTATGTGTGATATCTTCTGAACCTTGCCCATTTATCCCTAAATATTCAGCATGTATTTCCTAAAATAAAATCTTTTAAAATATAATCATAGTGCAGTGATTTTCAACACTTTTTATCTCATGTCACACATAAACTACTAAAATTTGATGACATACCAAAAAGTATACTTTTTGCTGATCTGACAAAAAAAATTGGTATGATTTTGATTCATTCACACCAGACGGCTATTGTGTTGGCCGTAGTCATTTTTTTATTTGACAGTCTAAGGGAAAAGAGGTCAGTGTACCTGACTACATAGTCAGGGATGGCATGTTTTTATTTATTTATTTTTATAAAATTTTTATTGAGCTTAGAGAGAGAGGAAAAGAGATAGAAACATCGATTTGTTGTTCCACTTATTTATGCATTCATTGGTTGATGCTTGCATGTACCCTGACCCAGGATCGAACCTGCAGCCTCAGTGTATTGGAACAATGCTCTAACCAACTGAGCTCCCCAGCCAGAGCTAGGTTTTGCATGTTTTAAAAATTCTTGTAGCACACCGGTTGAAAATCACTGCCATGGTGTAATGATCAAAATCAGGAAAACAACACTGAAAAATTCCTGTCTCACTTAAAGACCTTAGGAGGATTTGTTAGTTGTCCCAAGAATGTCCTTGTCAAAGACCATGCATTGTATTCAGTTGTCATGTCTTTCTAGTCTCTTAATCTGGAACAATGCCCGAGTCTTTCTTTGTATTACACAGCACTACATTGTTGAAGAGTGCAGGCCAGTTATTTTGTAGAAAACCCCTCAGTTTGGGCCCATCTGATGTTTCCTTGTGCTGAGATTGTGCACTTCTGACAAGAATACCACACGAGCAGTGCTGGGTTGTCAGTGTACCCGGTCTGGAGGCACATGCTATTAATTCGGTCCTCACTGGCCACTCGAACTTTGATCACTTCGTTATGGTGGCATCTGCTACTTCTCCATTATAAAGTTACTGGTACTGTTTTACCATTTTTAATTAAAAAGAATATTATGTGCTTGAACAGCAATAAAAATTGTAATAATTTTTTAAAACATATATTATGGGCATTTACTTAGAGGCTATATAAATATCCTGTTATTTCCTGGAATTTAGCATCTATTGATGATTCTTGCCTGAATCAGTTATTATGGTTTTTGGTGATCTAATTCCATCGTCATTCCTTCTGTGTTTATTAGTTGGCATTTTCCTGTAAGGAAGAGCTTTCCCTTCTCCCCTGTTAATTCAGTGCAGACTTATGGATCCTTTATTCAGTAGCTCATAATCCTTTACTAGGATTATTTATTTTGATGCTCAGACTGTCCCAGATTTGGCCAGTGAGATCCCCTTCAGGCTGACTCCTGTGTCCTTTTGAAATATTTGAGGACTTCCTTCCTTTTAGGTACAGCAAGATGTTCCAGGTTCCTCTTTCTCGGTCCCTGACTGAGCCCTGGAATCAGCCATTTCTCTGACCAGCCCTGGTTGTTTTTAGTAGAAGGTGGTATTTAGAAACCAAGAATGGGCACCAGGTGCTCACCCTTGTTTTTAAGAGCCATTTGCGTTGCTGTGTGTGCATCTAGTGTCCATGGTGTTCATGCCAATTTTCTTTCTCCCTTTCTTAATGATAGACCCCCACACTGTCTCCACAAGTACCGCTGTAAGGGACAGACTTCTGGAGCAGGTCCTCTGTGGACCTGTGTGTGTATATTTGCGTTGATTCGGGAGTGCTGGGTACCACCCCTGAATGTCAACCCCTGTTCACGTTTCCACCAGTGGAGCATGAGCGTCTCTGCACCTCCACAAATACTTGGCTTTAACCAGCTTCTTAATTTTTGCCAAATGAATAAATGTGCTGGGAAAGCTCTTGTTTTAACTTGCTTTTCTCTAATTACGAATAATGTCTTCATATGCCTGATGGCCTTTGGGATTCCTCTCTCGTAAATAGCTTATTCATAATAATCCTCTAGCTATTTTTTTTTTCATTGAGGTTCTTATACTTTTCTTGTTGATACGCAGGACTTTTTAATACATTCCGGATACTCATCCCGTGCTGGTCTCCGACATCGCAGATATATTCTCTGAGTCTGTCATCTGTCTGTTCACATTGCCCATGCTGTCTTTTGTTTGAACATGGCCCTTTTTCTTTGTTCTGTGCAGTCTCACCAGCACTCCTCTTTTTCTGTAACTGTGTTAATACCCTTAGTTCCTCTATCAGGGCTGTCCAACCTGTGGCCCAACACAAAATGGTAAATTTACTTAAAACATGCTGAGATTTTTTTATTTTCAATAGTGTTTGTATATTTAATGCGGTGCCCAAGACAGCTCTTCTTTTTCCAGTGTGGCTCAGAGACGCCAAAAGGTTGGACACCCCTGCTACATTTTAGGTGTTGTGGTGTAGCTAAACTCCGCTGATTGTCCTCAGCAAACAGTCAATCTTTATGGCCCCTTAGCCTCTGTTGAATTCTGTTGAGAATGACTTTGCCTCTTAGAGTGTAAGGCCCACATACAAGTATTTTTTTGAAGGTTTTAGTTATTTATTTTTAGAGAAGGAGAGGGAGAAACAGAGAGAAACATCAGTGTGTGGTTGCCTCTTGTGTGCCCCCCACTGGGGACCTGACCTGCAACCCAGGCGTGTGCCCCGACTAGTAATCAGACCAGTGACTCTTTGGTTCTCAGGACGGCACTCAATCCACTGAGCCACACCAGCCAGAGCCCCATATGCAAGTATTATTCATATATTCAGCAAATATATGCTGTAGGTCTATTGTGTGTTAAGTACTGTGCTATCGCTGACAAGGTTCAAAGGTTATGAAACTCACCCGTGACTTTTCAAAAGTGGCACAGGGGTTTGAACCCTGCTGTGTGACCTGTTCCTACTACCATGCTGCTTCCCGTGAAAATTGCATTTGCTTCCTGTAGAGCTGTGTGTCAAATTCCTATATTTTTTTTAACAAATGACCTAAGAAGGTGCAGAGCAAAGTGTTCTCACACCAGAGGAGGGGGAAGTAATCAGAAGAGAAATGGAGATAAAGGTGCCTCCTGCCATTTTGGCCCGGGCTACCTGTTGGTGACTGTCTCCAGGCTGAGAGTGGAAGCGTCAAAGGGGGCTGGGGGACCGCCTCAGCCCAGAGGGGAAGGTCTTAAAATAAAATACCAGACTCTGTCATTCTGATCCTTTCTAAGAAGTTCAAATCATTCCTCCCGGAAATGCTGTAGTTCTAAGAGGAGAGAGATGCAGCAGGATCTTCCTGGGGCTGACATGGCATTTCCAGGCAAGTTGGCCTCGTTAGCTCTTCCTGGTAGTGCTAACATAACCGTGGGCAGGCACAGTTTCCACAAATTCCAGCAGAGGGAGGGAGGAAGGGAGAGGGAGGAAGAACGGCTGGATAAGGAGGAAAGTCTGTTTTTGGGCCAGGACCAAACAAAGCACAGATTCCTCCTGGGACAATTTTCCCCAGTGGACAAACACTGGGAAGCCTGTTTACTGGGCTTCAAAAGCCTGTGATCCCCAGCACTGTTTCTTGACCTCGGGGCCTTACATCTTTGTGGTTGCTCCTTGGGTGAAAACCTTTCACCCACGTCGGGGAGTAGAAGAGGGTTAAGGGAAGATAAATGGTGACAGAAAAAGACTTGACTTTAGGTGGTGAATACAATATACAGATGATGTATTATAGTATATAATTTTATTAACCTATGTTGCCTCAATAAATTCAATAAAAATTAAAAAGAAAAAGAAAAGAGAACCTTTTTGGGTCACCCCAGGACAGAAGTGTACTGTCATGCCCCCCAGTGCTGGGGCCTCCAGAGGTTTCTCAGTATTCTCTTCTTTAATTCCCCTGCCTCAGAGTTCAGGAGCCCTGGCCATGTGGTGTAGAAATGCACTTAAGCAGGGTTTATGTTAGTGATGTCAAATAAGATTCATTTTTATGCCACCCGGGATCCATTGGTAGCTCCTAGAACCCTCGGTTGAAAAGGATTCTGAGATAGAATCCCCACGTGCATGCGTAGGGAGAGTCGAGGGGCATGTGTGCTGCGACTTGTGCACTGTGTAGAAGTGTCCATGAACCGAGAACCCAAAGGATTGATAAGGGGGAAACAAAGGTGGCTTTTGTGGGGGGGGGGCAATCCAAGAATGTCCTTGAGGAAGTCTGTCAATCTCTCTGGCCTTCAATTTCAAACCCTCATGTGTAACTGTGGGGCTGAAACACAATTCTGAAGGTTCCTCCAGCTCTGGTCTGCCAGGATTCTTCTTTGTTCTGGTTCAAAGAGGATCCAGACCCTTCAAGGTGATGGAATCTGACCATGGCTTTGCTCCCTTAGGTTCAGGCCTTGGTACACTTGGTGACAGGACCCTGGACTGAGTGACTACCTAAGTAAGGGTTTTCTGGTGATCTCACAGCCCACTTCAGATTTTGAGGTTTGGAGTTGTTCTCTCAAGGAACAAGTGGTATTTGGTGCAGCCCCTGTTTGATGTGACAGCGTGAGGTTTAGATGAGGAAATGGAACATTTCATTAGGCTGTCGACTGCCACAAAGTTTGAACTGTAGGCCTGGAACCTGTAAGAAACTTATTTTAAAAATCAGGGTCGGGATGTGCTTGTCCAGGTGCTGTTTCTAGACCCAAAGTCATCTTGAGAGCCCAGAAAGAGAAGTGTTTTTGCCCTTGGTGACCTTGGTTGTAGATGTGTATTAGGACAACAATCTAGATTTTCAAGATTGAAGGCAAGGTGGTTCCCTGCTCTGTTCAGCAGCTGCTGCTGCTGCTTCTTCTTTTTACGATTTTATTTATTTTTAGAGAGAGGGGAAGGGAGAGAGAAAGAGGGACATAAATATCGATGTGTGAGAGAAACATTGATTGGTTGCCTTCTCGCATGCCCCCAACTGGGGACTTGGTCCACAACCCAGGTATGTGCCCTGATTGAGAATTGAACCGGCACCCTTTTGGTTTGAAGGATGATGCCCAACCTACTGAGCCAAACCAGTCAGGGCCCAGCTTCTTAACTGGTAGTTGAACCCACACTGTATGGGTCAGCCCATGTTTGTTGATGCTGCTTTGCAAGTAACTGTCCCAGGTACAAAAAGGAATGCTACAGTCCCTGCCTGCATGGAGATGAGGGAGGAAGCAGGCCACCCTCATCCTGAAGGGCTCATGGTAGCGTCAAGGATGTTTGGAGCATCTGGAACAGGGATTATTGGCCCAAGGGGGTGGAGGAAAGCTGTAAAGAGAAGATGACATTTGGTTTGAAATTTGAAAGATTGTTATGTTACCAATTGGTAGGTTGCACAAAAGTTTTTGAGATAGCTTATAAGAATACACACCATAAAAAAGGACCAACATATATAAAATCAGAAATAAACAAAAAAATGTTAAGGCTGGGGATGAGTTAAAATGTAGACATTCAGACCGTATGGCCCAAGATAGTTATAACATCTGTCCCTTTACAAAAGCCAGAGGTGAAATGTGTTCTGTTACGTGACATACGTTGTCAGAAAGGAGAAATACGCAGTGGTTCCTGAGTGTAAGCTGTCTTTCTTGGTACCTCACTCTTAAGTGAGAGTTTCAGGGGGTGTGGGTGGAGGTGGTAGTTAATGAGTGAACGTATAAACCAGCATTTCTCCAAATATAATCCAGGGATCCACATTGAAGTTATCTAGAGTGCTTGTTAAAATGCAGAGTCCTGGCCCCCACCCAGCCCGAGATGTGGTGAGTAGGACCCAGGAATCTGCAGCTGGCTTCCCCAGGCGATTCTTGCACAGTTTGAGGACGTTTACAATAGGTGGAGAGCTCACTAGCATTTTGGAAGCAAAGAGAGTAGCAAATGAGAGTGCTTGGCCTTTGTTGGAAGGTGGGGTGGGAATTTATAATGGGGGAGAGAGCAGGGCACAAACAAGACCAGTTCCAGTGAGACTGGTGGTCCGTCGCTAGCCAGGTTGTTTTCAGGTCATATTTTGGAAGACCCACAGAGTGTGGCAGATTGGGCACATGGCGGGGCCGCTCCCGAGCAGAGATGGATGGAGAGCAGCTGGCCCCACTGTGCCCGATTTGTCCAGCTTGCCCTTGGCCACCTGGGCTCTGTTCTGCAGACTGCCTCTGACAGGTGCCTTTATCTTTCAAGCAAATACTTTGTTTTTCTCTATGCCCCCAAATACAGGGATCTGAGACCACAAATGTGCTCTGCTTCCTGTTGAAAAAAGGTTTCTTTCCCCAGGGTCTAATAAATGGCTTGGATGGTGAAATGGCACAAAGAACAGTAGGTGATGAAACTGTGTTCGGTGTGCAGTGTGCCCGAAGCATATCGAGTAACATTAGAAATAGATTATTCCTGTGTTCTAGTCACTAAGTGATATGTTTTGAAATCTTTATTTTGGGAGATGCTTCCTTATTAGGAAAGGGATGAAGGAGGAAGTCACATTTCTTGTCCTTGGGTTATAGTTTAAAATATTTATTGTTTAATTTTAAGGCTGTACCCAAAGGGATAAAGAAAAATAGCATGGACATCTGGATTAAGAAATAAGTTTTTTTCAGTACTTCTGAAGCCTTGGTGAGTTAGATTTTAAAACTCAGTGAGAAATGGTTAACATGAGACTCGGGAAGTCCCTCCTCATGGCTCTCTATGCTCTTCCATCGGGATTTCTCAAGGTTTACCACAGTCCCCTTTGTTGGATGCTTCGGTGGCAGGGGAGTGGGGAGAAGAGCTGTGCACCATCCACCCAGCTAAGATTGGTTGGCGTACTCTGGGTCCATGGCCACTAAGCGGACACTCACCATTCTGTGAGCTGAGCCCCTGGAGAGGAGCTGAGAGGTGCAGTTCAGGCAGCTGCATCTCCGCACAGCTTTCCTTACCTTTCTTCCCTGGCCCTAGAGTTGACTCCGCTTCCTTTGTGTCCTGTCAGCGGTTCTCACCGCTGTCACCCTCACCATCTTGTCCGCTTTGCTGGTCTTTCCCACCCTCACCAAGAGCAGAGGACTCCTCTTAACTCAAGCTTGTTGCTGCATGCCTGACACCACTGGCACATGGTATGACTAACTGGCTGCATGTTTGAATGGATGTGGTTGGTGTTGTGAGTACTTGAGGTGGAGAAAGAGTAACAACCAGCTTTGAGTGGTCTAAGAAGGCTTCCTAGGGGTGGTGACGTTTGAGCCAAGGCCAGGTAGCTGTTGGATTGGTGATGACTAAGTCCTTGGAGAACTCTGGAGAGCTTCTCTTCCCTGAAGGACCAGAGAGAAGGTTTAGGGTGAGCCCTGTGCAGTAGATGGTGCTTCTCATTTCTAGTCTAAGGGGGCATGCGGGGGGTACCATGAATTCATGTGATCACTGCAAATTGCTGTCATTCCCAAGCCTGGGGATTTGGTAGTGCCTGGCTCAGCTTCCAGTGTGTATCTAGCTCTTGGAAGATGGGTGCAGAGAGAAATGGCCTACCCACAGTGCCTGTGGAACAACACTGTAGTTGGGAAGGAGAGAGCTCAAAGAGGGGCTATGCCATGGACTGTCAGGACTGAGGCCTGGCCAAGGAAGACGTTCCAGCATCCCAGCTGTTAGAACACAAAGCTCACAGTTCCCAAATGTTTGAATCTGCTGCTCAGAAAAATTTAAAAAGAAACTGAGGGGCTTGACCCATGGCTTCCAATCCAGCACCAAAATTTTAAATCAATCGATTGATCCAGCACCAAAATCAATTGTAATCATTTCATAAAAGATAGGACATCTTAATATTTAAAGAGTAAGAAGGTCTCAATCTTAGAGGAAAGGACATTCCGATACATTGGTTACATTTAGCTAATGAAGAACTACCTACACCCCCCTAACTGTTGCCGTTTTGTCCAGGCTGGTGAGACATTGTCACTACTCAGCAACTGGCCAAGGTTTGTGTCTGGAGCACTGGCTGTCAGTTGGGAAGTAGTGACTCAATGTTCCAGCCTGTTTTGTTGAGGCCAGAGGATTCAGCTAGTCTAGCTATCAAGAAAGTGAGGCAGGGAGTCTGCTGGGTTGGCTGTAGATTAGCAGGGCTTTTGATGGAGGATTGTGTGTGTGTTTGGGTTTGCTGTACTGAGCAAGGGAGCAGTGGAATTTGTCTGAGTTGAGCTCACACATTGAAGTTATTGAGCGACTTACACGCAAGGCCATGACCTGGGCTCCCAGCTGAGAGGCCCACGTGGCAGAGCTTTAGCTGGGGGAGTGAAGGACAGGCTCACATCTGCTCATCTGCTTACGTAACCCTGCTTCCCAGCTCCCAGAGCCAAGAAAACACACAAGCCAGCCCAGCGGGGCTGAGGGCCTGTGGTAGCACACGCCGTGCGCCTCACAGCAAGGGAGCCTTGGCTTAGCCTGAGGACTGTCACGAAACCTTCCATCCTTTGCTTCTTCCCCTTGCCTCTCCCAGAAGCCTCGAGCAGTGGCTGTGAGACCTGGTAGCAGCTCTGCAAGGTTCTGGGCAGAGCTGGTCACTGCCCTCCTGGAGTCTGAGCTCTGTGGATTTTCTCACTGGGACTGGGCCAGGCAGACAGCAGAGGACAGTCTCTGCAGCATGGCAGGAGATTTGCAGGGCACTCAAAGGAGGCCACCTGGCTGGCTCTGTATCCAAGAAGGCATTCTGTTCCAGGTCTGGAGCTGCCATTGACTCCTAGGTGCTACCCACTCTCAGAGGTGTGATCTGCAGGATTCTCAAAGCTGTGGAGGCTTCACAGAGAGAAGGTGAGGAAGGAATTGCCAGATTGGGCAGGGGAGGCAGGATCCAGGCATCAGTGTGCTCAATCTGTTGGAGACATGATAGAGCTTGTGAGAGGGGCGCAAAGACAAACAGGCGAGTGAGAAGAGGCTGTTCAGTGATAAGGCTCCACACGAGCCACTGGAGGAGCCAGTGGGGGTGGTGGCAGATAAGAGTTCTTCTGGAGCAGGTTGAATTCCAGTCCTTGCAATTTATAAATGGGAAACCAGCATGCCGAAAGCAGATGGTGCTTGCCTAAAGATAGATCATTCAGCAAAACACTGATGGAGCTGAACCAGGGCCCAGGCATCCTCTCTTCTGTCCAAGAAACCTCAGGACCACCTTTCTGGGACTCCTGAAAAGGGTACCACCAAGACCAGCCTGCAGGTGTGTGCTTCAGGAAGCTGGGCAGCGCAAGTATGAATTCCTGTCTTCTGGGCTGGTTTCAGAAAGTGTGAGCGAGTTGGTAGGGTGACAGTGCAGATGCCTCTTGCGTTCCTGAAAGTGGGGTTATGTTTAGCAATATCTTGAGAAGCAAAGGTGCAGCGGGGCTGGGGGGTTTGCAGATGTTGTGGGGCCCTATGAAGTGAGAAGAGACCAATGACAGATCTTTTCTCATGTTTTTCACAAGTGCACCGTGCAGCAGGGCCTCCTGGAAGGTGTTGTCCGGGGCACTGTACGGAAGGGCTGTTTCCATGACGTGTGAGTTGTGGGAGACCCTGAGGACCCTCCTTGCCTGAAAATCCCAAGACTTGTGAGGATGGGAAGATCATCTCTCTGTTGCCCGATGTGCGCAAACAGAATCACCTAGGCACCTTGTTAATTATCCACTTAGGTCCGTCCCAAGATCTGCTGAGTCAGGCTCTCTAGGGGGAGAGTCTGAGATTTCATATTTTTACAAACTGCCTCCAGTGATTCTGATGGTAGTTTTGGGGAAAACCACTTCAGGGTTAGTTAGCCCGAGAGCCTGCTCCTCCGATGGCACCCTTGGAGACTGGAACCAGCAGTCAGGTGAGGGCCTGATCTGTGAGGCCCCTGTCCCTCCAGAGAGGGAGGTGCATGGCCAGAAGGCAACAGAGCTTTGGAACCCTGAAGCTTCCCTTCCTGCCCCAGGGGATCCGCTCTCTGAGCTCTGTGGTAATGAAGAAAGGAAAAGGTGGAGGCCAGATTGGGGCTTTGCTGCTAAAATTCTGGTCTCTCTTTCAATGCAGAGTTGGCTGTTAGAAGAAAGAGGAAGGGCATTTCTGGCAATGGGAAGACTGTGGTCGTAGGCCTGATTTCTAAGAGTGGGGAAGGAGGTAGAGCTGAGACTGAAGGGCCTTGTTGCCAAGTTAAGAGTTTTGGCCTTCCCTTGTCCAAGGTGACACAGCCTTAGAGCCATTGGAGGTTTTTAGTGGGAGAGTAATGAGTAGAGCTGTATCTGAGAAGAAAATGAGTGGGAACAGGTCCCATGATAGTGGAACTGGGTCAGCACGGCAGGGAGAGAGGGTGAGTGGAGTGCTGTAGGGGACTGGGGGTTGAGGGGGAGGAGGAGATGGTGAGTTTGCACCTGTGGTTGGGCCAGAGCAGTAAGAGTCACAGCTTTCTTGGGCTGTCTCATTTCAGGAGAGTGGGTGATCTCTGGGGATGGGGCACTTGGAGAGCCACATATTGCTAAACAGGGTGACAGGGCTGCACACTGGTTCTCACGAGCATGTTTCACATGAACTTGCTCTGAGTTTGTGGTCAGTGTTCTCGCCTCTGTTCTGTAGGTTCCTTCCTTTGTTCTTATGACTAATTTGCTCTACAGGTAAAGGTGGTTACACTAGAGTAACAGTAGTCAAAATGTGTCCCCTGATCAGATGGCACAAAGGTTACTGTTCCCCAGTAAGTTTGGGAGAGGGTGGGTTAAGTAAAGTGAAAGGGTTTCTGGATTGCACAGCTTCTCAGAGCCTTTGGCGTACATCATGACTTTCCCGAGGCAGGATTTAGTAGGCAGACTTCCTACCCTGATGTGGCCAGGGACATATTTTTCTACTGAGCATCTTGCTGGGATTTGTGTTTCCTGGAACCCGCTTTGGGAAAGTCTGGCCTGCAGGGAATACTGGGGGCCTGGGTTCAATGACTCTGTCCCCAATCCCCTGTGTGTCCCCGGGCCAGGCAACTTCCCACAGCGCTCACCATCTCTGCTGCATGAAGGGCCGTCCCCAGCAGCTTTCTCTTAGCTCCACCTGTTTCTGTTTAGGAAACAAGGACTTCCATGTCTATGTCTGGATCCTGACCTTCGCCTTTCCCTCTTCCTAACTTGCCACTAACTAAAAATCCACCATCCACATCTCAGCAGTTTTTCATCTGAGCCAAAGGGCTCTCTGACTGACTCGTTCTCCTCTGGAGCCATGCTCTTCCAGGCCAGACACTTTGCAGTCATCCCTGACTTTCCCCCATCTTCATTCCCTCTGTTGTTCCTTCACTCCTTAATTTTCCTAAGCGTTCTTCTCTGATGTTCTTTCCAGCTGTTTTCGTCTGCCCTTTCCCCTTGGTTTCTTCTGGGGTCTCATTTCCTCCAGTCCTTCCCATCAAGTTTGTTTCTCCTGTGCATCAACCCATGAGACATGGCTCCATGGCTGCCTTCTGATTTTTCAACACTGAACCCTCCAACACACACGCACATGTGTGCATGTGCACACTCACACCCCTTTTCTCAATTAGGCTAAGTTCAGAAAGAACCTGTCCAAAGCCACACGCTGGGAGGTGGCAGAGCTAGGTCTCAACCTCAGGATTTCTGAGGATGTGTTTTCTCCGTGCTCTCTGATCCTTACGACAGCCCATCAAGACGTCAGGGCAGGAATCGCCCCATTTTCATTTTACAGTTGGGAAACATAGATTCTGAAGGGAAGGGGTCCTGCATAGGTGAGTGCTTCCTAGGGTGACCAGCCATCCAGGTTTGCCTGGTATGAGTTTCCTGCAGTGGTTGGTAACACTATTGCTAGACACGGTACCTAGTGCAGGGCATGAGTGCCTTTTCCATGGCCTTGATGCCTCTCAGGAAGGGCTGTCTCCTGCAGCCTGGGATATCTGACACGTCTGCAAAGCAGGGAGCGAGTCCTGTGGCCTGCTAACTTCTCCTTCCCTCCACCCCTCTAGTTGGCCCCCTGCTGATCGAGTTTAAGGCACCTGTGGACCTGACGCTTCTGGCGAAACAGAACCCTGAGGTGAAGGTGGGTGGTCGCTACGCCCCCAAGGACTGCATCTCTCCTCACAAGGTGGCCATCATCATTCCATTCCGCAACCGGCAGGAACACCTCAAGTACTGGCTGTATTACTTGCACCCAATCCTCCAACGGCAGCAGTTGGACTATGGCGTCTATGTTATCAATCAGGTGAGGTCTGGGAAGATGGGGTGAGGACCGGTGTGTGTGTGTGTAAATATGGTATAGTATTTGAGAGTAATGAGTCTAGAAGGAAAAGAAGTGATTTCCCAGGTATGTGACATTTTAAAACTCAGTAACACTACCTTCTTATCTTAATGAGTATAGATAAGCTAAATGCCATACAGTGTACTTGCTTACTGCTGTTAACTCTTTTAGGCAAGGGAGATTGCTGGGATATTTTGTTTGGGCTTCTGGTTCTTTTTTCTGGAAGTAGTCTTCCAACAAAATTGAGAGAAAAATAACAATTCTAGTTCTATCCAAATAAAGCACTGATTACTTTATGTCTCTAGGTACCTGTGTATTTTTTTTTAATCCTCACCCAAGGATATGCCCATTGATTTTATTATTTTTTGGAAGATTTTATTTATTTATTTTCAGAGAGAGGAGAGGGGAGAGAGAAAGAGAGGGAGAGAAACATCAATCAGTTGCCTCTCGCATGCCCCAACCAGGGATCTGACCTGCAACCCAGGCCTGTGCCCTGACTGAGAATTGAATTGAACCAGTGACCTTTTGCTTTTCGGGATGATGCCCAAACCACTGAGCCATGCTGGTCATGGCATGTCCATTGATTTTAGAGAGGGGGGAAGGTAGGGAGAAAGAGAGGGAGTGAAACATCGATGTGAGAGAGAAATACCCACATGAGATAGAAGTATCTATCCCCCAGGTGTTCCCCAACCAAAGACAGAACCTACAAGCCAGGCACGTGCCCTGAATGGGAATTGAACCTGCAGTCCTTTGGTTTATGGGATGATGCTCCAAACAACTGAGCCACAGCAGCCATGGCTGTATTTTCCTTTTAGAAAATAAAACCCCTCCATTTAGATGTCTGAATTTTAGGCAACTTCAAATTTATCCAATTTAACTGCTTCTTCTAGGGTACTCGTAGGATACATGGACATCTCAGCTGGGGCCAGTGAATGGGGACTTTAAGGAAAAAGGAGCTCGCATGTTCCTAGAGATCGAGATGACCATTTACCACCCCCAGATGGGGTAGTAAAGGCAGCAGAGGTTGTAGGGCTAGATGTTGGAGCTGAGTCAGTCAG
>CM052540.1:29844559-29870456 GCA_028533065.1 Trachops cirrhosus | reverse complement strand
TTGCTCTCTGCCATCGTGTGTTGAAACCCATCCATCGGTCTACTCACTCGTCCATCCATTCATCCACCCACCATCTATCATCCAGCCAGCAGCAGTTATTTATTGAGCTCTTACTATATGCCAAGCAGCGTACAAAGCACTGCGTGAATAAACACTAAAAAATTCCAGCCTTCATTGAGCATACGTTCTAGTGGTGGTTGGGGGGGGGGGGATGAAAATAAACAAGGTAAGTAAATAAAATATGAAGTACCTTTGCACAAACAGACTTGGTGCTTTGGGACCCAGTGGTGGGCATTCCGAAGCAGGTCTCGTCCTCTCTGTCATACACCCTGTTTCTGTTGTGGCGTGCACCACACTGCTTCCCACCACACGCTTTGAGCACCGTGAGGGCAGAGATCTAGTGGGGTTGCCATGTTTCCCTGGTGCCTCGTTTAGTAACAGACACCTGGTAGACACACAGTGCGGTTATTGACCATATAAAGAAGGTAGAAGAGAAAAGACTGTTCCATAGGTGCTGGTTTCCTGCTTATCTTTCCTGAAATCAGTCCATGTACAGTATATAAATAAATAACATACGTTTAAATGCCTTTTCACCCAACAATACTATTTTGAAGATCATTTCCTTTCAGAGCTTCCATTTTTTTTAAATAGCTTTATTTCATTTTATGGATGTACCGTGACTTATTTAACCAGTTCCCTAGTGTGCTTATGTCATTGTTTGCAATCGTTTGCGGCAATGAACACTCCGAGAGGTGGGAATACTGACTCAGGACATACCGCTTTGTATCAGTTTGTAAATGAGGGCAGAAAAACATGAGGCCCACGAGTGGACCAATGACCACATGTCGTGGGCAAGTCACCAGGCCCTGCGTTCTGCTCAAAGTCCTTACGGTTTCTGTCATCACTTCTTTTGTTTCCGCGCTAGGCTGGAGACTCCACGTTCAATCGTGCTAAGCTTCTCAATGTTGGCTTTCGAGAGGCCTTGAAGGACTATGACTACAACTGCTTCGTGTTCAGCGACGTGGACCTCATTCCAATGGACGACCGCAACACCTACAGGTGTTTCTCACAGCCACGGCACATCTCTGTGGCAATGGATAAGTTTGGATTTAGGTGAGAGCTGTTCACCAGGGTCCACAGAAAACATGTTCTCTCTGATATGACCACCGGGAGATGTTCCTCCAGCCCAGGAGTGCGTCTTTTTGCTCTGGAAAAGATTGCCTTCTCTTGAGAAATGGATGATTTTTAAGCCCAAAGTCAATTATTATTTGGGGAGGAAAGTGGAGTCCAGAAAGGCCTACAACCTCTGCACATCCAGACAAGAAGAGTTTTTAATGTTTGGGATGGCTCCAGAGTGATGCTGTGTTTTCTTGCTTTCTTCTCTCGCCTTCCCCACCCAGTTTGGGAAACAAATTAGAATCATTTTCCCCGGTATAAATATAGGGTTGTTATGAAGTCCCCAGATCAAAGGTATTCTGGCCCTAATCTTGCTGTCTTCAAAGAGGAAAGATTTAACTGTAAATGTCACTCTCTGCCCTCCTCCCTCCCCCTCTCCCTCCCTTTGTGTACCTTCCTTTTTAGATGCACAGGCTCATATCCTGACCCCTCTTAATCCCTCCCTTGAAGCATGGTGGCGATGGCCAAATTCTTTGGCCCATCATCATGTCTGTTTCCCCCAGAACCACTTAGGCTTGGGGGGGTGGGGCAGGAGGTAAGAGAAAACAGCAGAGACAGCAAAACCAGATCTTGTCAGCTTAGCTTGTACTTCCCCTAAAAGTCACTAAGAGTCTGTTTCTGTAAAAACACTTATTATCAAAAAACTTTATTGGCCTGGCTACCTCTGGTTCAAACCCTCACATTAAAGTACAGACTGTACCATGAGGTAAGCCAAAAGGTAGATGACTTGGCACCTCAGTGATGATACCTTATTACAAACAGATTCATTAGATTCATTACCTTAGATTCATTAAAGCAAGCCCCCGGGCATCTTTGCTTGTGGATATTTGCAGTCAGAATTGCTGAATGTATTTGAAAATGGTAATTGCACTTTTTAAATGTGTTCTGTATGGTTTGGCTACGTTCTCTCATGAAGTCTGAGGTAGAGTTCTTCTTAATTTGTGTGATAGGTTTTGGTCTCTCCGGATTTCAGTAGGAGCCTGAGTCTAGTTTGGAACTGCACACAAGGTCGGGACAAAGCCACAGCCTTTAGAGGACCCACTGAAGGCCTTTGCATGGCCGCTGGGCATGTCCTGATTCTTAACACTTCTCAAAGGTGCTTCCGCTGGAGCTGTCAGGAGGCCATGATTCATAACCATTGAAACACAAAACAGTTTAGACGGATGGTTGACAGCCCAGATGCCCTGCTTCTTGAAAAAGTGTCCAAATAGATTCACCATTATACATTTTGCTAAGTCAGGATATGGTAGAAATTTCCAAGAAATGTTTTTCGAGAAAATTTTCAGAAATGCTTTCTTGACTATTGGAGTCAGTCAGTGTTCAAGCTGGTAGATCTTTGGGAGAATGAAAGCTAGACCGGCAGACGGGACAGGCGCACGGCAGAGTGGGTAGAGGGAGACTCGGAAACAACCTCCGATTCCAGGACCTCCTGGGTAAGGATTTCCTGTGCAGGAGCAGAACACATGGGAAGCAGATTCCCGACCGGTACAGAAGAACTGGGCTTATGCTCTTGTAATTGGTTTTCTAGATCACCTCAGAAGCGACACAGTATTCTTACAAAGAAGATTCTATTTTTTTTTTTGATATCTGTGTCTTCTCTAAGATAATCCGAGTCTGCTCTAAAAACAGAGCAAAGAAAACCTTATAAATCTCCAATTAAAACGTTCCAGAGAATAAAAATAACTTTTTAGAGTATTCGTGTTTTAAGCAAGCTTTATGTTGAGCAAATCAAAACTTACTAACCACTGGTCCCCTGTGTGTGTTTTCTTCCCCAGCTTACCTTATGTTCAGTTTTTTGGAGGTGTGTCTGCTTTAAGTAAACAACAGTTTCTCACCATCAATGGATTTCCCAATAATTACTGGGGCTGGGGAGGTGAAGATGACGACATTTTTAACAGGTAATAGTCACAACTTTCTGACACTTGCACTGTTTGCAGGGATGCTCGAAGCTTTGAGAAGGCCTCCGTGATTTAGCCTCTGCCCATCTTTCTAGCCTCATCTCCAGTCACTTGCAACCCCAGACCTGCTCACCAGTCCCCGGAAGCTTGCGCTGCTCCCCAAGGGCACTGTGCTGGCTCTCCCTCCCGGCCTCTGCCCGTGCTTTCCTGGCTGCCCCAAATGTTCTGGCAGATGCTCATTCATCTTCCTGACTTGACTGCTTAGTGTTGCTCAGGTAGTTAGTTGCTTCTCTGTCTGTGCCCCACAACCCCGCCTCCCTTTCACCTCCATCCTGCCGCTGACAGCCCTGCATTCTAGGCATCCACGCTGTCGCTCCCAGAGGGCAGGCACAGATAGTCGCCGACACAAACTGGGAGCCAGTGGTAAAAAGACATGGGGAAGGAGTGTGAGTTTAACCACTTCCACACTGGCCTGGGGTGTGCGCCAGTGAGAACAGCAAGCAGGATGGGAGACGGGGCAACGGTCTTGCAGCTGGGGCTACCAGACCCAAACCTTATGGCAGCTCTGAAATGATTTTGTCCCTTTTACTCCTTGCAGGTTAGTTTACAAAGGTATGTCTATATCTCGCCCAAATGCTGTGGTTGGGAAGTGTCGGATGATTCGCCACTCAAGAGACAAGAAAAATGAACCCAATCCTCAGAGGTGTGTTCTGTGTTCATTCATATTCCTTCTTCTCCCTTTCGGATGGGGCAGGCTGCAGAAATGAGGCGCTGAGTAGGGCTCCATGCCTGGAGGGAAAGGGAGGGTTCAGTCCAAGGTGGGGAAGGCAATGACGTACAAACATTTAATGCTTTTTTTCTTAAGATTTTTATTTTGACACCGACCACTTGTTCTTTTTCCTCGCAGGTTTGACCGAATTGCGCACACGAAGGAGACAATGCTCTCTGATGGTTTGAACACACTGACCTACGAGGTGTTGGACATAGAAAGATACCCATTATATACCAAAATCACAGTGGACGTCGGGACACCGAGCTAGCATTTTGCTACACTGATAAGAGACCTAAAAATGGCCAGGGACCTCTGCTGTGTCCCTGCCAATGTGCTGGGCTGGTCCCTCTCGTTCGTACCAATCAGAGTGATAGGCCCCTTTTGCTCATTCACATGCCTTTCCAGATGATCAGAAGGAGCCGGATGTTTTGCCCCCAGCTGGGCTCAGCATGTGACTTCTTAACTCTAGGAGGGGCTTGTAAGTGTAGAAACTGTCAGCCTTTGGGACTTCTCAGCATGTCCACAGTGTCACACCCCAAAGAATCCGAGCTGTAGACAGCCCCAAATCTGGCGACTGCGGGCCTCGTTCCCAGTGATAAACTGCTCGTTTGTTGTGAGGTAGGTAAGAATTTTGCATCAGATCTTGTATTATTATCACTTTGTGAAAAATTGGACAGTGCTGCTGAAATTGGATTGGTGTGATAATTTTTCGTTGTCATAGTTTAACAGAAAAACAGTTTCAACCATTCTCATTTTACCCCCCACCTCCACCTTTTTTTTACTGCTATACAACTATTACAATCACTGTGCGTGTGTCTTTTCTTAGCAAAAGAGTTTTAAAACTTGAGCCTCAGACCTTTTGCCCTGGTAACGTGTGAATTCCAAGGCACCTGTAGCCATCAGAGCAAAAGCCTTGGGCGCTCTCACATTCAGTGGCCTTTCTGCAGATTGCCTGATTTCTGAATGTAAAACTTTTTAATTTAAATAGCAGTTTGCAGTTTGTAGTATTTTAAAGGCCAAATCCAATTCTGATTGATGATCTAGCTTGATTTTGTGTTGATCCAGATTCGCATAGCTGTTTAGTGATAAGTCATGGCAATTTATTTTTCTGAGTATACTATGTACACTTGAATTACCTACATATTTTTATTGTGTTTTAAAAGTGAGGAGGGGGCTGAACATTCTTTTAAGGGGGAAAAAGTTATGTATGCTGTAGTGGCCACAAGCCGGCCTCCAATTTAGCTGGCAGGCCAGGTTTTGTGAAGATCAAAATCACCTTTGGGCCCTTTGAAGAGGGCAAGGCCTCCCGGGACCTCTGTAGGAAGGCAGAAGCTTTGACCTGCCAGGCAGAGCTCCCCACCTCCTTACCCTCTCCAGGTGGGCAGGGTGGAGGGAACCTCCGCCACCTCCTTGGACTGACCACTCCCTTCACCCGCAAGACTTGGGCTGTGGAGTTGTAAGTGACAGCAGTCAGGTCTGTTTACTGGCCCTTAGCCTGGGGAGGTGGAGGGAACCTCAGTTCTGGCCCCCATGGAGTCTAGGGGCTGCCTCCCCTGGAGGTTCTGCCCCACACTGCCTGTCCCACCTTGTAGGACTGGTTCTCCTTCCTCCCCCTTCCACCCTCCCCCTTTTTTTTCCTTTGCTTCTTGCCTGTTCCCTAAAACTTGCCTGTGGCACTCAGGGTCAAACAGACTATTCATTCTCGAGCATGAACGTGCCTTTTAATTAGAGACAGAAAGTCAGCTGAATCCACCCACACTCTCCCACAACCACTCTGGTGCCTAAAGCCTCCCTTTCCCTCTCAGGTTTTTAGTGGGTGCCCCCACTCTAGGAGGCTGACCCATGGAGCTGTCTTCTCAAAATCCACCTCTGCTGGGAGAGGCTTAGCCTGCCTGGGGCAAGATGCATGAGGTAGTTTCTGCCACTGGGTGCCCTTGCTGGGTCCAGTCTGGGCTAAGGACCTGAGACTCAGCTGTTTAATCCCAGGATTGACTTTTCAGCTGATGGCAGCTGGGTCCCCCACCATGGACCTGGGAACCAGTGCTCAGTGTGGAGACTGAGTTGGTGTCCAGCCCCAGTTTTATCTGTGCCTTTACTGCTTTGAGCATCTCAGATGCTAACTTGTTTTTTCCAGAAGACTTTGTATTGATGAAGATTTATTTACCACTGCAAAAGCATTTGGGCTATGCAAAGAGTATTCCTTCTGTCAATTCCCCGTTCTTTAATAGCAATGTTAATAAAACTCAGAATAACTGCACTGAGTGGAGTTTTGGGAAATGCAAGGAATAAAGGCCTCTTTTTCTGACCCCAGATCCGGACTTTTCCAAAGTGCCTTATAAGAAAAAAGACAGATACTCTGGGAAGTAACTTCTGTGTTACTTACTTTACTCTTAAAAAAATCAGACTTAAAATTTTTTTTGTCATATTTTCCTTTATGTTACATTGGAATATTCAAGTTCGTGGTTCATTCTCAGAACCAAAGGAAATCCTACGTCATCTGTTCCTCGTTCACTGACCCCGAGTGCTCTCATGGGGGCCAACCGGGCCCCAGGTCAGGCCTGGATGCTTGCCTGGTTCATGAGATGCTCTAGGTCCTGTTTCCTCTCTGGGGAGTTCAGGACAGAGGGTTCAGGGAGCATTTCCTTTACTTGGAAGTTGTCACCATAAAGTTGTCACACACTGTGCCTTTGTTTCTGTTCTTCTCATTGCTGGTGACCCTGTAAACTGGTTTTGGGGGAAAAAAATCAGAGGGCAGAGGTGGCCCAGGAGGGTAAAGAAAATGCCAGTGCCGCTCTCAGCCTGGGCAGGATCTCTGCTGACCTCAGGGCTGGCCATGGGGCGACCCCACAGCCGGGACAGCAGCTTTCCTGTCCTGCAGACCCGTTGTGCTGTGTCTTATGATTTCCTGTGTGTGCAAATGTATGTATTTACTGTTGTAAGGTTGGGGGGTGGTGTCTGAATTTGGTGTTAAAAACAGAACTGTATTTTTGCTTTTAAAATCCAGTAATATAACACGAATAAATGTCCCTATCTTTGTAACTGCAGGTGGTTTCTCTTCTGATTTAAAGGGTTTGGGCTCTCCCAGAGCTGGTGGGCCGTGATTGGGGCTGCCGGCTGGAGGGTCTGAGGGAAGCAGAGGTCTGCCTTTCATGCCTTTCTGGTTCAGGGTATCATGTCTGGGGCGCTGGGTAGCAGGAGGTGTTGGCATCCACACACACACCCAGGAATCACAGCTGGAGTACACATACCTCCCTGGAATTGCTGATAAGAAAAAAATTCCGAGATGTTCTAAATGAAGTAACAGCAGCCTGAAAGTGAAAGTCAGTTAATGGCCGAGGGCCAACTGACAAAGGACTTCTCACATTCCTGTTGTGCCTGTTGGAATTCTGGATTGATTTCCAGGTGGTGATGTCCACAGGTTACTTTAGCCAGGCATCATCGAACTACAGGAGCCCCCACTTGTGTGCACGTGGGCTTTCTGGGCTGCTGCCCTCAGCCATTCCACCGGAGCAGACATCTCTTTATGTGGACTCTGCTGTCCCAGAGCTTGCCCTGCTTCACCTTCTCCCACCCCTTTCAGACTGCCTCCTCCGTCCTCCTCCTCCCCGTTTGATGTATAAAAATGCTTGCACAAGTCTGGGATGACGGACATGCTATCTTTTCTACTTGGCCACGCTGCTGATGGTTTAGACTCCATGCCCCAAGACCAGTTTTTTTGGCTAGCATTTCTGGCCCAATAAAACCTTATTTAGCCCTGGCTGGTGTGGCTCAATGGATTGAGTGCCAGCCTGCAAACTGAAGGGTCACTGGTTTGCAGTGACTCCCAGTCAGGGCACATGCCTGGGTTGCAGGCCTGGCCAGGTCACCAGTAGGGAGCTCTGGAGAGGCAACTACACATTGGTTTTTATCTCCCTCTCTTTGTCCCTCCCTTTCCCTGTCTCTAAAAATAAATAAATAAAGCCTTTAAAAAAAACGAAAAACCTTTTTTTAAAAAAAGTCTTCAAGGGGGTAGGTGGAGGCAGAAGAGGGTATAGGGGATAAATAGCAATGGAAAAAATATAATGAAAAATAATGTAAAAAATAAAAAATTAAAAAGACTTCAGTTATGGAAGATTTTTGTTTAACACAACCATTACCCTATCTGAGCCTCATTTTCATAGAGACTTTAGAGGGTTACAAGAGGTGAAATATCTCAAACAATGACTAGCCCTGGTTGGTGTGGCTCAGTGGGTTGAGCACTGGCCTGTGAACCAAAAAGGTTGCCAGTTCGATTCCCAGTCAGGGCACATGCCTGGGTTGCAGGCCAGGGCGTGCAAGAGGCAACTGATCAATGTTTCTCTCACACATCAATGTTTTTCTTCCTTTCTTTCTCCCTCCCTTCCCCTCTCTTAGAAATAAATAAATAAAATCTTTGAAAATAAATATCTTCTAAAAAGTAAACAGTGATTGACACTTCACAGGTGCTCACTACATAGTAGCTAGTGCCACTTCAAAGTAGAAATTTTCCCAGCACTTTTCTGGCCACATTTTTGCTATTTTCAACAAATGCCAGAATAGTTCTGAGATAGTTGTCAGAGCCACTTATACAACATATTCACGGTGTCAGTCACTATTACCCAAAATAAGGTTTCTTGTCAGCCCCAGGAAATTTAACTAGAAGGTCCTAGTTGTCACCCAAGGATGTGACACAGTTAACTACCCAGCAGCAGCCTCTTACGTGCTGCTTGGGTTGAATTGGCATCTGGAAGAAATGGGCCAGAGGAAACCAGTGTGCCAGAGAGGTAGCCCTGCTGTCCAGGCTGATAACCACAGGCCCTGCTAGGATGAAGCTGCAAAAATGGGACCAGTTGGGAAACAGGAGCAGGATAGGCAGCCCCTTGTAGCCCCGCTTCACAGGCCATCTGGCTGTCTCCACCCATCCCTGAACTGCCAGAAGGACCCCTTGTGTCCCCAGTCCTGAACAGAGGTGGTCTGGGGCTCAGATCCAACCTTCTAACAGGAGACTCTGGTCCTTTGGACAAAGTGCTGTCTCATAGGGCTTTGCAAGCTGTAAGGTCTGGGTTAAGTGCCACCCCCTTTACTCCCCACAGATGTATATGTTCACACAGATGCATATACACAAACATGCATAATATACCTGGCATGTGCCTGTGAGAGCCTAGAATGCAAGTTTCAAATCTTGCCTCTGCTTCTTGCTAGTTCTATGACCTTGAGCAGATGACTTAGCCTTTCTGCGCCTCAGTTTGTCCATCTGTGCAATAGGGATAGCAGTGCCAATTTTGTAGTGTTGTTACAAAGAACAGGTGAGTTAATACTTACAAAGCACTTAGACCATGCCTGGCTCATAATAGGCATTATATATGTTACAAATGTTTGTTCATTTTTTTTTAATGCATGGGGACGCACCTGCTGACATGTTCATACAGACAGCTCTGCACACGTTACGAACACACACCCTGGATGTAGTGGAGATCTTTATTTTTTCTCTTCTAGGGCACATGTCTGGGGTTTAACCATGTGGCAGTTGGGCAGGTTAACCTCAGAGTAAATGACCATTCCTCTTCTGGAGACACCCAGGACCTTACCAGTAGTGTTTCCCCACCCCTTCCCCGCCTCACCTAAGCCAAGGTGTTTGGAATGACTGCCTTGTGGAGGGAGGGGTCTTGAACCCCTACCCCCCACCCTGTGGGCTCTGAAGGGTCAGAAAGGGAAGAAGGTATGAAGAAGAGGGTCAAGGACAGGTTCCCGGGGTTGGCAAATTCCTTGGAAAGTGCTCTGTCTCAAGACTCCCACTTCACACAGGACCCAGCCCAAGTATGAGCCAGCAGAGCCCAGTAGTCATGAGTGTGGATTTGGTGGGCACTGGATCACCCTCTTCCCCATATAGTAGCTCTTTTCCATGTGAGACTGTGAGCTGGATGGCAAGTGACCCACAAATGTCCTTTGGAGGCAGAGGAGGTGGCCATGTAGGTGGGTGCCCGAGGACATAGGTGAGTACAACCTGGAAGCTCGGGAGGGTAGGGGTGAGGTCAAGGAAACGAGAAGATGGCCAAGTTTCCACCACACTCCCAGACACCCATTCTCTTGTTTCTTCCAGGAGGTGGGAGTTCAGACATTCCTTGGGGCCAATTTCTTCTTAGAACTGGAACATCTTACCCCATCAGAAAGGAAATGAGGTTTGTCTGGCTGAGCCAGTCATGCCAGACAAGCCTCATTTCCTCCTGGCAGAGTCTGCACACAGGGAATGTGGCTGCTGCTTTTGTCTGGGCTTTGGGACCTGTACCCAGGCTGTGAGGCAGAGACACCTGCAGGGCATGGTTGTCCTGAGAAGTGACAGGGTCAGCAGACCGAAACCAGAGGAACGTGGCACTCCAAGAACATCTGCGCTGGAGCGAGATGTGTGCCAGGTCACCAGGCAGCGAGCCCGGGAAGACAGCCAGGAAGAAGCCATGCAGTGATCATTATTCTGGCTTTCTCTGCCTTCCCACGCACTACGTGACTCTGGGCAAGTCAACTCCCCAGTCTGAGCCTCAGTTTGCTCTTCTGTTTTTTATTTTATTGATTTTAGAAAGAAAAAGGGAGAGAAAAATAGAAACATCAATTTTTTGTTCCACTTATTATACATTAATTGGTTGGTTTCTTGTATGTGCCCTGATCGGGGATTGAACCAGCAACCTTGGTGTATTGGGACATCGCCGTAACCAACTGAGCTGCCTGGCCAGGCTAGGATATAGTTTCTGATGCTATCTCCCTCTTCTTCCTGAGGCCCCCTCCAGGCACAGGGCAGACTGCTCTCTCCTGATCTCCCTTAGGTTTTCAAGACTCAGGCTTCCTGATTATCCCACAGGATCTGTGGGAGAAGCACAGGAATTGGGTGGGATGCCTGAGCCTCTGCTCAGCTCCTGAAAGAAGGAGGTAGGATTAAAGGTGGTATAGGAGCCAGCTTCATACCCGGGCTTCTTTCAGGTGGACCATCTTCCCTGTAAAAAAAGAACTTGGAATATCCTGACCTTAAAAAGGCATGCTGTGGTATCGCAATTCAAAACCACACTCAGATACCGCTTCATACCCATCAGGATGTCTATTAACTAAAATAAATAGCCCTGGCTGGAGTGGCTCAGTGGATTGAGTGCCAGCCTGCGAACCAAAAGGTCGCCAGTTCGATTGCCAGTCAGGGCACATGCCTGGGTTGCAGGCCAGGTTCCCCAGGTTGGGGCGTGTGAGAAGCAACCGATTGATATTATCCCTCGCACCCATGTTTCCCTTCCTCTCCTCCCTCCCTCCCCTGCTCTCTAAAAATAAATATATAAAATCTTTTAAAAAAGAATAACAAGTGTTGCTAAGGATGTGGAAGACCTGGAATCCCCGTGCACTGCTGGTAGGGATATAAAGTGGTGCAGCCCCTGCCAAAAATGGCGTGGTGGTTCCTCAGCAAATTAAACATGGAACTACCTTGTAATCCAGCAATTCCACTTGTGGGTCTACAGTCAAAGGCAGGGACTTGAACAAGTATTTGTATGTGCGTGTTCATAGCAGCATTATCCACAATGGCCGACGGGGAAACGACCCAAGTATCTATTGACAAGAAATGAATAAAATGTGGTCTAGACTTACAATAGAATATCACTCAGCCTTGAAAAGGAAGGAAGCCCTGGCACATACTGCAACATGGACGAAACTTGAAATGGGCCAGTTACAAAAGGACAAATATTGTATAATTCTACTTATTATGAGGTCACTGAAGTAGTCAAACTCATGGAGCCAGGATGTACAGGGGCGAGTGGAGTAGAGGGAGGAATGCAGAGTCGGTGTGGGATGAGCAGTTTTCGTTGGAGAAGATAAAAGTTCTGGAGGTGGATGGTGGTGACAGTTGTACAACAAAATGAATGTACTAAATGTCGAAGACCTACGCTTCAAAAATGGTTAAAGTTTCCTGTTACATATGTACTACAGACTGAATGTATCCTCCAAAATTCACATATCGGATCCTAATTTCCAATGTGATGATGGTATTTGGAGGTGGGGCCTTTGGGAGTGATTAGGTCTTGGAGGCAGAGCCCTCTTGAAGGGAATTAGTGCCCTTAGAAAAGTGACCCCAGCCCTGGCTGGTGTGGCTCCATTGGTTGGAGTGTTGTCCCATAAACCGAAAGGTTGTGGGTTCGATTCCCAGTCAGGGGACATACCTAGGTTATAGGTTTGATCCCCAGCTGGGGCACAATCAATCAATGTTTCTCACATCAGTGTTTCTGTCTCCCCTCTCCTTCCCTCTCTCTCTAAAAAGCAATGAAAACAATGTCCTTGGGTGATGCTCAAAAAAACAAGCGACCCAAGGTAATCCCTTCATCCCTTCTGCCACATAAAATTACAGAGAGCGTGCAGTCTATGAACCCCTTCACCAGATATCAAATGTGCCATCACCTTGATCTTGGACTTCCCAGTCTCCAGAACTGTAAGAAATAAATTTCTGTTGTTTATAAGCCATGCTATCTGTGGTACTTTTGTTACTGCATCCTGAAAAGACTAAGGTGTGTATTTAATCACAATTTTGAAAAAGGAGGCTCCCTGTGGCCAAGCTTGACCTCGTCCTACAATAGAGGTGGCTGAATATGGTGGTGTGAGTCCAGCATCCACCTAGAGATCTTGAGAATAAGATTGGCTGATCGTGTGACATGCCATCTGAGGACCCACAAATCGTGGGCACACAGCTTGGTTGCTGAATCCAGCTTGGCACTCTTCCCCAAATGACTGGCTTTTTAGTTGCTCTCTTTCCCCAAGACAAACGTTTTTCCCTAAGGAAGCTTGATGTGGCAAAGCTAGACATAGGCACAATTATCCCGTAGCAGAAGGTCGGGGGATTGGGTGGAGACAGTGAGGCTTGAACTCAGGCAGGGTCTCAGGACTGAGAAGGTCATTAGTCCCAGAATGCCCATTTGGGCGTTTACCGTTGGCAGAAACTGAGAGTTGAACTGGAGTCCTTTTCAAGGAGCAATGACAAGCCGGGGCCAGATTCTTGGCGATGACTTGGTGTTGGTTCTGTCTAGGTGAGGAGGAAGGCCCCCAGGTATCACCACAGAGAGCCTGCATTCTGGACTTGGAGGGCAGGGGGGACCCTTTGGGAAGATGGCCCTAGACTGGGTGGTGGTGAAAACTGGGACCCTCTGCCCCCATATGGCCACATTGGTACAGTCTGTCTGGGAGTAGCCTGTAGATAAGTAAATCTTAAAAATAGATCTATCCCTTGACCTTAGCTTCTAGTAATTTATCCAAAAACAATCACATCCATGCACCAAGATGTGTGACAGTGTTTGCCCTATCACTGCTTGTAACACTGAAAACGTAGAAGCCACCATCAATAGGGATTGTGCTGAGTAAAATGAGGTGCATCCAAACAGTCAAATACTCTGTGACCACTGAGAATGATGAAGTGGATCTATATTTATTGATGGGAAAGAGGCCTAAGGGGAAAAAGCAAACTACAGAATGTTATTTCCATATATGGCAGGGGAACTATATGAATAATTTAGTGCAGAAATTACTCTGTGGAAGCAGGTGCCCAGAAATAACATGAAGCGATGATTTCCCTTCTCTGCACAGACTGTGCAGCCGGGCTCCTGTGCTCTCAGGGAAAGTAACGATGTTTGGTGTCTCGGGGGCTCCCTGAGGGCCGAGGCCCACAGAGAGAACAGCTGGGTTGTCCCCTCGAGGGACTGCATTCTCTGAAAGTGCCCAGGCTAGGAAGGGAGATGGGGTTTCCTCCCACAGGGGAAATGCAGCCTTGGGGATTGCCTGAGGCACCAGATCAGGGTTCTTGAGATAATCTTGCATGAGCCCAGTGGGAAGAGAGGAGAACACCACTGCCCATGGATCTTTGGCCTTAGAATCCAGAAGTCCTGTTGCTGAGGAAGGTCCTGGCATTTGGATTTTCACACAGGCCTGAGCCTGGAGCTATCATAGATTCATTTCCGGGCCAGATGTGAATGCTTCTGGATCTAGTCTCTACTTGGGAGGCAGGTGCCAGGGCAGGGTGGGTACCAGGCCATGACCACCAAGAGTTCACGCCTCTATCCTTGCATCTCTGTCTGGTGGGGTGCCAAGAGGCCTGTGCCCAGCCCTGACCCATCCTGCTCAGTTCCCTGGGGCCTAGCCAGGTGCAGCTTCCTGCATTGAGAGCCTTGGACGTGGTGAGCTCCTGGAGATTATCTAGCCAGGAACTCAGGCCATTGGTGGAGACTTCAGAGTACTCCCTTTCTGTGAAAGTGTCTTGTTGCTGTGGCTGCAGTGACTTAGGTCTTCCCTGATGAGAGCAGCGCAGGAGACAGACCAGCTCCAAGGCCCCAGCTCTGTATGTGCAACTTTGCCAAAGGCACAGTGTATAAGTGAAAAAGGAATGAGGAAGGTGCAGGCAGACTGGGTGAACTGCTGCCCGCCCATGGGCTCTCTCCTGATGAGTACACGGGTACTTCCCCACCTGCTCTGTGTTGCTCATTGCAGTTATTCCCATCATGGAAATGTAGGCTTAGGGAGGTCACACAAGGTCACAAAGAATTAGTGCCTGACCCAGTCTCCTGAGTGCTTGTGCAGGGCTCTGGCCACTGGACCATGGTCCAGCCACTCTCCCAGCTTCAGCAGCAAGGCCCACACGAAATAGCATGGGAGCTGGAGGCTGGAAGCTGAGTAGTGCCCTGCCCCAGCCAGGAAGACACGGCCCTCACTTTGAGCCTGGCCTCAGCAAAATCACCAAGAGCAGTGCGGTGTGGACTGAGGGCTGGACCCGAGAGCATGGTTTTTGTTTTTTGTGTTTTTCGTTTCCTTTTGTTTTCCCTTTCTGGTTTCAGGGGACTTGGGGACCTGGTATACTTTGTGGTAGCAGCTCCCTAGACCAGGGACATCAGTGCAGCCTCTACCTGGGAGACACACCAGAGTGATCACCGCCGAACTCATCCCCGAGGCTGCAGGAGGCCTAGGGCAGGCATGTCAAACTCATTTTCACCCGGGGCCACATCAGCCTTGCGGTTGCCTTCAAAGGGCCGAGTGTAATTTTAGGACTGTGTAAAAGTATCTACTCCTTAACAGTTAAGTGAGAGCTCGGCACTGCAGCTGGGTAGAAACAAGGTGCTGGGCCGGACAAAACAAGGTGGAGGGCCAAATGTTTGCCACCTGTGGCCTAGGGCATGGCATACAGGGAGGAAGGGAGACCCCCGAGTGCTGAGGACAAATGTGGACCAGAAGAAGTGGGACTGCTTTCTGCCTCCAGGAGCATGGCTCTGGGCCGCCACAACCAGCCTCTGCTTCACACTACAGCTCCTCTGTCCCATTGCTAAGCCTTGTTCCTGCCCTGGGCTGACACCTGGTGTCCAGGAAAGGTCAGCACCATCTTGTCCCAAGGCTGGGGGAACCTGTAGGGGAGGGTGGAAAGACAGGCAGCACTGCTGAGGCCTGAACTCCTCAGCTCTCGCTTTTTGTGGACAGCAGGACCAATAAAATGGCATTGGTCCAATTAAGAGAGCATGGAGTATATAAAACAAAGTGGGGTCACTTATGCCAACTAAAATAGCTGCCAGTCAGCCATGACACTTTGGTTCAAGAGGAAAATTATCTAAGTCAGAGGAAACACATCTAGCAGGAGATATATCTGCCCACATGGTCGGAGCAGACATGACTGGCAAGGAGACACACCTAAGATACCTGCACACACAGTCAGAGCAGCTGTGTCTGCAGAGTGGGACCCCCCATAGTCTCCTGGGGAAATTCCACCCTTGTCAGCAGGGGTATCAAGCAGAACAGCTGTGTACCACCCACAGGCTCCTGGGGAAATTCTACCCATAGGCTCCTTGGCATCCGGGGTGCCAAGAAATTTATGGAAAAGACCCAGAGGGGTGGAGTGCACCACTCTCAAGGTATAACTGAGGCCGGTTCCAGACCACTGCCGAGACAGCCGAGCTCCACACACCAGAGTGCTGCTCCACGCCATGCCCATCTCCCTTGGCATCGGCCGCCAGAGACTCTGCCCTGCTGCCCACCTGGCTCCAGAGGTCCTTCCTTGAAAGACGCTGATAACTCCCTTGCCCACCGTGCTGTCTCCTGGACCTGTGGACTGAGACTCTGCGACTGGGGTTCATTATCCCCCATCGGTTGATGTGTGTGTGTTATATTCCTCTTAGACTGTTAGAGTGTATATAGGATATTAATGTATGTTCATGTTCTACTTGGAGTGAATCTGCATTCACTGAAACCTGGGTGAATAGCATAGTTACTGTGTGTGACTCTTGTCTATTCCTTGGTGCCGGCTGCTCAGCAGGCAGCTAGCCGAACAGTTGCCTGGCTGGCTTAAGGAAAGACTGTATCACAACATACTCTCTCGTAATACTTTGCCTTCTTGGCACCTCTTCTCTCCCACTGTACACCCTCTTCCCAAAGGAGGGCAGCTGCCACACCACTCCAAATCCTCCTTAGCCGATGGCATTTTCCTCAATGAAGACAGGGACTGTGGTTTGGTTTGATGATTCATGATTCTAAACAGGCTGAAACAAAACCTCTAAAAAGCGCGTCTTTGGGTTTAACTTCGTCAGACTCCAAACCTTAGTGACTTACGCTGCATGTGGTTTGCTCTGATAGAAGCTGACCCAGCCACACTGAGACCATGGAATGAGAAGAGCTGCTGCTGAGGACAGAAGAAATCTCCACCACAACTAACTTGTCGGACGGTGCGTCTCAGGCCGCACCGAATGTTCTGCCTCTGACTCAGGTGCTGAGGCTTAACTTTGCCTCCCACAGGCCCTGGCTTGGTGACTGGTGTGTTTGGCTGATGAGTTTAGTCCTCCTGGCTCCCCAGGGCCTGTGGGCACCCTCTCCATTTTGGGCATGCCCTATCTTGCAGGCTCACTGCCCATATCTGCCAGAAGACTGTTCCAGGGTTTTTTCCTCATGGGAAACAAGGCCTGCCAGGTCTTTCTCTGGCCCCCACCAATCCTGAGGTAGGGACACATCCTAGCATAGTGCTTTGGGGGGATGCAGGCAGTGTGAGGAGCTGAGGAAGCCCTGAACTGGGAGGCCAGTATTGACTCACTGGGTGACCAAGGCCAGAGCATCTCTGGTCCTCAACCAGAAGCTGGATGGAGACAGTGTGAGCACCCCTCAGGGATGTCAGCATATGGTTCCAGGAAAACTTTTGGGGGTGTTTTATTGCTCCAGCACCCTCTGTCTGTGTGAGGTTTGTACTGGGACACTTAAGACAGGACTCCAGGCCAGCAACAAAGGTCTTCTTTGTCCATCCCGGAAACCAGGAGGAGTAAAGGATAGATAGCCCGTGGCAGTCCTCAGGCAGTTCCAAGGGCATCATCCAGAGTCCAAAGGGAGCCAGGCGTTTGCTGCAAGCCTCCCTGGAATGACTTACTGCTTTGCCTCTTCCTCCTGTCTCACCACCTTGCAGAAGCTGCAAAAAACACAAAGTGCAACTCACAAAGTGAAACGTAAAACTTGTCCCCACGGTCTCTGGTGACCTAGCTCGTGCTTTCTCCCAAACACGGCTGGAGAGCTCCCCGGGGGAACGTCAGAGCGCTGGCCTCTCACTGGGTTCTGGGAGCGCTGCTACGGCCCTGAGCCCTGAGCAGCTGCGCTGGAGTGCCAGCCTCCTGACCAAAGGGTGGTCCTCCTGCAGCGTCCAACCAGAAAGCCACCCTCTTCGAGGGGACTTAGTGCTCAGGTGTCAGCTGCAGTTCACAAAGCAGGGAGGGACTTATTAGGGGCTTTGGGGCTATGGGACAAGGCCACCCTACTTACTTTTGGTTTTGATCTTATATTTTATTTTTACTTCATTAATTTCTGATCTAATTTTTAAGATTTCCTTCCTTCTACTGTATTTGGGTGTAATTTGCTTTTTTCTAATGTTTTGAGATTAAAGCTCAGCTCTTGATATATATGTCAATATTTTCATTTAAAGCTGTACATTTTACCCTGGCCAAGTAGCTCAGGTGGTCAGAGTGTCATCCTAATACATCCAGGTTATGGGTTGGATTCCCAGTCAAGGCACAAACAAGAATCAACCAATGAATGCATAAAGGAGTGGAACAACAAATTGATGTTTCTCTCTCTCCCTTCTGCTCTCTAAAAATAATAAAAATTTTAAAAATAAATAAAGCTATAAATTTCCCTATAACACATACTTAACTGCATCCCGCAATTTTATGTGTCATCTTTAGTACTATCTAGTTTCTAGTTTGAATTTTTTCTGATTTCAGTTGTGATTTTTCTTTCATCTAATGGTAATAGAAATATATTTTTAAATGGCTTATCATATATGGATTTTCAAATTATTGGGGTTTTTGTTAACTTTCTTGCTCAATTGCATTGTAAGCAGAAAACATTCTCACTATGGTATCAATCCTTCGAAATGTGTTTCAGCCCAGGCAGGTGTGGCCCAGTGGATTGAGTGCCAGCCTGCGAACCAAAGGGTCACCAGTTCAGGTCCCAGTCAGGGCACATGCCTGGCTGGGTTGTGGGCCACATCTCCAGTAGGGGGTACTCAAGAGACACCCACACATTGATGAAATGTGTTGAGACTTTGTGGCCCAGCAGATGGTCACCTTTTGCAGCTGTTCTATGCAGGAAAAGACACTGTAGTCAGAAACTGGGGGTCAACATTCTGTGTATACCCATCAGGTCAAAGTTGCTAATTGTATTGTTCAAATCTTTAATAAACTTAATAAATTTTTCAATTGAATCTTTTATACCCTTTATCTGTTAAAAATTATTTCAGTATGATTGTAGGTTTTTCTGGTTATTTTTACAGTTGCATTGATTCTTACCTTTTATGTTTTGAGGCTATGGTATTAGGGTCTTACAAATTTAGAATTGTTATATCCTCTGGGCTTAAATCTTTTGCCTAGAAGTCACCTTTCTCCAGGCATTAGATAGTGGTGATAGTGTGATAGAGACGAAAGTCAGGTTAGAATAGGTTAGGAGTGAATGGGGTGAGGCAGTAGAAATAGCATTTGACAGGTAACTCTTTCTAGAAATGTGGCGATGAAGGAAAGCAGAGAAACGAGGTGAGAGATAAAGAGGGATGATATGGGCCAAAGAAAATTTTAAGGGTGAGAGATATCAGAGCATGTTTATGCTGGTAGGAATGCTTTTGATGATGTATGTAGTTGCCGTCTTCATGATAGGTATATTTCATACACATACGACAGGTAAATTAACAAGGTGGATTTGTACATCTGCCTCACAGTGGTGCTTTAATTAGCATAAGTAAAAAGCCCGTGGGCCCTGCCACTCATGAGGTCCAGCTCTAGCCACCCTTTTTTAAAAAAGTTTATTTTATTCTCATTGGAGAGAGAGAGAAGGGGAGGGAGAGAGACAGAGAGAGGGAGAGAGGGCAGGGGAGAGAGAGAGAGACACACACACACACATTGATAAATTGCAGAGAAGGAAACATTGATCAGTTGCCTCCCACACATGATCCCGACCAACTGGGGATTTTTTTTTAAAGAATTTATTTACTTATTTTTAGGGAGAGGGGAAGGAAGGGAGAAAGAGAGGGAGAGAAACATCAATGTGTGGTTGCCTCTTGTGTGCCCTCTAATGGAGATGTGGCCTGCAACCCAGGCATGTGCCCTGACTGGGGATTGAACCAGTGACCCTTTGGTTCACAGGCCAGCACTCAATCCACTGAGCCACACCAGCCAGGGCCTGACCAGGGATTGAACCCTCAACCAAGGCATATGTCCTGACCAGGAATGGAACTGGTGACCTGTCTGTTATGGGACAATGCTCCAGCCAACTGAGCAACACTGGCCAGGCCCTAGCCAGCCTTTCTTATCACACTCAGTCACTTCCATTTCTTCCTCTACTCACTCCTACATCATCCTTGGCCCTAGCCTACGCTCCCATCCACTTTCACCGGATATGATGCTCCTGACTGGGGTTCTTACCATTAGTGTGACTAGTTTCCCACCCCTTCTATAGGAAGCCACCAAAGCCATTCATATTTATTATGTGTCAGGCTCTATTCTAGGTATTCAGAGCTCTAATGTACAAATTTAAATACGTCACTCTCCGACTTAGAAATACCTCTTGGCGCCCAATTTTCCTCTGGCAGAAGCCTTCATTCCTACTTGTCTCTCTAGCCTCACCCCTCTCACCTTTGTTCCCTTTCCCCACCAGGCCATTTTGTGGGGTAAGGCTGGCCTGTCTGGGAAAGAGATGCTGAAGTTACAGGAAGTGGGGGTTCTGGGTGTCAGAACTTATCCACCCAGCTTAGGCCAGCTGTCCCAGGGCTACCCTGTGCCTGGGAAGCTCTGTTTCCCTTGGCTGGGAGCCCCTGGGGCAGCATTTGAACTAGAACTCCAGTTCCAGGGAGACAAAGGTAGACATCTTGGACTGGAGAGCCAGGGCTGGGCTGTGCCAGGACTTTTGTTTCTAACTTGGAAGAGGCCTCAAGTTTCTGTCTTTTTTCTAAGAACTGGGTATGTGACACATGGGCACCACAGTGGCCAGTCCACAAGAAAAACAATACCCAGGGGAGCCCTGGCTGGTGTGGCTCAGTAGATTGAGCGCCAACCTGAGAACAAAAAGGTTGCCAGTTTGATTCCCAGTCAGGGCACATGCCTGGGTTGCAGGCCAGGTCCCCAGTAGGGGGTGCATGAAAGGCAACCACACACTGATGTTTCTCTCCCTCTCTTTCTCCCTCCCTTCCCTTCTCTCTAAAGAAACAAAATCTTTAAAAAAGAAAGAAAGAAAGAAAGAAAGAAAGAAAGAAAGAAAGAAAGAAAGAGAAAAGAAGGAAAGAAAAATAATACCCAGGGGAAAAACTTACTTCCTTAAGTCACAAAATTATGATGTGTGTGTGTGTCTAAGTTTCCATGTCTGTCACATGATCATATGTGTCCCTGTATATGGATTTTATGTCTGTGTATGTACATGGCATCGTGTCCCTGTGTGTGTACCCGCCTGTGTTGTATCCTGGGAGAATAGAGGAGAGGCCGCATTGTGTCCTATGTCCGGGAGTTAGTTGTAGGCCTGTCCATGCTGTGTGCCTGTGTGTATCTGCATGTATGTCTGTATCCTGTGTCCGAGTGTATCTGATATATGTTTGCATGTGTTTCTAAGCCCATATGTTTATAGGTATTTAGTCCTCAAATTCCATGATTTCTACTGAACACATCTCTCCTTCACATACTTCAGCTACGCCCTCTTGTGGTCATGTCCTAAATCTTGTCGTTTATGAGAGAAGTCTCAAAATCCAGGGTTTCAGGCTCTGGTATGCCCACTTCTCTCTCTAGTTTGATCACGTTCTAACTCTCACCACACTTGTCTTCTAACCCCTTGGGGCCTCCAGACTGTCACATCTCCCCACCCCTGTCAGCCTTGACCTCCAAGCGTATCAGCTTAATAGCTCTCTCCTCAGCACCCTCCACGTGCTAATCTTCTAGCAGATTTGTTTTATATTTCACCCTACCCAGCTAATGTCCAACAATGTAGCTGAGCTTTGCTGGAGCAAAGTCACACACAGTGGGGTGGATAAGTCTACCTAACATTCATCACCTGTACCCACAACTGAGGATTCCTCTACCTGATGCAAACTGCCCTCCCTCCCCTATTTATAGCTCTTCTTTTTTCCAGCTATTTATAGCTCTTCTTTTTTCAGCTGCACCCTTACTCCACGCCAAGTACTTTGTTTGATCTCAACACAAAGACCTTGCCTCCTACCACCTCACAGAAAACAAACAAAAATCCAAGATAAATGGGTGTGACTTCCTCCGTTTCCTGCCCTTTCTCAACTTCAATCTAGTCTGCAGCTGCACCTGTTCTCAACGCCTTTTCCTGTCTCTTGGTGTCCTTCCTCACGTCCAAGTCTGGATTCATCCGAAAGAATCTATTGCAGTTCTCTTTTGTCAGTGCTCAGAACTGACAGGATCCAAACCCAAACCAACTTAAGGAGACAAAAAGGGACCCTTTACCAACTCACACAGCTAGGATGGCCAAAGTCATATGCTTTTTAGGAACGGCAAGATCCAGGAGCTCGTGATACCTCCTGGACAATGTTGTTATTCTGTGTCTCAGTTTCCTCATCTGTACAATGGGATATTAATGGTTCCTACCACATAGAGTTTTTGTGGGGAAGAAAAGCCATCAGAAGTTCAAACAGCATGCTTGGTTAGTCTCATCTCTCTTTTTCTCTATGCAGCTGGCTTCATCATGCAGCCTGACTTTCTTTGCTCCTTAATTGTGTAAGAGAAAGTGACCACCCACAGCTCCTCAGTGTGTCAGGCCAGTTAGAACTAGAATATTTTGATCCCAATTCTTAATAGCTGGCAGAGAGAATCCTGCAGGCTTAGTTTGGGTCAGTGTCTATCACTGAGCCATTTAGGTGTGGTGGGAAGAGAAGTACCTGGTAAAATGTGGCTGTAGCAGGCCCACCGCTGCAGGTAGTTGGAGCACCACAGGGAGAAAAAATTGTGAATTGGCTGGACTTCCCAAAAGGTAACCATTGCAATTGGGGTATAGGGAATTCCAGTCTGCTCTGAGTGGTTATAATACAGGTAATGAAGCTGGAACTTCCCCTTGGTGTAATAGATAAAGATGTCCTGGAGTTCCTGGTGGTTGAAGGAAAGTAGCCTGGGAAGGGAGATCAGAGATGCTATTTCAGAAAAAGGACAACAGTGGAAAGTCCCTGTGGGGTGTATATAGGAAGCTGTACCTCATCCTGGCCTTACCCTGTGGATTCTATTTGCTCAGATTCCAGATCAAAGATGTGCTAAGGGAAATTTCTGGAAACCACAAGTCTTAACAAGTCATCATGTAGAAAACTGGACTCTCCAACCTGGCCTCCCATCTGAGCCCCGGGTTTGTGGAAAGAACCCTTCTGTGTAAATACAGGAGGTGCTCACAACATACCCCATTATGGCTTTATGTCATGGAGGCTGAATTGGACCCAGAGATTCCAGGGATCAAGACAAAGTGAAAGATTGCAGGGACCAGCCATCCACCACCCGGTTGCACACGAGCAGAGTACAAACCTACCTGTGAGAGCAGCATTGTACCAAAGAACAGAGGAGTCCTTCCCTCCAAAACAGACTTCATTTTGACTTTCAGTATTAATTTTCTTACTGTGTTAAGAAATATAAATAAGAGAAGAACTTTTACTGCTTAATATATAACAACAAAAAACTCTTAATTCAGAGCTTGCTATATGCCAGGCCCTGCTGTAAATGTTTTACATGTACTAACTCACTTAATCCTCATAACGTTTGGGGCTGGGACTATCATTATCCTTATTGTACAGATGAAAAGACTAAGGCACAGGGAGCGCAAGCAACTTGCCTAAAGTAACACAGCTAATAAGTGACTGAGCTGGGATTCCAACCCAGAAAATCTGCTCTTAAGCACTCAGTGCTGCTGCTCTCACTCCCAAGCTGCGTATTGGTTAGGGCCTTAATTTCTCTCCCTACACTTCTCTTCCTTACTATCCAGCTGCACACCGCGAGCCCGGGGTTCACAATGGCAGCTTTTCTGTGGTCCGCCTGCCCTCTGCTGGTCAGGGAGCTGGATTGCGGAGATGTGGACTTCCGCGAAGGGCCAATTTTCTGGAAAGAGGTTGTGTTCAGTAGACTGAATTTCCTTTGGGGTCACTCTAGGCCATTCGTTTGCCAGAAATAAGGTCTAGGAGGCTGTGACCCAACGTTTAAATGGGGAGTGGGAAGCCTCCTGATGAACACAACTGACTGGTTTCGAGGTTAAAAAGTTGTCTGCCTGTTTGAGTTTCTTTATCCATACTCAATGGAGAAATGAGAGAGACCTCATTTGTCTAGCATTAAAAAAAACTTTTCCTAGACAAATTGATCTTTAGTAATTGCCAAAGCTTATCAACTTGCAAATAAGAAATCAGCAAGATGACAAAAGCTTACGCTTTGTGTATGGAAAGAAAAAAGAAATTGTTGGGTTATATAGTTGGGATACACAGAACACATGTAAGCAGCTAGTTTAGGGGAGGAAATCTCCCTAATGAGGTAAAGATTGTAGTTTCATTACATACGGTAGCAACAATGTCATATTCAAATCAGTTATTACAGAGTAAACAGGGATGAGGAGAGGTTGTGATGCCAGGGCATTGCCTGTCAATCAGAGAGTAAAAACCCAATACATCTAAGAAGCAAAGGATGAGAATTCATCTGTGGCTGTTAACTATAATGTTTCACTTCTGAAAAATGGTGTCTGATGATCTGACTGCTGTGGATGCATAAACCACAGACACAGCTGCAAATAACAAGATCTGACTTGAAACAGGTCACTTGGCTCTAGGGATTTTCTCAAGCAGCAAGGAAAGTAGACAGAACCCAGCTTATACCCTGCCACCAACTCACCACCATTTTTTCTTTTCTTATTTTGAAAAAAAAATATTTATTTATTTTTAGAAAAAGGGGAAGGCAGGGAGAAAGAGAGGGAGTGAAACATCAATGCAAAAGACAAACATCAATTGGTTGCTTCTCATATGCACCCTGACAGGGGACAGAACCTGCAACCCAGGCATGTGTCCCAACCAGGAATCAAATTGGTGGCCCTTCAGTTTGTGGGACAACACCTAACCCACTGAGCCACACCAGTCAGGGCTGGGATTTAAAATGTTTTCTATTTTGAAAATATAACATGACATACACATATATGCTGTACATCTTTTACTATCTCCCAGCTGGATTTAGGCAGTACTATATAATTAAGTATATTAGCATTTCTACATGTGAATATTCACATTCAGAGAGATAGTTAAAAGATGGCAAATACCCTCAGTTAAATTTAGGACATATTTTGATGCTAAATGATTTATAAAATAAATACCTTTAATTTTAACAGCTTTATAGATTTCAGAATTGCAGGTAAGGTGTTGTAGACCTGTGCTTTAATGAAACAGGATCATAGAATACAAGCTATATTTTTTAAAGATTTTATTTCTAGAGAGAGAGGAACAGAAACCCATTGTCTCCTGAATGCACTCACCCCACCTCACCAGGTTCCTATGGAAGGCACCCTGACCCAAGACAGAACCCACAATGTAGAATGTGCCCTGACCAGGAATCAAACTGGCAACCTTTTGCTTTGTGGGATGACACCCAATCAACAACTGAGCTACACCTGTCAGGGCAAATAATGCTATTTTTAAGAGAAAAAATAATCATTTTAACTATAACTATAATTGACTGAATAAAAAGAAACTAAAGTGAAACAAAAGCAATTGTCTTACTTTACATAAATGTTTCTTTATCATAGAGACATTATTTCCTAAAATATCTTTTTAAGGTTAAAAAAGAGAAGAAGACACTTCCGGCCAAGATGGGGACATAGGTGGATGCACACTGTGCCTCCTTGCACAACCAAGATAGGGACAGCAACAATTTAGAAACAAATAACAACCAGAACTGACAGAAAATTGATCTGTATGGACGTCGGGCACCCAAGGAGTTGAATTAGACACGTTCATCCAGGCTGGTAGGAGGGGCGGAGTTGGGCAGCCAGGCAAGGGTCGTGGAGCAGAGAGCAGAGAGTGTTGGGACTGGACGCTCGCAAGGCAACTGGGATGTGCAAGGCAATCAGGGTGGCATTCATAACCGCAGCGAGCAGACCCTGGGCGCATAAGCGGTGGCTGGTGGGCCCCTGGCTGGGGTGGTGGCGACTAGCAGGCCTGGCGAGGAGGCGATTGTGAAGCGAGGCACTGCGCGCAACTCAGGGTCCCAGTGCCAGGAAACAGAACCTTGAGGCACTGATTGAAAAGGAAGGTCCTTCGGGGTGCACAGGCCCACCCACCTGTGGAATTGGCACCACAGGGGCCCAGGTTGCTTGGGGAAGGTGGCTAAAGGGACTGAGGTCAAACAGAGAGCGGGCAAGCGCCATTGTTCTCAGACCCCACCCCCACATACAGCGTCACAACCAAGCAACTGGGGTGCCCCACCCTGGTGAACACCTAAGGCTCTGCCCCTCATACGTAACAAGCGCTACAAGACAAAAAAAAAAAAAAAAAAAACCAAAACCCAAAGAGATGGCTCAAACATGCCAATTGAAA
>CM052540.1:29791951-29844059 GCA_028533065.1 Trachops cirrhosus | reverse complement strand
GGGAAGGAAGAGCGGGACAGGAGACTCCATGGCCAGGTCATGCTCACTCAGAGGAAGGGCAGCAAGGGGAGGGGTGGCCTGCAGGTCCAGGCAGGAAAAATTCACTGGAAATGGGGTAGCACAACCCCTGAGGCCTCAGCTGTCAATACACCGAAGCACCGAGCACTAGAAGCAGCTCATTTCTCTTGTCTGTGCTTGGACAAATCCCCAAAGGCTGCTGCAGCTCTGAGCCCTCTGGAGGCAGGTGACCTGCCTCCAGTCTCAGCTGTGTAACCAGGATCAGCGTACTCACCACTCAGTACCTCAATTGCCTCATCTATAAAACTTATTTCATAAAAATTAAATGAGTTAATATATGGAAAGGACTTAGAACCGTGCCTGGCACAGCAGGAGTATTATGTAAATATTGGGGAGTCAGTGCAGGTTGCAAGGGAGAGGGGCAGTCTTGTGGGTCTTCAGTATCTAAATTTAGCCTGGTGCAGCAGGTGGTTATTTCTGGGAAAATATCAACTGGGGTCACGTGGGTCCCGAATGCTGAACCCGGCCATGCTGCAGAACATGTGGGGCGGTGCCTCCCACCCTCTGTCTGGACCCCTGGATTGATCATCTTCTGGAACAGCCCTGTTTGCAGGGACCTCTGGACCTCAGCAAGGCTCAGCTGCAAGAAGGTTCCCTCTACCTGTGCTCCACACCCAGCAATCTTGAGGACTTTCTTCCAGAAGACTCACTTGAAATTGTGTGTTTCCTTCTGCCCATTCTGCTTCAGTTTACTGGGCCAAGGATGAGCTGCTGGATGTATACATTGGAAACCAGAATCTCAGGTGGGCAGTACAATCTGGTAAAATTATGAGACTTAAAGCCAGCTCTGCCACTTACAAGCCTTGGGACTTTGGACATGCCATTGTGTCTTCCTGAACCTTAGTTTATCATCTGTGAAATGGATATAACAATAGGGCCCACCTCATAGGGTTTTGGGAGTATTATTTAATACATGTAAAGTTTTTAGCACATGCTTGGAGTAGACAGTAGTAAACTCCCAACATATAAAGACCATTTCTTCTGGCCTGCCTAAGTGGGCAAACTGCACAATTTTCCCATACCAGCCCCCAGTGACAGGGACTGACCAGTTTTCAGAGTCATCCGTTCAGCTCTTCAGGGGAAGGAAAGGCCCTGTGGGAGGCTGGTGATGTCTGCTCAATGATGGGTCTGGTCTGAGGAGGCCAGGAGTAGGGCAGGGTTGAAAAGATATCTCAGCTCCTAGATCTGAGAGACTCAACAGGCAGCAAGAGAGTCAGAACAGAATACAAAGCCCCAGTGGACCTTTGAGTGTATCTGATGGCTCAAGGGTTTGGTCCCTGAGGCTGGTGGAAATCTCTGACACGGTGAAAGCGAAAATGAGAAGCTCCCTGCCACCTAGGGATGTTTCTCAGGCTTTGCAGGAGGTGGCGCTGCTGGGGATGGGGGTGGAGATCAGGTCCTCTAAAGGTTCCCTCCTCCACCAAACCAGTCCACAAGACCGTGACCGCCACCATAGCTGAAACTGAAAAAGTCAGTGTTTGTGCTGCCTGACTCTACCAGAACCAATTAACAGAGACAAAGACTGAATCTTTAGGGTCGCTGTTTTCTGATGGCTGGAGATCTGAGAAGATGGCGGGTTATGTACCCTCAAAAACTATCTTACTATCTCATCTCAAGCATACCTTTTTATAAGGTGAAGAAAGGGTAGGTAAGGGGTTTGGGGAACAGGTTAATTGGATGACAGCTGCAGTCCAGGGGAGATTTTCCTAGCACTTCTTTGTCTGTTGATCAATTCTTTGTCTGCATCCCAGGCGTTCCCTTCTGGGAACACAGTGGCTCAGATGCCATCTCCATGGCTTGCAGATGCCCTGGAGCACAAAGATTGAATTGCTTGTCCACCTCCTGGAGTCCTGCATCCCAGTTCTTGGAATAGCTTTCCACATTCATTAATCACTTAAGCCTATCAACTAAGGTTAAAACCTTTAACTCTTGAGTTCCCCTATCAGAGCCACCCCTGAGGAAGTGCTCTCTGTGTGCCAGAAGCTTGGTTACAGCACTTAAGAAAAATTATCCCCTTAATTCTGTCAAGTAGTTATTGTTTGTTATCCTGCTTTATAAAAGAGGCAACTAACCCTCAGAGAGATTTAGGATTGCCCAAGCTCCCAGGGCTGGTAAGTGGCAGAGTCTGGATAAAAACAGGGGCAGGCCTGCTCCAGAGCCCTGCTTTTTCTGTCTTGCCAGAATCTCTCTTTAGCCTTGCCCCTCCTCAGAGGGACCCCAAATCCTTGTAGGGCCTTGGAATTGTAGAGAGGAAGGGATAGAGAGGAAGGGCTAGACAGCATCAGGAGGATGATGTCCCAGTGAGGGTCCAAGGACCCCTTCTTGGCTGGGAAGGAAGAGGCGGGCAGGATGGGCCCAGGCCACACCCCTCACAGAGGGAGGGCAGCAGGGGTCTTTGGGTAGCTTGCAGAGCTGGGCAAGAGACAATCACCAGGGAGGGACAGACAAAGCCTGAGGCCTCACCTATCAACACTGAAGCACAGCAAATATTTATCAAGTGTCTTTGAGCATGAGAACTGGACCCTCCCTCACTTGTCTGGACCAACGCCCACGGGCTGCTGACAGCTCCTGGCTGGGAGTGAGCACAACTGTCTCCAGGAGGTATGAACACCATGAGGAGCACACTGGACACAAAGAGGAGGGAAGAATTTTGAGGACTCCCACGACCTGCACGGAAGCCTTTAGCCTTTGGGGTTCTTAGGTCCTACCTTTTGCCAGGCCACATAGTCACTAACTGTGTTATCCTGCTGCTTTCGAAACAACAGGTGCATGTGACCCCAGCCTGGCCAGTCATTGAAGCTCAAGCCCCTGGCCATATTGATGGGTCCAAGAGATGAGCACATGACTTATCAGTCCAATAAGAGTCTCCCCTTGGGTCTTTTGTACATTGAAGAGGGCTGTGGAGAAGCTCTCTCAGGTTTTTCTGTCCACAAAGTTGGGGCGATGCAAGCTTTCTGCAATCTGACTGAGCGTAGTAAGCCTGACTGTAGCAGGAGATGATAGGAATACATCTGGGACTGAATGTGACCTTAGGAGAGTGTGACAGCAGCCCCCAAAGAGACACACAGGGGTGGGAGTTTGGAAACAAAGCTCTGGATCCTGTGAGCATGTGGCACGGCCCGTGGAGGTTGCTGCTAAGGATGCTGGATACCTTACCTGCCACCATTCCCATTCACTGGACACTACAGTGTCAATTCTGTATGACATGGACTGCGTCCCCTGGAGATGAGCACACTGCACACAGCCACCTGTGGTAGCCCTGCTACCAACGAGGAACTGAGAGGCTCAGAGGTGAAATGACTTGACCAAGTGTCACCAGAAAGGGACTGGGCCGAGAGTGGTTCAATGCCTCTGGCCTACCAGTAGTGTGTGGGTTCTTGACTGTGCAGGGAAGATTTCACAACATGAGTACAGGTGATTCTGAGAGTACATCTATAAAAGCTCTGGACAATGAAGCAAAGGAAGGGTGTTAGGGTAGAAGAGGCAACAGGGGAAAGCCTAGGCAGGGTTGTTTTGGCTCCTTAGAAATGTTATAAGAACTGAGCCCAGGCAGGGCTGTTGTTAGCTCACTGGAAAGTCAGAAAAAAAAAAGGGAGCCTTGGAAATAAATAAACAAAAACAAAATCAAAAAACGGTGGGGCCTTGGAGACAGGTTCAGGGGGTTAGCCCAGGAGGAGCCACTGCTGCCCATTGCTCTCCTGGTCGCAAGCTTTGTGGGGACCCTTCAAGTTTAATACAGAGAAGAGCAAATTCAAGCCTGAGAGGGAAAAGGTTGTAGGTATGCTCCAGAGAAAACCTGTGCTGGGTCTTTTTCTTGAGGGTCCTTATCTGTTTTCTAAAGATGGGAATTTTAGGGAAGGTCTTAGGGGAGGATCTTAATAAAATATTCATCAGCTTTATGCTGATGTGCCAAAATGAGATTTATTCCCCTGATGTCATTTGTCCTTGGGTGTAGTTTGCACAAATGGCACTAATGGATTTTTGTTACCTATCTCCCTGAGTAGGGTGATATTTACTCTCTGGTTAGGGAAGAAAAGTGTAAATCACTTACTCTTAAGTGTCCTTGGTTAGGGAAGATAGGATTTTGAGGTTTACTAGGTGGCTGTAAACAGCTTGGCCGTTTAACTATCTGTCTTAGTTTCCTTAGTCCACTTGTTCTGGCTTACTAATCTGTCTCATGAGGTCCCACAGGCAGGGTCTCCAGGTTCCAGAGCCCAGGATCTGATGGCACCACGCTCTCCCCACTGACCCCTAAGGCACTGCCCAGGCCAGAGGGTGGCCAGCATCCTGCACGCCAACTGGCCCACACGAGCCTGGGCATTGTTACTCTGAGCAGCGCTCCCATATCCAGGCAACTTCATGGGTCGCTAATTGTCCCAGCCTAGGAAGCCCTGGGCTCCTGTGAGTGAATCCATCCTACAGGTGAGGGATTAGCATATGGGGAAGATTTTGTGACATCTGTGGCTTTTGTAGGACCAGCAATATTGACCCTTCTTCTGGTAACAGTGTGCTTTAGAGACCTACTTTCCCCCATGGAATACAATCTTTGTGGGACTGTCCATGAAAATATTATCTCCCCTACTCAGGAAGTAGACACATGACTCTTGCATGATTTGGGGGCCCAATTCTTTCTTGGGCCTAGTTCTTCAGATTTTCATTTAACTTTTTGAGCAGCTCTGGCAGCAGGCCCTGTTAGGGCCCCACCCACATCTCCTTGACATTCACCTTTCCTGTGCATACCTGCACCTCCAACCACAACCTTTGAAGTCCTTTGGCTAACAGCTTTCTCTGGATACCCAGGGACACCAGAGAGGCAGGCCAGTAGTGCAGGGAGCAGAGGACCTCTCTCCAGCAGCTCTACGAGTGACTGACAGGAGTCGGTGGATGTATACCCCAGCTCCCTCACCCCTCAGTGTGGACAGCTGACACATGTTCCACACAGTGTCCCAGCCATCCCTGGTAGGACTGCAGCCAGGCTTCCCACAATGGTAACCTCAGAAATACACAATATTGGTTCCTTTCCCTTCCCTGACTTACTTATTCTCACTTCCCTACCACTGCTTCCTGGGAGCACCTCCCAGAAAATTACTTGGAATCTAATATATCAGGGTCTGCTCCTGAGTGAGTTCCACCTAAGACAACCACTGACTCTTCTGGAAAATTCCTATTCTGCTTAAATTGGCAAGACTCTTTCTGTTGCTGGCAACCCATGAACTCTATCAGAGTTAGTAGTAATCTGGGCTGGTATCACATTGCATCTCGCCATAATGACCTATGGTCATTTTTCTAGACCATCAGAGCTCTGAGAGGGGAGAAAGAGTATCTCATGAGCCTTTGTTCTATTTCTTTCATATGTAAGCCCAGAGGACTTGAGCTCTGAGCTATGCCTATGAATGGAACTGCTTGGATGACACATGACCCCAAAATACCAGATCTCTTGTGATCCCAGGTCACTCCTAGGGTGAAGAATAGCCTAAGAATTCCTTCTAGTTGATGATGATCAAGCCAGGATTCCATGCACCAGGATAGAAATTAGGTCCTAAAGCTGATGTCTTTGAGCCCTACAGATAGGCTTGGGATAGCTTTGGACTGAAGCATCACATCTAGATCTTGAAGAAGATGCTGGATTTTTGGGGTCCCAACCAGATGGGCCAAAAACTAGAAAAATGTGGTCCTTGGAATAGAGTTCCACCTCTGTCCCCATATGGACACAGCATACACAGACTAAGCAGTAACTGGACCTACTGGGCCAGCCAAAGCCCAGCCTGGTCCTCAAGTCCAGCTGACTGAGAATCTGGAGTTGGGCGTCTTCCTGTCCTAAAGTTGTATTCAGCACAGGATGTAATCACACAGTCAACACATGTGGGCTGGCTCCTTTGCAGAGTACTAGGGATATGTGGTGAATCAGATATCCTCTCTCTCTCTAAGGAAGTGTGGGAGATATTCACATAATCAAGAAAAAGTCACAGAGCATTACAGGTACAGATAGGATAGAAGTCTGTACAGATGAGGAGCCCAAAATGGGGAGGGCTCAGGTCCCAGGAAAAGAACCCAAAGGAGGTGATAGAGGGGCATGCCAGGCAGAGGGTGCAGCATGAGCAAAGACTGGGAGGCACAGAGGCCTGGTGGGTGCTTCTGTCTAATAGAGTGAAGGGTTAAGTGGCCAGAGATGAAGTTAGAGAGGCCAGCAAAGGCAGAGTCATAGAGGAATGTGTACGCCATGCCAAGGAGTTTGGTTTTCATCTTTGAGTCAACAGAGATTGAATAATTTTAAGGGAATTGACCAATAATATAATAATACAATAATATTAAGCAGAGGGATCATCAGTTATTTTTGCATTTCAGAAAGATTGCTCTGGAAGTGGAATGGAGGATGAATTTGAGGTGGTGAGACCTTATACAGGGAGACTATATGAGTAAGAGGAGAGAACAATGTAGGAGGTGATGGATATGAGAGATGGAGAAAAGGTGAAATCAATATGACCTGCTTCCCTGAATGAAGAAGTATGGGAGAAGTTCAGGATGATGCCCAGGGCTGCTGGGTGATAGTGGTGCTGTCCACCCAGATCAGGGAACTGGAAGGTAGGGATCTTTGGGTGGGTAAGTTGACTTTTGGACATATTAAGTAAGCATCTGTGAGTGTCCATAAATATCTCTATCACAACTTGTATCACTGCTCTAACCACAGCATTTTATAAATACCTGTTCAAGTGTCCATATGTCCATGCCTCCTCCCCACCACTGTGAACTGCAAGCTCCTTGAGCACAGGGATCTGTTTTTTACTCATCTCTATGGACCCCAGGACTTGGCACACCAACTGGTACTCAACAGTAGGAGCTCAATAGGTGTCCATTGAATAACAGAGTGGGTATCCCCATGGAGGAATGACTTGAGTCTTTTCCATCCCTGAGTCCTCCTTGTAGTTAGATCCCAAACAAATAGATGATATCAGATTAGAGGGGTGCCCCTTCCTCTCATTGCCATCACAGGGCCCTGCAGCCTTGGACCAGGCAGAATGGGAAGTGTCCAGAACTGGGACATGGAGTGAAGTAGCTGAGGAGCCCAGGACAGCACAGGCTGTGGGACTGGCTGTGCCCAGACCAGGCTTCCCCAGAGTGCGTGCCCACACCTGGGCTGCTCATAGCAGGTATATGGGCAGGTGGGGACATTTACGACTGGAGGAAGGGTGGAGCAGAATGTGGGCTGAGGGGCCAGGCATAGTCCAGGGGCAAGCTGACCATGTTGTCTCTGCCATCTGGCAGACCCAGCCCTGCTTGAGCCAAAAAAGGCCACTGTTCCCTCCTTCTATCAGCAGGGCTTGTGACTCAGACGTAATGGATTCTGCATCATCCTTATCAAGGAGAAGCTATATTTCTTGGAAGAGCTGGGCACCAGTCCAAGTCTTAGCAGGCAGCATGAAGGCTACTGGGTGAGGCTGGGGAGTGATGGCTTTGCCAGCTCACATTTCCCATCCTTCACTCTGACGTGGAGCCAGAGATGGAGGAATCACCTGCTCTCCTGCTCCAGCCCAGTTTTAGGGTGTATCCGTCCTTACTGTATTGACCCTAGCACTCTGCCTACTTCTAGGAAGGATTGGGGAATCAAGGCACTTCCTTGGCATCATAGTAGCTGCGTATGTCTCACCTCACACCCTCCTTCCCGAAGCCCTCACAGTTGCCCTGGGACTCAGGCTGCTGTTGGTGTGTAGCAGTGTGACCACGTCTCAGATGGGAGCACATGGGCAGGCCCAGAGAGGGAAACGACATGCCCAGATCACCCAAGTTGGTGGCTGGGCTGGGACCTGAGCATGAGCTGGCCCTCACCTCCTGCTACTCAGTTAGACATTGTCTTGTCACTCTTGTCTAGACATAATGGACTCTTTGATATTTGCTTCCTGAGCATGCCAGGCTTGTTCCTATCCCAGGGCCTTTGCACATGTAGTTCTTCGGCTAAGCAGGCTCTTCCCCCAGGTCTCTGCAGGACTTGCTCCTTCCTGCTCATGTGTCACTATCTAAAAGAGCTGCCTCCTTCCCTTTTGCCACTTTCTCCCCTTCTACCACTTAATTTCTCTTCTACACAATATACTATGAGTTTATCTTATTTTTTTCTAAATAATTTTTAAAGATTTTCCTTATTCATTTTTAGAGAGAGGAAGGGAGGGAGAAAGAAAAAGAAACATTGATTTGTGAGAGATACACACCCCTAACTGGGGACCTGGCCTGCAACCCAGGCATGTGCCCTGACTGGGGATTGAACCGGCAACCTTTTGGTTCTCAGGCAGGCACTCAGTCCACTGAGCCACACCAGCCAGAGCTCATGTATTTACTTTATATTTATTTGTTGTCTGTCACTAAAATATAAGCTCCTTAAAGCCAGGGACTTATTCACAGCTGAATCCCTGGTGGCTAGAACAGTTCACAGAATAAAATAAACACAATAATATTTGTTGAAGCAATGAACAACCCCAGATCACCTCACTTCCTGTCAAGATCTCTCTCCCTGTATTTCTGTCCACCCCAGAGAAGCCAGAGCAGGGGGATAATAAGGGAGGACTTGGCTCAGGCTAGAAGGAGGCAGCCTTGCCCCTTTGCCAGAGACACACCAGGCACTCTGACCCAGGTCTGCCACCTGGGGTCTGGCGTGTATCAGGGGCCTCTCTTGGGCTCTCACAGCATCCCAGAAGCATGGAGTCTCAGGGAAGCCAACCTCTTGTGTGAGGAAGGGCTCTATTCAAAGCCATCCAACAATGCAACTGGCAGGTAGGGAGCTCCTCATGGCTGGAGGATGAGTGACTTCCTGGTGGGGCAGCTAGAGGAAGACCTGAGTAAAGGACAGGAAACATGACCTTGATGACCTTTAAAGTTCCCTTCTCTTTATCAGATAATGTTCTTGTTCTAGGACAGGAAATTATCATTAAATATTTGCTATGCCTGGCTACGTAATGGGAGACAGCTGCGACCTGCGTCTGAGGCATCTGATGGCCATGTAGGTTCCTGGGGGGCAGGAGGATCTGGAAGCTGAGTCATGGACCTCGGGCTGGGCTGGGCTGCAGACCTGGGGCTTCTCTTGGTCTGCAGGAGTGACTGTCTGGCTGCGGGGCAGGGTGGGGGTGGGGGGCAAAGGGGGTATTCTTGAATAAGAATCCTTTCCATTGACTCATTTAACTATTCTCACAACTTATCTGTAAGCTTGAAATCTTTCTAAATAAAAAGGTTTTATTTTATTGTTTTAATTATTGACTTCAGAAAGAGAGAGGAAGTGGGGAGAGACAGAGGAAAAGGGAGAGACATCAATTTGTTGTTCAACTTATTCATGCATTCACTGGTTGATTCTTGTATGCATCCTGATGACGGATATAACTCCCAACCTTGGCATATTGGGACGATGCTCTAACCAAATGAGCTACCCAGGCTAAAAAAAAGATTAAAAAAATACACTGAAATTTTTATTCAAATATTTTTTTAGAGAAACCCTGCTTCTGTAGTTCTAAATTCTTCCCTGGGAAGTGTAATCTACAAATAGAGCTGATAATCACTGATCTAAATGAATTAGAGAAATATATATGTAAATCCAATTTTGTTACTCCTTTAATAAATCAGAAATTCTTTGAAAGCAGACAACCAAATAGCTCATTCATATATATTACATAAATATGGTGTAGTTTTAGATATTGATTTTTCTTCAAAAGAATCTTCTCAGCATTTAATCCATTAAAATGCGAATGGACAAACAATATGTGCAAATCATGAGGGCATCTTCCTTACAATATATTTTATGTTGCCCTTTCCCCCTCCATCAGTTGTGCCTTCCGCGTGATGAAAAAAGGAAGAAAGGCAAAAACAAATAAAAGAAAACGTTTCTGTTTACTTTATACCTCATTTCATACTCTGCAAAATATTTTCCCATCTACTGTCACCACTCTCATCCTCTCAGCAGCACTACGAGGCAGACAGAGCCAGAATTTTCACCCCCATTTTCTGCCTGGTACCCTGAGGCCCAGTTTAAAAGTAGCTTTTCTGAGGTCACAAAACTGGTTGGCAGAGGCACAAGGAAAGGACTCCATGACTGCAGCCCCTTTCCTCTGCCTCCTGCCACCTTCCAGTTGCTGCTTTTTTTTTTCTTTCTTTCTGATCTGCCTTTTCTCTCTCTCTGTCTTCTGACTTGGTTTCTCTGTTTTTCTTTTTCTACTTCAATTTCCCTCTCCCGCTTGCTCCTGCCCTCAGACTGGTATTAGCTTTGCAAATTGTTCAAACATCTCCTCACTTTGAAAATCTGCAAGCCCCATAGTCCCACCCCACCACAGTGCAGCATCTCTGCCCAGAGAAAGCTCTCTCCATATGCCAGGGTGCAGAGATTACCTCTGGGCGATGCTCCTGGCCTTTCCTTCTGGCCCCAGATAAGATAAGGGTATGGATCAGTACTATAAATAGGCTCCCATTTCCCCCCTGGCCCAGGGTGCAGCTAGCTGAGCCCACATCAGCCCAGGAGCAGCATGGCCGTCCGTCTGTGCATAGTTGCCCTAGCCTTGGCTGCCCTCCTCATTGTGGACAGGGGTGAGTTGGCAGAGCTTGGATTCTGTGACTTGACATTGGTAGGTGAGCTGGGAGTAGGGGCAGAGGCTGGGCTTAGGGTACCCTGAGTCCTCAGTTTTCTGCATATGACTTTTTTCTGCACCCCTCCACCATGGGTGGGGAAAGCCCTGGACTAGGAGAAAGGAAATCTAGGTTCAATTCCTGACTCTGGCCAAAAATTGCAAAAATCCTTTCCCCTCTTGGGCCCACATTTCTCCAGCTATAAAGTAGAAGGTTGTTCTAGTTCAAGGCTGCACTGAGCAACTACTGGGCTAGAGATCAGGAAGGCAGAAAGGAGCAGGCCTATCATCTCCAAGATGATAGGAAAGTCTGCTGGCTGCAGGGTGGTGGGGCCTGAAAGAAGCCTGGCCTAGGTCCCCTGAGCTTTCAGCTACTCTGGCAGGCTAGTGCTGCGGGACTGACAGCAGCCATGTGAGCGCACGGGAGCCCTCTTCCTGGGGGCACTTCCCCGGATTGCACACGTGCAGCTGGAGTGGGGCCTCCTCAGGGCCTGAGTCACCTCAGCAGTCCCACACCTGCTGAGTGTAAGGCATCGTTCTGGGCCTTTAAGACAGATCAGTGAGCAAAACAAAGAATGAACTTCCATGATGGAGCTTAAATCCGGTGGGGTGCTGGTCGGGAGAATAGACAATAAACAAGATTGGTGTAATATATGTTAAACAGTATGTTAGAAGGTGATACAGGCTAAGGGAAAAAACATGGAGCAGGGTGATGGAGACTGGGAGGGGGTTGTAATGATAAATCAACAGAGTTTTCCCTCAGAGGCTAATGTTTGAACGAAGCTTGAAGGAGGTGAGGGTGTGAGCCATGTGCATATCTGGAAGAAGAAGATTCCAGGCAGAGGAAACAGGCAGTGCAAAGGCCCTGAGGTAGCATGCCTGGAGTGCTTGAGGTCCAGCAAGGAAGCCAGGTGCTGGGGAGTGAGAGGCAGGGTTCAGCGTGATGGGACGGGAGATAACCAGCAATTATAGTAGGTACAGCCTTGAAGGCCAACATGAATTGGCTTTTCCTCTGACTGAAATGGGAGGCACTGAAGGGTTTTGAGCGAAGTTGTATGGTAAAAGGATCGCTCTGGTTACTGTTGAGAACAGACTAAAGGGGGAAACAGAGACTACTTAAGATCCACCTGGACAAAGCTATGATGTTACAGGACAAGGCCTGGCAGGACATCAAGGCCATTGACCTCATGGCCAGTCCCAATCCCATTTCCCAGCTGGGGACACAGACTCAGAAGCTGGGGCCTCAGAGAATGCGTCTAGGCCTCTGGCCGGCACAGCCTGCTTACTCCCAGCCTGGCTTCCTTTGCCTGAGGACTTCTCCTGCAGGGAACACTGAGGAGGCCTGCCCTGAAGACCATTTCAGATTCTTGCCATGGATGAGTGAGGAGGGGATACCTTGGGCCAAGGTCAAGGGCAGCCTGGGGGTAAATACAACTCCTTCCCACATCCTCCAGGAAGAAACTCTTGACACCACAGGGTTCTGAACTCTTCCCCACAATGTACTCAGCATTGCCATGTGGGGGCATTGCCACATGGAGGCGAAGACAAGGGAGCCCCAAGGAGCTCAGGCCCATAGGATGGCAGGGGTGACCCACTGGGACAGCACATGGTGGCGTGGAAGAAGCTGATATGGTCTGAATGTTTGTGCCCCCCACCCCAAATTCATATGCTGAAGTGCTAACCCCCAAGGTATTAGAAGGTAGGTCCTGTGGTCAGAGCCCTCCTGAATCAGATTAGTGCCCTTATAAAATAAGAGACCCCCGAGGGCTCCCTAGACCATTCCACCGCTGAGAACACAGTCAAAAGGCACGAGCTACGAACCAGGGAGAGGGCCCTTACCAGGCACCAAATCTGCTGGTGCCATGATCTTGAACTTCCTGCCTCCAGCACTGTGAGAAATGTTTGCTTTTTTATTGTTAATTTAAAGAAAAATTGTTAATAAGTGTATTTGAGCCAAACTGGCAACATAGGCTGGGGAGCAAGGTCTCAAATGCTCCCCAGTGTTTGTTTCTTATAAGCCACCTAGCGTGTGGTGTTTTTGCCAGAACAGCCCAAACAAACTAAACAGACACCTGAATCCAGGCCTGCTCAGGAAACCCTGGGGCACATGAAGGAAGGCTTCTCTGAAACGTGCATCTGAGCCTTGAAAAAAAGGCTATGAGTCAATAGGAGGAGAAGGGGAATAAGGACATTTCGGGCAGAGGGAACAGCAGGAGCCAAAGTAGAGCCTGTCCCAGGACGAGCAGGCTGAGAGGAATAGCTGGGGTGCAGGGACAGGGAGAGGGGGACTGCGACGTGAGCAGGGAATGAAGCGGGGTAGCAGCCCCTGCAGTGCCCTAAGCATGAAACAAAGGAGCTTAGTGACCATGACAGGCAGCCATGGAAGGGCTTTATAGTTTTTAATGCATTTTTTGTCCCCTAACAGTTACCATGAAATGCACAATTCTTACCTCTCAATGAATTTTATTCAATGATTTTTTTTTCTGAGTCCAGCCACAAGCAGCTTGCTTTGCTGATAGTGGCTCTGAGGCAGGTCTGTGAGGCAGTGACAGGCTTGTTCAAGAAGCAGAATCAAGAGAGACAGGAGCCTTTGAAGGGCATGTCTTCCTGTGAGCTCCGACTGTTCCTCACCCATCTCTGTCAGGCTCATTCCCTCTGGACTCCAGCACGGGGACAGCAGCTTGAAAGGCACCAGTGACATACTGGGAGGAACTGAAGTGTCTGGCATCAAGGCGAGCAGAGGCCATTGTCCCTTCTCTGAACCCTCCCCCCACAGAAACACAGAGCTGGCGAGGGTAGGCTGGTGCCACATCTGAGACTCTGAAGCCAGCTAACACAGCCTGTCCTGCCCTGGAGATTATTATTCAATGATTTTTGACACTGCATGTAACTGTGTAACCCAGACCCCTATCAATATACAGAAAATTTGTAAAAAAAAAAAAGAGAGAGAGAAATTTCCACATCAGTCAATCCCCAACCCCACCCTATCCTCAGAGGCAACAACCACTGCTCTTTATTCTACCATAGATTATTCTAGAATGTCACAGAGAAAGTTTCCTTTACCCCTAGGCTGCTGTTGACCTTGGTCCAAGGTGCCCCATCCACACAGTGTGTGGTCTTTTGTATCTGGCTTCTTTGGCTCAGCATAATTTGGGGATTCACCCATGTTGTTGCATTACCAGTTGTTTGCTCATTTTTATTGCTAAGTTGTATCCCACTGTATGTATGTATCATAGTTTATCCGTTCTGCTCTCGAAGGACATTTGATCATTTCCAGTTTTGGCAATTACGATCTGGAAGGGTCTCGGGGCAGTGTGGAGATAAGGCTAGATTTGCATTTAGATGCCCCAATAGCAGGCTTGAAGAGCACACCACAGGTCACTTAGTCTCAGCTCCCTTTCCCCTCTTCACCTTGGAAATCTCTTGTAAGAGCATTCCCAAGAGAAGGTAAAACCACAGTGCTTTGTACACCTCTAGTGATGGAGAACTCTCCACTTCGAGATGGCCCCCTTCACTGAGGCATAGCTGCCATTGATAGAACATTCTGGAACACAACCTGCCTCCCTGAAGCCTCCCTGTATGGATGTGCTCTGCCTAGGAGGTTGAGAAGAGCTCATCTCTCCCTTGGCCTCAAAACAGTCCCTAGAAATTTGAGGAAGCATCCTGCCCTTCTCCAATTTACATAGACACCTTTCCTTCCACGTGTGGGGTTACGACATGGCTCCTGTGCCCTCATCCATCCATCATACTGGCCAGTCACAGCAGCATTTGCTCAGGTCCTGTAAGCAATTCATCCAGAACTTGAGGGGCCATGGGGCACACCTGTGTGTGTGTGTGTGTGTGTGGAAAGAGCCAGGTTGGGGAGTGACAGACCTGTGTGCAAATCCCAGCTCTGTGCCTTAATAAAACTGCATTGCTTTACCTCCAAGCCTCCTTTACAGGTTAGTTGAGCTCCCCAGGAATCAGACTCTGAACTGCATGCAGTTTATGGGGGAGTACGCATGGGCATAATGCCCATGAAGGAAGAGGGAATTTGACAGCAATGCAGTGCAACAGAGGCCTCCAGTGATCCCTGCGGGGAGCTTTGGAGCTGGGGAGGCCCTTCAGCATGGTTCTGAACAGAGATGAGGGGTTCGGGCATTGTACCTGGGTAGGGACATGACCTTGAGTGAGGAAGCTCCATTCCCTGAGGGCAATTCCTAGGGATGGACTTCCTGTGAGTGACCAGTGCTCTTGGCAGCTGAGGAAATGACTGCCTCAGCCCTGCAGGTGGGATCTAGGTGGCAGACCACAGCATCCACTGCCGGCTCCTTTCCTCCCCGCTGCATACTAGTGAGAGGTGTGAAGAACAGTAAGATCATGTATTCTCCATGCTGGACATATGCAAACGAACTGTTATTTTTATTATTACATGGGATGTAATTCCACTGGAATTTGACTAACAGGCTGGACTGTTCCTAATTCTGGACTTGCTGTCTCTGTTCATGTAACCCAAGGTCACATCAGCTTTCTGGGAGTCCCATTGTCTGGTTACTTACTACCTTTCCTTGAAGAATTTGAGATTGGATAGTGGCTGGAACAGGTCTTCAGAAGAAGTGCATCTGAACAGGTCCTCAGATGCTTAGACCTGGGGCCTAGAGTCGATATCCCCTAATTCTTGCTGTTTTGCCTTTCAGAAGTGCCAGTGTCAGCAGAAGAGCTTGTCTTCTCCAGGATGGTAAGGCAGCTGCTTGCAGTTCTGGTCTTTCCTCTGCAGAGGGGAGCCCTCCCATCCACACTGGAAAACTAGCATTTTTTTCCTTTACACCCCTGCTCAGATAACCCCCATGGCTCCACAGTGGCCAGGGTGGTCTCCTGAGCCTGTATGTTCCCGAGGTCAGCCCTTCCAAGCTGAGCAGGTTCAGCCCCTTTGCCAAAGTCCCAACCCAGGCATCAAAGCCCTCGAGAGATCTGCCCCGATCTGATCTCCAAGGCCCCTGCCAGCAGTGAGATCCCTCTGCCCAGGCGCAGCAGGATCAGGTGCACTCTCTGCTTTGTATGGTGCAGACAGACAGGCCGCAGGGTTCAGGCCAAAGAGGTGACCCTGGCACACTGAATGGCCCTGTGGAGATGCCAGCCTCCCCCAACCACACCCCATCATCCATCCCTTCGCTCTGATGCGTAGGCACCAAGTTGTCCTTGAACCCTGATTCCACCTTGGCCATGGGCCTGATGTCCCCAGTGATCCCAAGGCAGTGGTGTTGGTCTCCTTGAGACCCTCAACCCTCCCTTCATGTAGATAATGAGAGGCTCAAAGCATCTTCCCATCAAGCAGCCTCGGCATCTTCACTGTCACCCATAAGAATCCAGCCCCACTTGCTCTACGCCTGAAACCCTTTCAGACTGAGCCTCAGTTAAGTCCCAAGCCCTGTCTTTTTCTCCAGCCTTCCCACACCAGGGACCAGATAGGTCTTGCAGGCTAAGGTGAGTTCAGGAGCCCCAGGGGAGGAGGGGCCTCCTGGGAATGATGGGTGATTCTATCTCCTGGGGTCCTCAAAGGGGCCAGCAGCAGAGGTCCCAGTGAGATCCCCTGAGGAGTATATGAACACGTCCCCAGGAACTTGAGGGCACATACTCACTCCACACATGTAAATACAGGCACAGGTACACACTGATGTACACACAGCCACAGCCACACATAATTAAGGACGCACACACAAGCAATCATGCCAAGGGGCCCTGCATGGTTGGTTTCACGCTCAATGGATCCACACTGGGGCCTTCTTGAATCTGGCTCCTCCGAGAAGCCCGTCTGGCTCCAAACAGAGCCCCTGGGTTTCTGCTCACTGCCTCTGAACCCCTGTACCCTCCCTCCCATCTGCTCTTTCACAGCCCATCTGTGATCATATGACGGAATCTCCAAAATGTCCCCAGACACTCAACCTGGTCTGCGGCACTGATGGGATCACGTATGACAATGAATGCCAGCTTTGCTTAGTCCGGATGTAAGTCCACTCCCTACTTTCCCTGTGCTTGTTTGTGTGAGTCACATCTCTGCAACCTACACATCTGAAAGGAACAAGACTTAGGACCTGTTTCCTCCTTTACACACACTTGACCTGAGTAGAATCCTCCAGTAACTGCCCTTAAGAGAATGGGCACAAGTGTAGTTCATGCACATGGTTTCAAGCAGAAGGCTTAGCTTGTGGGGGGATGCAAGTGAGGGCAGGAACTCTGGGTTCTTTTCCTTGTTCTGACCCAACTGACTAGGTAACCTCATTTGTTCATTTATTCATCCAACTAACAATTATTTATTGAGCACCTACTATGTGCTAGGCACTAGGGATACATAATAAGCTCCACAGTATGACTGGCCTCCTGGGGTGTAGTCGGTCTAAGGGGGGAGCCAAGCCGATGGTTAGCCAACTGCAGCCCAGATGGTGTGCACAGTATCAGATGGGTGTGCACAGGGTTTTGTGAGTACAGGGCAAGGGTAGGGAACACTTCCCAGCTCTGATGGAGAAGGAGAATCAGAGAGGAAAATGAAGAAACAAGGGCAGGTAATTCCAAGTGGAGAAATGAGTTTGAAAAGTTCTAGAAGAGAAAGTTTGTATATGAGGAAATACAACTTGGATATGCTGGAGTATAAAGTTTAAAGGATAATAGGGGAAAAGCAAGAAATGGTGTAGAGAGGTAGGCAGGGCCAAAACACGACCTTGATATGTCCGATCACCCTTTTGCTCTCATGTCTTCAGTAAAAAAGACCCTTGAGCAGGCCAAAGCTAAGTGAGATCATGGAAGAGAAGAAAGCCTTTGGAAGCTACAATGCTCCAGACAGACATGCAGGAGAGCAGCAGGACAGGCCTAACTTAGAAAATGCTGGTTTCTAACTTGTGGGCCTGGGCGGTTGGTGGTGCCGTATGTCAAGATGAGGGGGATACAGCAGGTTGGTGGGATGGTGATGTCTGTGGAGAGCTGAGCCTCTGGGACACCCCAGTGGAGATGTGGCTGGAGTTTAGGACAGAAGTCTGAGCCAGTAATAGATCTGCAGCCATCAGCACACAGTGGTGGTTGAAACCTTAGCAAGCTAAAATCTCCCAGGGGAGGGTGTGCAAGAGGGAAAAGCTGTAAAAATATGTGCCCAGGCACCCCTGGGGTCTGCCTTGCACCATACACTGAGTGGATGGGTAGGGCTCAGCAGGGTGTTTGGATGGACTGTGCCAAGGTCCCTGAAGGGTACATTACAGTTCCCGAGGAGGTGGCCTCATTCCTGTCTCCTGTGATTCTAGAAAAACCAAACAGGACATCCAGATTGTGAAGGATGGCAAATGCTGATGCCACAGGAACCTAAGCCATGAAGCTTCAGGCTGGAGAACAGAGGTGGGAGTGGAAAGGATGTGACATGAAATAAAAGATCCAGTCCAACCCAGTCAAGTGGGCCAGTATCTTTGGGGACCCTGGGGAGGTGGTTGTGGAGGCGGTGTGGTGGAACTGACCCCATCCTTACTCTGAATTAATATCCTCTCCATCACTCCAGTGCTCAACTCTGTCATATGTCCCCCTAGAGATCCCAGGTATTTTTTTCCTTTCTGAGGTCAGGGTTCTAAGAGGCCAGCCCCTGGCCTTAGGACTCTCTCTGCCCAATGCTCTTGTGTGATTGAGGTCAAGGACCTAGGTGAGAGCTATACCTTCTGCCACTGCCAAGGTGCTTGGCCCAGCTTCAGAAGCCTTTGTGAGGGTCCCACAACCCCTCATGGCTTTCTCTCTAGCTCACTCAGCACCCCAAGTTCTCTTTCTCTCTCTCTCTCTCACACACACACACACACACACACACACACAGAGCCACGGCTGATATCCAAGTAATGCACATAGTACAACTGAACTGCTCGTTAAAATACTGAAATAGGTGTGTAACAGTTGAAACAGGTGCTGTCCCAAGCCCTTGATGTCCCCCTCCTGCACCCTGCCCACCCACAGCAGGATGACCCCAGACTCGGCTTCCTTTTGGTCTACATCCACTCCTACTGGCCATTAAATATGCTGACATTAGACACAGCCCCAGGCACACACAGCACACATGCACTCACACAACAGCCCATAGGAACACACAGCAGGCAGAAATCTGCCCGCAGAGGCCCTGGCCTACGGTATATGTCCAGTGCCCGCTCTTTAGGCCAAAGCCTACACGAGGAACCTCTTGATAATGCTGGTGGGGGAAGAGTGTGGAGGGACCTGGCCAGGTGGGAGCATTTTCACATGGGAAAATGCATGCCAAGGTCTGAAAGGAAAAGTTGGGGCAAGGAAGGCAGGAACCAACATTCCCTGAACCACACAAATGGGAACCTAAGCAGGAACTGCTGCTGATAGATTTGCCACTATTATAGGGACTGGGAAGTCATCTATAGGCCCTTCCGTTGCTACTGACAACAGAATCTCATTTCCCACCTGCATATGAATAATGTAAGATTAATTTTGGCTGTGAGAGACTAAAAAGCTGAAATAACTACAGCTTAAACAAGTTCATTTCTTTCACATAGACCTATCTAGTAAGCCAACTCCATGCTCCTTCTATATTTACTCTGCCCTCCTCATCAGTTTCTACCTCAAGGTCCAAGGCAGCTGCTCCAAATCCAGCCATCATGTTTACATTCCAGCCCTCGGAAAGGAAGAAGGGCAAACTACTGCCTCTGGAAATGCTTCCCATAAGATGTACATATTAGTCCTGGCTGGGTGGCTCAGTTGGTTGGAGCATCATCTCATACACCAAAGGTCACAGGTTCAATCTCCAGTCTGGGCACATGTGGGGGTAACCAATCACTGTGTCTCTCTCACATCGATGTTTCTCTTTCTCTCTCTCCCTTCTTCTCTCTCTAAAATCAACAAACATATCCTTGGGTGAAGATAAAAAATGTAGTCTTCTGTTATCCATGCTAGTGCAAGGACATTGGGAAATAGTTTTTAGCTGGTTGGCCATGTGCTAAGCTGAAAATCAGGTGTTCACTTATTGTAGGAAGAGTGGATATTTGTGACATCTAAGAGTCTCTGCTGTACGTGGGATGCCTGTCTTACACTCAAGCGGCATAGCTCAGCCACGCTTCTCAGTGGCCATTCTCTCCCAGCCTTCCACTCACACAATGAGGAATCACAGATTCTGCTTGAGCCATGTGCCACAGTGGAAAACATACCTAATTCCCTACTTTACAGATGGGGAAACTGTGGTCCTGCTGCTGGGAACCACCCTGAAATCTAAGTAAGTGTGGGCCCCTAAAGGCCCTATCTGTAACATGTAACTCTATTGCTCCAGGAATGGCTGATTTGGCCAAAAGGTTCTTCAGGATTTTTCAAATTGGAAACAAGAAAACAGCCAGTTCGTCTCTGGCAGTGAAGCTGTAAGATGTACAGAGTAGGGACTGCTGGCAGCTATGTTTCCTACTTCAAGGAAGAAGCAGGACTGAGAGAATGATGCTGACATACAAAGAGAGGTACAGAGGGTGATTCCAAGGAGTGTTTGAGTTCCTGGAGCCCACTTGTCCTTGAACTTCCCAAAGTTACATGGGCTAACTTGACATCCCGACAATAAACTTTCCATTTTGACAATGTCCTTAAGTTTCCAGTTCTTTCAACAAAAAGAGGCCTAACTACTAGATAAGAAGGGTTTCTCAGAGGAGGTAATCTTTAAGTTATACCTGAGGATAATTAGAAATCGTTGACTAAATAGTCCATGTGTGGAAGAAATCTTCCGGTCCTGTGAGGCTGAAGAAAGTTTTTGAGATCACAGAGCTCCATGCACGCCCCTGCAGTAGGACTTACTGTGTCCCAGGAAAGTGGGCGACTGAGAAGGGATGTTCTCTTGCTGTTCAGAGGCAAAGCCACCCTGTGGATGGGTGAGCTGTGTGACCAGGCCCCAGTTACCATCCTGCACGTCTGCCAGGTTGCCCACGCCTTAGGGACTCTTTTCGCAACCCTTGAATAAAACAATGGTTGTTGCTGCTGTAAATTTCAGTGCTGACAGAGCTTCAGTGGCTGAGTGTAGCTGTGGGAATTTCACTGTTGGTATGTGTGTTCAACGTTCATTCATTCATTCTCCAAATATTTATTCACCATCTACTATAAACCAGACAACGTGTTTGAAATACACTGTTAAGACAGAGAAGCTCCTTAACCCAAGGAACTTACAGTCAAGTATAAAAGGCAAATATTAAATCACACATTTCCATAAATAAATCATCACAGACCATGATACATGCTGTGAAAGAAAAGTTACAGCAAGCTATGACAGGGGCCTTGATATGTTCTCAGTCTATGGAAAAGGCATTGAGTTCAGTTTTGAAAGATAAATAGGAGTTACCTAGTGGAAGGGTGGTGTGGAGCTGTCCCAGCAGGGGAAGAGTGTATGCAAAGACCCCAGGGCAGCAGAGGGTACAGAGCATGTAAAGACCTGGGTGAACACCAGAGTGGCCAACCACAGGCAGCAAATAGGAGGGTGGCCTGAGATGAAATGAGAGAGGGCAGAGGTAAGGACTTTGGCCTTTATTTTCAGAGAAACGGGAAGCCGTTGGAGGTTTTTAAGCAGGGGAGCAACACGATAGGATTTGTACTTTGTAATTATTCACAGTGCTCTGTGGAGAATGAATTGGAGAGGACCAGAGAGGAAGTGCAAAGACCAACATGGGAGATGAGGGCGAGGAAGATAAAATGAGAGAGAACATGCAACCCTGATGATGGGGAGGAAGCAGAGCAGAGATTTAGAGCATGGGCTCTGAATCAAACTGCCCGGCTTGGTGTCCTGGTTTGCCGGTTACTCTGTGACTTCAGCCAATTACCTAAGCTCTCTCAGCTTCCTCACCTCTAAATGTGGGTTACTATCTGTCTACCTCCTAGATTGTTTGAGGATTAAACAACTAATGCATCTAAAGTACTTAAAATAGTATCTGGCACACAGTAACTTTTCATTCAATGTTGTGACCCAAGGCGACACAGCTACTACGTAAAAACAGCTAAGCACTGAACTGCTCTGATTGCAGCTGGTGGTGGGCTGGGCGGGGCCCTGAGCCTCATCCACTTGTCCACCACGTCATCACCTTGTCCTAGTCCCACCCACACAGTCCTAAATTCCTGGGATTTCACTGATGCCCTCTCTGCCAAATAAGGTTGGCTTCAGAGTTGTCCCTCAAAAGCCCATCTGTTTCCTGGGTACTGTGTGAAAAAATGAGGTGACAGCAGCTGACCAGTTTAAGGGTTCTAGCATGCATGGCCACTCTTGATTTTATTAAAGTTACGACTAGAACCACAGGGGCTTTTGCCTCTTACACTTCATAAAAAAAAAAAAAGTTTAAACACTCTTATGCTTGCTGATGTGTATACAAACTACTTTTTAAAAACAATGGGTGGGGGGGGGTGGGGAAGGCCACAAAACGGACAGGAAGAGCCTTGAAGGAAATATAGATCTCAGGATGGTACAGGTAACATAAATGCCTTGGAAGGAACTCCTGAGAAGTTTACGGTTGTCTTCACCATCTGCCTGCTTTACTCATTCTGCTCCCCTCTCTGCCCTTCCTAAGCCGTGATTCTGACCTGGTTTCACGCAGGGACTCCATCAGCACCAGGTTCTAACCTTCTACAGATTTGTTTGGGGACATCAAACACAGGCCTCACCCCAGGAATAGCCCCCTGAGACCTACTGGCTGTGGCTTTGCAGGGACACTGGGAGGTGAGGATGGGATATGTGAACCAACAACCGAGCCAGCTCTTCTAGAATCAGGTCACAATGAGATATACTTAGACTACTTTGTGCCAAACACCTGTTCCAAGCCATTCCCAACATTCCCAACATTCCCAACAAGATACACCTCCCCCCCCCCGCCCCAGTGACTCTGATTCACATCTATGGGACTATGGGATCACAAGGGCAAAAAGGCCTCAGGTATCTGAAGACCAAGGTGGCCTATAAGAACCCAAACTACCCCAGGACAAATGAGAACACCCAAAGGTCAAAAGACCTGGGAAGACTTGGGCCCTCCCCAGACAAGGTGGGCTGGTGGCCAGCACAGCCACACAGAGACAGAATGGGAAAACAGACAAGAGCTCTACTTAGTATTGTAAAGACAATACTTGTTCTTTGAGAACAGGTGTAGCAGGAAAACTGGCAACTGGCCAGTTGTCCCCAGCAACCCTGGAGAAATCAGGTAACTTCTGTTCCAGTTGGGGCAGAGCTGGTGGAACTGTCTTCAGGGTAGAACAGCCTCTCTCCGCCTCACCTCACTTGGCCAGGGCCAAGTTTGTGGATTGCAGCCGCTCCGTCTCCTGGCAGATGTTCTGCTCCACTGTGTCACACTCAGCTAGGAACGCCTGAAAGATCCGTGCATGACAGTGAGGGTCCACCCAGAGCCAGCCAACCCCAAGGCTCTGCTCAGCCATTCTGGGAAACCCATGGGTGACTGACTCATGCTGAAACAGGCTGTACAGGGATGGCCTAGGCTCCAAAGTAAGGATAGGGAGGAGGAGGGACGCATAGGACCAGGGTTTCTGACCATGTTCTAGGCCCGTAACCCTCCAAAGGGTGGTGACGACAGGAAGCCTTGACACTGCAACCGTACAATTTCAGGGGGCTCTGTACATATGAATGTGTCTGCTTCATCCGCTCTCCAGTGATCTTCCTTCCCAATTAGTTTAAATTCAAACATTCATGCCGAGTAACAATTAAAAAAAAAAGCCGCACACACTTCTATACCCTTCTTTGAAGAGATAAACAGACACCAACATTCTACCCTTTGTAATGCTCTACCACACAACTCACCTGAACCCTTTTCACCAAACCCTTCCTTTTCAGTCTACTGTCTTTGAAATTTTCTGGCAGAATCTGTGGAAGAATAAGTTGACACATAAATAATTATCATTGAAAACGACATAAGAACACACCACAAATACCCAGAGTACACCAAATACAATAGGTCATGGGTCACCAATGTGAATGAGACACGCATTCTCAGGAATCATTTCTCTGAGTCTATATCCTCCACCACCCTTCCATGGCTCTTGGCCTTACAAAAGCTCCCTTTGTTCTCAGTGTCTGGGCCACAGAAACTGATCTTTAACACCAACTTTGTTCTTTCACTGTTTCCTATGTATGGATACTATGTTGTGGCCATACCATGAGCTCACTGTGGCAGGAAAAGCACCTTCTGCATCTTTTTTACAACCTTCCTCACCCCCCACTGCCGAATCCCAAGCAGAGTAGCTCACCCTCAAGAATGAGGCATCAGCCCTGGCTGGTGTAGCTCAGTGGAGTGAGCGCTGGCCTACAAACCAAAGGGTCACCAGTTCGATGCCCAGTCAGGGCACATGCCTGGGTTGTGGGCCAGGTCCCCAGTAGGGGGCACATGAAAGGCAACCACATATTGATGTTTCCCTCCCTCTCTTTCTCCCTCCCTTTCCCTCTGTCTTTAAAAAAAATGGAGCACCAGGCTAGAAATATCATTATTGTCATCCGTGTAAAAGAGAACATGGCATCAATGATTCCCAACAGCCTCACAAGAACTGAGTCTGATTGAATTCTGTACAGGTAATGAGTTAAGTGGAATATCAGTAATGTGAGTATCAGAAGGTGAAGCCTATGTTTCTCCGACCAAGAGACCATGGACCATTTGGATCCCAGCTTCACAAGGATTAGGTGCTACTAGCATATATTAATAAAAATGACAAAAGCCCTGTGTTGGTGGGATGTGGATGCCTAGAAATCAGGAACTGTCTTATCTTTCTGTGCATCCACCCCAGACCTAGCTGTGTCTGGCACATAGCAGGAGCTCAACATCCTCGGATAGTAAGGCTGAGTTACTGAAAGAGTGAAACTGACTAAAATATAGCCAAAGGAAACTAGTTTCTCTCAGGTGAATATTTACTTACTAGTGTGTCAATCTCCTCCAAGATCTTCATAAACTGCTCGATTGTGGCTTTTACTCTCTTATTGAGTTTGCAGAGAGCTTCAGCTTGCAAATCCGTGGCCAGAAATCCCTGTGGAGAAATAATGCACTCTTGCAAGGGTTCCTTGAGGCTAATGGAAAACTCTTAAGCTGAGGCACTGATGGAGCAGCCACACACTGAATCCACATTCCCCCCAACAGGCTGGGCCAGACCTCAGACCTACCACTTCATCTCTTGGAAAAAACAGAAAAACTGGCCCTGGGCCCCCCAAGCACTGTAATAGGCCTCTCTGTAATAACCTGCAAATGCTTCCCGAGCCCTGGCTCGGGTGAAACCAGAAGAGTATACCTACATACAGGAGGCAGACACGGTAAGAGCACAGAGTTTAGAGTTTGATAGCCCTGGACTTGAATTCTGCTGCCATTTACTGGGTTGTGATCTTGAGTAAGTTACTTACCTATCTGTGCCTCAGGATCCTCATTTTGAAAATGAAGATTACGATACCCACACCCCACAGGGTTACTGTGAGGACCAAGGGGAATATATGCAGACCCTTAATATAATTCCTGACACAGACATGTACTAACAAACGGCAGCACTTACATTATTTTTATTAAATGGTCTGGCTGTTTATTCACATTGCTTGGCCAAATGACCAGTTAGCTGGTGACAGCAGGGATCTCTGGAGGTGTTTATCAAAGCCAACAGTTACAGATGCAAATTTGATAACATGTAGTACACATTAGCCAGAAATTCTAACTCAAAGAATTTACTCTACCAAAAAAATCAGAAATAGTCAAAAAAGATCCATGTCTAAGGATTTCAAAGAAGCATTACCCAAAATGGTAAAAGAGCATTAAGTGATAAACAATAGAGAATTAGTTAGGAAATAAACCATGTTACATTCACATGTGATGAAATGTTACACAAGTTTTGAAAAGTTTGATCATTTTTAATGAACAATTTACAAAGTGTGCATAACAGCACACCAATTTGTTTTAAAGACAGAAAAATAGATCCCAGGCTTAGGTAATGGCTGTCTTTGAGCTGGGGCACTACAGGTAATTTTTATTTTCCATATTAATGCCCATATATTTACTTAAACATTACATACAATCAGCATGTATTACTCTTGTAATTAAAACACAAGCATACATCCATTAAAGTTATAAAATGAGGTAAAAAACAAATGGCTTGGGACTGTTTCTAATCCTTATTGGTTTCAGTACGCCATCTCTAATATAAGAAATTGGCCCTGGCTGGTGCGGCTCAGTGGACTGAACGCAGGCCTGGGAACCAAAGTGCTGCCACTTCAATTCCCAGTCAGGGCACATGCCTGGGTTGTGGGCCAGGTCCCTGGTGGGGGGCGCATGAGAGGCACCCACACACTGATGTTTCTCTCCCTCTTTCCTTCCCTTCCCCTCTCTAAAAATAAATAAAATTTTTTAAAAAAGAAAAGAAATTGAATTTGATGATCACCCCTCTAAGATCCAGTTAAGTTGGACCGTCTATGAATCAACAAAATGTTCTTTGCTTTGCTAAACATATCAGCCTAGACCAGCAATTTTCAACTTTTTTTTTTTTTTACCTCATGGCACACATAAACTAATCACTAAAATTCTGGCCCTGACTGGTATGGTTCAGTTGGTTGGGCACTGTCCCACAAAGCAAACAGCCACCGGTTCAATCCCTGGTCAGGACACATGCCTAGGTTTTGGGTTTGGTTCCTGGTCAGGCATGTGAGAGAGGCAACCAATCAATATTTCTCTCCCTCTCTTTCTTCCTCCCTTCCCCTCTGTTAAATTAATGAATTAAAAAAAATGAAAAATAAAACGAAATTCTGTAGTATACACCAAGAAATTTATTTTTTGCCAATCTGACCAAAAAATAGGTATAATTTTGATTCATTCACACCTGACAGCTACTGTTGTGTTGGCTGTTGCCATTTTTTATTTGACAATCTAAGGGAAAAGAGGTCAGTGCCCCGACTAAATAGTCAGACATCGCATGTTGTAAAAATTCTTGTGGCACAATGGTTGAAAATTGCTGGACTAGACCGAGAGAAGTTTCCTATTCTATTTCAGACAGTATGTGATCCTAGCACAGCAGGTGCTCTCCCAGACACACATATGGATGCTGGCTGGGGTTTGAAAATAAGTGATAACACTTTCAAAGCACTTAGCAGGTCTCAGGTTCAAACTACATTATTTAATCATCACAACAACCCTAAAAGGGAGGAATCATCACTTTCCCATTTTTACAGATGAGGAACTAGAGACAAAGGCAGAGTTGCCCACAGTGACAGAAAGGGTAGAGCCAGGATCTGAACCCAAGGAGTCTGACTACAGAGCCTGGCCTTGAATCATACGTGTGTAACTCCACGAATTTCTTAGAGAAGATAAACAGTCAAAGTCCACCAAGAGTTACCTGCTGGATTCCACTAAGCTCTTTATTCAACTCTTCCAGTTGGTTAGCTATCTTCTCCACAGACTTCTCCAAATCTTTCAACTTCTTTAGTTCAACTTCTTCCTCTGGACTGTTCTAAAATGTTTAAGAATAAAACAAACAAATAAAACAGAGCCCTGACCAGTGTGGCTCAGTTTGTTGGGCATCATCCACAAGGCGGAAGGTTGCTGGTTGGATTCTGGTCAGGGCACATGCCTGGGTTGCGTGTTGGGTGTCCGGTTAGGGGCATGCAAGAGGCAACTGTTTGATGTTCCTCTCACATATCAATGTTTCTTTCCCCACTCTTTCCTCTCTCTCACCCCCTCTCTCTAAAAATAAATTTTAAAAATCTTTTTAAAAAACAATGTTTAAGAATAAAATGAAGCCACTAATCACCAAGAAGAGTATCTCCTGTCAGGAAAAAAAAAAAGTCTGGCCACAAAGGGGCTAAACCACTCACCAAAACAAAAGTCTTAACTCTGTTGCTTCTTGGAACACAAGCGACAGGATACATATTAGGTTTTCTATCTACAAAGACTCCAGACTAGAGAGAGGGTATTAGGTAAGTATTCAGGTAAGGCCCTAACAACTTGGATTCAGAGAATGGAGCCAGGCTCAACCTCAGCCTGGGGCTGATCATCAACAGCCAGTCTGATCCCTGGAGGGTGAACAAATTACAGTGAACACCTGTGAAGTATCCAGAATGGCTAGGTAGATGGAATTCTACTATTCCTTTACATAGAATTCCAAAATGTCATCCACCAACATGACAATGATGAATACTTTTAATGAGCATTCCCTCTGTCCCAGGCATTATCCTGAGCACTTTACCAGTGTTATTGTTTTAAGCTTTACCAAAACCCAATGAGATGGGTTGGTACTGTTTTGATGGTGAAATTGAGGTTATTGTAACCTAAGGTCACACAGCCAAAAAGAAATAGAGCTGAGACTGGAGTCAGATTTGGCTCTACACACCCCAGGACAGCTCTAATCAGGGGTCCTATATCTTTTTCAGCCTCAACCTTTGGGTTCTGCTATTGCCCATCACTATTCTCTCTGACCCTTGAGCAAGAAATCCAGACTATTTCCCCTTCTCTCACCTAAACAATTGATAGCCAGAGCCAGCATCTTCCTGCTTTTATACTATTCCAAATTATGCACATTCTTTTTTGTGGCCAATTTCAGAGTGCCAGTCTCCTAGCAGTTGCAAGTCTGGACTAGATTTTCTTTGCCTCTACTTCGCTAATCTCACCCTCTTCCCACTCTGATCAGCCACCTCACTCAAAGTTAAGGGAACTTCATGTAACCAACAATTCCATTGGGTCACAATGCAGGACTGGCCAGGGCCCTCTCTCATCACCCATGAGGCTATTGTCCTCACCTGTCACCAACTGGCTCTTTTTCTCACTCAATTCTTTAGTCTGAACCTTTCTTTCCAGCCAGAGAGTTTTTTCCCTTGTGGGAAACTTTAGAAAAAAGGGTGGTTAAAGGAAGAGAGCCTAAAACTTGTATTTACTTTTCAAATCTACGGGTTTGTTTTAACAAAATGTTCTCTTGCAAATCCTCTTCAAATGAGTAAGGCCTGTCTTAGGCACCTTTTAGGCAGACTGAGACTCCACCACCAACACAAAAGCCGTGTTACTGAGGCACCACAACTGTGCCTAACTTCAGAGCAAGAGCTCAAACCACAGAAGCCAGAGGGCATAAGAACAACAAAACTGGTGACCCCATCAAACAAAGGGAGACTACATTTGTTTAGAGTGTTTCACCAATGCAGAATCTGGGTCCCCAATTTTGCCTTCTACTCAGAAATATGCATAAAAGACCTCAGTCATTTGATTTGGTTGTGTTCTGGTGGAAAAAGCAATTTACCTTTTTCCCTATTAACATGACCCGGCAACCATTTTGTAGTCCAAGTGCAGACAAAGGTTTCTCCATCTCCTTCAGAGATTTTCCTGAAGAGAAGAAAGTTATGCTAAGTTGTAACAATTGTACAACACTGAAAACAGATTTCAGCAAGGAGACAGACAAGTGCTTTCACTAATGAGAAGACGATACTGTGGTATAACCTTTTTAGAAGGGTCTTGACTCAGTAATTTCACTTCAGCTATTATCCTAAACAAATAACAGAACAGGTGCCTGCAAAATAACTGTTATATAATAGTTTTCTTTCTTTAAAAAAGATTTTTTTTTACTTATTTTCAGAAAGTGGGGAAGGGAGGAGGAAAGAGAGGGAGAGAAACATCGATGTGTGAGAGAAACAAGAGAAATATCAACCTGTTGCTCCCTGTAGGCCACCAACTGGGCACCAGGCCTGCAACCCAGGCACATGGCCTGACGGGGAACTGAACTGGTGACCTTCCAGTTTGCAGACCAGTGCTCAATCTACTGAGCCATACCAGCCAGTGCAAACACATAATTTTCAGTGCAACCTTATTCATAACCATAAGAAACTGGAAAGAGCCAAAATTCAGGAGTAGGGAGCTGATAAACTATACTTCAGAACAACTGAAGACTTTGTAGGCATTAAAGTTCATTTTTTCAGCAAATTTCAAGGCCACAATAAACATTGATGACCCAGTGTTTCCTGGGAAAAAAGTTATAAAAACTGTATAATCAATATGATCCTAGGTTTGTTAACTAAAAACAAACAAATTAAAAGAAAAAAAAAAACAGAAATCATTGCCCTGGCTGGTGTGGCTCAGTCGGTTCTAGCGTTGTCCTGTAACCAAAAGGTTATAGGTTTGATTCCCAGTCAGGGCACATACCTAGGTTGCGGGTTCAATCCCCAGTTGGGGCGCCAATCCCCAGTTCGGATGCGTACAGGAGACAACCAACTGATGCTTCTCTCTTGCATCATTGTTTCTCTCTCAACCTCTCTCCCTTCCTCTCTCTAAAAGCACTGAAAAAAAAAAGTCCTCACATGAGGATAAAAAATAACAACAACAAAAGCCCACAAACAAGAACCTGTACTTCCAGACACCAGAACAAACCAACCAAAAAGCTGAATAGAAATACGCTGAAATGTTATGAGGGGTTTTATCCAGAACATTTTCTTCTTTGCACTTCTCTATTTTGAAATGTGCCCTTATAATTTTTAAATGAAATGTTTTTAAAATGAAAAAAAAAAAGCAAACAAAAAACAACCCCCAAAACAAGGGGTTACACTGTGAAGTGTAAATATAAATGGTTTCCATCACTAAATATTTTATGATCAGCACTAAATGAGATAAATCTGGCCCCACCAGGTACCAAAATAATGGGTTCCCATGGAATGGAAAGACAGAGGGTGGGGATATGGAGGGGACAGGTCCTGGCAGAAATTGGCATCACCCAGTGGGCCTGTCACAGCCAGGCTCCTGGTACATTTGTTCATCCAGCACCCTCTATGTCAGCACTATGCGGAGCATTGGACACACAGCAGTATCTCTGCTCATACAGAGTTTGTTATTCTAACAAAAAAATCAGATACTAAGCAACTCTGAAAACAATCATTTTAATAGTAATTTCAATACAAGTTATGCCAAAGTGGTAGGGAGTGCTACATGAACATACAATGGAAAGAGGATCTAACTCAGCCAGAGTAGACTGTCCAGGTGCTTCATCACAAATGGTAAGATTTCTGCCCTATGAAGTCTTCTATTGTTCTAATGTATAGTTTATCTGACCCCTGTTCCTTAATTTTTGGCTCTTCCCAGTTTCCTACTATTGTGAATAAGGTTGCACTGAAAATTATTGTGTTTGCCCTGACCAGTGTGGCTCAGTGGATTAAGCACTTGCCTGAGAACCGAAAGGTCACTGGTTTGATTCCCTTTCAAGGCACATGCCTGGTTTCAAGTTGGAGGCAGGTGAGAGGCAATTGATTAATTGTGATTGATTGTCTCTCTTGCACATTGATAGTTCTCACCCTCTCTTTCTCCCTCCCTTCCCCTTTCTAAAAATAAATAAAATCTTAAGAAAAGACTGAATACCTTTCTCCTAAAATTAAGAACAAGACAAGGGTGTCTGCTTTTAAAAAAAGGTAAGATTCTGCCACCCTCATGTGGCTTCAATTCTAATACACACCCAAATGTTTGAAGTATCCAGTACACAGTAGGTCCTCAATAAGTATTTGCTGAAGAAATAAACAAAAAGCAAACAAGAATTACCCAATTTTGAGAACTGAGAGTTACCATTCCTTTAGTCATAAGGGCTTAAAGCTGGAAGAGAAATGCCTACCCTTAAATATGAGTTTCTGAAAAGGTAGTGGGACCCCAGTGGCCTCTTCAACAACGTGGGCCAGGTCTTGGACAGTTGGTTCACTACAGCCTTGCTGCGGGGTAACATGTAGGTCATGCTTCTCATTGCCTGGGGAGAAACAAAAGCATTTAATTAAGAAAACTCTTCCACATAAACCAATGTAGGCTGATACTTTACTATATTTAAGTACAGAGCCTCCAGCCCTCAAGGCCCAGTTCTTATGCAACCTACTCCAAACAGCCCCCTACCCCATTTGCCCAGCTTTCGTCTGCTGACCTGGTCAAGAATTTTTGTTTCCTTTATTATAATTAACAATATTAGTGATATCAGCTAATGTTTAAGCACTTAACATGCACAACAGGTTAACTAGGCTCATTTTATGCATTATCTTATTTAATCCTCAGAGCCACCCTATGAAGTTGGTACTACCTATTTTGCCCATTTCACAGATAAGCAAACTGTGAGTTCAGTCAAGACCTGTCTGTGGAGACCCAACTGTGGAGTCATAACTTGACCTCAGATCTGATTCTAAAGCCCACACTTTATTACAAGCCATCTGCCTCTGTGGCCTGACTGCCCTCTATTCTGTACTGTACTGACCTTTGTATCCTTTGCTATAACAGGCAAAGGACTGTTTTTTCCCTCCAGGTCTCTCCCACTGGGCACATCTGGGCACAAACATAGTTGGTGCTTGGTAAATAGGCAAATGAGTGAATAAACTCAAAACAGCAAAAAATTTCTTTTTGGAGCAGAGGTGCCAATTCTTCTCCAGGTATGTGGGCAGTAAGAAGGTAGCCAATTTACCACTCATTAGGCAAAGCCTTGAGCCTGCTCAACAGCCGTGAGGTCAATGAGACAGGTGTTATCAACTCTAATTCAGAGAACAAACCAGATGCCTACACCAAGGAGACATCCCAAGGTCACTTAAAATCGCAGGATCTAAAATCTCCAGATCCTGAGGCCCTGGGATTTCCCACGATTGGTCCTGAGGAAGCCTAATGGGCTCAGCCCTCCGTTGAATTGATCATTTTGGTCTGTGTGAACTCCAACAGCAGGCAGAGCCAAAGGGTGCCCAGAGTGCATGCTTGGACCCACGGCTCACTCAAACAGTGTACATACATGGGTTGACACCCACATAGGTGTCCGGACACACAGCAGTCGTACGCATGGGCCAATACAAGCCTGACACAAAGACCCACAATAACTGTGCAGGCACAGGCTTACATACACAACCAGGACTAGGACGTGAAGTACATCAAAGAGCAAACAAATGACCTGAAACAAAATACTGCGGCCACAGAGAAAGGTATGCTGACAAGAGACCCACACAAAAACCCGTTCCACGGGCACAAACAAGAACCCACACTTCCGGACGCCAGGACAAACACTTGGACAAGCGCTTCCAGAGAACACGTGTCAAATCCCTACACCCTGCCAGACTTTCGTGGCGCGGCATGGAACCAACCCGGACACCCGTGCTCACTGTGGGTGACGGTCACGCTGAGTCCAGCTGCCGCCATTTCCTCACTCTGGGCCACCTCTTCGCTTAGGGCCACCTCTTTGCTCTCGGTCACCTCTTCGCTCCCGACCAGCTCTTCGCTTGGGGCCACCTCTTCGCTTGGGGCCACCTCTTCGCTCTGGACCACCTCTTCGCTCCCGACTACCTCTTCGCTTCCGGCCACCTTTTCGCTCTGGGCCGAGTGAAGTCGCACTTTCTTCTTCACCCGCGGCCTGCGAGCGCCGGCGGCGGCGCCCCTGGTGGATCTGACATGCCCCCTGGCCGCACTCCGGACGGATGGCCGCTGAAAGGGAGGCGGACCGCGCTCGGCCGGGGGCACCGACTGACGCGACTCTCGGCCCGACCGAGGGCCGCGCCGCCGGGGGCCCAGCCGCTCCCGGTCGCCTCTCGGTCTCCGGGCGCCACCGCGCTCCGCCAGACCCGCACTTGTTGCTCACCCAGCAGTGGGAGCTGAGCACCGTTCCCTGCAAACCCACGGGTTACTTCCCTGTCTCTCCTGGCTCCGGCCTACCGGCCACGCCCCTCGAAGCAAGCCCGGCTTCTACCCCACCCAATACCGGGGAAGCCGTCCCTGGGTCCCACCCACTCAGATGAGGCCCCGCCTTGATGATTTGAAGCCACGCCCCCATATCGCCAAGCGTGGCCACACCCCACGCTGACTCTCTATCCAGCACCTCCAACCTCCTGGAGCTCTCCTTCCCCGGAAGGCCGAGCTGAAAACCCGGAGAAAGGATCGGGAAACTCCGATAGGCACATTGCGTTTGCGCACTGGGAGCCGGAAGTCAAGGCAAAGGCGGAGGATCTCTACTTCCGTTTCTGGTCTTTGCTCCAGTGTTTGGGTTTTCTTCGTCGCCGGTCAAGATGAACCGAATCTTCGGGAAAGCGAAACCCAAGGCTCCGCCGCCCAGCCTGACTGACTGCATTGGCACGGTGCGCGCTTGACCACGTAAAACTAGGCTAGGAGCCTCTGAAACTCCTCACCCCACCTACCACCCCAGCCCCCGGCTCCTACTCCTCCACCCCATTTCTGGTCCTGGGCCTATTACACCTCGGCCCTTTTCACTCTACCTTCGTTCCTACTACTCAGGTCATTCCTGACGCCACAAACCAGGGACCCCTGACCCATCACTGTCTTCCCTAACTGGCCCCCGACCCCTTCTGATGCCCACTGCCGCGCCCACTCGCTCATTCCTTATCCCTTTAAACCAGCTAGCCGTAGGCCCATGCATTGTTTTCACCTCGTCCAGACCGACCCCTTACCCCTCTTTCATCCCTCCTCCTCCTCTCACTTGAGGACCCATAGCTTGATATCCTAGGCGAACAAATCTGTGTCCGGATCCTGAATCTCAGTAACAAAATTCACAACCCTGGTCCTCCCCATAGCCAGGGTCCACTGGACACTAACTTGTTTCACATACCTCCTGGTTGTGTTCCCAGCCTGACTGGTTTCTGATTCTAGAGAAATTGCAGCTTTAGCCTAGTGAGTCTCAAATTATTTTTCTGCCCAAACGTACTTAAAGGAGATCCTGGAATATCAGAATCTGAGGGGTGGAGTATAGTTTATAAAAGTCCCCCAATGTTTCCGTGGGAATCCCACCCCACTTTGGGAACCACAGTTTTCCACCCTTGGCCATGTGATCCTCTTTATTTTTCTTCCTCCATATTTTTTCCTTTCCTGCCCCTTATGTAAGTATATAGCTATAACTGCTTTTGATTTTTTTCCCCTCCAGGTGGACAGCAGAGCAGAATCCATTGACAAGAAGATTTCTCGACTGGATGCTGAACTAGTGAAGTACAAGGATCAGATCAAGAAGATGAGAGAGGGTCCTGCAAAGGTAAGTAGTCAGCAGCTGCTGTGACAGCCTGACTTCAGCACCTGTGGTAGTAGGGGCTGGTACAGAAGGCAGCATTGTCTGGTAAGGAGAAAACCTACACGAGGGTGTATCCTTCAGGGAAGAGAGTTTGCAGCCAGGTATGAGAGGGAGAGTGTGGTTTGACCTTTTGGAGAGAAGACACTGATCAAATGTCCAAAAGCATGTATGTGGGAATTAGCATATTCTATTGAGAAAGTGGTAATCTGGAGAGAAGGGCTGGGCCGTGTTCAGGAATAATGAGTTGCCAGGCTGGACATGTTAGTAGATGGGTGTAATAGACTGATCAAGGAGTGGCATACTGGGAAAAAGAGTGCTGAGTTAGGCATCTGGAGACTAGTGTTTTATTTATTTATTTATAATTAATTAAAAACACTTTCTTTAGAGAGAAAAGGGGAGAAAGAGAGAAACATCGATTTGTTGTTCCATTTATTTATGCATTCATTAGTTGATGTTTGTATGTACCCTGACCAGGGATTGAACCCACAACTTTGGCGTTTTGGGATGACACTCTGACCAACTGAACTACCCAGCTAGGGCCTGGACACCAGTGTTCTATTAACACCTTCACTACCTACTAGCTATGCCTTGATAAAGTCACTTAATTTCTTATTTTCCTTTTCTGGTTGGGTAGAAACATAGAGTACTGTATTAAAATGCATGAACTGTGGATATGAAACTATTTTCTTTGCTTCCATCTTTATAACTTATTAACCATTTGAGCTCAGGAAATTACTTAGCATCACTGAACTTCAGTTTTCCCATCTAAATGGGGATAATATCTATATTATAGTGTGAGGATTACATGAGATAATTCATGTGACCTTCATAGTACTGTGTCTAGTACATAGAAACATTCAAAGCGAAATAAGCCAGGCAGTGAAAGACAAATACCATATGACCTTGCCTTTAACAGGAACCTAAACAACAAAACAAAGAAACAAGTAAAATATAACAAAAGACATTGAAATAGAGGACAGGTAGTCAGTGACCAGAGGGGAGAGGGGAGGGAATTTCAGGGGAGAAGGGAAGGGTTTACAGGAACAAATATAAAGGACACATGGACAAAACTAGGGGTGTTGGAAAGGGGAGGGAGGAGGGGAGGAATGGGTGGGTGGGCTGGAATGGGAATAAAGGATAGAAACTATATTGAATAAACTAAAATTAAAAAAAAAAAGAAAAAAACATTCAGTAAATGTTTGGTATTATTATTGTCTGTGAAGTAATATCTGCTTTCACTTCTTCAATGAAGGAGACAAAATAATTTATGGAGCAGTATAGAAAGGAAAGTGACAAGGGGCTTTTCTCAGCCATCTTAGTTGATGACATGGAATGAAGAGTGACCAGAGGCAGGAAAGGTCATCTAGACTTGAGATGAAAGCCTAAACCATGGGGCTAGTCGTGAGAATGACATGAATCAATATGAAAGTGAGTTCTGAAAATCAGTAACAAGATGACTGGTCACGAAGAGACAACAGATAGAGAAGAGGTAAGAATGATGTAAAGGTTCTCAACCTAGAAAAGTGAGAGATTGGTGGGACTGTTGTTAGTAATTTCTAAGGAGTTTGTGCATGTTGAGTTTGAGTGGATAGCAGGATGTCCAAGTTGGGAATCTCCTAAGGCAAATGGATATCAAAAATCAGCCCCGTTGGAGCTGGGGGTGGAACTAATACAGGAACTAATACTAATGCTCCAGGAAAAAGGCAGGCAGTTCATACACTGAGATGTGGGATGCAAAGGCAGAGATGAGCTGAGGCTTAAAGACTGTGCTGGGGAGGTGAAGAACAATCCAGGAGCTACTACATCTGCTGCTTTGAAGAAGAGAGTATGTAGATATGTACATTTTGGGATAAGGGAGATTTCTTTCACCATATGTACATTTTCTAATTTTTTTCATTAAAATCTGTTTTTCTCCTCAGAATATGGTCAAGCAGAAAGCCTTGCGAGTATTAAAGCAAAAACGGATGTAAGTTATAGGCATAATCTTTCTTTCACAGGTTTGACCAAAAGAGAAATGATCTTCCATTTCTTCAGGTTTTTAGACCATTTTATAAGCATTCTTCATTTAATTACAAATTTTGTTTACATGCATAGTGAGATGGGTCCCCCCCCAACCCAACCCATGTATTCAGCAACATCTGTTTAAACAGAACTTTTGCTATGTTAGTGATATTCTGTACTTACACTGTTCAGTTCAGTAGCTCTTATCCATGGGTGGCTGTTGAGCACTTGAATTGTGGCTAGTATGACTAGGAATTGGAGCTTTACTTTTATTTAGTTTTAACAATTTAAGTTTAACCATATGTGGCTGGTGGCTTCTGTACTGGACTGCCCAGATCTGTAGGGTTTCGTTTTCCCATTATTTATTTTAATCAGAGTGTACCTTTTTAATTTTTGTTTGTCTGTAAAATTGGGAATCTTGAATATTTGTTCCCTCTCACCAGGAGATTTAAGGGTCCTTAATTTGTTTTAGGTGACCATATCCCATTGGTTGAGCAGAAGCCAAATATTATGTTTGTTAATTAACCTTTGTGAGCTTCCAGCTGAAGGGACTTCTTCAGGGCTGTAGAGGTCAGATGTAATCAACTACTAAGGAGCCAGAAAGATTGTTAATACTATCTCTTTCCCTATTTATAAAGTGACTTTTATAAGACATTAGATGCCATCTAACTCCTAGATTAGACAAAATTGGAAAAAGAAATGGTAATGCCTCATGTGGTGATATAGTGGTCAAACTGTTGCCTCCTTAATCGGTAGCATTGCAAGTTTTAAGGTTTTTTTTTTTTTTTTTTTTTTAAATAAAAGAATACAGCCCTGACCAGCGTGGCTCATCTGGTTGAGCAAAGTGAAAGGTCACCAGTTTGTTTCCCAGGCAGGGACATGCCTGGGTTGAGAGCCAGTTCCCAGTTGGGGCATGTGCGAGAGGCAACTGGTTGATGTTTCTTTCACACATTGATGTTTTTCTCCCTCTCTCCCTCCCTTCCCTACTCTCAAAAATAAATAAAATCTTTAAAATAAATAAATAAATACATGTTCATTGTGGAAACTTGGAAGGTACATAAACATGAGTAGAAGAACAAAACCATCTGGACTCTTACTATCAGGCATAACAACCTTTAAAATGATGATTTCTTAGTGTCACATTCTGTGCTGGAGCATCCATGATATATATGCACATAATTTTTAAGAAGAAAACAAATTGTGTACAGGTATCCTTTTCCACTTAACGTTATATCATGAGCATTTCTGTGCTCTTTTAAATATTCTTTGGAAACTATTTTTTAATACTCCACCACCATTTGCCTGCACCATAATTGGCCATATTTCTCCTGGTTGGATAGTTAAATGGTTTCCAAATATTGTGTAAAGAATATAATGACATCCCTGGCTTGGGTGGCTAAGTTGGATGGAGTGTCATCTCTGTTAACCAAAAGGTTGCCGTCGGGGCAGGTACCTAGGTTGTGGGTTCAATCCTGGGTCTGGGCGTGTGTGGGAGGCAACCAGTCGATGTTCTCACAGTGATGTTTCTCTCTCTCCTTTCCTTTCTCTAAAAAGCAATGAAAAAATGTCTTTGAATGAGGATAGAAAAAATAAAAGAATATTAATGATGTAAGTCTTTGAGGTAGTGTTATACTTTAATATAAAACTTTATTTTATTTAAAGAACGTTTTGAGTTTCAGACATTATATTAGGTCAGATTGGTTACCTAATTATGGATACAAGATTAATAAAATATCTGTCCTCAAGGAGTTCAGTCTACTGGAAAAATAGTTTCATTTCATATATGAAGAACCTTTGCTCCAGAATTTAGTATAGGAAATAATGTAAAACATTATAAAGACAAAAACATTGAGACTTTGTAGCAATAAGTGTTATAATTTCAAATGGAAAATAGTGTCATAACTGAAATACATACAAAAGAAAAAAACGGAAGGAATATATCAAATGGTATTTGGTTAGAGCCGTGATTTTCTGCCATTGTGTCACAGAATTTCTTTTATCCTCACCCAAGGACATGCTTACTGATTTTAGCAAAAGGGGAAGGAAGGAAAGAAACACCAATGTGAGAGAGAAACATCTATCGGTTGCCTCTCTTGCACATCCTGATCAGGGACTGAACCCAGGCATGTGCTTCGACCTGGAATGGAACCCATGACCTTTTGGTTTACAGGATAATATTCCAACCAGCCAAGGCAAGAATTTTTTAAAACATGCAATACCTGACTATTTAGTCAGGGCACTGACCTCTTTTCCCTTAGATTGTCAAATAACAACAGCCAACACAACAATAGCTGGTAAGAATGAAATAAAATTGTACCATTTTTTGTCATATCAGCTAAAATTGTACTTTTTGGTGTGCTGCAGAATTTTAGTAATTAGTTTATATGTTCCATGAGACGAAAACAGGTTGAAAATCACTGGCTTAGTGATTGTTTTGGCCAATTTTCCTGTATTTAATTTTAAAACTTTTTTTTTTTTTTTAAAGAAAATTCTCTTATTCAGTATTAGAGATACTTTCTTCTTGAGGATCTCAGTCTGACTCACATTTGCCATTCTCGATTCACTCTAAAAAGGTACGAGCAGCAGCGGGACAATCTCGCCCAACAGTCATTTAACATGGAGCAAGCCAATTACACCATCCAGTCACTGAAGGACACCAAGACCACGGTACTTGCATAGCACCTCTTCGCATGATTTTATTTTATTTTTGTACTCTTGTGCTCTTTCCCATGGTTTTTAAAAAGACAGTTTAACCAGCATGGCGTCTTCAGACATTGTGTTTTCTCTTAACCTTTTTTTAGGTTGATGCTATGAAACTGGGAGTAAAGGAGATGAAAAAAGCATACAAGCAAGTGAAAATTGACCAGATTGAGGTGAGACGAAGAATGGTTTCTGCAAGAATGCACTGGTTTCTCAAAGAGTCCAAATGAATGTGTATGTGATGGGAAGGGCAGAGAAGAGGAATGGAATCTCGGGCCCGCCATTTACTAATAAGTAACTTTGGGACAGGGTACCAGAGGTATTGCTTTCCATGTTGCAGGGCTCCTAATCCCACAAACAGTTGTTATGAAGATGGAACAAATGAGCTGGTGTATCTACACACTCAATGCCTGGCACATAATTAGCACTGATAAATAAACACCCAGTTTCCCATTACTCCTAATTCAACGACTTTGGAGTCTGCTTTCTCAATCGTAAGTAGTGATGTTGCTGCCAATCTCCTAGGATTGTCGTGAGTGCTAAATGAGCATATATATGTGCTTAAAACAGTTCCTGGTGTGAGGTTGGTTTCCTCTTCTAGTAATCCTCTAGATTTGTAATAATGTCCTTAAAATTAGCATTTCTTTTGAGATTGTGTTTTGACTGGGAGGTGAGCCCTAAGAGCTCGGCTCCTCTCACCTCTTATGTGACCAGCCCAGGTGGCAAGCAGAGATAGGGGAGGGAGTGGTAACTGGCTAGACTTAAGAGACTTTTCTGAAAATACAGTGGTGCCCTTTTTGTCTACCACTTAAGTAGAATGTCTCTATATGAGTGTAGGGACTTGATTTGGTCACTGTTGTATCCCCAGTGCCTTGAACGATGCTTGGCCACAGAATTTATAGTTCATGAACAAATGAATAAGAGGCTATTAAAGGACATAAAGTAGTTCCGTCCAATTCATGAAGTGTTGGTTGAGTACTTACTACATACCCAGCATTTTACTGTCTCTGCAGAGGTTCTCTGGCAGTGCCAGTCTTTCAGTCTTTTGTAAGAGTGAGGAGTGACAGCGTTCTTCCTTCTTGCTGCTTTTGAGCATTCCTTCTTGCCTGTGGCTATCCAGCTAATTCTTCACCAGTCTCTGCTAACAAGGAATTAAGATTAGTGAAATCTTCCAGGAGATTTACTGAGAAAAATGTTATCTGTATGCTTATCTTATTTGTATACTACTGCTTGATAATAAAATATAATGAAATTGAATTTTATTTTTTGCTTTTAGGGTTCCTTGTCTTTTAATTACAGCTAAGTAATAAAATAGAAAGTTTGGTTTTTCTGGGGGGGTTTTTGTGTATGTCTCTCCATCTTTCATCTGTGGTTGTCTGTTTCCCTGCCTAATTATCCTTTACTTGTCCTGTAATAGATATGCCCACGTGACAGGTGGAGAGCTTCTATCTCTAACCCTTTGGGGGGGGGGGGGTGGTGGTGGTGGTGGTGGTGGTGGTGGTGGTGGTGGTGGTGGTGGTGGTGGTGTGTGTGTGTGTGTGTGTGTGTGTGTGTGTGTCTCTTTGGTTGGGTTATATCCAGGGTCCGGCCAAAGTAATGCCTGCCTGAGTGTGGTTGGTAGGGTAATAATATGGGTGCAATAATTTATAGTTTTAATTTGAACATTTCACCTAAAATGCCATATTGTGTGCTTGAGTGTAATATTGTTGTCACAGAATTACAAGCTTATGATTTTGTAATAAAACAGGGGCATTATTTGTGCCAGACCCTGTACTTTGAATTTCATTTGTTTTCTTAAAGCACTATGAAATATTTTTATTGTTTTATAGCCCTAATTTAAAAAAAAATTAGTTGTTGACTTTTTGAGAGGGAGAGAGTGACATCGACTTGTTGTTCCGCTTATTTATGCATTCATTGGTTGATTCTTGTATGTGCCCTGACCAGAGATCAAATTTGCAACGTTGGCGTATCAGGTCCATGCTCTGATGAACCGAGCTGCCCAGCCAGGGCCTATAGCTCTCATTTTTAAATTTTGCCTCTCTGTGTGGGTATGTGTATAGCTCTGTTTCTGTCTTTTTTATTTTCAATTTCTGCACATCAAGTCTAGTGCTTGCACTTGTTTATATTTCTTTTGTTTATCCAGTACTGAGTTTATCAGTTCTTTGTGTGATGACTTTTTTCTGTGTCCATCCTAGAATCTGTTGCTAGGAAGTCTATTCCTAGATGATTTGGGGAGAATATCTTATCTTGGTGTGTAATAGCATAGTATTAACTTGACTTGATTAGTTTACATTATTTTCACTCTTAATTATTGTTTCAGCCAGTGGTTCTCTTCATCGCAAAATGTTACATATGTACAGTGTGGTAGTTTGACACTTGGAAATGCAGGAAAGTGAGATGTTTTCTTAATTTTTTTTCTATTTTACTTTCCACCCTTTATTTGGGAAAATAAACCTCTGATTTGGGGCCAGCAAGGAGTTTTCAGATGTTTTGTATTGCTCTAGAAATTCTGAAGGATAAGTGATGCTGGTTTGGGCCTTCTGCAGTGTCAGCACTAACCCATTATATGGAATTTTCAGTATGTGAAGAGTAAATTGTTGTTCTGCACATCCTTAGCATAGTAGAAGGTACATAGTATTAAGTGCTTACTGCTTGGCATATATTACTGCAATAAATCTTTATATAACCCTATGAGATGTGGCTTTTAATAATCCCATTTTACAGATGAAGAAACTAAGGCTTAGAGATATTACTTTTCATGGAGTAATGACAAAATTATAACTTGGGTATGTTTGACCACTAACTGCCCTTTATTATGCTATCCCACTTCCCAGATTCTTCTCAGATATCAAGCCTATCCTGAATCTACTTTTTTTTCCCCCCCGACCATGGCAGGCCCAGTATAACTTTCTATACAACCCTGTTGTTTCTGCTACTGCCTCCTTTCTTACAAATGTAGGCAGTCTTTGGCTAACTCAAGAAGAGTCCTTTGCTTGTCTCAATTACTTCTTTTTCTCCATTATTAGAAAAATGTTGATAATGTAACTGTTGCTTGATATAATGTTTCAGGTAAACTTTCTGTAATGACAGGGAGATAATGGACATCTATTCTTGCAGTAAGACTTTGGATTTCCATGAGGCACCTTAAATTCAAATACAAGATCACCAGTTTTGTCCCTCTTTATTTTTAAGTTTATATTTTTACCACCAAAAACAGGAGGAGAGTTACATAGATGGGTGACATTTGCAGTTATTATTAGGGAAATTCTTCAAACTTTTAATTTTTAAATAATTCTTTAAGCTCACTTTCTTGTGCTTTTAATTAGAAGGGACATTTAGGAGTTTCTTGAACTTGTCCATTAGAGGAGCCCCTGCTCAGCTATTGACTAAAAATAGTCACTAGCTAAGGACTGGGGTAAAAGAGGGAACTAACAGTTGTTGAGCACTTATATGTGTTCTGTATTTTTTTTTAAAGATTTTATTTATTTATTTTCAGAGAGAGGGAAAGGGAGGGAGGAAGAGAGGAAGAGAAACATCAATGTGAAAGAGAAACATCAGTTGGTTGCCTCTTCCATGCCCCCAACCAGGGACCTGGTCCTCAACCCAGGCATGTGCCCTGACTGGGCATCAAACAGGTGACCTTTCAGTTCATAGGCTGATACTCAGTGCACTAAGCCACACCAGCCAGGGCTGCATTTTTTTGTACATCATCTTTTTAAGAATTATTCTTTTTTGAGATTCAGAGGAGAGTAGGGGCAAAAGGTAGAGAATGGTGGTAAAAAATGAATAAAAATTGTGTCATATATTTCTATAGGATTTACAAGACCAGCTAGAGGATATGATGGAAGATGCGAATGAAATCCAAGAAGCACTGAGTCGTAGTTATGGCACCCCAGAGTTAGATGAAGATGACCTGGAAGCAGGTAAGTTACGGGAAAAGCAGTGCATATCTAGCTTTAGAGTCTGAAAGGAGCAGCTGCCTAGGACCCTTTCCCAAATAGTAGAGAAAATTCCTGTGGGGCTTCCTTGAGGGATAGTCTTTGGGAAGAAAGCATGTGAGGCAGCCAACTGAACTTATATATTCCACCAGCAATTCTGGGAGGGACAAGTTCTGAAGGAAGGTCCTCACAAAGGCCTCTGCTGACCCAGTGTTTGGTGTCTAAATGCTGCCTTTCCCTGCTGTTTTCCTTTTGATTTTGTTCCCCATTTTGCCACTTGGAGTCCTCTCCCTCAGAACAGCAGTGCAGATCAAGAAACAGTAGTTGGCTAATACTTGCTGTGCATCTGCTATATGCCAGACACTGTTAGGTGCTGGGAACTCAACATTGGAAAAAACAGATATAACCATTCATGAAGCTTCTTGAGCAGGGTAAGAAACTGCTTCTTTCAAGTAGTTAATTAAAAGAGCACAAATGGTTGGAGAAGTATGGGGTACTCTGAAGCACATAGCTGGGGAATCTTAACATACAAGGTCTGTCTGGAAAAAGTCCAGCCATTGTTACTATAACGAGAATGGTTTGTGTGATATCTGTGTAACCTGGCAGCCAAGGAGAGTGGACTAGAATGCACATGCATGAACAATGATGACTTCACTATATTAGTCAGTGGGGGTGGTACTGTGTGGCTACTGCATTCAAAATGAGTGAGTAGAGCGATGAATCTACATTAGACTTTTGCATTAAGCTTGAACATTCCTCTGCGGAAACTATTCAGGTGATTCAGAAAGCTGCAGCTATGGGCAATGGGTGATTGGGCAACTTTATCACGACAACACGCCCGTTTATGCATCACATTTCATGCAGAGTTTTTTGGCAAAACATCAAATCACCCAGGTGACTTGGTCCCCCTACAGCCCAGATTTGGCGTCCTGTGACTTCTAATTAAAATCACCTTTGAAAGGGAAGAGATTTCAGACCATCGGTGAGATTCAGGAAAATATGATGTGGCAGCTGATGGCAACTGAGAGAACTGTGTGAGGTCCCAGGGTGCCTACTTTGAAGGCTATTGCGGCACCATGGTCCTATATACAGTGTTTTTGTATCATGTATCTTCTTCAATAAATGTTTTTATTTTTCATTTTACATGACTGGATACATTCTGGACAGACCTCGTATTTGGGAGTGGGGGACAGGCATGGGACTTGAAGGATGAGTAGGAGTTAGTAAGAAAAAATGAGAAGCGTTGTTGGGTGGCCTCAGTGAGAGTTGTTTAGAAAATATTCATGCATTCTGTTTAGGAGATGATGGTGTCTGAGTCTAAGGTGGTGGTAGCAGAAACAGAGATAAGTGAACAGCTTGAAGACATTTTGCCCTGGCCGATGTGGCTCAGTTGGTTGGATTGTCATCCTGTAAACTGAAAGATCACAGGTTCAATTCCCGGTCAGGGCACATGTCTGGGTTGTGGATTTGTTCCCCATTTGGAGTGTGAACAAGAGGCAACCAATCAATGTTCCTCTCCCTGTCTCTCTCCCTACCTTTCCCTCTCTCTAAAATCAGTAAGCATGTCCTAGGGTGAGGATTAAAAAAAAAGATGACATTTTAGGAAGTTGAGTGGACAGACTTAGTAATTGATTAGATATGGAGGGAGAGGGAGATATCAGGGGTGTCTTGTCAGTTTCTAGCATGAGTAACTGGGTAGATGGCAGAACCACTACACTGGATTTTCTGTCACATGATACCCCTGTAACGTTACTATTGCTCCATTTCTCTATTTTCTGTTTTTGTCTAGAACCTCCCTCCCACTAATCTCTTAATTTTTTATTTCCCATCTAGAATTTCCACTGAGTCTCTGCCTGCTATTGTCTTTCCTCCTGATCACTTTCTACTCATTTTACCATAGAATTTTTTTAAAAGCCTGACTTCGTGTAATGATCACTCTGTGTACCACAATTTCTGCCTACTTTCATTGTCTTCTTTCAAGTTCATCAATAAATGAGAGAGAATTTTTTACATTCATTGTTAGGATTTTCTAATTTGAATTGGCCAACTGATAACTCCAGAGTCTTCTCATGAAGACTGGGGCCTTATAAATCCATAGGGACGATTGTTTGTTTGTTTGTTTTATTTTGATTTTGAATTTTCATAGATTTTACCACATTAGTTCCCTTGAAAATTTCTTACAATGCTAATCTTTTATTTTGGGTGTCTTTGTTTTGTTTTTTAATCTTTTATTTTGAAAATAGAAATTAAAAGTCCCTTATCCTTTGTTTTTAAATGTTCATCTTACAAATAATTGGGCTTTCTTAACATGAGCTGCTAGTTTTTATGTTTACATATTTTTGAAATGTTGACTATTTCAATTTCAGAGTTGGATGCACTGGGTGATGAGCTTCTGGCTGATGAAGACAGTTCTTACTTAGATGAAGCAGCATCTGCACCTGCAATTCCAGAAGGTGTTCCCACTGACACAAAGAATAAGGTGAAAGCTTTTTCTGTTTATATTTTCTGTGCAAATTATGCAGGTTTATACTTGATCACCAGTCTAGGAATCTAAAAGGTGCTCTTAAGGTAGAACAAGGACAGACTGTCTTAGTTATTATTTTGGGTACCCTTGAAAACCCAGTTTTCTTGCATCAGATTATGGACAGGCTATGTAAATAGTGTCATGGATATGCAGGAATGTTTTTATATAGTGACAATTTGTATAATATTACAAATTAACCTGGTTGTAAACTTGTACTGAGTACCAATGATAGGTTTTAGACATTTCCTGGGAAACCATCAGCAACACATGTGGGAATGGTGCTAGGTAGCAGTATAAAAGGTTCTACTCCCCAGGCACACTGGTTAATTGTAGGGTGGATGTTATAAATTAGGGATTAATAATTTTAAGTATAAAACTTATTGTAGAAAGATTCTAATTCAATACAGCAAAAGAAGCAGGACACGTGGGTTTAAGTCTCTGCAATTGACTGTGAGACCTTGGCAAACCACTTAGCTGTTTTGTACTTTTCTGTTTCTTGCATCTGTAAAATACAGGTATGATCTCACATAACTGTTGGTAGATCAAATTAGATCTTGTATATAAAAGGGCTTTGCGAACTTAAAGCCCTGTCCAAAGTAACATGATTACCATTATTATAAGTAGATAAAGCTTTGCTGCATATGAAATTTTGTTTTCACTCCATCTTAGTTCCTGGTATAGTGTGTCATTTTTTTGTTGCCACTGGACATTTACGGTTTGGTGTTTGCCTTACCTCCCAACATGCACATTGAGAATGCATAATGTTGACAGAGTCCTTGAGAGGGAACTAGTCTCAGTTCTGCCTTTATTCACTATGTGACTTTGAGCAAATTAGCAATTCACGTCTTTTCTCTGAATCTCATCAGAGTTTTTTCACCTCTAAATTGGGGGTGGCAAAAAGTGATAAGTAGGTAATTTCTCAGGTCCTTTATAGCTGGTTTTTAAAAAGATTTTATTTATTTATTTTTAGAGATGGGAAGGGGAGGGAGAAAGAGAGGGAGAGAGACATCAGTGTGTGGTTGCTTCTCACTCACGCCATACTGGAGTCCACAACCCATGCATGTGCCCTAGACTGGGAATCGAACCACCAACCCTTTGGTTCATAGGCTGGCACTCAGTCCACTGAGCCACACCAGCCAGGGCTATAGCTGATTTCTGTGAATGTTTATCCTTCCCTACTGTACCCTTACTGTCTGTCCCACATCTCTGGCCATTTCAGGGTTCCAGGTGCATAGGCTGCATTTTCTCAGCACATGTGAAACAATTTTCATTAATAGTACCATAGCCCACATTTTTAATTCCCTGGAGCATGTATGTTATGTCCACTTCTAGAAGGTCACAGGTTCCTGAGTTAAAGTGCTGTTGGGATACGATTTCTTAGTTGATAGCAGTATGACTGCCTATAAGTTTGGGCACTGCTCCTTCAAGGATTTGGGAGGCTATAAAAGTTAGTTGTTCACTTTAGAGAGCAGAGTGAAAATGGGAATCTGTAGACAAGGACTACCGCTCCCAGCCTCATTTTCCCCTTTCTAGATTTACACTAAAGTTTCTCTTTCTTTCTCACTCTTCATTTACCCTGCAACCATCACCCCTTTTGATCTCTTCCAGTTCTTTTCCAGATTCGTCACTTCCATCTTTATCTTTCATAAAAAATCTCATTCTCATCTTCTGAGTGGCATTTTGATTTTCATTGATTAAACACTTGGAGATGAGTTTTAACTACTAAGTATCTGTAATCATTTTTTTTTATCAGTTGAAAAATATTGGCACTAAACATTGCTCCCTTTTCACAGGATGGAGTCCTGGTGGATGAATTCGGATTGCCACAGATCCCTGCTTCATAGACTTGCATCATTCAAGTACATGGTGTAAAATAAATACTTATTCTGGGACTAGGAAATATTTACCTTTCCAAATTTGCCATAACAGATTAAGGTTTCTTTCCTTTCTTTAAAGGAAAAGTTAATTACATTGCTCTTTTTTGCTTCCCATTAAGAGACTCAATGTTTGGGGGATGCTTTCTTTGTACTAAATTTTTATTCCTTTTCTCTTATGAAAGACTAACTTATGTAAAAGTATTAGTAGGTGTATATGATTTCATTCCTTACTAATATTTTGAAATGAAATCAAGGAAATGGGACTCTTTAGATTTTATGATGGTATAAATCCACAATCTCAAATTGACCTGATAAATTGATAAGGCAGATGACCTTACTGGGACTGTTCATATTATGATTCAAAATCATTTTCTATTGTGATATTATAGGTTGGCAAAGTGATGGTCTTTTTTGATGAGTTTTGTTGTGTCTTGTGAGTAATCATTACTGTGTCCAGTATGGGAATGGAATTATCACTATGCCATGAGTGGGTGTTTTAAGTCTGTGGTTCCCTCAGTATTACAGCCTGACTTGTAATCAGTACTGAATATTTCTTGATATTTAATGTATAAGACATTTATTTATATTCAATAAATATTTTTCAAAAGGATATAATTTTAATAATATTACTTCAGCCTAAAACCTCCACTTCAGAAACCACATTTAATATAATTTTAATGTTGATTCAGTCTAAAAAGTCCACCCAAGAAAGAAATTTACCTGGTGGTATTGTGGTATAGAAGAAAGAGCGAGGAACAATCCAGGCTTCGGCCCTGGGTCTGTCATTTAATAACTACTAAGTAGTCTCCTTACTTCTCTAAATTTCTGTTTCCTTATTGGTAAAGTTGTGCAGGGGCTTCAGTCTTTTCTTGGGAGTACTACAACAACTTCAAATTCCTGCCTGCTTTTGAGGGTCTTTACATCCTCCTTTCCTCACTCAACCTCACTGGTGCCTCACAATGGCACATGCACCAGCCTTCCATGAGTCAGGTCAATCCAATAAGCATGTGTTGAACACTAGCTCTATAGAGTCTCTGTATTAACCCAGGGGATATCAACAGCCAGCAGTTCAAAACTTCACTGTTTAGTTATAGGTGGGAGTGAGACACATGTAACCTCCTCGCACCCCTACTAACCTCACTCTCCCAAGAAGCCTTGAGTGAACATTATATTATTCATCATTACCTTCTTGAAACCTTCCTTGACTTTCCTACAAGTTCTCACTCAGCCCTTTAAATATTTCTTCTATCGTAGTTCTAGTCTTGGGACTTTTCACCCTTCATGCTCTCCTCGAGATACCTCACACCCATGATTTTAACTATTACTGATGCAACAATGACTCAAAATAACTCAATAGCCTAGACCTCTTATTTTCAATTCTGAACATTCCCAATTAAATGTCCCACTATTACCTAAAATATAACATCTGTCAGCAAACACTCCTTTATTTTTATCTTGCCAATGTTATTAGTGATCCATATATTGCCAATTTTAATGGGTGATAGTTCTCCAGCTAGACCTCTTTAATGGATTGGATGCTGTTACCAGCATTGGGGTTCTTGGGTCTCCCATGATAGGAATCGAGAGGAAATCCCAGAGGAATTTCCACATGAACTTGGTTAAGCTTATGTTCCAGCTCAGGGGAGGTACACAGAGGAAAGGAAGTTCCTCTGAACTGGTTTGGGGGCTGGCTCTGCTTTCATAAGCTGAGGATAAAGCTGGTGGGCTTTTTGAAAAAGGCTGGCTTGAAGAATTTTCCATTTCAGGGTCAGGTGACTTCTTTTCCCAGCCTTGTTGCCTGCACTATGTTCATTCCTACACTGCAGGGGCACTATGGTGAACTGCTCATTACCACCATCCTAGGAAGATCGTAGAGCAGTCAAACCTTGGTTAGATGTGCATGTGGATCAGTAGTTTGAGCAGGCAGTTAAAGGGAAGATAAAATCAGCTACGTGTGTATTTTTTGAGTAGGAGTGGTAACATTTTTGCAGTTAATTTACCCTATTTTCCTTATGACCACCTGTTCTGGACTTGGCTTCCTAGCCTCCCAGTATTTTGTATTCTTGGGTCCATGTCCCTATACTGTCTCAATCACTCTAGCACAATATCCATTCTTTTGGCTTCTGTGGTTCTCCTGTTCTCTGACTATTCCCTTTAAGACTCCTTTCTGAAATCTGCATCTCTCCAACCCTGTAATGTTACTCTTCATCAGGTTTGTAACCATTATCCACTATACTTCTCTCTGCTCACTTACTTGGTGATGTAAGCTATTTTCATGTCTTTTACCTATTGACCTCTAAGTCAATAACTTCTATCCCTGATCTTGTCCCTGAGTTTCAGAATCCTAGTTATATCCAGCTGTTTGTCTAACAAATATATGGATGTTCCAGAAGCCCACAAATATTCCACATTCAAATGACCAAGACAACTGTTACCTTTCCCTCACACCTGAATCTCCTGTTTTCCCTGTCTCAGCTAATGGAACCATTGTCCTCCACCATTCAAAACACAAAGTTTGAGTTGTCTGATCCTACATTTAGCCTCACCCTACACATTCAATTAATCCTTAAGCCCTGCTTTTAATTCCTTAGTGTTTCTCAACTCCAACCCCTCCTCTTCTCATCTCTCCTTGACCTAGACCTCATTCACATAATCTTTTGGAATAAATTATTTGCTTTCTCTTCTTGCATGGTTTTAATTCCTTGAGTTCATTCATCACATGCAGCTATACTTACCTTCCTAAAATATCAGTCTGACCATGTTATTCAGTAGGGCATAAAAAGCTCTCTTATGACTTGGTCCCTGCCTGTTAGTAATGGTTTATTGCTTAGTCTTTTCAGAACAGAATTCTCTTTTAGAGAACTGGTGACGTCCCCCATTTTCACTGTGATTGTTGGAAAAATACCAATTAGAGTAGCCCTGCCCTTACTCTTCTGAGCTACGGGAGTGGCCTTGTGACTAGGCTGTGCCCGTTGAAGTTTAACTCTCAAATTGTCTAACTGGAAACTAGGGGAAATGCTTTTTTCTTTTCTTTTTTTAAACTGTCAGTACAAGAACCCTAAGATTGAGACCAGAGAGGAGCCAAGGTAGGAGGCAGAATGAAAGAATCCTCATGGCACTTAGCGCTGACTGCTAATCCTTGATATTCCCTGAGTGCTCCAAGTCTCTACAACTTTTCTTTTAATTCTGTGAGCTATTGGAGAATTCTGCCAATAAATCTCCTTTTTTGCTTAAACTAGTTGGAGTTAGGTTCCTGTCATAAGAGTCCTGAAAAATTTCTCTGCAGCCTCTCTCCATAGCATGTCCCATTTTTCAGTTTTATGCTCTAATAATTGCCTCTAGTTCCCTCACATCCATCATACAGTCATGATTCCTGGCCTGCGCTCATGTAGTGTCCCCTCCCTGGAACTTCTTAACACCTTCGGCATTCTGCTAATTCTTGCTATACTGAGAAAAGACCAAAAGCCAAGTTCTGGGCTGTCAATCCCAGTGAAATTAAAGAAAATAGGGAGGATGACTCCTGTGGTAGAGAGCCCCAGGCACCACATAACCTCTGATGATCACTCCTGTAGTTTCCACCAGACAGTCTCTCTGGTAAGTGTCTCACCTGTTAACCATTAGAGAGAAGCAGAATTGAGTGCAGGTAGTCTCATTAGGTTGTCAACTATCAGCCCTGGGAGTTTAGCAAGGATAGAGGGGACTGGAATGATCCAATTAAAAGAAGTTTGGCACTTCTCCCTCTATTATCCATATCCCTCAGCTTTCCTTTCATATTTTCTTACATCACCTAGAAAACTGTGTGTGTGTGTTTGCTGCTGGGATCTACCCCCATACAGTGTGGACTCCTGAATTTTTAAAAGCTCCCCAGGTAGTTCTTACATGTAGCCAAAGTTACATTCTGACAGGTGTGAGGTGATATCTCACTGTGGTTTTAATTTGCATTTCTTTTAATGATGATTAGTGGCACTGAGCATCTTTTCCTATGTCTATGGGCCATCTGTATGCTTTGGAGAAGTGCCTATTCAGGTCCTTTGCCCATTTTCTAATGGGATTGTTTGAGGGTGTTTTTGGTGTTGAGTTTTATAAGTTTTTTATAAATTTTGGGTATTAACCCCTTATCAGATGCATTGGTGAATATGTTCTCCCATTCCATGGGTGGGTTGTCTTTTAATTTTGTTGACGGTCTCCTTTACTGTGCAAAAACTTCTTAGTTTTATGGAGTCCCATTTATTTTTTCTTTCGTTTCCTGGATTGGCTTCTTTCACTTAGTAATATGTGTCTAAGTTTCCTCCATGTGTGTTTCATGGCTTGATAGCTAATTTCTTTTTAGCATTGAATAATGCTCCATTGTCTGAGCTTTTTTAAAAAATTTTTTTATTTTAGTTTATTCAGTACAGTTTCTATCCTTTATTCCCATTCCAACCC
>CM052540.1:29760663-29791451 GCA_028533065.1 Trachops cirrhosus | reverse complement strand
CCATTCTGACTGGTGTGAAGTGGTATCTCATTGTGGTTTTAATTTGCATCTCTCTCATAGCTAGTGATATTGAGCATCTTTTCATGTGTTTCTGAGCTTCTTTTTAATGTAATTATTTACAGCTGTAAATTTCTATCTGAGCACTACTTTCATTGCTTGTCACAAATTTTGGTATGTTGTGTAAAGTACTGTTTGTATTAGGAAGGCAGGATAAATGCTTGGTTACTTCCACTTATTTTACAAGTATTGCAAATAATGAGTAGGTTCCCTAGTGTACCAATAATAAATTAATTGCCCTTCAGTTCCAAATTAACCCTTTTAGCCTGCTCTGCGAAATGGATTTGGGCAGTTTATTTCTCCCTTGCCAGCTCGCGGGTATTAAGCTTTGTCAGTAGAGGGCACCAGAGGGATATCGAAGGAAAAAAGGGTTTTGCTTCCTGTTTCCAGTGTTCTGGTTAGGCCAGTCTCCGAGCCCTGAGCAGCTTCTCCAGTTTCTGTCTCCTACGACACACATGGTTTCATCAGCAGCTGGCTTTTTCAGTGTATGGTGGCCAGCAGCCAGAGACTTCTGGTATTTCCTCTCAGGTGGAGTGTAGTAGAATGCCTCTTGTGAGACACCTCTGTAATGACTTTCCCCAGCAACATTCAAGGTAGATTTTTGGCAATTTCTGCCACTGCAGCACTACAGTGGCTTCCCTGACATCTAGTGAGCCACCGGCACATCCTCTCTAACAAGAGATTTTTTGGACACTTTATCTCAATCAGCCTTACAGGTAGTGGCTATTATATTGCTAATCCTGTATCCTTTTAGAATTATCCTTTTGTTCTTTACTAGCCAATCTTTATTACTCCAATCCCCTGTTATAGTTAATAAGACTTTTTTTAAAGTATATTTTATTCATTATGCTATTACAGTTGTCCCATTTTTTTTCTCCATTTTATTCCCCTCCACCCTGCACCGCCCCTCCCACCAGCAACCCCCCCACTCCCTTAGTTCATGTCCATGGGTCATATAAGTTCTTTGGCTTCTCCATTTCCTATATTATTCTTAACCTCCCCCTGTCTATTTTGTACTTACCATTTATGCTTATTTCCTGTACCTTTCCCCCCATTCTCCCCCCTCCTCTTCCCCACTGATACCCTTCATATGATCTCTATTTCTGTGAATCTGTTCCTTGTTCTAGTTGATTGCTTAGTTTGTTTTTGTTTTTGGATTTTTTTAGGTTCAGTTGTTGATAGCTGTGAGTTTGTTGTCATTTTACTGTTCACATTTTTGATCATTTTCTTTTTCTTAGATAAGCCCCTTTAGCACTTCATATAATAAGGGCTTGGTGATGATGAACTCCTTTAACTTGACCTTATGTGAGAAGCACTTTATCTGCCCTTCCATTCTAAATGATAGCTTTGCTGGAGAGAATAATCTTGGATGCAGGTCCTTGCCTTTCATGACCTGGAATACTTCTTTCCAGCCCCTTCTTTCCTGCAAGGTCTCCTTTGAGAAATCAGCTGACAGTCTCATGGGCAATCCTTTGTAGGTAACGGTCTCCTTTTCTCTTGCTGCTTTTAGGATTCTCCCATCTTAATCTTGGCTAATGTAATTATGATGTGCCTTGGTGTGTGCTTCCTTAGATCCAACTTCTTTGGGACTCTTTGAGCTTCCTGGACTTCCTAGAAGTCTCTTTCCTATGGCAGATTGGGCAAGTTCTCCTTCGTTATTTTTTCAAATAAGTTTTCAATTTTGTGCTCTTCCTCTTCTCCTTTTGGCACCCCTGTGATTCAGATGTTGCAATGTTTAAAGTTGTCCCAGAGATTCCTAAGCCTCTCCTCATTTTTTTAAATTCTTGTTTCTTCATTCTGCTCTGATTGAATGTTTATTTTTTCCTTCTGCTCCAAATCATTGAGTCCCAGTTTCCTTCCTTTCACTGTTGGCTCCCTGTATATTTTTCCTTATTTCATTTTGCATAGCCTTCACTTTTTCCTTTATTTTCAACCATACTCAACCATTTTTGTGAGCATCCTGACTACCAGTGTTTTGTACTCTGCATCAGATAGGTTGTCTGTCTCATCGTTGCTTAGTTCTGTTTTTGGAGCTTTGATCTCTTCTTTCATTTGGGCCATATTTCTTTCAGCACATGTGTGACATTGTAAGGGGTGGAGCCTTTGGTATTGGCCAGGGTGGGGCAACTTACAGCGCTGTGTTGTGGTATATGTGGGAGAGGGGTCAGAGGGAACAATGCTGCTTGCTCTGCTGTCTGCCAGCTTTCAGTCACTTCTCCCGCTACCCACAAGCAAAGTGGGCCCTTCTGGTGCTGATTGCCAGGTTAGTGGGTTTGTGTACATTTTAGGATCCTGTGGGTCTCCAACAAACTTTCCTGTGAGGCTGGGGTTTCTCCTGCCACCACAAACCTCCCCGGGTTTTTCACAGCCAGAAGTTTTGAGGCTTTTTTTCCCCTATGCTGGAACCCTGGGTTGTGTGGTCTGTCTTGCTCCCCAGTTGTTCCTCCCAGTTTATCCACACGCAGATATGGGACCACCAGCCATGGCCTTGCTACACATCCTCTCCGCCCCATCTACCCACCTCCACCTCTCCTACAAGTCTGGATAAGTGTTTCTTCCTTAAGTACTTCGTTGTTGGACTTCCATACAGTTCAATTTTCTGGCAGTTCTGGTTGTTTTTGTTTTTAAATTTGTTGTCCTTCTTTTGATTGTGCAAGGAGGCAGAGTATATGTACCTATGCCTCTATCTTGGCCAGAAGTCTGTTTTCTCCAATAAGTCTTTAAATAAATAAAACCTTCCCTGTTCATATTACTGTGTGGTTCCTCACTCCTGAGTGGACCTGGACTTATATATCTGGTAATTTCTGAAGATGACAAGGTGAGTTTGATGAACTGGTCTGTTAAAATTAAGGATTTATGGGGTTTTTTTAAAGGACAAAATTAAGACTTAATGGAAGATGAAAACTGAAATGTGTAAAACTGACAAGGTGTTGCTATCTATAATATACAAGAAACCATCAGCAAGAAAAATTGTGCAAGTCCAATAAGCAAATGGGCAATGTGTATGAACAAGCAATATAAAAAGAGGAAACTCAAAAGGTCATTAAGAAATGTCAGACTCATTGGTAATCAGAAATACAAAATAACAATGACAGCACATCACACCTGTTGTTTTGGGGAAAGTTTGGAAGCTCTATAGTGGTTATATCTTAAATATACCTTAGATCTTTCCTTTTCTCCCCACATTTACAAGGCCACCATCATATTCTGCATTAACATAACAAAAATGTTAACTGCTTTGCCCAGTTCTGTTCTTGCTCCCCCACAATTCACTTTTCCCCTAGAAGCAAGAGAAATCCTTAAATGTAAGCCACATTCCACTTCTTTGCTTAGAACCTTTCAATAACTTCCTGTTGATCTTGGAATAAAATACATTATCACAATCTGCAGGTGACCTGTGGGATCTCCTTACCCACTTCTTCAATTTCATACTGTGCCACTCACCTTGGTCACTGTTCTCCAGCAAATATTTTAATACCTTGAATATTTGAAGATCTTAATTTTTCATAACACCAGCATAATTTAAAATTATTAATTTGTAAATATAAATTACTTAGGATTTTTTTTAAAGACTTCATTTTTCAAAAGAGGCCCCCAACCAGAGACCTGGCCCACAACCCAGGCATGTACCCTGACCAGGAATCAAACCAGCAAACTTTTAGTTCACAGGGGTTATGCTCAATCCACTGAGCCACACCAGCCAGGGCTAAATTACTTCGTTTTTATCTCCCCTACTAGCTAATGCACTTTATGAGGGCAAGGTCCAGTTTATTTTTTTCACTAGTTTCTTCCAGCACTTAAATGCCTGAGACAGAGTATGCATGAAAACGTGTGTGAATAAATCTATTTTGCATTCTTGCGGAAGCCTGGACCAGTGAATTACTTTACAAATGTAGACGCTTCACACTTAAATGCGGTGTATTTAGTAATGCAGTAACAAAACAAACACTCCACACATTTAGAATTTTATACTTTAAAAATTATCAGTGCCTCCAAACTTTCCCTCATGTTGTATGTTTTCTCATCTGCCCATTCAAGTTCTTTACCATTTTTAATATGTGGTTTATCTTTTTCTGATTTGTAAGAGCTCTTTGTGTTATTTCCCTTTGTTTTGCAGATAGTTTTTTGCCAAAATTGCCTTTTGACTTTTTTTTTAACCCCAAGCCTAAACTACTCTAGGTAAGTGTTCTCTCAGTTGACTGCAGAACACCAAGTGAAACTGGTTAGGCGGCAGGCCAGAAGGGACCAAGGGTATGTAAGCAGTGAATCTGAAAAAAACGAAAAAAAGTATTACACAAGACCCTGCCCATCCGCTCAACGCCCGCGTTCCCAGCAAACTAGGGCAACTGGTGTCCTCCTTCCGCACGGCACCGGGCGCAACTCTCTGACATCACGGGAGCACAGCATAGTTGACTCAAGCGGCGCAAACTCTTTGGCCGTCTACCCCGCGCGCTGATGAGACTATTCCTGCAGCGCCGGAAGTAGAGGGCACGTGACCGGGTGACAGCGCTCGCGGGGCTGCAGGGCTCGCTTTAGGTGTTGCTGCGCTCACGGGATGGCGGAGGCGCCTCCTGTCTCAGGTACTGTTCTGGCTCGCGTGGGAGTGGGCTCCTTTCGAGTTGCGGAAGCTTGGTCAGTGACGAGTCCTAGGGCTTCAGCCATTCATATCGCGAGAGTGGCGCGTACTAGGGTTGGGATAGTGGCTCGGAAGGGCCATGCCACGCGCGTCGTGCTGACGGAGACCTAGACTGTCTTTGGCTAGGTCGTGAAGCCCAGTAGCTGGGTTTATTCTGGCGCCCAGCGAGTCGATGTGGGTGTCCCAGCCCTCCTGGGGCACCTGCCTCACTGATCTCCCACCAGCGGGTGTCGATGACTGGCAGGCTCTCGACGCTTAGTGGCCTTGCGCACTGTGCTTAAGGTGTATTCGTGCGTCCTAGTACAGCGGCGCGAGCGCGAGTCGAACACCTGTGGTTTCCATTCCCAGCCTACCATGAACTCGCAGTGTGACCGAGTCATTTTCTTCATCTGTCAATTGGGGATGATTAATTCCTTTGAAGGCTCCCGCCCTGTACTCTACCTGTTCCATAACTGTTAGCTCACTGAACTCTCCCGGCGTTGCCCTCCGTGTATAGAGACAGCCTCATTTTTGGTTGTTAATACAACATCCATTTCCCTTTCCTTCAGAGTGTACCTTAGATCTTCGTTTTGCATAGTTTTGGGTAGCGACCGAAAAGGAACGTTTTACTTCCAGACTTCAGTGCACACATACGTAAATGTAAATGTTAAAACGCTTCATGAAGCAATGGTTTTCTTACTATCTCAATACACTCTATTTCTTTTGAAAAAATACTTGTTGCAATCCACTACACTGATTTGATTCAGGACCCTCTCTATTTGAAAAAAGGCAGCAATTTGCAGCATGAGATTTGCAAACAGTCATTGATTTGAGTCGTATGTCACCTACCTGCTGTTATGGTACTAAGAAGAGTACAGATGTATTTATGTACTGGGTGGCAGGCAAAATGTGTTTATTACTGTGGATCTTGGTCAGAAAGTTGGAAAACACACAGCATTGGTGTACCCCAGTCCTGATTTAAGTATTAAGTCATTTGACAGGTGGGAACCTTTTTAGGCTGGTGTTTTGTTATTTTCACACCCATTCTTTTTCCATCTCTCCTAAATTGGATTCGTGGAGGGGTAGCTCAGTTGGTTAGAGCACTGTCTCAGCACGCAAAGGTTGTAGGTTCGATCCTCAGTCAGGGCACATACAAAAAACAAACAATGAATGCATAAATGGAACAAACCAATGTTTCTCTCTGCTTCCACTCTCTCTCTAAAATCAATACATAAAAAACTTTTAAAAAATGAAGTGGATCCATTTATCATCCTATCCTCAGGCTCACTTCTGGCCTATTTCTACACCTCTCTGTGTTTGAAGAAGAATTGGGTGGGACTAGTTATGAGTCACAGTTTTGGCCAACAGTGTTGTGTCCCAGGTTACAACCTCCACCTCCCCATCTACTGAGACAAAGTCCACTTCTCCAAAGATCACCCCACTCCTCTTATTTGTCTGAGTTTGCTTTTGCCTTAGTTTCTATTCCATGTCCTTATTTCATCATGAACTCTAACCCACATCTCTATTCCCACGCAAGGTTTAGTTTTCTTGCCTGCCTCTGTCCTCAAACAGCAGCTCAGTCCCAGGGACTATCTTTGTGCCCATGGGTAGACTCCAATGCTACCTTTGTTTCTGGACTTTATAATCTACAATTTACTCTGCTCCACACACCTGTTGGACACCTGCCAGGCTGCCATGTAATCTTGGACCTAGGCTACCACTTGGAATGAGACATCCCATTTACTGAGTAACTTCCAGCCATTTAAAAGGGCGGGGCGGGGGGGTTCAGATCTTTGTGTCTCAGATCCAGTTTCTTGATTCATGTGCCCCTTTCCCTTCTTCGTGTCTCTTAAGGGTCTTTCTGAGGGCTTTGCCTACTACCTTGTCTAGTGGGACATATGCTGTGTATGAATAGGTGCTGCCCTGTGTAGAATCTCTAGTTCTATCAATTCCTTACCACCTTACATGAAACACCCTTTCCCCATCCTTAACCAGGTTATTTACTGACTTTTTACTTGCCCCTCTCTCCAACTTTGCTTCTTAAGCAGGAAGGAACTGCACAATACCCACTTGGTCTAGTCCGTCCATTCCTACCTTTAATTTATATTAGGTTTCTAGAACACTTTCTCTGCTACTTTCTGAATTTGTCTAATCTTGCTATTTTGTAAGGCCCTTTACCCCATCCCCAGAGTTCTGCCTGTGTGAAAGCTTTCAGGACAAATCCTGGATTGAGAGAGAGGTTACCTTATGATTTTATTCACTTATTTTATTTTTTTAATATTAGAAAGTCAGTTATTTTTTTAATCATCACTGGAGGATATATTTATTGATTCCAGAGAGAGAGAGAGAGAAACATCAATGTGAGAAAAACATTAGTTTGTTGCCTCCCATACATTCCCCAACCAGGCACTGAACCTGCAACCTAGGAATGTGCCAAGACCAAGAATCAAACCCATGACCTTTTCAGTTTACCAGACAATGCTCCAGCCAACTGAGCCACACATCCAGAACCTATTCAGTTCTTTAGTATATGTTTCTATGGTACCAGCTGCCCAACTTCTGACAGTGTAGCATAGTGGTAGTGTAAGAGCATGGTCTCTAGAACCACATAGCCTGGGATGAAATTCTGAATCTGCTTTAGAATGCCCCTGTGGCCTTGAGCACATTACTTACTCTTTCTGTGTCTCATTTTCTCAACAGAAATGTAAGAATTAAATGAGTTAACACATGAAAAGTTCTTAAAATGTTGCCTAGCACATGTTAAGTACCTAATAGGCTTATTAGTACCTAACAGGCTTATTATTAAACCTGAAACCCCCAGGCTCTGAACTGCACCCATCCATCAGGGGTTGGGTCTGTGTGTTTCAGATAGTCTGTAATCCTAACAGCAATAATAAAGCATCATTTTAACCACCTTATCCATGTCACTAACTTGCTTTACTCTTCATAGCAACTCTTTGGTGCAGGAATTATTACTATCTCCATTACATATAAGAAAACTGGAGCTAAGTAACTGCGTAAGGACACAATAAGTAATAGGCAGGGACTTAAACCTATGTCTTTTCATGCCTATATCAATTCATAGTATATTCTATATACTACTTAGGATACTTCTGACTTTGCCATTAACTAGTTTTGTATTTTTAGGCAAATCATTTAGTTTAGGAACTGAATTGATTATACAAAGAAGCATCTTGCTAATTGGAATAAATGGTTGGGTTGGAGGGGCATATGCTTAATTTTTGAGACTCTGGGATTCTGGATTGTATTATAGAGGTTATGTATGGAAAACCTAAAATATTGGGTTGGCCAAAAAGTTAGTTTGGTTTTTTCCATAAGATGACTCTAGTAGTGCTAGGTTGTCTTTAACTTCATTCAAAACAATTTTGTTAGATCATATTGTGACAGCTGTTATATCCTCATGCATTAAAAAAAAACTTAAACCAAATTGGTGAATTTTTGTGTAGCCATTATAATATTTAGAATGGAAGAAAATATGCAACATTTTGGCATATTATGCTTAATTATTTCAAGAAAGGTAAAAACACAACTGAAACACACAAAAAAGATTTGTGCAGTGTATGGAGAAGGTGCTGTGACTGATCAAATGTGTGAAAAATGGTTTGTGAAGTTTCATGCTGGACTCGCTGGACGATGCTTCACAGGTAGATTAGTTGAAGTTGATAATGATCAAATTGAGATATTAATTGAAAACAATCAATGTTATACTACACTGGAGATAGCCAACATATTCAAAATATCCAAATCAGTAAAGTTATTGGGGGAAATGAAAAATGTGTCTTTTAGCCCTGGCTGGTGTGACTCAGTGGATTGAGTGCTGGCCTGCAAACCAAAGGGTCACTGGTTGGATTCCCAGTCAGGGCAAATGCCTGGATTGTGGGCCAGGTCCCCAGTAGGAGGAGTGCGAGAGGCAGCCACACATTGATGTTTCTCTCCCTCTCTCTTTCCCTTCCCCTCTCTCTAAAAAAATAAGTGAATAAAATCTTTATTTTAAAAAATGTGTCTTTTATTTTATGGAAAAAACTAAATGAACTTTTTGGCCAACCAAATATATACCTTGGGGAGAAGAGATGGGAACTAATGTATTCATTATATTAAGTATTACCTATAGTATATCACCTTTTATCTTGGATAAGGACATTAGGCTAAAAGCAATCAAGTGATATCCTTAACTTATAGCATAAATTGGAGGCCCAGACTTTAAAATGATTTTGGCTGCTTCCTAAGCTTGTTCACTTGATAATACACAATGCTACATTAGAATTTTGAAAGACCACATGGAACATGCTGACTGATTTCTCACCTCTGAACTATTTGCTGACCTTAAATTTTTTGATAAAATTAATGCATGTATGAATAATACCTGATGGCCCAGGTGAGCAGTTTTATTTGGCAAATCTCAGCAGTGGCAATTGGTGACGCAGCTGTATATGGGATGATCAGTCTTCCGCAAGCACCTTGAACCCATCACCTTCATAGGAAACATAGGTCTTACTGAGAGCCTGTTTCATACAAAGTCCTTAGGAAAATAACTTTTAGATACGGCATATAGTCATGGGCTTCATGGTTGACCAATTAATTTCTTTATTGACGTGCCTGTTTCTTTTGCCCTAGGTACTTTTAAATTCAGTACAGATGCTTCTGAGTTCATTCCTCAGGAGAGAAAAAATTCTGGTCTAAATTGTGGAAGTCAGAGAAGACTAGATTCTAATAGGATTGGTAGAAGAAATTACAGTTCACCACCTCCATGTCACCTTTCCAGGCAAGTCCCTTATGATGACATTTCTGCTGTTCATCAGCACAGGTATTCTTCAGGAAGCAAGCCTAAGAGTCAACAGACTTCTTTCCAATTCTCTGCTTCTAATAAATCACTCAAGAGCCTTCAGAATCAACCTGGACAGAAATTGAGGAGTGAAAAGCAGCATATCAGAGTCAAGAGAGTACAAAGTCTAACTGACCAGACCCCAGATGCAGCTGGCTTAGAAAACGTGGCCAGATCAGAGAGTGGGACAAAGCCCAGAGAGTACAGCCCTGCTGAAAGTGAGAAGGAAATTGTTGGCGCAGATCCGAGGGGAGCAAAACCCAAAAAGGCAACCCAATTTGTATACAACTATGGTAGAGGACCAAAAGTCAAGGGGAAACTCAAATGTGAGTGGGGTAACAGAATGACTCCCAAACCGGAGGATGCTGGACCTGAAAATTCCAAGCCTGTGGGGGTTATCCAACCTGACTCTTCGGATACAGCCTTTAGAAAAGGAGCACTGGATGTGTCTGGGGCCAGGCGCAATGAGCAGAGAAGACATCCACAGAAAAGGCCTCCCTGGGAAGTGGAGGGGGCGAGGCCACGTCCAGGCAGGAATCCACCAAAACAGGAGGGCCAACGACATGCAAATGTAGGACCCAGAAATAACATGGCCCCTATTCCGAAGGATAATCTGAATGAAAGACCAGCAAAAACTGCCTGTGACGAAGGGAACTTGGCAGTCGTCAACAAGTCTTCCAGAAGGATTAACCCGGAGAAAAGTGCTGTAAGGAGGCAGGATTCTCAAGTAGCATCTTTCCACCGAGGCAAACAGAACCCCGTGCTAAAGAATGTGGAAACACACACAGGTAACCTACCTAGATGGATGAAAATGATTTGTTTTTCTGATTTTAAGTTTTTGAATTGGTAATGTATTCACACACCTCAGAAGCCAGAAAGTATAAAAAGGTACACAGTGAAAAGTCTTTCTGTCCTTGTTCATCATCTGCCTGGGTTCTGCCACCACCTTCTCCCCTCCCAGTAAATATGCATTTACTTAGTTTTCAGATCATAAGCAAATACAAATAAGGGATTTTTTTTCTCAACAAATGAGAAAATTTGTAAGGTCTTTTAAAAATGCATATATGGGTGGTATAGATGTTCAGTAGCAAGATTTTTTTTTGCATCGTGAAAGCACAAGTAGGGGATGGTAACATCTCCACTGCCTCTCCTGGTTCCATCCTGCATCATCCTTTGTCTGCTCTTATGCAAGGGTTCCTGACTAATCTCACCACTTCTTGTTTCTCTCAGTTCATCTCTTACACCAGCACCAGAGAGCGACCTTTCTAAAAAACATTGAACTGTGTCACCCCACACTGCCACCCCTGCTTAATTTTGTTCACTTTTTCTCATCACCTAGAAATTCTGGCTTCTGCCCTACCCAACAGTCCCATCTTCTGCTGCATCGATCTCCATCACATTTTATTCCCTGGACTCTGTACCATTTTGCTTTCCATGCTGTTGCATCTGTGGCTGCCTCTGTCTAGAGTGTCTGCCACTCAGCTCCCTGGTGAATTCCTACTCGTTTTTCAAAAGCTAGTTTAGTCACATTGCCAGGAAACTTTTTCTCACCTCTATAGATAGAATTAGTCTTTTCCAGCCCTGTAATGTGTCTTCCCCTTATATATACTCTGACATGCTTCTATTACAGCAGTTACTCTGGATACCATCATTTGTTTATGCGTCAGTGCCCTCCACTAATCTATAAGCTCCTTGAAAGCAGAGACTGTATCTTGGTTCTCATTTTTATATCCCTATTGCCTAACACAGCTCTTAGAATATAGTAGGTACTTAGTTCTGACTGTTAAAAGTTCTTCCCTATGTTGAACTGAAAACTTCCTGTAAATACTTTCTACCCTCTGGTTCAAGTTGTGGCCTCTGGAGCTGTACTAGTCTCTCTCCTCATAGTTTCCCCCCTCATTGCCAATCCGCTTCTTATAATATTTGAAGATACTTCTCATTTTTGCCCTGAGGATATATTTCATCTAGGCTAAATAACTTCATACTGTTAGCTCTTTCTCATAGACCTTCATATTCTGGTCTCCCTCCAGTTCAACGTGACATATAACCTGATACATGAAGCCACCACCTGCCCACACCTGTTTTTACACTGCCCTATAGTTCTTCTCGTCCTTATTTACTTCACCAGGCATTACTTCTTGGAAGCTCAACTTCACTGTGAACCCAGGCAGTGTTATCCAAGAGTTGTTTCTGAAATCTTAAGGCTGGGTAATGGTTTCCTATTGCTCCATAATGAATCATCACAAATGTAGTGGCTTAAAGTAACAAATTTATCATGTCACAGTTGCTGTGGATTAGGAGTCTGGATACAGGTTAGCTGAGTTCTCCACTTGGTCTCACAGGACTGAAAGTTGGCCAGGGATGCAATCTCATCTGAGGTGTAGGACCCTCATTCATGCTGACTGGTTGTTGGTAGAATGTAGATCCTTATATGTGTAGGACTGAGGACCTCATTTTCTTGGTGGCTATTGCTTGGGGGTCACTCTCAGCCCCTAGAGGCCACCTGCAATTCCCTGCCACATAGGCCCTCTTCACAGTTTGGTAGTTTGCTTCTTCATGGCCTATAGCACTGGTAGCAAAGACAAAGCCCTCAGCCGGAATCCGGCCCTCCACCTTGTTTTATCTGGCCCAGTACCTTGTTTCTACCCAGTGGCAGCACCAAGCTCTCGCTTAACTGTTAAGGAGTAGTTACATTCGTACAGTCCTAAAATTACATTTGGCCCTTTAATGGCAACCATGAGGCCGATGTGGCCCCCCAGTGAAAATGCATTTGACACCCCTGGCCTATAGGAAAGCACCTGCCATAGATTCTTCAAACCTGTCTGACTTCTGTCTCTGATCTCTAGACTCTTTTAAAAGGGTTCACCTGATCGGACCAGCCCAGGGTACTCAAGGGGAGGAGTTCCCACCACAGGATGGCCATACCCTGCGGTGGGAACCTTGGAGGCCATCTTAGAGTTCTTCAAATCTCTCTTGGTCTCATGTGCCCACATATTCTTGAGAACACTTTATTCATGTTTATTGAGTAAATACTATGTACCAAGCACTGGTTAGGAACTAGAAATACAGCCCTGGTGGGGTTTACATTCTGGTAGGGAAGACAGGCAGAAAATACTTAACATTTTTAATATGTCAAGTGACTGATAAGCTAAAAAAATATATAGAGTAGGTTAAGAGGACAGAGGGACAGAGTAACAGGGGCACTAGTTTGTACAGGTTGGTTGGTCTCTTTGATGAGGAGACATTTGAAGAGAGACCAGAAGGAAGTGCAGGAGTGTACCCTGTGGCTCTCTGGAGAAGAGCATTCTAGGCAGAGGGAGAAACAGGTTTAGGCTGGGGTGGGAGGGCAGCATTGTGAGCAGTGAATGAGGGGGTGGGTAGGAGAGGAGGTCAGAGAAATCACGTGGGCTGGGTTATGTGAGGCTCTTAGATTTGGATCTGAGTAAGAAGATGAGTAGCAGTTGGAAGGTTTTGGAGAAAAGGGGTGGCATGATCTTACTAACATTCTAAAATGAGCGCTCAGCCTGCCGTGTGGAGAATAGGCTGTAAGGAAGCAGGGGGTCAAGTTAGGAGCTGTTGCAATAATTCAGGTAGTTGATGATGAAGACCTGGACTAGGGTAGTAGTGGTGGAAGAGGTAAGAAACCTTTTCTAAATCATTCTTCTATCTTTGTTTCAGAATCCTTCCTTCATTGAACCTAATGGCACGTCACCTTTTAGCTACATCACCTGCCATATCTTCTCATCATTTATTAGCCTCCAAATCTCCCAGCCCTCATTAATGCATGTAGCCTATAACTTTTCTCTACCACAGTCTTTCTCACAGTGTAATTCTAGACGAGCAGCCATTGGCAAACCTGGGACCTTGTTAGAAAAGCATATTCTTGGGCCTCACCTCAGATTTATTAAACAAATTCTGGGAGTGGGGCCCAGCTGTCTTATCTTTTAACAAGCTTCCAGATGACTCTAAAGCATGCTCATATTTGATAACTGATTTACCATAAATTCTGGGTGACTTTAGTGATCATATGTATTGTGCCATCTTCAAGTTCTTTGATCTTATTAACCACAGGACTTTCACCTTCATTCCATCTCCATACCCACTACCAGGGAGATAACCCTGAGGAATGCCCCTTCCCTGAAATCTTTTTTTTTTTTTTTTAATTTTAATTGTTGTTCAAGTACAGTTTTCTGTCTTTTACTCCCATCCCAGCCCATCCCCCCAGCCCTCACCACCTCCCTCCCATTTCTACCCCCCGCCCCCAGTTTTTGTCCCTGATCTTAAAGTCCACTTTCCGACCATAAATTCCTGTCCTTTTTGCTCCCTCAGTTTCTTCCACCCACTACTAGTTTTTCCAGCCTCCTACCCATCTTCATTTCCTGTCTAGGCAGGCCTTATTGTAGGTCACTTGAAGTATTATCCTACTGCCAAACCATTTGGCAGAATCCCATCCCTGGTGCAGTCTACCTTTTCTCCTTCAGATCTGGGCAACAGAATGCCGTTCCAGGTAATCACATAATAGTACAAATTGGTGCTGCTGCAATTCATTTGCCTTCTCACGGAAGCCTCCCTGTAAAACATATTCCCGCACTGTTAGCATTCCCTATCCTCCTTTGCTGGTTTATTTTTCTCCATAGCACTTATTACTATTTGATGATGCTACATATATTCATAATTTATTTGTTTATTGTTTACCTTCCCCCACTAGATACTAAGCTTCATAGGGTAGAAAATTTTTGTCTGTTTTGTTTGTTGTCTATCTTTAGTGTCTAAAGAGTGCCTGACACATAGTAAGTTTTTAGTAAGTATTTTTGAATAGTGGTCTCCACCCTCATTTAGCTTTCAACACTGCCCATTTTCTCTTACATGACCTTGGTCATCTGTCCATTTTCATCTAAGACTACTACAAACTTCCTTCTCTCTTAAACCTTTTTTTTTTTTTTAAAGATTTTACTTATTTACTTCTAGAGAGAGGGGAAGGAAGGGAGAAAGAGAGAGAGAGAGAAACATCAATGTGCAAGAGATACATTGATCAGTTGTCTCGCACACACCCCCAACTGGGGACCTGGCCTGCAACCCAGGCATGTGCCCTGACAGGGAATCAAACCAGTGACCTTTTGTTTCACAGGCCAGCACTCACTCAGTCCACTGAGCCACACCAGCCAGGGCAACTCTTAAACCTTTTTAACATTCACCTTCCTCAGTCTCAGCAGACTTCATGCCTCCTACCTCACTGAGAAAGGGGGGATCATCAGATACAATTTTCTCAACTTTTTTCTCCCTTTGTTCAAACTCCGAGACACCTGTGCCCATTCTTCCTTTTCTTTCATTCTGGAATCTATTTTTCTTTCCACCAGTCTTTTCACATTTACTGTGCCAGGTTCTCAGGCTGAACGTCTTCCCAGGGCTATCCTACACTCTGCAAGAAAAACTTATCCTGTTACATGACCTCCTAGTAGTGTTTCCTTTCTTTGCATTCCAGTCACATCAAGAGTTGTTCTCTTTTTTCCCTTTTCCCTATTTTGATTCACTTCTCAGTCCTCTGCCATCATCACCATCTGACTCAGAGAGCTACTGGTAAGGCCATGAGTGGCTTCCTGTTTGCCACATCCAATGGGAAGATGTATTTCAGTCCTTATTATCCTGGACTTCCTTTTGAGTTTGAGGCAGAGCTGTAGTATTTTTTAAAATGTAACTTCCTTGACTCATTTATTCCTTTATCCACTCATTCGACAAATATTTATTCAGCACCTGGTATATGCCGGGAATGGGAACTACTACAGTGAGCATGGCAGAGAAGACCGTGTTTCACAGAGCATACAGTCTTGGAGTATTCGTATTTTTTTGTCATTAAATTAGACAAACTAACCTTAGGAAGCTAATATGACCAAAGGGTTAAAATGTGAGCTTTTGAGTCATATTGCACTGAATTTGAATTTTGACTTTTTAATTTCTAGTAGCTTTGTGACCCTTGATAAGTGAGTTTTGGTGTCTTCATCTCTAAAATGGTGCCGATATTACAGCCTTGTTAAGAGAATTACATAATGTGTGTAAAGTGCTTTAACACAGCACTGGGCTGGGTGTATTTAAGGTTACTTATTTTATTCTTATAACCTATTTGGATCTGAAAACAAGTAAAATAAAATGGTGAAATAAATGCTAAAAGTACGGACTCAAAATAAAATATATATATTTTATACATACATATATATATATGTATATATATACACATACACAGCTTTGAGAACACCTGACTAGGGACAGAAAGACTTTGTTTGCTGAGATCACATTTGAGGAAAAAGTCCAGAAGTGGGTGAAGATAATTGAGGAATAAATCTGGGAGGATTCTTTTTTTTTTAAAAGATTTTATTTATTTTTAGAGAGGGAAAGGGAGGGAGAAAGGGAGAGAGAAGCATTGATGTGAGAGAGAAACATTGATTGGTTGCCTCCCGCATGCCTCCAGGTGGCGACCTGGCCTGCAGCCTAGGCCGGGGATGGAACCCAGCAGCCTTTTGGTTCATGGGCTGATGCTCATTCCACTGAGCCATACCAGCCAGGGCTAAATCTGGGAGGATTCTTAAGATGCTATACACTGTTCTCTCTCACCAGGTGGTGAACTCATGGAGCCAGGGACTGTTTCTCCTTCAGTCTAGTAATCATACTGTGGGGCTTGTGGTAGGCACTAAGCATAACTTTTTTTTAAAGATTGTATTTATTTATTTTTAGAGAGAGGGGAGAAAGAAAAGGAGAGGCACATTAATGCGTGGCTGCCTTTCAAGCGCCCCCCACTGGGGACCTGTCCCACAACCCAGGCACACGCCCTGACCAGGAATTGAACCGGTGACCTCCTGTTTCCCAGGCTGGCACTCAATCCACCAAACTACACCAGCCAGGGCTAAGCATATCTTTATCAAGTGAATCGACTGAAGACTTTCAGGGAAACTACTAGAACCATCTCATCACCTGGTTTGTTAGAACCTGTCCAGGCTTCGGTTTCTTGCAGCTGAACAATTCACAAGCCCTTCCCTAGCCCGAATCCATGGATCTGGTAGATCCAGACCTTCCCAGATTAAGGAGGGCAAGGCAAGGCCCTACAACACTCTGCCTCTGTGGATGCTTAAGCTGTATGATGAGAAGTATTTGACTATTTTGGTCTTTTCCTAGGTAGCTTCTTAGGAATGTCTCCTCAGTTGTGGTAATTTCCACCTGAATGTCTCCTTCCTGAGCCCTGTACCTCAGCATATTCCTGCCTTTTCTTGGCCTCTATGTCTGAACAAACACCTTACTCAGAATCAGACATCCTTTAAAACCTCTGTTTGGATTCTTTCAAATGTCTTGCTTGTCCTTGGTTGACTACAGTATGGATTGGTTTTCTGTGTTTGAGTTTATCTGGTTTGTTTTTAAAACAGGTTCTCTAGTTGAACAACTAACTACAGAAAAATATGAGTGCATGGTGTGCTGTGAATTGGTTCGCGTCACAGCCCCGGTCTGGAGTTGTCAGAGCTGTTACCACGTGTTTCATCTGAGCTGCATAAAGAAGTGGGCAAGGTCTCCGGCATCTCAAGCAGGTCGGTCATTTCTCTCTTCTGAGTAGTTATTCTCACCCATTTGATATGTTCAGCTTTTTAAATGCTGTTTAACTCTTGAATATTTTGTCTGCAGGGAAGATATGTTGTCTCAATCATATATTTCAGAAGGCCAGTGTTAAACTATAGATCTCAAACCAGCTAGACATAACAGTATTAAAATATATTTAAGATAAAATAAAATCAGCATGTCTACTGAAAATGGTAGCTTTTATCTAAGTAGCAACTATAGAAAACATTTCTTGTATAGTTTGCTTTTGAAAATTTTTAGAAAGTTACTTGGGATGTTAAAAGTTGTTTTGGCTTTAATAAATCTTTTCCATAGTATTTTGTGGTCTTTTCTCAAAGGATATTAGTATTTATGGATAATGCAAATGTTAATAATGTACTTTCTGAATTATGTCTCTTCTAATTTAAGATATCTGGGTTTTCCTGCATGTAGTCAAATATTTTATCCTTTTCTTTTTTCCCCAAGCCAAAATTCAGATAGTGTTTGCCTTGACATTAGAAGTACTGTACAGGCCCTGGCCAGATAGGGCCGGTGGTTGGAGTGTCATCCCAGTACACCAAGGTTGCAGGGTCGATCTCCAGTCACATGCAAGAAGCAACCAGTGAATGCATAAACGAGTGGAGTAACAAATCAGTGTTTCTCTCAAAAATTGATTAAAAAAAATTAAAAATACTATAATAGAACATTACCACTACAAAGTGAAATGATAATTATGGGTGGGATGGCAGTGTTAGCTAAGACTATTGTGATCATATTGCGTTATGTTAAGTGTATCAAAGCAACATGTCGTACACGTTAAACTCACATGATGTTATATGTTATTTATATCTCAGTTTTGAAAAGAACAAAATGGATACCCACTTGATTCATTGTATGTAAAGTCTTTATCAGTGTAAGCCTAAATGTAGTATTTAAGCAAAGTGTTCAGTATTGTGAATTTTTTTTAAGATTTTATTTATTTATTTATTTTTTTAACATATTTTATTGATAATGCTATTACATTTGTCCTACTATCCCCCCTTCGTTCCCCTCCTCCCTGAGCACCCTCTCCCACTCCCCCTCTTTAGTTCATGTCAATGTGTCCTAAGTTCTTTAGCTTCTACATTTCCCCTTCTATTCTTGCCCTCCCCTATTTATTTATTTTTAGAGAGAGGGAAAAGGATGGAGAAAGAAAGGGAGAGAAATATCACTGTGTGGTTGCCTCTCACATGCCTCCTACTGAGGACCTGGCCCAAAACCCAGGCATGTGCCCTGACTGGGAATCGAACCAGCAACTCTTTGGTTCGCATATTTGAGGCCCCCACTCAATCCACTGAGCTACACCAGCCAGGGCCTGTATTGTGAATTTGTTTCTTTAATGTCTATATCCTTAACATGGAAATTACCACCACTGTGTCAATGTTATAGCTTTCTGTAGGTTTGATTTTTTTTTAATTACGTGTGTTTTTCAAAGGGAGTTATTTTGGTTTTCTCTCTCTTTTTTTTTTTTTTTTTTGGCAGATGGTCAGAGTGGTTGGAGGTGCCCTGCATGTCAGAACGTTTCTGCGCATGTTCCTAATACCTACACTTGTTTCTGTGGTAAGTTTTTTTGCATACATTGGAGTTTTTCTACTTCATACATTGTACTTCAGTTCCCAGTTCAGGAGGAGTGGTCTGCTGGGCATGGTTTAGAAGTTACTAGTAAAACTTCAAAGTTACAGGGACGTCATATGCATGTGGTCCATCACACAGCTAGAGCAGCTAGAGTCACAGGCCTTTGTGCTCTTGGCAGGCTGTTCTGGAGAAGCGCCTGTACATCATGCCCTCCAGGCTTGTGCTGCTTCCCAGCTGTGGAGCTGGTCTCCTTGGTCTTCGCTTTTTGACTAGAGCTGATCAGATGGCAAAGGCAGGTGTAGACTTGGGCTTCTTCTCACTTCTAGCTGTAACAGCTTTGATATTCCAGATTTCAGCAGCATGAGGAAAGAGTAGTATTGAAGTATATTTTATTTTAACCGAAGGAATCAGTCATTGATGTTTATAATAGAGATTTTCTGTAGACCAGTGTGTCTAACTCTATCCTTGTACCTTCCCTTTTTATGGAATATTTCTTCTTGTTTTTAAATATCTCAGTTCCCCTGTGTGTTAGGAAAAAACTTTCTGTGATCCAAATGCTCATTCCTGCTGCTAGCCTATTTTTTACATATCCTCTACCCACCACTTTCTTGCCTATCTTTTAACAACTAATTTTTACCTTGTGGTTATTGATTTTTCAAATTTTGTTTCTTAAGCATGTCTCCCTTCTTGAACTATTGCATTTTTGCTTCTGTCCTTGTTACCTCACTGAAACTGTATTCAGAAGTCATCAATGACGCCTTCCTGACCAAATCCAGGGCTGATTTATAAGTTCTTAATCTTTCTGGCAGCACAACAGCCCTTGACACTTTGGACTATGCCATCTTGAAATGACTAGCTCTTCCTGTTTCTCTCTGCAAACTCTCCTTATTTTTCTAACTAATTGGTTCATATTTTTCCTTTCCTATTACCTAACTAGCAGCTTTTACTAAAGCAGTCATTATCCATCAACTCTTTAACTTCTAGAGTCAGTCTCTTGGTGAATTTATTAACTATCTAGAGTGCTCTTCCCCTTCTTTTCTTTAAATCCTCTTCCACTGTATGATTTAAGATCTGACCCCAAATGTTCTCTTCCAAAGGAAGCTTCCTTTTTAAATTTTTTTTTTTATTTATTGACTTTTAGAGACAGAGGGAGAGGGGGATGGGGAGAGAAAGAAACATCCATTAGTTCCACTTATTTATACACTCATTGGTTGATTCTTGTATGTGCCCTGACCAGGCGTCACACCCATAACCTTGGCATGTTGGGCAATGCTGTAACCAACTGAGCTACCTGGCCAGGATGAAAGCTTCCTTTTCGTATTCTCTCCCATTCTGGTTACTCTTTTATTCAGAATCTGCTGGTCTTACATGTTTTATTGCCAAAATCTGAGCTCTATTAGATACTAAACTAGTATTGATTAAAGGAATGAATATTCTGGAATGTACTACTAGAAAGGTAGCATTAAACTGGAAGCAAAAGAGCAATGGAAAATTGGACAAATAGGACCAATACCAAGGCTTGATTACCTAATTTTAAAGCGCTTTTTTAAATCCTCACCCAAGGACATCCTTTCATTGCTCTTAAGGAGAGAAATATCAATGTGAGGGAGGAACATCAATTAGCCACCTCCCACACGAACCCATACCAGAGATTGTACACACCCAGACTGGGGATCAAACCCACAACCCAGTCATGTGCCCTAACTAGGAACCGAACCCACAACCCTTTGGTTACAGGATGATACTCCAACCAACTGAGCCACACCAGCCAGGGCTTAAAGGACTTTTAAACATAAAGTACCACAATGAAATTAAAGTTCTTGTTAAAGCCTTCACTGATAAAATTAGACATGAGACCTATGAAGGTAGAAGAAAGTGGGGTAAAGGTCAAGATGATCTGAATAAGGTAAAATGCTATGGAAATGCAAATAATGCCCTTATTTTACCTGATGACTTTGCCCCACTCTTCTTCCAGAAGGCCATTAATGTAATGTACTTTATTGAGAACTTATGAATGTACCAGGCACTATGAAGAAACAAAGGAATTAAGGCTATTGACTTATTCAAGCTTATAGTCTAAGAGTTAAGGCACAATTAACTTGATATTCTACTAAAAGTACAAAGTTATAGGAGATCTTTGGGGTGAGTTATGACTTCTAAACTAGGTAAAATCTTGGTGAGAGGGAAGATGTGTTGAACAGAATAGCACAAGTAGAAGCTAAAAACCAAGAAGGCTCCGAATCTATTGGGAGAACTGGTAGGCATCTCATTAGGGAGCCTAGGATCTGTGAAGGCGGAGGAGTGGGAGATGTCTGGAAAGCTGGGGCTGACTTCTTGATGCCAGGCTTAGGTGTTGAGACCTCATTTGGCTGGCCACGGGAAGCCATGGGGGGCATCTGTGTGATTCTTTATTAAACTTAATCTCATGGCAGTGAGTGAAGTATTTTTGGTACCTAAACAGCTTGGGGTCTTGCAGTAACCCAGGTGAAGAATAATAAAAGTCTACGATGGGTGTTAGAGTAGGACAGAAAGTGGGGAGTACAAGATCTCAAAGGTAAACAGAATTAATAGCAGTGACAGAGGGAGGAACCCAATGTGGTTCCAGAGTTTCATGCTTTTGGAAATGGTGATACTGAGAACATAAAAGGGCAGATCAGGAGAACCAGGTTTGGTGGGGATGGTGAGTTCAGTTTAGAGATGTTGAGGTGGAGTGTAAGACTCTCAGTCAGAGATGTTTGACCAGCAGTTGGGAGTATTGGAAGAGCAATCGGGACTTAGCGTAGATAGTCATCACGGTTGAGAGTAGTGGATGAGACCTGAGTGGGGAAGGAGTGAAAAAAGGGTCTACTGCAGGACCCTGGGCGGAAAAAAAGCAAAACATCGTTCAGAGTCAGGAAAAAGAGGTGACACCATTGAAAGATGGCTGGATAAGATCAAGTCACTGTATTGGAGCAAGAAATCTCAGAGACCAGGAAGCTTTGCCAGTAGTCTGGAGATAAGGTTCCAGCCAGGAGAGAGGCTAGAGCAGGAGCAGAGGAAGAGATGAGGAGAGATACCATAGGTAGGACAGTGAACAAGATTTGGTGATGGAGTAGAATATGGAAAGGAAAAGGGAGGATGACTAGTCGTCACGTGACTCTGAGAGTGGTGGTGTTGCTGACAGAAGTAGGGAACACTTAGGAGTGGGGGATATGAGGGAAGATGCCGACTTTGGCCATAGATGTAGGCAGTTTAAGGTGACTGAAACCCGAAGCACAGATGTTCAGCAGACAGTTGAACAAGGAGGACTGAAACAGGATTCAGGGCAATGCAGAAAATTGGCCTTTAGTTGTATTAAACTTCAAAGCATGAAAAAGATGGTTTTTTAAAAGATTTTATTTACTTATTTGTAGAGAGAGGGGAAGGGAGGGAGAAAGAGAGAGAAATATGACATGTGAGAGAAACATCAATCAGATGCCTCTCGCACGCCCTGAGCCAGGGACCTGGCCTGCAACCCAGACATGCACCCTGACCGGGAATCAAACAAGCAGCCTTTCGCTTTGCAGGATGGCTCCCAACCCACTGAGCCACCCCGGTCAGGGCATGAATAAGAGTTTTGAAAGAGACAGGCTAGAGGGAAAAGCAGAGCCCCAGGACTGGGGACAGACTGTCATTTAGGGTATACATTGTCCAAGTAAAAATGAATTCCTTTAGGGCAAGGAAGGGTCCTGTGCCTCAGTTTTACTCTTCCTGCCTCTATGCTAAGTTGATGGAAGATGTGTACTAAAGATTTGCAGAGTGACATTGGTTATAAAAATAGAGCCCTTTCATGCCTGCTTTATAGCTTTAGAAGCGGTGTGTTCTTACTATACAGGGGGCTTATGTCCTTTCCATCTCTTACTGCATCTTCCCCATTCCTCTCTTCCCTTATTCTCCCTTTCTGATCCTTACAGCAGATATTCCCATATCAATTCACGGGCCTGTTTACAGGCTTATTTTGTAGGTTTTTTTGTTGGATTAAATGTGTCCATTAGTCAAAATGACATTTTTATAAGTAAAAATGACTTTTTATCTATATCTTTTCCAGGTAATTCATAATTTAAGGTTTATCATACTCAGTGAAGCTTTTGATGAATAGCATTACATTCAACTTGTTATTTTAAGATGCGGGATAATGTGTTTGTTGAACAGATGAAAACCACACTGATGTTCCATGCTGTCTAGCTATATTGTATTATTGCATTAAAGTCTTGGATGCATTTGAAGTTTGTACCATTGACTGTTTGATCTGTTATGTTTTAGGCAAGGTAAAGAATCCTGAGTGGAGCAGAAATGAAATTCCACATAGTTGCGGTGAGGTTTGTAGAAAGAAACAGCCTGGACAGGACTGCCCACATTCCTGTAACCTGTAAGTTGGAATGCTAGATCCCTGCGGGATTCCTGATGGACACACTTTGCTCATGGCTTTGAGTCCACATATCTGGTTAGCATGTAACAGGACAGGATAAAAGGCAATGTGTTATCATTTACTGAGCCCTTACTCTGTAGGACTTAACTCACCAAATCCTTAAAACAGCCCAGTGACGGGTAGATATTTGTCATCTCCATTTTACATATGAGGTTCAGAAAGGCCAAATGTCTTGCCTGAGGTCACGGTGCTAGGACATGGTGGAGCTGGGCATTTCAAACTCAGTGCTCCTCTCACTATATTACACTGCTGGCTTCTAAAACACAGCATCTCCCACTGATACTCAGATCCAACAGAGTATATAGGACTTCTGTTTGGGGAAAGGCAATTGCGTAGGGTCCTGTTGGGTAGTGTTTTTAGGATGTGAATCCCTTCCCTGCAATAAGTAGTGAGCTTTAGAATATATCCAGTCAGCTTCTAAATAGTAAGATAAATGCACAATAATAAACAGTTGACCAGTTACAAATATATTTCTACAAACTTTGATCTCAGACCAAGGTTTACTTCCTGGGTTTGAGTCACGTAACAGTCATGTGATGTTGGACAAGTTACTTAATTTCTCTGAGCCTGTAATATAATTCTGATATGAGTGGCTTACAGAGTTCTGATTATTAAATGGAATTGGTATTACTAAGAGGCTTGGTACAGAGCCTGGCACGTGGTAAGTGGTCACAAAGATGGTAATTTTTGCTTTTATTTCCCAAATCTAAAACACATGAGAGTGTTATCTTGCATTAAAGATACTTCTGCATGGAGCAGGAGTAAATGTTGGCCCAAAGGTCTTGTGATCAAGATGTGGAGTGGTGCTGGGGAGTTGTCCGTGGGCTATTCACTGGACCAGACAGCATGGCTTGCCACCTTCTGGGCAGTCAGCCCCTCCCCTTCCTTTGGCTGCTTCCATGGGTCCTTCCTCCAAACCCAGGGACTCATCTATTTAAACTATCCCTTCCCTTAGTTGGCATTTTAAGTACACTCAGTAATAAGAAAATAATCCTTTGCACAAACTTGTTTCTCCAAAGCCTTCAGTAGAAATGGGCCCATTGGGCCATCAGAGAACATCAAATGTGATGTAGATCAGGTGATCAGCACCATATCTGAAGGGAAAGGAGGCCATAAAATTTGTTTTTTTGTGCTCTGGAAATTCTACTCTTGATTTTGGGAACTGACCTTTTACTCCTGTCAGGACCCTAGAGATTGCCGTACCCCAGCAGCACCTTCCTTTTGAAAGAAAGCTTTGCATTTCTCTAATTTATAACTTATCAGGACTGAAGCCACACTTGGCCCCTTCATCTTCCTATTTTGGGTTGTTCTCATAGATTATACAATTCTCTAGAGCAGTTCTTGACCCTGGCTAGCCAATTAGAATCATTTAGGGAGCATTTTTTAAACACCTGTGCCCAGTCTCTACCTCAGAGCAGTTGAATCAGAATTTCTGGGGGTGGGTCTGAGCATCTGCAGTTTTTAAAGCTGTCCAGGTGATTCTAAAATGTAGCCAGCGTTGTGAACCACTGCACTAAAGGTTATAAAAATTTGAATTAAGTGCGTGCTTCATGGATATTTGAAATAACCTGGAGTCATCCACTCCTGACCAACAGTTTATCAGTCTAAAGTTATTGAAATATGCAGCCATGAAAACAGTTTCACCTGAAAGGGTTGAGGCATATCATGTGAAATACAGTTATTGAATAATGATACTCATTGTAAACACACACACATACTTAAACTCGTGTTTTCTGTGGGTTTTGTCAAAATGGGTCCATCACATTGGAAGACTAGGCACTTGTTTCTTGGTTGTTTTCAGTGTTTAAAGCTCATTTAAGAATTATCAGAACTAATTGAGAAGTCACATTAAAAAATCCAAGCAGACTTTATATGCACATCTGGTTTTATCTTTTCAAGTCCTCACCCAAGGATATGTTTATTGATTTGAGAGAGAGAGAAACATCGATGTGAGAAACATCAATTGGTTGCCTCCCATATGCACCCCAACCAGGGACTGAACCCACAACCTTTTGGTGTGAGGGACAATGCTCAAACTGAGCCATCCAGCCAGGACAGGCACATCTGGTGTTGTACCAAATTCAGTTAACCTACTTGATTAGTTAGACTTGGCTTGACTGACTTTTAATTCCCAAAGGACTATGATTTGCCATTATTCAGAAAGCCCCCATTCTCAAAAAAAATAAATAAATAAAAAGCTACCATAGAAGTTCCCACAGTGTTTTAAGTAGTGGTATTTCTGAACAAAGTATGTAATTTACCAGGGTGTCTGCTTTGAAGAGGGCAGTATTTATTTGCATATGTAATTCCAGTTTGTAATTTCCTCCTTTCTGTTCAGAGACCTAATTCTGACTGTAGCATGTTGCTAAGCCCAATCTTTCCATAAGTCCCTTTCCCCTTTGCTCTCTCCCTATTTTACCAGTGTGCCTCCCCTCATGTCAGCCTTCTTTTCCCTGTTCCCATCATGAGCCCATCGTTGGGTTATTATTCCACTAACTAATGAGAAAATGTCCATACTTCTCATGGACACAGTAGACTGGAGCTGTTATTTTGCTCAGGTTCTTAAGGACTCCATTGGCTATCCTGCCAGTCACCTGAGTGGCAAGGGGTTTTCATGCCTGCACACTGCACCAAGTGGGCCAAGGCCATATTTGGAGATGTCATCTCTGACTATCAGACCCAAATAAAACCAGTATTTTGACTCGGGCTTTACTTTTCTGGCTAAATATTCTAAGATGATAGTGCTGCCAATTCTTTCTATATAAAAACATTGTTATCTTTGTTTAAATAGTTTACTCAACTTTAGACAAACACTAAAGCATTCCAAAGTCAGTTCATTTGTTGCCATATTACAGTGGGAGTCATTTGGGGCAGCTTTGTTCATGTTGCATTTACAGATATGATTTATTCATCCAAGTTTTTCTTTTTTAGTCTCTGCCATCCCGGACCTTGCCCACCCTGTCCCGCTTTTATGACTAAAACATGTGAATGTGGACGGACCAGGTAAAGTTAAAATTGTACTCTAAAAAAGACTCATTTTCCACATTGATGATTTATGTGTGAATTTCTAAAATAACAGATTAGTGGGTAAGTATAAATAGTATTTTTCTGTAAATAGTAGTTTCTTATACTGCCTCAGTCCAGTTTTGCAATCTTATAAGTGATTAAGAAGTTATATGCACAGTGCGATTACTTATTGAAAAGCCAAGGTGACAGGGATTTTTTTTCTTAACCCTCTCCTAGGTAAAAGAACCAGGAATTGAACCCAGGCCTTTATAGGTCTGGAAGACAGGAACCATTTACTTGTGGCTAGCACAATATCTGGCTTCTAGGAGGTTTTCAGTGAGTGTTGTTGAATGGAATAATAAGTGACCCCAGAGTCTGCTTTCTTTTCATTATAATACAAGTTCTCCTGCATCATCAGTGCAAGGATCACTGATAACTGCGAAGTGTCTCTGAGGACCAGTGAGACCACAGGATGACATGGGATCATGCAGATTTTCAGTAATACGGGTTTGTTTAGTGTTTACTGAACTTACAAGGGTAACAGTGTGGCCTGAGAGTCACATGCAATGGCTCTGGGTCAGAGAGGCCAGACACATCTGGGCCCTGCCACTAACTAGTTGTTGACCTTGGCACATTGCTTAGTCTTAATGAGCCTTGTTCTCTTATCATAAAGTAGAAGTGATAGTGTTTTCCTCAAGCAGTTGATGTTAGCCGTGATGCTGAGCACTGGAGACTGAGCATTGATCATCTTAACTACATAACAGTGACTTTTTTTTCAATTGATTTTTTTCTTTTTTAGAGAGAGAGAGAAACATTGATGTGCTGTTCCACTTATTTATGCATTTATTGGTTTTTTTCCTGTATGTGTCCTGACCAGGGATTGAACCTGCAACCTTGGTGTATGGTGATGATGCTCTAAGCAACTGAGCTATCTGGCCAGGGCATATAACAGTGGCTTTTTAAAACAAAATATGTAGTTGATGTAGGAGTAGGGGATAGAATAAAACTCTTCATGCAGGAGAGTAGACTCCAAGCTCTAAACCATTAACCTGGAAAGAGACCTGAAGACAATGTCTGAAAGCCCTGGCCTCTTTTCCTTCTCTAGCTGATAACTCAGCAGAATCAGGATGTTTATTAGAACAAAGCCAGAATGATTTCCCCATCCTGAATCAAAGTCATATACAGTATGTTCTTAAGTATTATAGCTGCATAAAATGCCAGAATGTCAGGTCCTTGGAGAATGCCATTGTGTTCATTCTAAGAATTTGCATTATAACTACACCTCCCTAACTCTCCCATTGACATCTATAAGTTACTATGGGAGCTCCAAGCCCTGTCCTCTCCTGCATGCTGCTTCATAGGAACTCAGAGAAGAAATTGCATGTAACAGAAATTTAGGAATAGCCTTTAGTTCCTCACTGGCTAGAAGGTAGGAGATAGAGAAAGGCAGAATGGGAAATAAAAAAAGAAAAGGAGGAAAAAGAAGAAAGTAGAGAAGGGGAGAGTAATTGAGAAAATAAGGATTAGAGAGGAAAACAAAGAAAAAGTGGGGGAAATGAGACCAAGAGAAAAGTTTAGTAGGTTTTGGGAGAGAGCTTGGACTCTAGTACTCGTTTAGCTGTCAAATAGGAACTTAATGTCCAACATTAGACTAATGCTGTCTTTACGTCTACTGTCTTCACAGGCACACGGTTCGCTGTGGTCAGGCTGTCTCAGTCCACTGTTCTAACCCATGTGAGAACGTTTTAAACTGTGGTCAGCACCACTGTGCTGAGCTGTGCCATGGGGGTCCGTGCCAGCCTTGCCGGATCATATTGAACCAAGGTAAGTGGTGAAGACACCATCCAGTAAAACTAGTGTGCTTTCCTGGAACCTTATTTATAGTTGTCTTGATGGCATCTCAAACCTGTAGTCATAAAGACTATTAGCTTTTGTACCTTGGGTAGAGAGAACTGGAGGGATATTAATGCTTAGATGGTTTTCATTATTTTATTTACATAATACCAGTGTAGGTCATTGTTTTATATAATTTGGACAGTATATTTTATTTATTTATTTGAAAGAGAAAGTGCGGGGGTGGGGGGAGAGAAAAACATTAATTGGTTGTTCCACTTACTTATGCATTCATTGTTTGATGCTTGTATGTGTATGTGCCCTGACCAGGGATTGAACCTGAAACCTTGACAAATTGGGACAAGGCTCTAAACAACTGTGCTACTTGGCCAGGGCTGGACAATAAATTTTAAAATGTCATTTAAAAGGAACTTCTTGGACAACTTTTAAAAAGTAACTACTTGAAAAGGATCCAGAAAGTTCAAAATAATCTTGAAAAAAAGTGCAAAAGTAACAGTTAAACTACCTGATTTCACGCTGGCTGGTGTGGCTCAGTGGTTGAGTGCCAGCCTGTGAATCAAAGGGTTGCTGGTTCACTTTCCAGTCAGGGCACACGCCTGGGTTGCAGGCCAGGTCCCTGGTGGCAGGCGTGTGAGAGGCAACCACACTGATGTTTCTCACCCTCCCTGTCTCCCTCCCTTCCTCTCTCTAAAAAATAAATAAATAAAATATTTTTAAAAATAAACTACCTGATTTCAAGACTTACAAAGATACAGTAGTTATGACTGCAGTTTTTGATGTAAAGATAGACTACTAGGTCAATGGAGGAAAATAGAGTGCAGAAGTAGACCCATATATGTACATTCTGTTGATTTTCAACCAGGGTGTTAAGATGATTCAATGGAAAAGGAGAATCTTTTTACAAATGTTGCTAGAACAATGAACCTGAACCCTTATCTCACTCTGTACACAAAAATTAATTCTATCAATACATGGATCATGGACTTAAATGTAAAATCCAGAAACATAAAGCTTCCAGAAGAAACTATAAGAATATTTTCATGACTTTGGGTTTAGACAAAGATATTTTGGATGAAGCAACAAAAATACTAATCATAAAAGAAAAAAATAAATTGTATTTTATCAAACCTAAACATCTCTACTCATCAAAAGGCACCATTAAGGAAATAGATAAATCACAGGTCGTATTTAAAGTACTCCTACAAATCAACAAAAAAAGATCAAGTTAAACAGTGAGCAAAAAACTTGAACAGGTGCTTTACAAAAGAAATATATATATAAATGGCCTTGGCTGGGTAGCTCAGTTGGTTGGAGCATCATCCTGATACACTAAGGTTGCAGGTTCAATACCCAGTCAGGGTACATACAAGAAACAACCAAAGAATGCATAAATAAGTGGAACAATAAATTGATGTTTCTCCCTCTCTCTCACTCTATTTCTCTAAAATCAATTTTATATATATATATATATTCATGCACATGGCTAATAAACACATGAAAGGTGCTTAACACTTTTAAACACTAGGGAAAGGTAATTTAAAACCACAATGAGTATAATAGTATAACCATTTTAGAAAACAGTCTTTGATTCCTTAAAAGGTTAAACAGAATTATTGTGAAACCCAGCAATCTCACTCCTAAGCATATACACAAAAGCAATGAGGTATGTTTATGTCCACACAAAATGTGAATGGATGTTTATAGCAGCATTATTCATAACAGTGAAAATGTGGAGACGATCCAGTTGTCTATCAACTGTTGAATGGACAAACAAAATACAGTGTGTCCATAAAATGGAATACAGATGCTCCTCAACTTATGATGCAGTTACATACCAATGACATCTTAGCCTAGCCTACCTTAAACATGCTCAAAACACTTACATTAGCCTACAGTTGGGCAGAATCTAATACAAAGCCTATTTTATAACAGCATTGAATGTCTCATGTAGTTTATCATGTATATTGATTTAACACCATAAAGTCAAAATTTGTAAGTTGAGTCATCGTAAGTCAGGACTGTTTGTATTATTCAGCCAAGAAAAGCAATAAAATATTAATATATGCTATGAAACAGATGAACCTCCAACACATTCTGCTAAGTGAAAGAAGGGAATCACAAAGGACCACTTACATGTTTCCTTTGTTTTTATGGCTGCCTCTGATCTGCAAGGATCCTGGGCTACAATGTATAGGTGCCCTATAGTGTTTTGTTTTATTTTTTTAAGATGTTATTTATTTAATTTTTGAGAGAGGGGAAGGGAGGGAGAGAAACATTGATGTGAGAGAGAAACAGCAATCAATTACCTCTTACACTCACACTGACTAGGGACCAAACCTGCAGCCCAGGCCTGTGCCCTGACTGGGGATCAAACTGGTGACCTTTCACTTGGCGGAACAATGCCCAACCCACTTAGCCTTACCAGTCAGGGCTATAGTGTTTTATTGTATTAAGTTTTACCTTAGTGTAATGCTGTTGATTTTTTTTTAGTTTTACTTATTTTTAGAGAGAAGGCAAAGGAGGGAGACAAAAAGGGAGAGAAACTTCTATTGGGTTGCCTCTCACACTGTCCCAACGAAAGACCTGGCCCAAAACCCAGCCATGTGCCCTGACTGGGTATCGAATGAGTGCCCTTTTGTTTCTCAGGCAGGTGCTCTGCCTACTACGACACCAGCCAGGGCAAGATTTATGATGGCATTTACAATAAGAAATAACCCTATGAAATGTTTTGTGGTGTGTTCTATAAGGGCTATAAGGATTTTATGTAAGGAATCATG
>CM052540.1:29697407-29760163 GCA_028533065.1 Trachops cirrhosus | reverse complement strand
ACTCCCCAGTTATTCCTCCCAGTTTATCCACACACAAATATGGGACCACCCAGTCCGCCAGCCACCACCTTGCCACATGTCCTCTCTGCGCCAGCTGCCTGTCTCCGCCCCTTCTACCAGTCTGGATGAATGTTTCTTCTTTAACTCCTTGGTTGTCAGACCTCCATACAGTTCAATTGTCTGTTAGTTCTGGTTGTTTTTTGTTTTTGAATTGGTTGTTTCCTTCCTTTGGTTGTATGAGGAGGCAAAGTATATCTAGCTACACCTCCATTTTGGCCAGAACTCCTATATGTTTATTTTATAAAGAGAAATAAAAGATAAAGTCAAAGGATTGAAATACCATTTATGTCATCTTTTAGGGATTTAACTTAGTTTGTATTTTGGGGGATGTTTTTTCATGGGCAAAATATACCTTTGCTTTTTTTTCGTTCTAAGATAACAGTGGGATTCTACTGAGTTTACTCATTTTAACTTGCATTTTTCTTTCTTCCTATAATTTAAGCCTCTCTCCTTATCAATGAATATTTATTATAAATAGATTTTTCAATGGCAGTGGAGTGTTCTGGTTCATAGATGGACCATAACTTATTCAGTCAGTCTTATGTTGCTGGACATTTAAGTTGTTTCCAGTTTTTCTCCAATGGTCTGCTGCAGACACCAGGCCTATGCTGCTTATTATCACCCATTTTTTCATATCTGTCCAGTCTAGTCACTGGCTTTACGAGGGTGTCCAACCTGCAATCTCTGGGCCGCATGCAGCCCAGGGTGGCTGTGCATGCTGCCCAACACAAAATCGTAAATTTACTTAAAACATTATGAGGGTTTTTTTGTGATTATGTGTCACAATGTATTAATGTGTGGCCCAAAACAACTCTTCTTCCAGTGTGGTGCAGAGACACCAAAAGGTTGGATACCCCTGCCCAGCACCATATCCGGCCCATCATTTCATTTACCAGGTCCCAGAGGCAAACCTGAAATTACTCAAGTCACCAGATTTGATACTTACAGAAGTTTGGCCATCTGATTCAGACTGACAAGTAGGCCCCTAGCTCTCAATTTTTAAGTTAATAGAGTAAGACAGAATGAGGTAAATTCTTTATGAAGTGAAAAGTTCCTTCCCTGGGGACCTTAGGATGGCCCTCCCAGCTTAGGCTGCAAGCCCCTGCCGTGGTGTTCACACTGGCGAAAATTAAATGCCCGAACCAATATTCACCCACTCCCTCCTTTGCACCCTTTTGCAGACGTTACGGATGAAGTCCAAATCCTGCTGGTTAATGTCCATAGTATGAACTTAAAACCATTTGTGAGTTTTATTTTTTTAGCCTGTTTTGTTCAGCATTCATTTAACTTTTCTTGAGTATTTGTTGTATATCCAGCAGGGTGTCAGCCATAAAGGGAGGTTTAGAGAAGGTGAAAAAAGAGCCCATTATCTTGAGGTTCTTATGTTCTCCTTGAGAGGAAAAGGATGGCAATTAAGTCCACCTGACACAACGAACCATGACATGAAGATGGGCCGGATAACATGGCAGCAAGCCCTCTGCGCAAGAACTAAGACATCAGGGAGTGTGAGAGAGCTCAGGGCAGGGTGTGGTCAGCTAAGGAAGGCTTTGTTGTAGGACATGAGTTGGGATGAACTACCCTATACTGGCAGCAAGGAAACTGAAAGGAGTCAGCGGAAGCGTGTTAGATGGATGAGTAACAACGAAGTCTGAGCAGAAGTGAGCAGTTGCTGTATAAGGTACGGCCAAAAGAATGACTGAGCGGAGTGGACAGGCCATGGGGCTGTGCCCCAGGGAATGGGGCAGGAAAGCTGCCTCCCTCTGTGCTTCTGGGCATGGCATGTCTGTCCGCCTCAGTTGGGTTTCTTTTTCTCACTCATGCTTATCCTCAACACTTTGACGTAAAGCCAACCACTTTTTACTTTCCTAAGACCATTTTTAAAGTACTCTAAGTTTGAAAGTTCCCTGTCCTATACCATTATGACATGTATACTAGTTAATGTGGCTTTATTTAAACACTATTCCTAATTTTACCTTTCTCCTTCTACAGTATATCATTCTTGTCATAGTGAAGAGAAGTGTCCCCCCTGTACTTTCCTAACTCAGAAGTGGTGCATGGGCAAACATGAGGTGAGTTTTCTCTCTTGTGTTCATTATTCCAGCCACAGATTTATTTTTATTGAATTATTTTGAGTTGTTAGTCTTACTGTTTCTCAAAGTTAATACTCCCAAGAAGCACAGGTTTGCTATTGACACTTTTTTCTTTTTTCTTTTTTAATTAAGGTATAGTTTGCATAAAATAAAATTTACCTTTTTAGTGTATAGGTCTGAGTTTTGACAGGATCATTCATCCATTCATGTAACCACCACCACAATCAAGAGTAGAACAGTTCATTCACCCCCCAAAAAACATTCATGTCCCTCTTCCCCACGCCTCTAGGTCCTGACAACCAATGATCTGTTGCCTGCTCTGTTAGTTTTGCCTTTTCCAGAATGTCACACAAATGAAATCATACAATCAGTAGCATTTTGATTACAAAAAGTACAATTTAGCCAGTTGGCCTTGAGAACACAGATTGTTTTCTGAGACAACTTCTAGGTTAACCAGCAAGGAGAGAGGTTACCAGCCTGGGAAAAAGTGTTACAGTGAGAGCATCCCAGGTGTGGGGGTGGGCTCTCCACCAGCAGCCGCTGTTTCTTCTCTGTATGCCCTTCTCTGTACTTCCCATCCTGACTGCTGGGCCCAAACGCCTTCCTCCAGCCTCACCTGCACCTCCACATTGCCACTGTCATGAAGGACAGGCATCCTTGTTCTTAGCCTCTAACCTATATTTGGAACTATTGACTATAGACCCTTTGAACACTTTAAAAGTTTATTTTTAAATGTGCATATTCGTGGTAGAGTTCTGCTACCCAGGAGGAAATAGTCTTACCATTCTGGTGTGTAGATTACCAGTCATGTGTGATACACACTTTTTCCTACTCTGAAGATTATACTGTTTTGTAACCTGCTCTTTTTATTTCATAACACCTTGGCCAGCATTTCTTGAAACTCTTGACATTTATGACAACATACTTTCAGTATTCTTATCTTGATAGACATATTTTTTCATTTATTTCCTGTGAGTAGTTGTCAAGTCATAGTCCTTAGTATTTATTCTTCTTTTATAAATCTTTTTTTAAGATTTCACTTACTTATTTTCAGAGAGAGGGGGGAAGGAAGAGAGAGAGAGGGAGAGAAACATCAGTTGGTTGCCTCTTGCACGCTCCCAACCAGGGACCTGGCCCCCAACCCAGGCATGTGCCCTGACTGGGAATCGAACCAGTGACCCTTTGGTCCACAGACCAGCATTCAATCCACTGAGTCACACCAGCCAGGGTTTCTTTTATAAATCTTACTTCCTCTGAGAGTAACTACTCTTAAGAATTCATGTCTTATCTTTGTGTTGATGGCTTATTCAGACTTCATTCAACAAATATTTATTGCATGCTTACTATTGGCTAGGCTAGATTCAGGTGACTCAGAAATGAACAAGACAGTTGTGTTCCCTGCCCTTGTGGAGTATAAGTACAAAGTATACAGGGGATACAAGGGGCCTCTTCCCAGGGAAGATATTTCTAGAGAAAGTAACATCCTAAAGGATAGTGAGAATATAGCCAACTCATGTGGGGAGGGGACAACAGAGGGCGCAACATGTGCAAAAATTATCCCCAGCACTCTGGGGATAGTACAGTTGGTGTTTAGTAGGTGTACAGCAGTACACTAGGTGTTTAATGGTTGGGAACTACAGTCTACTAAAATACTGGTTTCAAAGCATTACAAGCGTGTATATCCTAGACTTTGGAGGTCTCTTCAAAAGTAGAAGTTAATATGTCACTAGAGTCAAAATATATTCCTCATTTTGAGGGTTCTTGAAAGAATTTGAGTGATTATATAAAAGTAACCTTTGGTTCCACAGCAATAAAACTCCAGCATCTTTTTCCTGGAATGAGGAACTCTGGAAGGAGACAATTTCTAAGAAAAAAATGAGTCTGGAGTTACATGGCCTGTTGACTCTTAATTTTTTATGTATCAGAGCCATCTAAAGCTGTGGAGACCATGAGCCAGGAGATATGAGGGAAGCTGAGTGTTTAATTACATAAAAGAGTCCTGTAAGCAGTTTTGAAACCATGGGCCATCAGTGCCCCTATTCTAGGGGTTTGTCCATCAACTCTGCCCTAGCTGTTTGCAAAGGATGGAAAACATTGTCTGAGGATTTAAGATTATCTTTATTTATTTTTAGAGAGGGAAAGGGAGGGATAAAGAAAGGGAGAGAAACATCCATCGGTTGCCTCTTGCAGTGCCCCAGCTGGAGACCTGGTCCACAACCCAGATATACCCTGACCGGGATTCTAACCAACGACCTTTTGGTTCTCAGGCTGGTGCTCAATCTACTGAGCCACACCAGCCAGGGTGGTCATGGCATTTTTAGATATCGTATTTTTTGGACCATAAGACTCACCTAGGTTTTAGAGGAGGAAAATAGAAAAAAAAATTTTGAAGCAAAAAATGTGGTAAAATGCTTAATAACATAAAATTTCACCAATGTAAAGGTAAACAGAACTCAACAGCAGCATTAACAACCATTATTCCTCCCAAATCGGGGGGCAGGTGTGTCTTATAGTCTGAAAAATACGGTGCTCATTAGTTGTGTGGTTTCACGTGCTCATTACTCACCTTGGGAAGTTTATGTCCCAAGTCACACTTGGCTGTTATTACAGATCTTTTGGGGTTCTAACAAGCATTAAATAAGGTTCAGATTTGATTTATTTTCAAACTAATCTTTCAGACTTTGAAAATCAGCTTAATGTTTTTCAGATAAAAATAACTTTTAAAAACTGTTCTTTTTGAAAGTTTAGAAATGTTTAGATGGGAAGTTAACACTCACCCCAGAGCCCACATGGAGATGAGAATCTGATTACTTCTGTCTCTCCTAGTTGCGCAGCAACATCCCATGTCACCTGGTTGATATCTCCTGCGGATTACCCTGCAATGCTGCACTACCGTGTGGAATGCACAAGTGTCAGAGACTCTGTCACAAAGGAGAGTGTCTTGATGAGGCCTGCAAGCAGCCCTGCACCACTCCCAGAGCTGACTGTGGCCACCCATGTATGGCACCCTGCCACCTCAGCTCACCCTGCCCTGTGACTGCTTGCAAAGCCAACGTGCGTATTCCTGGCTCCAGGTGGGAGGCTTGACTGTGGTTCTGGGGCTGCTGCTAAGTTCAGAACTGCCTGCAGCAACGCCTGGGAGTGCATCCTAATCAGAGGTCTTTGGCTGCAGGGAACTGCAAGTTTAGTTGACAAGAGCAAGGTAGAATAAATTAAATAGGTTCTGTCAGCCCAGCTTGAGGTGGCCTTTTAAATATATGAGGGTCTGTTTTGTGCAAGATGTTGTGCTGGGTGCTGGGGCTACACCAGTTTACAGGAGACACATGGTCCCTTCAATTAGATGGGACAGATACTCATTAATTACTCAGATCATTATGGCTGTGGTGTCATGAAGGAGTATTACACCCTTGTAGAGGGAGCTACAAGAGTATGTGAGGAGGGGACTAACCTGGCCCCTTGAGGGCTTAAGTAAGGCCCCCTGAAGAGGTAAAAGCAGCGGAATGAGGCAGAGTTGGTTAGGCCTTGGCTGGTCCTGGGTCAGAAGTGTACCTCTGATTCAATAGCAAAAACTCCATTCTAGGCCTGTCCTCTCAGGTGGGATTAAGGACTGGAGTAGTTCCCAGAAAGGGGCATGTCAGCTACTACGTAGATAATGTGCATATGTGGTTAACTTCACCCTGGAGGGCAGCCACTCTCTCTGTTCTCTGCCAAGGTTTGATTTGAGAATCGCTTTGAAAATGAAAGCTGCCTATTCACATGGTTTCCACGTGCTGAAAGTCGCTCCATGTCAATCTTATTTCAGATTGAGCTACAGTGTGAATGTGGACGAAGAAAAGAAATCATGATTTGCTCTGAAGCATCCAGTACTTATCAAAGGTTAGTGCTACCTAAATGTTAACAATTGGTGGATCTAGGCAAAGGGTGTACATGTGTTTATTGTAGGATTCTTGCGACTTTTATAAAAGTTAGAAAGTTTTTAAAGATTTTTATTTATTTATTTTTAGAGAGATGGGGAGGGATAAAGAGAGGGAGAGAAACATCAATGTGTGGTTGTCTCTCGTGCGCCCCCTACTGGGGACCTGGCCTGCAACCCAGGCATGTACCCTGACTCGGAATTGAACTGGTAACCCTTTGGTTGTCAGGTTTTGGCACTCAATGTACTGAGCCACACCAGCCAGGGTGGAAAGATTTTAAAATAAATTTTCCTGAATTTAGTTTTTAAATGCAATGGTTAAAAAAAATGGTACTGCTGGTTAAAAGCAGTGGTACTACTTTATGTACCTTTCCTTTCTAAACTTTAATTTGTAAAGTAACCTCTTTACTTCTCCTACTCCTTCCTCTCTCTTTCCCTTTTGGTCTTATTATACCATGAGATCACACAGAAGGTGTCTTGAAGTTGCATGAATTGCTCTGATGCCTTACCACTTGTGGTGGCACAGCTAGGACCAAGTCCTGTGCTCCTCCCCTGAGGTGGGGTTTCTGACTGTCTTTGCAGCCTCTGAAATTTTTGGACCTGTGTGTTCGCACAGGAATCTGAGTACAGAGGTGGAGGTGTTAGGGATAGGTGGTTGTGTATATCTGATTGGATGCGTGATGTGCTATGGAGATACAACTTCAGGAGTATGCAGACATCAGAGTGTCTATGTTTGAATACCCCAGAGTGCCAGGCATTGGCCTGGGTGTTCAAGGAGATCCCGAGGAGTGGATTACCTCTTCTTTTCCTGTGGAGCTGGCTGCCTAGAATGCAAATGAGGAGATGTGACATAAACGTGTGAATAGTAATAGATGGGCTTTCACAGCCACACAAATTGTTGAATGGTAGATATGCCTTGAGAGGAGTCTTCTGTGTGCCTGCTATGAAGAAGTTCTTGTGAAACTGCAATACCTTATCTTCCTTTTTTTTTTTAAACACTTTAGAAGAGCTGCTATTTCCATGGCCTCTAAAATAACAGACATGCATCTTGGAGATTCAGTGGAGATCAGCAAGTTAATTACCAAGAAGGAAATTCACCAAGCCAGGTAACTTTTTAAATGTGCAATTATGCCTTCTTTCTCCTATTAGGCTTAATTTCCAAAGGGCAGGAACATTTCATTTATTTCAATCTCCCACTGTAAAGCCTTGTACACAGTGTAGGTGTTTAACAGATATTTGATATGGAGTCACACCCAATCCAATCCAGTGAATCCTACTCAGGGTATAGCTGAAACTAGAGGAGACTTTTCCAGGCCTCATTCCAGCCAGTAGCCAGAGGAAGCGAGGCGTAGATGTGTCCTGCCCGACCCACTGGAAAACAAAGAACCAGAGTGGTGGCTATGTCAACATGGGGAAGTGGGGCTGTTAGAGGGACACTGAGCATTTGGGGGGCTGAACAGGCAGGGGACACTCTGAGGCCCTTCTGAGGATTCCTAGACTTTGACAGCCCAGAGGCCTGCCCACCTTGGGAGGGACCTCATCCAGCCATCCTCTGGCCAGAAGCTGCTCTGTTTCCAGGTTGACTATCTAAGAACTTATTGCTGGATAGAAACTGTGAGACCCGTGCCCTGACTTTATTTTCATTTGCTTCTCAAGGCTGGAGTGTGATGAGGAGTGTTCAGCCTTGGAAAGGAAAAAGTAAGTAGTGTCAGCTGCTGTTTATCTAACTTTCCTTGAGCTCTGTGAAGCCAGTGGAAGGGAGCCACCCTTTAAGCAGTCACTCGGCATCTGCTCTGAGTCTTTTGTTGCTATTGGAGAGCAGGAGAAATTTGATCATCAAGAACTGAAGTGTCTAAGGATAAACCACTTAACATGATTCAACGTTTTTCTGAAACATGAGCTTATGTGGTTTGGGCATGGCGTAAACATCACATGCCACAGCATACTTATTCATGACTAAGACTTCCTGATTCCACTGGAGATAAGAGGCTTAAAGATTTTTAATGACCTTTTATGTTGAAGTGTGACATACACATACATCAGAAGTAAACTGATCAGTGAGTCATCACAAAGTAAATACAGTGTTGTTATAAGCAGCACCAGGTCAAGAAATGGAAAATTACCAGAACCCTCTCTTGTACTCCACAAAGGTGTAACCTCTATCCTGACTTCTCACACTTTAGGTTAGTAGTGCCTGTTTTTGAACTTTCCGTAAGTGATGAAATCAAATAGTTTGTATTAGTTTTGCCCGGCCGCCTTCCTTGCCTTTGTGACGCTCATTCCTGCTGTGGCATGTAGCGGCACTGTGTTAATTCTCATTCCCACGTGCTTTAGTGTGTCAGTGCATCATAATCTGTTTCTCTTCCCTACGATTCATAGACATTAATTAATCTGGGCTATTACAAATGATGCTCTGTAAGAACATTCCTATACTTGCTTTGCTGTATTCCTATGTATGAATACGTACATATGTATTCATTTCCATTGGATATAAACTTAGGAGTGGAATTGCTTATTAATAGGATATGCATGTGTTCAGCTTCAGTCAGTTCTACAAACCGTGTCCAAACGGTTGTACCAAATTACACTGTCACCAGAAGGGCCATTGTTCTCACTGCTCTGCATTTTTGTTGGCACTTGGAATCGTCAGTCTTTTTCATTTTAATCCATGCTCCTAGATGTTAGTGAGCTTTTAACTTACATTTACCTGATGACCAGTGAAGTTGAGCACCTTTTTGTATGTTTAATGGTCATTTGGGTATCATCTTTTGTGAACTGCCTATTTAATCTTTTGCATATTTTTAAATTGTGTCGTCTGGTTTTTTTTTCATATTAATTAGTAGGAGTTCTTTATATATTTTGGATGTGAGTCCTTTGTTGGTTTTAAATATTGTATTTCTCATACTTTGTGCCTTTAACTTTTCACTCTCTTCATGATGTCTTGATAAACAGAAGTTTCTGATTTTAAGGTAGTCCAGGTTATCAGTCTTTTCCTTAGTGAGTAGAGCCTTTTATGTCCTGTTTAAGAAATACTTGTCTGTCTGAGGTCATGATGTCATTCTACATTGTTGTCTAGAAGCTAAAATATTTTACCTTTCACATTTAGATCTATAATTGACCTGGACTGATTTTTTTTTAACATAGGATAAGGACAGTTTGTGATTCAGTGTTTTTCCATATAAATACTCATTTGACCAGTACCATTTATCAAGATGTCCTTTGTTCAGTACTCTGTAATACCACCTATGTGTGGGTCTATTTCTGAACTCATTCTATTCCATTGCGCTAATACCATACCATAATAATTATTGTGCAATTATAACAGTCTTTTTTTTTAGAGAGAGGAAGGGAAACATTGATGTGTGAGAGCTACATACATCAATTGCCTCTCGCATACCTCCAGCTGGGCACCTGGCCTGCAACTCAGGCATGTGTCCTTACTAGGAGTCAAACTGGTGACCTTTCAGTTTGCAGGCCAGCACTCAATCCACTGAGCCACACCAGCCAGGGCCACTTATAACAAGGCTTAATATCTACTAAGTATATCTCTTCAAACATGGTTCTTCAAGATTGTCTTGGCTATTCTTGACCTTTTGCATGTCCACTTAAATTTTAGAATTAGCTTATCAATATCCACCCCCCAAAAAACCTGCTGGGATTTTGATTGAGATGGTATTTAATTTATAGATCACTTTGAAGTATAGTTAATGTTTGTTGCCCTGGATTCACAACCTTACTAAATTTACTTCTTTCTTTTTTCTTTTTTTGAACTTTACATGGGGTTTATTATGATTGAGGGACAGCCTTTATACATTGATTTGACTCACATATCACCTGTGAGGTGAACACCTTACATTAAATACTACGGCTGGTATCATCAGTTGTGAGCCCAGTCTTCTTGGGGACTCTGCCCATGCCACTGTGGTGGTTGGGTCCCCAGAGCTCTGCCTTTGCTTTGCCTTTGTAAGTCACTGAGGTGTAAGTGTGTGGGCCCAGGGACAACAGAAAATCAGCTCCCATCCAGGCTCCCACATACACTTCAGCATCAGGTATGGTACTCACATCCAGAGCTGGTTGTAGGGCCTCCCATGCCTCAGACATGAGGGGCCCCATCGTGCCTGTGACATTGTGGAAGGACAGCTCACTGACAGGGCCCAAGTCCACTGGACCCAGGGACTGCTGGGTCACTGGAGGAGGGTTTCTAATAGTTTACAACTTCTTTTAGATTTTGCATGTATACAATCATGTCCTCTTCTAATAATACTAGTTTTATTACAATGATTATACTTTTATTTCTTTCCAGTTTTTAACTTTTTTTCTTGCCTTATTGCACTGGCTAGGGCCTCCAGTAAAATGTTGAATGAAAGGTAGTGATGATAGATATTCCTGACTTATCCCAATCTCATAGGGAAAGCTCTAAATATTTTACCAGTAAATATGTTTGCTGGATACTTCTTACCAGGTTAAGCAGCATTTATTCAATGATTAGCAGTCTTTCTGGTTCCAACAAAGATTGATTAAAAAGGATAGCCCTATAAAAATGTTAATAACTGGAACATTTAGGTGAAGGGTATATAGGAGTTTATTATCATATTCTTTTAACTTGTCTTTGAAAATTTTTTAAGATGAAAAGTTAAACAGAAACAAATGCAGACAGAGTATAGTCCTGTTTTGTGTTGAAGTTGAACTTTCAACAGCTGTTAACAGTATCTCTTTAAGTGGCTATGTGTGTAGAAGGTAATTTGATGGTTCATAGCATTGCCCACATTTCCCTTGGTTTGGCCCCTGTAGTAACTTTGTAATAACTCTTGTTCAAAAATCTTGCCCTTTAAGAACCATCAGTCACAGTTTTCTCAGCTGCAGAATGTGAACTAAGAGTCCTGAGTATTCAGAAGTGCTGTAGTGAAAACAGAGAAGGGCTCCAAAAACATGGAAATGACCTTTATGTAGTTTGAGAGATACTGTTATATAGTAGGTAGAGCCTCAGAGCTCTAGAGTCAGATTGCCTGGATTTGAAGTCTCGTTTCACAAATCACATAGCTGTGTGAGCTTAGGCAAGTCACATATCCTCTCTAAGCTTTGATTTTCTTTAAAAATTGTGAGGCCTGGCCGAGCAGCTCAATTTAGAGCATTGTCCTAATATGCCAAGGTTCCAGGTTCGATCCCAGTCAGGGCACATACAAGAAGCAACCAATAAATGCATAAATAAGTGGAACAACAAATCAATGTTTCTCTTTCCCTCCCTCCCTCCTTCCCATCTTATCTCCTCTCCCTGCCTCTCCCTGCAATATTTTTTTAAAAAATTATAGAAATGGTGACAATAATAGTACTTACCTCCCAGAGCTGTGAGAATTAAAATATTAAAACTAAGGATGAAACAGAAAGCTCTTGGCACAAGCCTGGCACACAGTAGGTGCTCAGTACCTGTCACTTATTGATTAAAACTGGCTCTCTCTTTCTGAAAGCCTTTTGAATTTCTCCTCAGTCTTAAAGCAATGATTTAAGGACTCTCACTGTATACTCTTTCTTAAATACCCACTGACCTAAGAGGAAAGAAAGAAGTGCAAATTTAAAAGAAAAATGCCATCTGAAGTTGCAAATATATACTTCATTGCTCATTGCAGATGAAAAACTGGCAGGCCAGATTTTCCCACAGATGTGTTTTATTGGTGTTTAAATTTGAATTAGTGGCTGACTAATCGAAAAATCTCCCCCTAGGAATTCTCTTGACAATTTGAAAATTAAGCTTTTCTTGAAAAATTGGAAAGTCTAGCAGTAGTAACCAGATTGTTATGTGCATTAAACTTGCAAGAGACCCCTGTCCCGGTGCAAGTGGAAATTGCACTAAGTGCTAAGCCGAATTTTATCTATCTTAAAAAAAGAAACTTCAGACATTAACTGGGTGTTGGCGCGATGCCCTAAAACTCATACCCTGTCGGTCAAAACGCAGACGGACAGCGGTGGCAGCCGTTCCGACTGTGACGACCAGGGGTCTGGGGCGCATGCCATTTGACCAGGTAGTCCCACACCTGGAAACATTTTCCAGAGAAATAATCTTAAAAGCTTTTTGCTTGAAGGTATTAATTGTGTCACTTATAACAGTGAGAAACTGGAGAACTGTTAAAGAAACTAAATGAGGAATGTTTAAGTAGATTGTGGTATATACATAATTAGAGGATTATGCAGCTATTAAAACAGTATGTGTGAAAATCAAATAGTAATATGAGAAATGCTAATCATATAATGACAGGGGAGGAGAAGATGCAAAGTTTTACATACACGGATTGCAGTGTATTTATACGGGAAGAAGTCTGAAAGGAAATGTCCTAAAATGCACTGCTTAATGTTGTTCATGAAATTCTTTATTTTCCAGACTTTCTATAATGTGATATAATTTTTATTTATTTATATTTTTTTATCTTACTTGGGGTTATGTTTATTGATTTGAGAGAGTCATCGATGTGAGAAACATTGATCTGTTGCCTCCCGCACACACCGCAACCAGGGATCAAACCTGAAACCTAAGTGTATACCCTGACGGGAAGTTGAACCCACAACCCTTTTCATGTATAGGACAACACTCCAACTAACTGAGCCACCCAGCCAAGGCATGATACTAATTTTAATATTTATAGGTCTACTTTATGTATCTGATGTTTAGGTGAAGCCTCAGAGAATGTCATTCCTCATTGACCATTTCCAGTGCTCTCAATCCCCCAGCCTGCTCTACACCAAAAAATCCAAGTCCTCAGTGTCAGCATGTAGCTTGCTCGGACTCATATAGACCTGTCTTGTTTATTTTCCTGTATAAAGATAATAACCGTATCTTGCCCCAAGTTGTTATTCTTTCCTTAATAGTCGGAGTACTGAATGAGGTTTACTGAAATGAGATCATTAAGTATAAATAACTTAGGACATGCCCTGGCTGGGTGGTTCATTTGGTTGGAGTGTCGTCCTGTACACCAAAAGGTTATGGGTTCAATTCCCGGTCAGGGCACATACCTTGGTTGTAGTTTCAGGCCCTAGTTGGGGTGTATATGGAGAGCAACCAGTCGATGTTTTTCTCTCTCTGTCTCTCTAATCAATAAACATATCCTTGAGTGAAGATTTTTAAAAAAGGAGAACTTAGGACATGGTGAGCCGTCTGTTATTGTAAGACAGTTTTCCTCCCCCACTTTTCCTTTTATTTACATACCTGTCTCTAACTTTCAGGCGGTTAGCAGAGGCCTTTCATATCAGCGATGATTCTGATCCTTTCAATGTGCGTTCTTCAGCATCAAAATTCAGTGACAGTTTGAAAGAAGATGCCAGGTATGTAACTTATTACCTGCTTTCCTAATTGCAGCTTATAAGCATGTTTAGTCTTTTAAGATGTAACGAATATGTACTCTATGATTGACCCAGCTGAAGCATATACATCTATTGCAAGAAATTACATGATATTTAATTTAAAAAATCCTTCTCTCAGTTTCACAGAACTACTCCCACGAAGAACTGACCTTGGGGGAGGAGAGGAAAGGGCCTCTAGGGTAGGCGTTTGGTTCTCTCTGGGGCTGGACTAGCCTAAATTCTCTGGCCAAATCCTACCTCTGTCCATCCAGGTCTCAGTCACATGGGTCCTCACCTGGGCAATAACAGCCCTTATTGTCCACCTGTCTCCTGGCCCTCCAATGGCTACTTCTCCTTCCGTCTTGTCCTTTCTCATTTTTGTTTTCTCTTCCTTTGTTCGGATATAGTCAGTATTCTATTACCTGACAGTTCCTGACCTCTGCAGTTTTTCTGCCCACGTTGTCCCCTGTCTGCACATCACAGGCAGGAAGGGTGGGCAGGAGGGATTTTCAAAGAACAGGAACACATGAAGTTAACTGTAGTGATTTCTCATTTCAGGAAGGACCTAAAGTTTGTCAGTGATGTTGAGAAGGAAATGGAAGCCCTTGTGGAAACCGTGAACAAGGTGGAAGCCAAAACATCCCATTGGACATGTCTCTAAGGCCAGCTTAATAAAAAGTCAATGCCCAGAACACTGTTGGTATAGAGCAGTTGTAGGAAAAAGTTCTTTTTGAGGATCCTTATATTTCCCAAAAGCCTAGCCTAAATAATATCCACAGAAGCCCTGTCCTGGTTTAGGGAAGATATCTATAGTCCAATTACATGTAAATAAAAATCCTAGCTCAGTGCCTGAGAATGGGCAAAGAAACTCAGATGGGGGGTTTCGATAGTGATAGTGGAATGGATGTGTGAAATAACTACGAGGCATGCCAGGACCTCAGGTCTCTGAGGGCTGTTGTTGGGTAAAGTTCAAAGGTCAATGACTAGACCTGAAGAGCAATGGCAGAGGCTCCCTCAGCATTCTCAACGAGACAGGGGGGCCTCTGCCCCGGAGGCAGCCGGCGCTGTTGAGGAGTAGCTTTAAGCAAATAAAAGCCTTGTAATCGGAAGCAGCCAGCTGCACAGTGACTCCCTCTTCATCAGCGGGGACTCTGAGTGAGGATGAGATGCTGCTTCAGCTTCATACATAATGAAGGGTCTCCTTCCCACCATCTGTCTTGCCCCCTTCCCTTCCTCCCTTTGTTCCCATCTCCCAGCAGGACACTAACACAAAGGAACAAACAGAATCATTGTTTCTCTCCTAATTAGGAAACCTGAGCAAATGTGTTTTTCTGCCTGTGTGTCTGTATCTGCAGATTCATGTTCAGTGCAGAACCTGCTTTTATAGAAAGTGAGGTTTTCTGGTTTCATAAGTCTTAAATTTAGTCATTTTTTTAGACTCTCACTCACCCCCCCACGTGCAGCCGCCTCAGGAGGAACCACTCCCTGTCGGTGTCAGTCTTAGTTCACTTACCCTTTGTCCCTAACCCTGGTAGCTGCTTCTGCCTGGCTCACAGGCAGGTGAAGTGCTGTTCACTGTAGGCCTCTAATACTCAGTCTCGTCTGCTGACCCAGGCTGTCGTGGTTGGGGGGAGGACCTTTGTAAGCATATGCTCTTTTCAAGGTGATTTTATCAATCATTCTCTTTACCCTTAATACAGGGAAAGAACAGTAAGAAGAGCCACTTCTTCCCTCCCATGAACAGAGACCACCGCCGGATCATCCACGACCTGGCCCAAGTGTACGGCCTAGAGAGCGTGAGCTACGACAGTGAACCAAAGCGCAACGTGGTGGTCACTGCAGTCAGGTGGGTTGATCTCGCCATCATAGGAGGGCCTGCGCAGCGGTGCAGACTGGACCCGGGAAGTCGAATCTGTCAATAGTCTCTTTCCCTACTTCCTCTACTAGAAGAATAGTTGGAAAATCGGCTTCTGGGACAGCCATTCTGAGATGAGTGAAAAGTCCACACCAGGCTGCACAGCTTCTCATCTGCCCAGATTCACATCAGTCACGGGAGGCAGCATTCCTGGGGCTGAGGGAACAGACCCTGAGGGCTTGGGTTGGGTGCCTGCCCATCGCCACTGTCCCTTTTGCCCTTCTGTCCTGGCATCATGGAAACAGGAAGAATGCTGGACTGTGACTCAAGGCATCCCCCGTAAACAGTGTTTGCCTTCAGAGGAAACTGGGACAGTAGCTTGAGAAACAGGAGGGGCAGGGGGGACCTGGGATCACCATCAGAACCTGAGAGAATAGCAAGAACTTCTCAACGAAGAAAAACCGTGTGTGAGAAAAAGCAGGTAACAGGCCCAGCAGAGGTGGGTGAAAGGGACGGGGGCTGAATGAACGTGACCGTGCCCGAGCAGAGACAGGTCATATCAAGAGAGTGAGTGCTCAGTAGCATCATAGGGCTGAAGTCACAGACAGATTTCCAGCTATCTGCCTGTTCCCACAACAGTTCTCTTTTCCGTGTTTCGTGTTCTTTTATTAGGGGGAAGTCCGTTTGTCCTCCTACCACGCTGACAGGGGTCCTTGAAAAGGAAATGCAGTCACGGCCTCCACCACCTATTCCTCATCACAGACAACAGTCAGACAAGTAAGGATTCTTCAGCTGCTTTCCAAAGGGCCCTGTCTGTTCAGAGCAGCTGGCAGGGCTGAACTGTTGGGCTGCACCAGCCATTGGTGGCCTTCTCCGGCCAGCCCTTGGGTACTGGGCTCAAATACATAAGGTTTGACTGGGTGTCAGACACATTTGTCATGCTGTGGGTCCCAGTTTGATGCTTGTTATGCCCACTCACTTCCCCTCAGGGGAGCAGTCCCTGGACATAGTTTCCGTGGTGTCGATGGAGTCCCTGGGGAGTGGGTTCAGCCGGTCACACCAGCTGATTTAGGAGCCTTGTGTGGTTCACAACAGTTACTCTGGATGAAAGTGGGATTGGAAGGGGAGCTGGCATTAAAAAGGGGGACTTTCATATTTTGCTGTAGTTCCATATGATTTGAGTCATTTTCACAACAAACACGTATTCATGATTTAAAGAGAAGAGAAAACCACATTGGCAAGCAGCAGCACGTCTGCCAGGTGTTTTCTCAGGCAGGGGCAGGGAAGGAGCACCATCCCTCCTTCCCCACCTCTCCCTTGGCAGGAGGGAAGCCGGCTGCCCTACTGTGATGAAGCAGCATTGCTGAAATTTGCTCGGAAATGATAGGGCCCCTGCTCCTGTTGTGGCCCTCCATGTGGAAGGCCTGACAGTTCCTCCTACACAAAACCTCTGGGAGGACAGGTAGGGCAGTTTACAAAGTCACCATGAGGGTCATAGCAATTGGTGTTCCCTGGGACTAGATAGAGCAGCTCAGTATTGCCCATCGGACACAGCTCCAGCAGGAGCATTGAGGGCCATTTAGCTCCGCAGTGTCGGCCCTGGTCATCCCTGGGGAGCAGGCAGCCTGGACTCCAGTCAGCTCAGGTTGCCTGTCTCCGTGGACAGTGGTCTGGGAAACGGAGTGTCAGTACCACCTGGACATAACCGTGTGTAGTCATTAGCCTGTTTATGCCATGCTGTCTTTTTTCTCCTTTGTTTGCTTTATTTTTGTATGAAACTGTATTGTGGCAAATTTTTGGAGTAAAGAAAATAGTATTAATGTAGTGAACCCCTGTGTGCCCATCATCAAATTTCAACAGTTCTCAGCTCATGCAGACCCCACTACCTTATCAAAGCCTCATAAATGATGAGTCAGCCGATCCTGAACTTTCTGAAGACCTGAATCTGTTTACCACAGAAAGAAAAGATGGATCATTCTTTCTTTGCTTTTCAGGAATCCTGGGAGCAATAACTTACAGAAAATAACCAAGGAGCCGGTAATTGACTACTTTGATGTCCAGGACTGAGAAGCTCAAGATGCGCTTAGATGAAAGAACGATTAGGTGGGGTGGAGACTCGTTTGCCAGCAGATAAATCATGCTTGTTCCCAACTTCCTGGTGGACTCACAGCCTCACATGCTGTCTTATATTGATATGTCCAAAGCATGAGTGTGTCAGAAATCCCGTCCTCTAGTCCCTCTCTATACGAAGCGTCTCTGTGCAGCCAGGTGTTGACTGCACGGTCACTGGTAACTCAGCCATGTATTTGCATAAGCTCCTTACGCTTTCCCTGTGATTGCTCGGAGGCACAGGGGAACATTGGACTTGGTTTGGACAAACCAGAATTTTAGCCTGAAACTGGCTTTATGGCACTTGGTCATAGCCTCCATTGTCCCAGTTATCCATCCTCCTCCTGAAAATGCCTGCCACATCAGACGTACCTCCCTCTCTTAATCCAGACTGATCACAGTCTTTGGAAAGGCACAAGCAAACTTCTCAGTCTGAAATACCAAACGCTGACTTGGTACATCATATCTGGAATCACGTGTTGCGTTGAACCCAGCTGTCTTACCTGAGTCTTTTGCCAAAAACTCTCATAGACCTGTCCAGCTGAACTTACTTTAGTGGTTCTCAGTACCGTTAGTTCTAGACCTAGCAGAGGGGTTGGGTGGCTTTACAGAATTCCATTTTCTGGAGTCCATGGAGCACCTCATGCCACGTCACTGAGCCTGTCGGATGACAGTCACTTTAGCCATCCGCCATGGTGGGAGAGGACATAGAGCAAGCTCCACGTGCCAGGTTTGCACTGTGGCCTCTAGGTATGACCAGTGTAGCCCCAACACCTTCTCTCTGGTTGAGAAAGAGTCTCAGGTAAACTTACCTTCCCTGTGTTGCTTTCTCCCAAGCCTGCAGCAGCCATGCGGGCTCTCCCTATCTCTGAGTGCTGGGCTTCTGTTTGAATAGTCAAAGTATGTGGACAGCCCAGTGCATATTTCAGCAACCCACTGGAGGCATTCTTCAGGCTTCTTTGAGGCAGGTGCACCACCAGTTACATTAGTTTGGCCCTCTGCATTGGCACCCCTCCAGCACAGGGGCCAAACTTCCAGCAACTTCCTTCTGTTCCAGAACAAGCCACGAGCCCCAGAGTAACAGGAGGTTCGAGAAATGACTTCACAAAACCCACACTTAATTTTCATAGAGCAGGGCCACCCTTTGGTCCTGGCCCAGACAAAGGCATCAGGTACGGCAGTGGAATAGACGACTGGAGGGAACCGATGAACTACAAAGCCGCCTTATCTGGGCCCATCCAGCACAGGGGCAATGGCTAAGAAGCCCACACGCATCTGTTACATCTTTCAGTCAGTGGTTGACTGAGAGCATCTCGGAATCAGCAGGAGGCAGGAAACATGACTTCAGATTCCAGCTCTGCCACGTAACAACTTGCCACTTGGTGGAACTGAGGTTGTCAAACTACCTTGCCACGGTGGTGGTAAGGATTAAATGAGATAACACGTAGGGGTACCTGATCTATCATAGGTATTGAAGTTTATAAAAATTATGCTTGATATCTGGAAAATATGCAAGAATCTTTTTTATCCATAATAGTAGCCAAGTAAAAGGTTAGAATGCTGAGCAGCCTTCTTCAGATGAATGCTTGTGTGCTTCCTTAGCACCAGCCTTGTACTAGGGCTGAGCATTGGGGAGCAGATGGGGCCTACTTTTTAGTTACTGATCCAGTAGGGGCCACATCCCTGAATATATATAATGGAATTGGTTGGTCTGGCACAAAGAGGTCATTAGTCCTGTTAAAAGCTGAAGAGGCGTACGAGGACTGGGTTAGCTGGTGCTTGGGGAAGAGCAACAGGAGGGAGCATTTGAGCTGAGTCTGGAGACAGCAGGCTGCTATTTGGAGGAGAGAGGCATGCCACGTGAAGGTACAGGGCGTGAGACAAGCCCGAGGGTGTGCTTTGTGGTGGGTATGAGGAAGGAAGGGATCTTCAGAGTGGACAGACAGCTGGAAGGACAAGTGATGAAGCTGGAGAGGTAGACAGGTCAGCTGGAGAGCCGTGGGGAGCCGCCAAAGGATCCTAAGTCGAGAGTGGATTTATGATCTAGAGCAGGAGCCAGCAAACTTTCCTGTAAAGAGCCAGGTAGTTATTTCAGGCTTTGTGAGTCTCTGTTGCAGCAACCAACTGCCAGTGTAGTGTGGAAGCAGCTGCAGACAACACCCAATCGAGTGAGCACAACTCTGTTCTAATAACAGTTTTATAGACACTGAATTCAGAATTTCATGTAATTTTTACGTCACAAAATACTATTTTTATTTTGCCAAACCTTTTAAAAATGTGAAAACTATTCTTACCTTGTGGGTTGTACAAAACAGCAGCAGGCTGAGTGTGGCCATGGACTTAGGTTGCCCAGGGACTGGAGGACTAACAGGTAAGAGGCCCAGCCAAGAGCTGGGAGTGACCCAAGGGAGAGGATGAGGGTAGTGGGAGTTGGTGCTGTAAAGAGGGAAGCGATTTCAGGAAATCAGGAGGCTAGGATGCCAGGGACCAGCAGAGAGCTAGCCACCCCCTCATCACCTAAGGGACCTCAGACCCGCCTCAGCAAAAAGAAGCTGCTTCTCATCCTCCAGTGAGCAGTGGCCTTGAACAAGGCTCTGTGAATGTGGACTAAAGGAAACGATACCCCTACTCCTCCACCCCGTACATGGAGGGAGCTGGTGGGCACCAGGGCTCCAGTTTGTTGCTCCCCAAGTATCAGGCGGTGTCTTCACTCCGCACTCCAGCCCCACACTTTTAAGCAGGAGTTCGTGGGGCCAGAGCTTTCCAGAGACCAAGTTCTTACCTCTGGAATTACCTCTGGCAGGGCTGACTCAACAGTGGTGCCAGCCTGGCGTACGGAGGAGGGTTATGTGTGGGACTGGAAATGAAAGCAGCCCTCCAGATTGCAGGTCTGTGAAGCGGCTCTGGATGGTGTCCTGGACAGGCCTGGGGCGGGGGAGGTGCTCAAACAGGCGGTGTTGAGATTTAGGTGGGGAGGTCTTCCCACATGCTGCCTGAAAGCCTGGACACCTGTTCATTAAGGAGGACCTACCACTGTACCACCTCTTCCAAAACTGGGGAGTGCCAGGCCAGGCTGGAGCTCCACCTCAGACCTGTCTTCTGTCACACCCATCGGGCAAATTCTCCCAAACTCCCCATATGCCCTCAGCACAAATATCTCTCATGGCTGTTCGATTTCACAATTCCCGGGGGCATTCCCTAAGCCAATCCAACCTGAGTCTACTAAGGCCCAGACAAGGAACAAGGCTCCATGGAGTCACATGTGTGTGTGCCAAGTCAGGACAGGCATCCAGGCCTTGAGTTCCCCACCTGGAGCTGCCCTAGGTCCAGAGGGGCCTGCATCCTCAGGATAAGGTGCACTGTCTTCCCCAAGCAATTGCTTGGGTGTCTGTCCCAGGGCCCAGGATGTCCTGACCCCAGGCTTCATGCTGCACACACAGCCTCCTGGGACCTGGGTGCAGAGAACCCAGCTGAACTGCTAGCATGCCCAGTGCTGCCTCAGCGCTTTCTGTGGCTGTGCAGTTTGCTTCCAGTGTCTGGGCATTGCTCTCCCATCTGTTAATGGGTAATAGTTTCTGCTCGTGCACTGTCCCAAGCCACTGGGGGGTAGCACAGTCAGGCTCTGGGGCCTGTCGCAGAACTCTTAGGGAGGTAGCTCGCTTAGCGGGGAGGAACAGCTGTCTCAGAGTTGCTCAGACAGGGGCTGGGGCTTTCAGTCACCACCCCTATACTCCACCCTCACCCACCCTGAGCTTGCCACATGGGTGAAGGAGTCAGAAGTCCCCATGTGCCCGCTGTTTCCCAAGTATCTCTTCTGAGCTCTTAGTGCGTGCCATGCACTGTGCTCATCTTTCACCACTCAAAACCCCATGAAGCAGTTATTTTCATTCCCCGTCCCCTTCACTAGTGAGGAAGCTGGTGGTTGGAGGTTAGGTCCCTAACCCCAGATTGCTCAGTTAACAACTGGGGATCTGAAACTCATATTAGGTCTCCCTCAAAACCTGTTTTCTCTCCATTACACGGTCAGAGCAGCAGCAACTCACAACTCACACTGGAGTCCCTGAGATTTCATGGCCCACGAGGTCAGGATAAGTAGGAAAGTTCATACTCTACCAATGCCGAGAACACCAGCAGCCCCCAAAGATGAATGGCCACGAGGGGGCAGTATGCTCAAACAGGAAGCCTAGGGATGGGGCTGGGGAGTGTATGCTTTGCTTCAGAAAAGCTCTTTATTTAAAACTTTTTAGAAGTGTTTATGACCATTATCTTTTAGATGTATCTATCACCTTTTCATTTTTTAAACACTTTCTCTGCTAGTTGATACAGCGTAAGCACAGGGAAGGAAGCACAAACTGTGCAGGTATCTGAAGGAAGAACATCCAGGTGGAGGGACAGCCATGGCAAAGGCTCAATGGAGGAAACGTTCCACACACCTCGAAGGAAAAGCAGAGCCATCAGGCTGCAGGAGAAAGAGGAAGGGAGAGAGTAGCAGGGGCCTCGAGGCTGCTGGAAGGCTTAAGGCAGAGGAGTGAATGTTAAGTGGTAGCTAATTTTTTGAAAGGATCACTCCAGCAGCTGTAGAGCTGATTCAGAGCAAGGGGAGAGGCTGGGAGACCAGCCAGAACACCACTGCTACAATCCAGGAGAGAGGCAACAGTGACTCAAACCCAGGGTGGTGAGAAGCGGTTGGATTCCAGATACGTTTTGCAGGTAACACCTATAGGATTTGCTGATAGCTGCAGTGTGGGGTGTGAGAGAGAGAGGAGTCAGGGATGACTTCAGAGTTTTTGGCCTGAGCAATGGGAATATGAATTGCATTCACTGAGACAGGAAAGAGTGTGGGAAGAGCAGGCTTGGCAGGGGGTGAGAATCTGTCCAGGTGGTTGTACACGGGAGTCTAAAGTCTGGAAACAGAATTGGGATGGAAATCTAGTTTGGGGAGCGCTTGGAATAGAGTGGTGTTTGGTGGCTGGTGAAATCGTGTTGGGCTGCAGGTGGTGGAAGAGAAAAGGTCCAAGGACTGTGTCCTGGGCTTTCTATCATCTGGAGGGCAGGGAGCTGAGGACAGGCCAGGAGTCCAAGCTTCCCCAGCCAGTGCTGGGGGCTGAAGCTGCAGGGAGTCTTGTGGGGTGGAGTCTGGGTTTTTCCTCCAGGTGTCCTAGGAGAGTGTGGGCTTCTCTTACCTGCCCCGAGCCATCGGAACGTCCTGAGGCCCCAGAATATTTAGACTCCAGGGTCAGGGGAGATCATGGAACTTGGCTGCCTCCCCCGTTTAACTGTCTCTCAAACATGGGTGCTCCACAGGGCTCCAGCATCTCTCCCTGAGCCACTTCATCCATCTCCAAGCCTTCAAATGCCACCTGGGCTTAAAAGCTCTCTCTAGCCCAGGCCCATGTCTTTCCCTGAGTATCCCACAAGCACCTGCCATTCAGCATGTCCAACCTCCAAACTGTTTCCTGGTGGGTCCGCACCTATCCAGTCGCCCCAGTCCTAGCACTGGGCCCCCCTCAGCTCATCTTCCCTCTAATGCCCCTTAACCTGAGCCCAGAAGCCAGGACACAGGTAGGGGAATGTGGGGCCAGGGGAGGGCAAAACATTCTTGCTGGCCTTGGCAGGGCTGTCCTAGTGACCTGTTGTGACTCCCATCTGAGGAATCCTCCTTATTGGTCAGCAGGGGTGTGGTTGAGTCCCTGGAGAACTCAAACGTGCAGCCCTAGGTTTATTGGCATCATCTGTGTGCCAGAGTAGACCTGGCTGCGAGCTGTGAGTCTCCTCTCTCAGCCTCCAACCCCACCTCTGAGCCTCCAGCCCTTTCCTTCCTCCCTCCCTTCCTTCCTGCAGTGAGACCTGCCTCTCCCCCGCCAGAGACTCCCCTCACCCTCTGCCCCAAGCCTTGGTCTCACCTCTCCCCATGCCTGGTCTCAGTTCACCCTACCCTTCTACTGTCCGACCTCGTCTTCTCCCACTCTCCCCTCCATCCTTCCATTCCAGCACCGGCCCCTCCGTGTTCCCACCTCAGGACCTTAGCTCTGGTCGCTTCCTCAGCCTGGCATGCTTCCCTCCAGGCACCCACATGGCTCACTCCTTCACCCCCTCAGGTCTTTACTCAAAGTCTTTCTCAGTGAGGCCTCTGTCTTCACACCCCGCACACTTACTATCCCTCTGCCCTGCTTTTCCTCCTTAGCATGTATCACTGACACCCCACATGTTTTGCCCAGAATGTCAGCTCCATGAGAACAAGGCCTTTCGTGTATCTTCTTTGTGCCTGTATCGGCACTGGAATGGTGTCTGGCGTGTTGTCGGCTTTCAGCCAGCGTCTGCAAAGAGAATGGAAGGGGTCTGTGCTCTCCGTGCAAACATGCTCTGTGACTGGGGTCAGGGCTCGTGTAGCCTGCTGGACGTTACGGGCAGTGGGCCTAGTGCAGGTCTGTGGCAGCGCAGTGGCCTGCAGGTGGGGGTTCTGGAGGGACCCACTGGCTGCCTGGGCGCCAAGGCCACCTCCCAGAGACATGAGGATAGCAGAGCATGAAGTAGTCAGTGAGGACAGAGGGGCACAGCCCTGGAGCCCATATCTGCCTCTCCCACCCATGACTGAGGCCTATGGCCACACTGTTCTGAAACACCAGGAATTAGAAAGGATGCCCTCTTAGTGTTCACAGAGCCACTGGGGCTGAGAAAGAGGACGAGACAGGCTTGTTCAGGGTGACAGAGGAAAGCAGCTGGCTGGGACCTCCAGCTGTGGGTCCTTCCCTGGTCACTCCCAGGCCTGGTTCCCTGGCCAAGCTCTCCCGACCATGGAATTCAGGCATGCTCAAACCTCTCCCCTTTCTCCCTGGACCCCTGTAACCTCAGCAGTCCCAACCCTCCATCTTCCCACCCCCTGTTCTCATGCTACAGCTATTTCTTCTTCTTTTTAAATATGTGATGCCTACAAGTGTATATCACAGTTAAATGTTATAAAGCACAATCCTATAACAAACCCATAAATTTTTCCCCAAAACCAGAAAATTATGAATAGCTTGCACCACCCCCATGCTCCTCCCGTCTCATCTCCCGTTTCTGTGACCTTATATCTCTAGAAGAATCATCTTTGCTTTTTTTAAACAGGTAATCATGTTCATATTATCACTTCTACAAATACTAAAAAGGTTTATAAATCATAACTACAGTGGTAGCAGTTCACACATTTGATATGCTTTCACACAAGGAGTCAGTAAACAACAATAAACATAATTTGCCCTTTTCAAAAAAGAAGAACGGACTTTTTTGAGAGGACGTTTATTAAAGCTGGGGACAGTGAGACAAGGAAGGGCCGAGGACGGGAGCAGCAACAGCAGAGGCGTCGGGCAGGGCCACTTTGGCTCTTCAGAAACGCTATGAAAAAGCAGTGGGCCTGCTGTCCGCTCACTGGGAAGTCAGAGAAAGGGGGCCCTGGGGACAGGCTCAGGGGTTGGCCGGGGACGAGCTGCTGCCGCCCGCTGCTCCCCTGGTCGCAAGTCTCCAGTCTCCTGGGATCACTGTGGGGGAAGAGGGGAAGGGAAAGAGTTCCCGGGAGGGAGAGTGTGCCCTTATTTATTTGTTTTTACATGGTTTTATCACATCTGTTTGCCCAAAGAATATATTACCTTTCTGCTTGTTTGTCAACAGTGTACCTGGTGTCCTACTGTGCACAGTCTCCCGCGTTGCTTTTTATGCCTCCAGCCTTTTCTGTGTTGTGGCAGGTAGCCGCGGCGCCTTAGCTTTTACTGAGGTAGCAGCTCTGCTGTATGCGACTGCACCGCGATGTAAGCCTTTATTCCCACGTAGCCGGACACTTGGGTCGTTTCCAGTGCCCCCTGACCATCCACTCTGTGCCCCCTCCTCCACCAAACCTCTTGGGGTGCCTACTGCACACCTCAGAGCCACCTCCCAGCGGTGCTGCCAGGGCCCTGCTCGCTGACCCCCCTTACACTGTCCCATGGCCCCGCTACAGCCGCAGAGCCACAGCTTTTCAGTCTCTGCCTCCAGCTCTTCCCGGAACTGCAGACTCTACAGATGGCGTAATTGTTCACTGAGCACTTATCTGCGCCAAGCCCTGTTCTCAGCAACATGCGTGTTTTATTTCATTGAATAGTCACAGCAACACAAATGGCAGGAAATTTTACAAATGAGAAAAATGAAGCCCAGAGAGGTTGAGGAACTTGCCCAGGACTACACACCTCTTGCCCTCCACGTCCGACAGACAACCCAAGCTCAATATGCCTGCAATACAACTTATCTCCCTTTCCAAACCAGTTCCTCTCCCAAGCTCTGCTCTCGGTGGGGATGCCTCCAGTGTCCCAGGCCCGAGCCAGAAACTGGAAGTCGGGCCTGACTCCTGCCTCATGGTCACCTACTCCTTCATTCAATCCAGCCCAGGTCCTGCGGGTTTTACCCGCCAGGACTGACCCATTAAGGTGCCCTGCTGCTGCTCCAGGATTACTGCCTCCCACCACACTCCCTTGGAGGCTCCAGTCTCCTCCTTTTCCACCAGCCTCCACAAAACAGCTCAGGTGGGCTTTCTAAATCTCCTCCCACCGTGTTCCCACCCCCAGAAAAATGCCAGCCGCCTCTGCCTCCTGTCCCCTCAAACCGCTGTAACTGTAAAATGCAGTGCCCGGCCCCAGAAAGTATACCCCTAGCCCCAACTCCTCTCTGTCTCCTCTTGGCCTCTGCTTCAAGGTATGAGCCCCACAGCCTCCATGTGGCCCCTCTCCACCACTTAGGTTTTCCTCCTGTCTCTAAACTGTGTTCCTCGAAGGCGGAGACCCAGCCTCATCCACTGCAGCAATTCCTATGCTGCCTTCTGAATCCCAGAAAGCAGGATGATTTGTGCCTGGCCCCAGAGCCGGGGGATCCTGGCTGCCTGCCCTCCACCCAGCCTCTGGGCCTTTCCCACTGAGCTCCATGAGGCCATTTCCTGGCTCTACATCTTTTAGAAGGATTTCCCTCTGCATCTTCCTTTCTAACTCTGGAATTTCTCAGTGTGGAAGAGCTCTGGCACCAGGAAGAAAGAGAAGTGTCTAGTCCCCTACATACTTTCAGTCTATCTACATCTGACGTGCTCAAGGGTGGGGGCAATTTTTGCTCCCAAGGGAGAGAAAATTGAATCTTGAAAGGGGAAATGAAAAAGATCTTACTATTCTTGTATGAAGCACAAATACACATAAAGTATGTATACAGATATATAGTATATCTGTGGTATTAAAATATGTGATTAAGAAAAAAACATCTAAAAGTCTTCTGAGGTGGCACAATAATGAAAAAAAAAACCTCTTACCTACATGCTTGGACCTGGGACCTGGTCTAGTCTGGTGCAAAGACTGGCCAGAACTGAGGGAGGGTCTCAAGTCCTATCTCAGGGCAGCTCAGGGTATCCCCAGAGCTGACCGGCCACCAGCTAGCTATTGTCCTTTCCCCAAACCATCCCTTTCCTACCCTATGCCTGGAAGTCCACTGCTCTGTGCCTGGCATCTTTTTAATCTCCTGTTCCTCTTGTTGGCCCTTCTCCATGCTCCCCTAGGGGCGCCCCAGCTCCCAGGACGGGAGGGAGTTGGAGGCCTCTTGTCTTCAAGCTCCAGCTTTGGGCGGTAGCACTCCTGGAAGAATCCAGGAGGGAAGCCCACCCATAGGAGGCACCCAGGAAGCGAGGATGCCACTGTGGGACAAGGCTTTTTTTATTGGGGTGGAGATGGAGTCACAGAAAAACCTTACTTAGAATTGCTGTATTCGGATGGAGTCACTTAAGGGCGGAATGGACCGGGCTGAAGGTCTGCTGGGGGCAGACACAGAGACAGTGGTGAGGGGAGACACAGAGCCAGAGGTCAGGGAAGAGATTTCTGTTTGGTGAGGCACGGCCTTGGGCAACACAGGTATTCTGTGGTCTTCACTCCCCATGTGGCTCTCCAATATCTGGGGCTCCCGTGGAATGATGCAGCCAATGAAGACCAAGTAGATGATGCCACCTAGGTAAGCACCCAGGATTGGTGCCACCACTGGTACCCACCACCAGTCCCTGGCCCTGCAGACAAGAGGCAGAGGCCTGGTAAGGGGGCCGAAGGGGGCCGATGGAACCTGCATCCACCTCATGCACTTGAGACTAGTAAGTGAGCTGCACCCTGGCCCTGGAGTGCCCCCTGAGGCTGGGGCCCTGTCAGCTTCATCCTGATTCAGGGACGGGGCAGATCTGGGGCAGGGTTTACCTTCAGTCCAGGAGCAGGATCCGTGCTGGTCATAGGGAATGTCGGGCCCCACTCCTGCCTCCCCAGGCAACCTGGCAGCTCTGAAGGACTCTCCAGCGATGCTTTTCCCATCACCCCTCCCCCCACACGCAGGGAACTCATAGAAAATCTGACGGAACGGGCTGGGCAGGGCAGTACCTGAAGACCTGTGTCCCCCAGCCAGCAAGAAAGGTGAAGAAACGGGGAGGCAGGTCCCGGGATGGGTTGATGGCGTATCCTGAGTTCATGCCCAGAGACACTCCAATGATGACAATAAGGATGCCAATCACCAGGGCCTGTGTCCCTTGCAGTGCTGGGTTGTTCTCATTGTCCGTGATGGCAAAGAGACACAGCTGGAGCATCCCTGTAACTATCACCTGGAGAGCAGATGACATGGCAGCCGCCCAGGGCTCCTAGCAAAGCCACAGGGCCTTGGCAGTGCCCCTAGTCCAAACCCACAGACAGAGACGTGTCTTGGTACAGTTCCCACCAGGGTTCTTTTCCTCTCTATGGTGAGGGGCTGCCTGCTGGTCCCTTCCCGAGATGGGGAGGGTAAGAGGGGGGGTCAACCACCCTGAACCACTGACCTCATCCAGGAAGCCACGCCATAATGTCATGTGGTCAGGAAGATACGTGGCAAAAATGTTAGCAGTGGCAATCGGGCCGGTCACTGTCAGATGTCCACCTGAGAAGTCGATAATGGCTCCTGGGGAGGCACAGACTGAGTGTCAGCCTGTCCCTAGCTCAACCCCACTGGAGTCCCAGAAATCAGGTTGTAGGATGGAGGGATGGGGAGCAACTCCAGCTCTTTGCTCTCCCAGATGTTTTCACGGGCCAGGACACCGAGATCGTATCTTCCCACACTTCTGAGGAGGAGGCTGAGCCCAGAAGCAGACAACCCAAGGAGGACACTCACCGTAGAAGAGGCAGTAGATGGTGGCAGCAGCCAGGAAGGAACCCATAAACTGACCCAGTACGTACACAGGAAACTTCTTCCAGGCCATGCGGCCTAGTGCACAGCTGGTGAAGGTTATAGCCGCATTCATGTGGGCCCCTGCGGGGAGGGCGAGCATGTCACAACATGAGAGCAGAAACCAACAGTGGCAAATAATATTGACAACAGCAACAATAATAATGAAGCAAGCGTTTATGCACTGCATTCTCCTTTATTCCTCACAAGGACCCACTGAGGCAGGGACCACTGTCTCCATTTGACCATTAAGGAAAGTGAGGAGCAGAGAAGTCAAACAGCCTAAGTTGACCCAACTAGTAAAAATGGTGGGTGAAGGAGGCCCACGAAGAGTCTGGGCAAGACAGAGGAAAGGGGTTTAGGGTGCTCTCCCTCCAGGCGGACAGGGACAGGGAGGTGCTGGCTGAGTGGGAGAAGGGGCTGGCTGGAGGGGGGTGGGGGGGAACCTGGAGGGGAATCCCGGCCTTGCCGGTCAGGTGGGGCGCAGGCTCACTCACCAGAGACTTTCCCTGCCACGTGCACTCCCATGGTGACTCCGAAGCCAAAACCCAAGTTGACACCGAGGTAGCTCCCAAGTTTTTCTCCTAGAACATTATGGGCCACGGCGCCAAGGCCAAACACCTGCGAGGGAGGGCACTGAGGGACTGCCTGCCCAGAGCCCTGGCCTCAGCAGAGGGCTCAGAGCTCAGTTCCAGCTCCTCACCCTCACACCCTGGGCCCCCCCAAATTGTCCTCCGAGACCCTCTGCCACACCCTCTTCCTCCACAGACTTTCCTCCTCATGACCCTCCCCCCTGCCCCTGTCAAGGCCTCTAAGACCTGACCAGTGAGAGCTGGGGGGCTGGGGGAGGTGCAAAAGGAACCAGGGTGGGGCAGCAAAGTCAGGGGCTCTTACAAACCCATCTGGGCCCCCGGACCCCGAGTCCACCTGAAGTTCAGGGGAGGGGTCAGGGTTTCAAGGAGGGTATGGCTGGTGTGGATGGAACCCCTCAGAGCACCTCACTCTGCAGCCTAATCTGAAGGAAGTTTCCTCAGGGGATCTCCAGACTTCACACCACAGCCCCCATCCACAACCCCCGCCCCCACACTCATCAGCCCTGGAAGCCAGAGGGATTCTACTGCTCTTGCCCTCAGCAACATTCCCATGGCCCTCAGGTGTCATTCTAGCCCTTGCCCATCCCTAATTGCTGGATCTCCTCAGGTGACACCCTTCACAGGGAGATTAGAGGCCTGAAGCTGGGCCCTCACCCAAACTCCTGCAGCCACCCACCTGAATCCATATCAGCCTATCCCTTCAGCTCTGGTGCCTGCACCCAGCCTCTCCCTCCCTCTGCAGAGGCCTCCCTCTTGCCTGTATCTTCCATGCTCCCCTGGCTCCCACAGACTCAGGTCTCTTCCTTCCTAAAAGTAAAGCTTGCCACCTCAGCCCAGCCTCTCTCTGTCCTCCTGCAGCGTCTGGGACGCCCCCTCCACGTCAGCCAGGCTCCAGGAAAGAACCCACTTATCGGTTCCTTTATTCCTTCCCTTGCTCTCCCTCTTCCACCTGGCTTCTGCTCCCACATCTCACCAACAAAGCTCTCTCTGAGGGCTCACCCTTCTGGTTCCCCAAAGGCCTCTTCACACATTGTCTTACTTGACTTTGCTGACTTTGACCCTCTTAACCACTCTGTGCTCCTGGAGAGTCCCTCCTGTTGGCCTCCACGGCATCTCTCTCTCCTGGTTTTCCTCTTACCTCCTAGCCTCTCGCTCTCTGCAGTTCCTTCCCACATCTTTTTCCCTCATCTGCCTCATAAATATGGATGATCCCAGGGCTCCATCCCTGGCCCTTTCACATCTCACCCCAGCCACTCTTCTTGGGTCTTCTCACCAGGTCTATGGCTTCAGATAAGTCTACTGCGCTAACGTTCCCCAAACCTCCACCTGGGAGCCAGATCCCTATTTCCAGAACCCACTGGAAGTCTGGGTGTTCCACAGGCATCTCAGGCTCTATGTTGAAAGCTCACCATCTCAGAAAATGTGATCCTCATCCTATGTTTCCATTCCCATTGGCCAAACCAGAAACTTGGATGTCAAAATGAGAGCTTTCTCTCCCTCCACCCCACACCCAATCAGTTCTGCTTACATTATGCCCAGATCTTACTCAGTCTCCTCCTTGTAGCAAGAGTGGCCTCTCTAACACAGAGATCTGATCATGTCTACCCCTCATTCCAGCCTTCTCTGGCTCCCCTTCATTTCTAGGACCAAGTCCAAATTCAGGAGGCTACCATTCAAGACCCAGGGTAATTTCTGTCTCTCGGTTTCGTATCTGCTCCAGCATTCTCTATATTCAGCAATAGTATTCCTTCTAAATAATAATAACAATTTATGGAGAACTTACTGTGTGGTGGGCACTGATAAAAGTTACATCTGCCACTTCCTTTAACCCCTCCACCAACATATGCATCAGGCATTTGTAATCTCCCCACTTGACAGATGCGCAATCCAAGGCTTAGAGCAGTGGAGTGGCTGGTTCAAAGTACACGGCCTGCACGTGGTACGCCGTGATTTGAGCCCAGGCAGTCACCTGCGCCAGACGGCTTCAGACCAAACAACCACTGCCTGCCGCATGTCTGGTTTTCTCACACATCTGTGTTTTCCCTGTCTGGAATACCTGATCCTAAACCCTGAAAATGTGACACTCTACTTTAAGGCCACGCTCAGAAGGCACCTCCTTTGAAAAGCCCATGTGTTTTGGACATGTCGACTCTGAGGGGCCTCTAGGACTCCAGACTGCCGGAAATCAGAGTCTAGATTTGTATCATCCAATATGATGGCCACTGGCCACAGGTGGCTACTGTGTACTTGGAATGTGGCTAGTCCTAATTAAGATCTGCGCCTTTTTTTTTTTTACCCTCACCTGAGGACATGCTCACTGATTTTTTAGAGAGAAGAGAAGGGAGGGAAAGAAACATCTATTGGCTACCTTTTGAATGCACCCTGACGGGAGACCTAACCCACAACCTAGGTATGTGCCCTGACCAGGAACCAAACCCACAACCTTTCAGTTTACAGGACAATGCTCTAACCAGCTGAGCCACACCAGCCAGGGCAACATCTGCTCTAAGTGTAAGGACAAGCCAGATTTCAAAAACTTAGTAGGGCTGGGTATCTCACTGGGTTAGAGTGTTGTCCCAATATGCCAAGGTTATGGATTCAATCCCCAATCAGAGCACATAAAACAATCAACCAATGAATCATAACTAAGTGGAACAACCAATTGATATCTCTCTGTCTCTAAAGTAAATCAATTGTAAAAAAAGACTTAGTAGGAAAAGGAAAATGTAGGATCTTATAAATAATTATATATTTATTGCATGTTGCACTGGTAATATCTGGGCAATGTGGGTTAAATATAACAATTATGAAAATTAGCTTCATCTATCACTTTTTACCTTTTTAATGTGGCTACCAGAACATTTTAAATTATATATGTAGCTCATACTGTTTTTCCCGTGGACAGTTCCTATCTGGAGTTTTTGGAAAAGAAAACCTGGAGAATTGTGACAGGAGGGCCACCTCTCAAGCCGTCGTGGAGGACGAAGGCAGGTGAGAGGACGCAGGGTGAAAGGGCGCTGAGGGCTGAACCGAGAGCTGCACCTCAGCCCTCACAGGTAGGTGTCAGAAACCCCAGCTGGAGCGGGTGCTGGAACGAGAGAAGAACAGAGAGAACGTGTCCTGGACACCAGGGAGAAATGGAGTTTCCCAAGGAGCGTGTGTGATCAGTCATGTGCAGCCTGTGGGTCTAATGCATGAAGGCCTAGAAAGCACCCCTTTGGATGTTACAGTCCAGCCGTCGTTAGTAATGTGGCGAGCACTGTGTCGTCAGGCCATGGGAACAGCATCAGGTCCTAGAGACTGAGAGGTGAGGAGGCAGTGAGGAAGAGTTGAAGGGCTCCACTGTAGACCTCCCTTTGTGAACCTGCCTGAGAAGGGAGGGAGTGACATTGTGAAAGATGAAGGGGCTCATGGGATGAAGGGAGGGATGTTTTGTTCTGCGTTGTGCTGTTTTAAGTAGAGAGACTTTGGTAAGTTAAGAGTGAAAAAATGTCCCGGCCGGGTGGCTCAGCTGGTTGGAGCATTGTCCCATGCACCAAAGGGTTGCATGATCCCCCCATCAAGGCACATACCTAGATTGTGGGTTTGATCCCCGGTCTGGGTGCATTGCAGAGGCAACCAATTGATGTTTGTTTTTTCTTTCTCTTTCTCTTTTTCTTTCTCTTTCTCTCTCTCTTTCTCTTTCTTTCTCTTTCTCTCTCTCTTTCCCTCCCTCCCCCCTCCCTCTCCTTCCCTTCCTCTCTCTTTAAAATCAATAAACAGCACTGACTGGTACTGGGTTGAGCATCGTCCTGCAAACCAAAAAGTCACTGGTTCAATTCCCAGTCAGGGCACATGCCTGGGTTATGGGCCAGGTCACAGTTTGGGGGTATGCGTCTCTCACATCAATGTTTCTCTCCCTCTCTTTCTCCCTCCCTTCCCCTCTCTCTAAAAATAAATAAATAAAATCTTTGAAATAAATGAATAAATAAATAAAATCAATAATCATATCCCTAGGTGAGGATTAGAAAAAAAGATTGAGAGAGGAAGAAGCTGGAGAGAGAGAAAAGGATGGAGCAAAGTACCCCAGTAGAGTGAGGGGTGGGACGGGCGCAGGGGTGCAGGACCCTCCAGGACAGAGGGAGGGGCCCTGCCCCATTTTGTGCATGCACAGGTAGGTGCATTCTGGTGGTGAAAGTGCCTGGTGGGTAAGGAGCCAGACAGCCAGACACAGGAAGCGTGCCCGATGGTTTTCTCTGTCAAGCTGGCAAGGAAGACATCTGCTGATTAAAGGACAGGCAGAGTACAGAGCAGCTTTGGAGAAGTCTGAGGAAAAGTGAAACAGCCCAGGAGAGTAGGGCAGAGGGAGTGAGCAGGGGCCCACTGGGTTCCTCAAGAGCCCCAGGACAGGTGCAGAGGGGCCCAGAGGTGGGCCAGCTTAGGGTCAAGGGTAGGATGAGGCAGGAGAGGACAGAAGCAGATGGGGTGTAGGAGTGGGGAGTGAGGCCAGGACAGGCTGACAGGTTTGGGGGGTGTCAGGGGGTACAGGGAGTGGAGCCAGCATGGAGGATCTAAAGAACAAGGGTCCTTATTTCCGAGAAGGAGCTCGGAACCATTTGCTAAAAATAATGAATGAGTGAATAAACCCCACATGATCTCCTGTGGCGTGGTTGCCAACTGGCAGTTCAGAGGCCTAATGCATCCAGCACATGTGTTTTGTTTGGATAACTTGGGTGTGTTTATTTATTTACTTATTTTTAGAGAGAGGGGAAGGGAAGGAGAAAGGGAGGAAGAGAAACATCAATGTTCGAGAGATACATCGATCAGTTGCTCACATGCCCTGGCCGGCAACCGAGGAATGGGCCCTGACTGGGAATCGAACCGACAGCCTTTCCGTTCACAGGCTGGTGCTCAGTCCACTGAGCCACAACAACCAGAGCTGGATAACTCAGTTTTGACAATCAGTTTCAGCTTCTCTTGAGAAATCAGAAGCCCGGGTAATGCTGGCCTGCATTCCGGCCTGCAAGGCAACCGCTGGAATAGCAGCAGCTGCGTCCTCGCACAGGTGGGCAGTGTTAACCACAGGCCTCGCCACTCTGCACTGCTCTCTCTGGCCTCCAGAGCGTGAGAGTTTGCAACCCCTGCCCTACCATTTGGTTCATGTCTACAGCTGACTTTTCATAGCCCCAATGGCCCAGCCCCTCCCCTTCCTGGCCAGTAAATGTGGCCCAGCCTGTCCGAGTCCCTCCAACAGCCACAAGACCAGCCCTAGGGACAATACCCCCAGAGTTGCAGAGTGGAATTGAGTAGAACTGTCCATTTCCCTCATCCTGGCTGCAGTAAAGGGAGCCCAAGGTCACACTTGCTTTTCTAGGAAAACCTTCACCCTGGTGACTCACTGTCCTTCCTAATCAACTTGGCACAGGCCCAGCAACTAAAAATAACAATACAATGTCCTATATGAGCTTAAACCTCCCAAAGTTCTTTTACATATGTTACCTTTTTTTTTTAAGAGAGAAAGGAAGAGGAGAGAGAGAGAGAGAGAAACGCTGATTTGTTGTTCCACCTATCCATGCACTCACTGGTTGCTTCTCATATGTGCCCTGACCAGGGATCAAACCCACAAACCTCGTGTATCAGGACAATGTTCTAACCAACTGAGTTATCTGGCCAGAGCCATGTGTTACTTCTTTTTAATTCTCACAGCAAATCTGAATGGCAAATGTTTGTGCTCCCACTATACAGGTGGGAAAACCAGGCCCCAAGTGAGGTCTTGGGTGACCTATGGGCTGAAAGTGAGGGCGTTACCTCAGCTGGGGGACAGTTAACAAGCCAGGGTGCTAGAAACCCTGCCTGAGCTAAGCTAAGGGACAGAGCATAGAGACTAAAGGTCAAGACTGTGATATTAGACTGCACTGGGTTTAATCTTAACTTAAAATGTGACCTTGGGCAACTAACAGTCTCGTGGAGACTCGGTTTCCCCATCTGGGAAATGGGAATAATAATAATAGACACAGGACTGTTGTGGGGGTTTGGGAAGATGCTGCATGTAAGGGGCTTGGTTTAGCATCGGCGCCTCGTATGCAGTAGGTGCTCAATAATAATCTTGATAAAATGAAGAGGAATGCAGACATGGGCAGGCATCAATGTACATGGGTGGTACCTGTTTTCCCTAAGAGCTCTCCAAGGAGGCACCCTCCTGCCTCCTTGGTTCCAAGGTTTAACAGCCCTCACGAGGCAGGAATGTAATAAATGAATTACTTTGCCCTGGATTAAGACACGGCAGAATCTAGTGCTGTCTTTATAGCTCAGGAGCCAAGCAGGAGGGTGAGTAATGGGGGTGGGGGAAAGGGTGGGAGGCAGGGAGGGGAGGGCAGCTAAGAGCCCTTGTCCTAATGACCAGAGACCAACACACGTGTCCTGCTTGTGAACCGGTGTCGGACTCGACCAGCTTCACACAAGCCTGCCAGCTTGATGTTAGTGTCATGTTCACTAACGAGGAAGCTAAACTTCTGAACAGTGGAGATACTTATGGAAGATCACACAGGTAGGCGATAGCAGAGCCAGCAGCCAAACCCAGCTTCAAAGCCCACAAAGGCCCCATTTAACACACTTTATAACTGAGAAGATAGGCTCTGGGCCATGGAGAGATCTGCCCAGCACCAGCTGGTGACTCGGCGGCAGGATCAGGATAAGAACCCACATATCCAGAGTCCCTTGGGCTCTGTAGGTCCCATCATCTCCTACCCTGTGGCTCAACACACACACAACCAGCTATACTCATACTCTCGCGCACACACAACCACACACACTGCCTCTCTCCCCCACTTCCTCTGGCGTGCTCCTGACTGCCTTTACTTCTCTGCCCAGAGGCTGCTCCTTTCTTTCAGGGACCTGGATCCTCCATAAGGTGCAAACAAGCATGGTACCGCTTAGGGGCCGAGGCCGGCTGGGGAAGGTGGCTGGGCTGAAGCGGTTCAAGAGAGGGAGTTCCGAAGAAACCACCTCCTGCTTGCGATCTTCTTTCCCATCATCCACTAAAAGAGCCCTTGCCAAGTCCCCAGTGGCTTCCATTTCGTCAATCCCCATGGACCCTTGTCACTTCTTACCTTTTCAGGCTGGCTGCAGCCTCCCAGGCTGCTGACCGCTCCTGTGAATCACCCCCCACACTTCTATAACCTGGTCTCCGCCCACCTCTCTGGCCAACACTTCTCAGGCCACTTTGTGTGCCTCTCTTCGCTCTCCAGGGCTCTGTTCTCAACTGGTTCTCTTTCCCTATGCACTCTCACTGAACGGCTTTGATACCCACCGTCCACATTCTCATGAATTCTATACTTCCAGCCCAAGCCACTCTCCTGAGCTTGAGACTTCCGCATCAAACCACCTCCGAGATTTCTTCCCTGGCACCACACCCGATCACGTCCAAACTGACATTACCTCTCGCCCTGCTCCGGACGCCGGGCTCAGAATGGCCCCCTTGGCACTTACCCCACATCTATGGCTTATAAAACCTTCACTCCATCTTCTACGCCTGCCTCAAACATGTGGTTTCTTCTCCTTCTCTGGACCATTCACCACCCTCTCTCTATCCTAGGTTTTTGCAAGTCTCTTAACTTGTTCCCCTCCCCCTGGCCTTTCCCATTCTGCTGAGACTCCACACAACAGCCAGGATTTCCTTCTAAAATCCAAATCTGACCACATCATTCCCCTGTGTGTAAACTTTCAGTGTCTCAGGATTGATTCTCAAAACCTGTCACTAAACCTTCTCTCCAATCTCTTTCCTCTTGGTGTCCTGTCTCCCTTGGTTTCCAGCCACGCCTCCTGACACCCCCTCCCAACCCATAATTTTGTTCTTCCCCCACATATTATAAGCCCTTTATGTCCCAGAAAGACTGGGTGAGACAGACAGAGCTCTCTTCTTACTTTCCTATGCTTTACCCTCAGCCTCCCAGCTCAGAGACTGAGGCATGGACAATGGGACCCAGGGAGCCAGCGTGGGGAGGGGGTCATGGGTTGACCTTACTGAGCCTCATCCTTTTGAAGTCCTGGCGCTCACGCCCCTTCCTCTGAGCCCACCCACCCTGTGCCACCCACTCACCATCATGACGTACGTGCTCATGAGCTCAGCCAGGAACTCTCGCACCATCTCCTTCTGTAGTACTTTTTGCACCTTCATCATCATGGGCGGCGGGATCATCTTGGGGCTGCGGGTGGACCTGAAGCAGCAGCCGCAGCCCATGGGCAGCCATGAGACTCAAGTGCACTTGCTACCCATCGGTCCCTCAACTCATGGCCGAGTTAATGTGTAACTCAGCAGCCTATCCACACACACCCTCTGTTGCCCAGGGCTACTGGGACAGTTGAGACCAGAGACAACTGAGTGTCACAAGGATATGGAGAGGGACAGGAGGTAGATGGCCAGGTCGTGCCCCTTCTTCCTTCTGGTGGGAACTAGACCACTGGGAAGGGCACATCAACAAGACCACTTTGCAGAGCAGGCATCTGGGGATCTGGTGAATGCCATCTGGGGTGCCAGTGAGCCTTGGGGGAGAAGCAAACGGGACAGAGCAGGCAGGAAGGTGGAGCCCAGCTGTCTGTCTGTCTGTCTGTCTATCTGTCTGCCTGCCTACCTGCTGGAACCAGATCTCTGAGGACCCAGACAAGACGTCAGGCAGGACCTGACAACCACAAGGCACTCTGGAAACAGCACAGGGTGGGGCAAAGTCTGCTCCCAGGCTCTATAAACAGCACTGAGGCCCGAAATATGCACCAAGTTCTGCCAGAGATAAAGAGGTCTGTCTGCCAAGTGCATCAGGCTCTGTAACCAGGTCAAGACAAACAGATGTTTATGCCTGAGCGAGTGAGTGAATAAATGAATGAATGAATGAACAAATGAGAGAGAAGGAGAGAAGAAAGGAGGGACTACATCTTACTCCCTGGTATTCTCAGTGCATAGCACAGTGCCAGACACAGAGTAGGTATTCAATATATATTCTAGGATGAATGAACACTGGGGACTTCATCTGTCTTACTTTCCACTAGATCCCCAGCACCTTCTACACACTAGGTAGATGCTTGATAAATATTTATTTAATAAACTCATGACTGGATGGAGAGAGGAAAAGATGTTATACGTTCCATCATCTGTTGAGGGGTGGTGTGGGATAGAGCTTGCGTTTGGAGGAGATGGGGTGAGGAGGCTAATGAGGAGAAGGAGGGGGAGAGATACCAATAACTCTAAGTGTGGCCTTCAGTGCTTGTGAAGACTGGTGATCCTCCCTGTTGACAGCCTGAGACCGACACCAGGCACCCACTACCTCCTCCTGCTTGGGATAACAACCCCACCCCCCACCCTGCCCCAGGTTTCCTGATTTCCCCAGCCTCACAGCAGCAAAAAGTAAACAGAGGGAGTGAGACATGTGAACCAGCCATGGATAAAACACCTTTCACTTTTCTGGCTGAGCCTCCATGTTCTAGCTCACCCACCCCAGTCCTTGCTCTGTCCTTACCCCAGGAAAACAAGCCCAGGGCTGCGCATATGCAGGATGTAGAGTTGCCTGAGTGATCTCTTCGCTCCCGTTCCTCGTTCAACTCCAGTTCCCATGCATCGCCATGTAAGGTCCCCCCGCCCTCATGGCTGACCTCCTCAGTCCCAAAGAAGAGCCTCCGAGCAGCCTGAGGCAGGCAGGAACCCAAGAACAGTCCTGAGAAGGTGCCACAGAGGCAGAGGAGAGGTGGACAGAGCAGGAAGACAAGGACAGGAGGAGAGCCTGGAATCCTGGCCCTTTCCTGCTCACCACGCAGCAGGCAGGACACAGTAAGCAGCAAATAACCAGCCACTGAACCAAGATTTGTTCAGTTCCTACTATGCCTCCTATGTGTGGCATGAATCCTGCTCTCAGTAAGAAAAACAAATAATTAAGCCACTACTCTAAAGTGTGAGGAGTGTTGCCGCAGGGGAAGTGTGAGCACTGTGAGATTGCAGGGAGGAAGCCAAAGACCTAGAGGAGGGGGTAGGAGGCTTTCCCAGAAGATGGAAAATTTAGGTCAAGAATAGAAGGCTGGCCAAGTGAAGGAGCATCAGGGGAGGTGGGGCAAGTTCTGGGCACTGGAGTGGCATGGGCAAAGGCTTGCAGCTAAGACTGTGCGATGTGTCGAGGAGTTCTGCAAGGAAGGGCTGGCTGGCTAGGGAGAGGAGTGAAAGTAGCATGAGATTGGCAGAGAGGAACACAGGGCCAGATGGCAAAAGGCCTCATGGCCCCTGCTAGGGAATCTGAACTCAACCCAGAGAGCCGTGGGGCCAGGTGGAGGATTTAAGCAGGAGGACTGGCCCCTCTATGGAGGCTGGGGTGAGGGAGCTGACGGAGGGGTCATGGTGAGCTGTCGGGAAACGTCTGCCCCAGACAGGCTGAGAGGCGATGGCAGCCTGCGCCAAGGTGTTGTGAAGATGGCTAGGAGACAGTCACACTGACAGGCCTTGGTGTTGGTCAGAGAGGAGAATGGAGAGGGACGAGGCAGTGGTGGCCCCAGCCTCTGTCCAGAGCAGCAGAATGGCAGGTGAGGCCCAGGAGAGAAGCTGTGGGAGGAGAATGAGGAGTCCTCTTCTGGGTGCGTAGAGTTTGGGGAGCCCACTAAGCATGTAGGTGGAGATGACCTGTAAAGAGGCAGCAGGTCACATGGTCTCATTTAGAGCTGTACACTTGGAGGTCACCAAGTCACAGATGGTCACTTGACCCATGGGCATATATGAGATAGCTCAAAGAGAGGGCAGAGAATAAGAAAATGACATCTAAGAAAACTGACCTACAAAGAAACAAAAAACCAACCAAATAATTACCTACGTAGTACATGCTCACCAAGGCACTAAATAAGCTGACAACTCACCTACCAATCCTTCGGCTAATTAATCAGTCTGGCAACTTAACCAACCAACCAACTCTCCTATTAACTCATTCATTTAATTATATAATCAACCAACCAAGAGTAAACTATCCAACTCACCCCAAGCCAACCACTGAACCTGCTAACCAACAGTTATTCATTCAACAAATATTTATTGAGCATCTACTAATGAGTCAGGCCCCAGAGACAGAAAGTAAAAACTCAGGCTCCACCCTTGGAATGCTCTGCCTAGTGAGCGCGGTGGATGATGGCGGCCCCGTCAGAGGGGAGAAGCCCCAGCCAGGAGGTGTGGCCTGAAGAGCCTTTTGAAGAACGGGCACAATCAGACAAAGAAGAGGTGGTTCATACACACAAGGGAGCACCTACGCGGCCATAAGAAAAGATGAAACATTACCATTTGCGACAACATGGATGAATCTTAAGAATATCATGGTAAGCGAAATAAGTCAGACAGAAAAAGAACCATATAATTTCACTCATATGTGGGATATAAAACGAAAGGCAACAGTGAGCAAACAAGGAAAACAAACAAAAACTCAGAGACACAGACAACAGTGTGGTGGTTACCAGAGGGGCAGATAGGGGGAGTGAAGGGTAAGAGGGTCGAGTATATGGTGAAGGAAGATCTGACTTTGGGTGGCGGGCACACAGCGCACTAGACAGATCACGTATCACAGAAATGTACGCTTGAAACCTGTATGATCTTATTAACCAGTGTCACCTCAATAAACTTAATTTTTTAAAAAATAGGCAGAGAATGGCCTAACGTGGCTGTGGGGGAATAGGATGGTGGTAGGAGGAATGGTGAGAGTGAGCAGGTTTTACGTACTGTAGGGACCTGGTGACTAGACGGGCGGCACGGAGGAGACCGAAGTGTCAAAGACAAATCTTGGTTTCTGGCTTGAGCAGCAAAGGAGAAGGGGACCTTAGACCGAGCTGGGACCACAGAGGAGGAGCGGGCTTGCGGGGAGGGAAGGGGGCTGTTTTCAACTGGGACTGAGTTGCCAGTGGGACACCAGCGGGTCTCTGGTTTGAGAGCCCTGGGAGGGTCCTGGGCTGCAGACAGCGGTGTCCTCGGCACAGAAGGGGAACCGCCAGCGCTCTCCACCCAGGAGCGTGCACACACACAAATACCCCTGCTCATGGGCAGCTGACAGGCAGCGGTGAGATGTAATGAGCAAGTACATTTGTGTGTTAGAAGGTAGTGCATCCCACAGGGAAAGACAGAGCAAGGAAAAGGACTGGGGTGTGACTTTAAATAAGGCGGTCAGGGTAAGCCTCATGGAGAATATGGCACTTGAGCAAAGAGACGAAGGAGGTGAGGGAGTGAGCCATGTGATTAACTGCGGGAAGAGTGTTTCAGGAAGAAGGAACAGTTGCTGAAGGACTCTGAGATGTTTGGAGGTAAGGAAGGGGGGTCAGTGTGACTGGAGTGGGGAGAGTGGGGAGAGTGTGGGTTGGGGTAGGGGGAGGTCAGAGAGGGAACTAGGTATGTAGGTGTTCGGCAATAGCAAGGATGTTGGCTTTTATTTCACCCCAAAGAAACCTGAGTCTAAGAGGATGAGAAGGAGTGAGTTCAGTTCGGTTGAGTGCCACCTCCACAGAGGGAGTAGGAACCCACTGACAGGCCACTTGACCCTAAACCCAGTCTTTCTGAGCCTCCCCTCACCCCAGGGCCCAGCCTGTGGTTGGCTATGGGTGCCAGTGAGACAGGCCCTTCTGGGCCCCTTGAGCTACTGAGGGCATCAACTGACATGAGGGAGAGGCTGGGGGTGAGGCAGAGAGGGCACTGGGTGGGCTGGCTGGGAGATGGGAGGCTGGTGTAGGGGAAGGAGTAGGTGCTTACCGCTTCTTTCTGTCTGCTTGAGTCATATTCTGTCAGAGATTTTTAGATGCTGTGGAACCAAAGAGAGGTCAATAGGGCTGGAGAGCACAGAATCTGGCCCCGCATTCTCATCAGACCTCAGGTTGCAGACGCAGAAGCCACAGGGCCAGCTGCTGCCAGTTCCAACCCCTCAACCCAGCCAACCTGGCAGGGAGTACAGGTGGGTTGGATGTGTTTCAGCCAATGGGATGAGGCCCTGGAGTCCCACCCACTCTACCCATACTGGCTTTAGGACCCCTGACCTCTGGACCAGGCCCTTCAGAGCTCCTTCTGATCTTCCCATATCTGTAACCCCACTTTGGACAGTGGAGATGCCCACGGACTCCCCTCAGTGACTCCTCCCTCAGATATGCCGCTATCGTTGCCTCTAATTAGCCTAACCTCAAGCTCTCTTGATGCTGACTTAAACTGTGACTTTCTAGGGCCTCTTCCTTGCACACACACATACACACACACAAGGATGAGGTCTTAAAAATTCATTTAGTCCATACCTACACTTCAGAGCAAAGTTTCTTTCTCACTATTCCTGGAAATTCCCTGTATTCCCATTTTCCTTGCAAATGGCAGAACAAACATAATCCTTGCATTTCTCCATCCTGTCTGTCCCCGCTGTTCTCCAGCCCAATTTCCTTCAGTTGCAGCACAGGTCACAAACCTAGCCCTGACTGCAGAAACCGTCGAGCTCCAGCCCCAGCCTCTCAAGGGAGGACTCCAGAGGGAGGGACCACTCCTCAAAGCCAGCAGTCAAATTATCTTTCTGATCTGCATCCCTTCTGCTTCAGTCCAGCTGGTCTCCACACACCCCGCCCCACCGCCCCACACCCTGCTGACAGCCCAGTGCAACATATCCTCCCAATCTTGGCTCCACCACTGATCCTCCGACATTCAATTTACAGGTAAGAAAACTGAAGCCCAGAGAGAGTGTCATGCAGCAACTCAGGACTAAAGCAGAATAGACACCCAGGTTTTCACCTCCCAGCTGGGGCTCCTTCCCCAGACAGTCCCATGGTCACATCCCCAAATAGCCCCCAGGGAGTGGCATCCCAAGGCCTGGGCCGCAAGGGAGGCTGGCCCACCCATGCCTAGAGCCAGACTCACTCTGCTGAAGTGCCTTATGCTTCTCAGTGTCCACCTTGGGAGCTTCTCAGTCACAGCCAGTCTTGGTCTTGCTTCCCCATGACTGTCCCAGGCTCTGGCTGCTCCCTGAGCTGGGGCTCTGCTGTCCTTGTGTCCCCAGTCTAGGACCCGCCTCTCGGCCCTCCTTGGGGTGGCTCCAAGTGCTGCTCTGCTCTGCTCCTCCAGGGGAGAGGTCAGTGGGGCAGGGGTTTGGCCCGTGTCACTTGAGCCAAGTCCAGATGAACTGCCCAAAATAGCATCCCTTCTCCCTCCAGTGGCGCCACGGAAACCAGGTTCTGAGACAACGCTTGTGTGGTCAGAGGTGGTGTTCCGGGTGGGCACTCGGCCTCATGGTCCCAGAGGAAGGGCCTATCCTCCAAGCCAAGGGTCCAGCCCAGAGCCAGAGGAAGCCCTCCCAGGCCACAGACCCATGGGAGGCTCCAAAGGCTCCCGAGTATCTGGCTGTGGGGAGAGTGGCCCAGAACGTGGATTGGAAAGTTCTAGAGATCAACAGCCAGGTGGAAGAGCTGGGGGGGAGAACCTGGGTCAGTTCTCAGGGAGCCCCCATTCTGAAAGAGCAAGGAGAGATTCAGGCCCTGGACTTCCCCAGTCTGAGGGAAAGGAGGACACATAGCCATGTTTGCAAGTAAACACCAGTCTGAGGGGGGAGGTAAAAAGCCAAGCCTGAACCTCTGGGGGTCCCTAGTCTGGTTTATGGGAGGAGAAGCCTGGGTCTCATTCTCTGGGAGCCCCCGTCTGAGCAGGGGAGGGGGAAATGTAGGCTCTGTCCTTGAAAACGCTTCCTTTGGGAATGGCAAGTGAGGCCCCTGGGAAGGAACCAAAGCCCACCAGAGTATGGGGCTCCGACCCAGAGCTGCAGGAGCTCAGTGACTACGGTGGGGTGAGGAGCAAGCCCAGGGTCCCGCTGCCTTCTGAGAGGACTTCTGGAGCTGGGGCATGGCGGGGCCTCCAAGCAGGAGGAGTGTGGGATTTCAGTGGGTGAGCCGGTGGTGAAACAGAGCAATGGTTGTTGGTCTGCAGGCTGTGAGGAGACACGCCACGGGGAGTGGAAGATGGTGGCAGTAAGTCCAGGGAGCTTCTGAGGCCGGCAGCCCCTTCTGTGGGAAGGCTGTGTAAGAGTTGGTTGCCCAAAGACAGCCTGGTAATAGGACTGTCCTCTAGAGGGTGCCAATAGACCAGGCCAGGTCTGGAACCCGGGTTGCCCAGGTCCCCACCCCAACTTGCCCTGCATATCCACTCTTCAGGGAGAGGCAGGGGTCAGCTGCAGTCAGAGGGCTTCCAAGTCAGAAGTCGTCCTTAAGGAATGAACTCTCCCACTGCCCTCCGTGCTGAGGCTACACCCCTCACCTCTGCGTGGCTTCAGGATGCAAAGTCCTTCAGGATGTACCCTGGGCATGGGGGACACATGTCTTTATTCCTCTCTTGTGTGTGCTGTTGGGATGAGGGTGAGGTAAGGGTCACAAGTGCAGCTGAGGTCCCGGCTAGTGTGGTTCAGTGGTTCAATTCCCAGTCAGGACACGTGCCTGGGGTGCAGGCCGGATCCCAATTTGCAGGCGTGCGAGAGGCAACCGATCGATGTTTCTCTCACCTGACGATGTTTCTTTCCCTCTCTTTCTCCTCCCTTTCCCTCTGTCTCTGAAAATAAATAAATAAAATCTTTGCAAAAATTAAAGTGGAACTGAGGTCAGAGTCAGGCAAAGCTGGATGGGGCTGGGGTCAGCTTGGTGAGGGAGGGGACTGAGACCTCTGCTGGAGTCAGAGGTTAAGCTCATTTACTAGGCTGGGTGCTGGGGACCAGAGGTGGAGAAGACACTGTCCCATTTGTCTCTTGGGAGAGAGAGAGATAAATGGCAAATGACTTAGGATACATCATGATAAGGTAGAGGGAATACAGGCAGTAGCTAAGCCAGCGAACCTGAAGGGGGGGCAAGAATCTTCCAGAAGAGATGATACGGGAGCTGAGTCCACCAAGGTGACAGGGAGGGTGAGATGGGGTGATGATCTGAAGGCATTTGAAGCCCAGTGGGATTCTGAGAAAACTTAATGTCTTCTGAAAAAGGTGAGTGGCTTGCAGAGGAAGGATGGAGAAGTGGGCAGAGGCAAACCATGAAGGACACGAAATCAGACTTTATCCCAAGGGCCTGAGGGGCCATCGAAGAGTTCTAAGCAGAGAGATGAGCAAAGGAGCCAACCTGAGGTCCCTGAGGCCCTTGAACATCCAGTATACAGAGGCACAGTTGGGCCCGAGCTTGCCAGAGGGACCCAGCTGGAGAAAGAAAAGAGAACAGAAGATATCAGCACCTGGGCATTCACCATGGGAGTTGATGGGATTGCCAGAAGGCATGAGGTAGTGGAGCAAGGGACAGGGGTGGGATTCTGGGGACAGGAGGGTAATGAGAAGGAGCAGGTATGGAGCAGATGGAAACCCATGCACTGGGCTGCCAACAGGCTACCAGGAGCTCAGAGGGTCGGAGGTCCCAGAGTTGGGTGCGATGGGGGGGCGGGAGTGTGCAGCCTGATAAGCTGGGGGGATAGAGAGGGTGGCCACAGCATTGCAGAAGTGGTGGCTGAGGAGGCAGGAAGTTCAATTGTGAAGAGAAGAGAGGCAGCTAAAGGGGCCATGAGTTTGGGCATTTGGGTCCCAGTCGGGTCTGCACAGAGCCTGGGTGACCTCTGGGGCCAATCTGTATGGTGGAGGGCTGAGAGGGGAGACCTGGGGTCCTACCTTCACAGGGTAGATTCTGAGTAGGACCACCAGATAAGATGCAGGACACTTTTCCTGGCTGGTGTGGCTCAGTGGATTGAGTGCCAGCCTACAAACTGAAAGGTCACTGGTTCAATACCCAGTCAGGGCACATGACTGGATTGTGGGCCAGGTCCCCAGTTGGGGGTGTGTATCTCTTGCACATTAATGTTTCTCTCCCTCTCTTTCTCCCTCCCTTCCCCTTGCCCTAAAAATAAATAAATAAATAAATAAATAAATAAATAAATAAATAAATAAATAAAGTCTTTACGAAAAAATGCAAGATGCTCAGCAAAATTTGAATTTTAGAGAAACAGTATTTGCAATATTTGGGACATACTTATATTAAAACATTATCCATTGTTTCTCTGAAACTCAAATTTAACTGGGTGTCCTAGCTGTGAGCTGCAGTGAAGTCCCTTCCACATGCTTTCCACACTGACCTGGGTTTAAGTCCTAGCTGGGCATCAAATTCATGGCACAACTTTGGCTCAGTCCCTGCCACTGAGCCTCTGTTTCCTCGTCTGTGAAATGGGGTTGGCAGATACGTGGTTCTCCCACCCAGCCACTTTGGCATCCGGACAGGCCCCAGGAAAATGTTTATGAAGACAGCAACAGACCATTAGGTCAAAGCTAATTTGGTTGGCCCTGGCTGGTGTGGCTCACTGGATTGAGCACCAGCCTGGGAACCAAAGGGTTGCTGATTCGATTCCCAGTCAGGGCACATGCCTGGGATGCAGGCCAAGCCCCCAGTAGAGGGCACTTGAGAAGCAACCACACATTGACATTTCTCTCCCTCTCTTTCTCCTTCCCTTCCCCTTTCTCTAAAACTAAATAAAATCTTTAAAAAAAAACTAACTTGGTTGAAGAGGGTAAAGGGGGGATAAATGGTGATGGAAGGAGACTTGACTTGGGGTGGTGAACATACAATACAGTGAACAGATGGTGTGTTGTACAACTGTGCACCTGAAAATGATATAATTTCATTAACCAGTGTCACCCCAATGAATTCAATTGAAGAACTAAACTGGTTGAAAATGAACTGGTAATAATAGTAAGCTACAGGGCAATTTTTGCAAACTCTGATATTTCTTTAGGCATTTAGTCCCTCTTTCAGAAATTGTTTTGTTCTCTTATTCTAATTTTGCCTGCAATTCACTGCTTTTACTAGCAAAAGATTGGAAATAACCCCATGCTCATCAATCTCCCATTTCTTACTCATGACACTAAAAATCTTACAACATGAACTGGCGAATGGTGACCTCAAGTGCTCAACCTAATGAAAATTTGAATATTTGTGAACACACAGTCAAGCAAGTCAAGCAGACATAATTGTCTATCATTGGAGTGGAAAATTTTTAAAAACAGAAAACAAATTTTAAAATCTCAGATCCTTTTATTCTTTTATTACCTATAATACAAATAAACCAAAGAACCTTAAAAGACGTGACAACTCCTGCTAACAGTTTGGCAAGTGTCCTTCTAACCCTTTTTCACGAGTACACATATAAACATCCCCTCCCCGCTTCATCAGCAATAAGTAGAATGAAACTTATATCAGGTTTTTGTACCACACTTTCTTCATTCAAACATTTATTTAAAAGAACTTTGCATGCCAAAAGGGCCACATCCACATCATACATGTGACTGTACACACAGAATTTTAAATGTATTCAGCTCTTCCCTACTATAAACAGCATGGGGCAGACACAGCTTGCTGAAACCCGGTAAGGAGTGAACACACAAATAGAAATTTTCAAAAATTAGGTAAAAATATTAGGTAAAAAAATTTAGGTGAAAATACCCAAAGATGCTAAAAATTTTCTGAACTTCCCCAAAATGCCCCTCAAAGGGCTGATGTGTAAAAAGCTAATCATTTTAGTTAATTATTTGTTTCAACCAACATGCCACTTGATTAACTTCCTCATCATGTAAACTGCTGTCAATCAACTTACTTTAGACTTGGGGTTTTCCAGAGCCTCTTGAGCCCCAGAACCCTTTGTGTAACTGAGGAGTCCACAGTCTCAATCAGCAGGAAAGGAGCCCTGGTCTCCAAAATCACCTGAAGTTCATGAGATTCTCATTCTGCTCAAAACAAAGAAGACACTTAAGCCTCACCCAGGTAAGTGTCCCCTTTCAAACACATTTTTCAGGGAGGAAATTGAGATTCAGAACAAGATAGCAACTTTGCCCAAGATCACCCAGAACCAGAACATCCGGTCAGGGCCCTGCCCTTGCCCTAGCAGGTCAGGGTCCTCCCAGACAGAACTGGGGGTTAAGGGGCTGGTCTGGGACAGGACTGAGGGGAAATAGCGCAGACAGGACCCAGGGTGACCTTTAACCCTGACCCTCTGCAATAACCAGCCCCCAGCCCCGGTTCTTATCCTCCCTTCTCAGTGTCATGCCTGGGCCTCCAGGACAGAGTGAACAGAGACTAGAGCAGACAGGGTCAGAAGGCACAGTCACTTGCCGAGGGCAAGCACCCTGTAAGTCAAAGAATTCAAACCCAGTCCTGCTCCACTCTAAAGCTCCTGTCAGACTGCCTAATTTGGCATCAGAAACCATGCAGAGAGCTCAGCCCTGTTACTTTCTAGTATGAGCTGGAGATTTCAGGGAAGGCTTCCTGGAGGAGGGGGTCTCATCAACAAAGTTGGGAGATGACACTGAAGGAATTTGCATGTATAAAAAGAAAGTATTTACATCTTTGTATATGTGTGGACAAGCATGTGAATGGGCAGGTGTATGTTTGCACATGCATATCTTTGGTCTTACATGTGAAAATTGCTCTATATTTGCTTTCTGTGTGTGTGTGTGTGTGTGTCTCTGTCTATCTGTCTATCTGTCTCTCTATCACACACACACACACACACACACACACACACACACACACACACACAGAGTCCTGCACACATGACTATGAGCCCATTCCACTGGGTTAATATTTTCCTGCCTGCGTCAGCACAGTCCCAGTCAGTGGGCAGCTCACTGCAGGAACGTGCCCTATCTGATCTCACCCGGTGGTATGGGCCTGGAACAGGGGGCTTGAGGTGGGCACAAAGCCTATTTCAGCCACCCCAGGGCAAGCTACTCTTTTTACCCTCTCCTGCTCAGCCTGAGAAAGTGGGCAGGCCCAGTGGCCTGTCAGCTCTGGTGTGATGTGACTGCCCTATCTCCCCAAATCAGGCAGCCTCCCTGCTTCCCTACAAATGGGCCAGGCCAGTGGCTCCCTGCCTTACCTCCTTAATCCCCTATTCTTGTCCAAATCCCAAGGCCTCTCCAAACACAGGCATTCTACTGAGGACAAACAGGGAGTAGAGACCTAGAGGAAACAATCATAGGTTATCTCCCTCCAGCAGGAAAGCATGCTATCCTATGGGATTTTATTTACAGCTTTTCAAGAACACAGTGATTACACCAAGGGCCTGAGCAGAGAGGTCTGTGTGGGCAGGGAGCAGGGCACCTACGGGCATTGCATCTCAGCCAGGAAGGCTCGGTGGAACACTGGGACCCCAAGCAGGGTGTAGCTTTGCTGGTTCCTGGGCCCCTCCCAGTGTCAGTGGAGGGTCCTCCCACGCTTGCACCGGTCCCTGGGGTGCAGGCTGGGCCAGACTGGGCTAGGCAGGCAGGCACAGTCTTTTCTGCTCTGGGCACAGTCCGGGATCTAGGGTGAGTCACACCCAGATGTCCTGGCTCCTAGCCCAGGGAGAGGGTGCCCTAATGCATCTGTGTAGAAGAGATGAGGATGCAGACTGGAGGGAGAACCACAACCCCCCAGTGGGGTTGTTCCCCACAGTGAAGGCTTAGTGGCTTCCTGCCCGCTCAGGCTCCATCTCTGAGCAAGCTCCTCTCCACCCCAGGGCCGCTTCTGACTTTCATAGCCTTTGCCACTTTTGCCTTGTGGGCACCCTCCTCCTTTAAAAGATTAAATAAAGAGCATATTTTATACCCTGGCCGGGTAGCTCAGTTGGTGAGAGCGTCACCCTGAATGCCAAGGTTGCAGGTGGGTTCTACCCTGATCAGAGCACACACAAGTATCGACCAGTGAATGCATGAGCGGGGCAACTCGTTGATGTTTCTCTCTCTTTCGAATCAATAAATGAACATTGTTTTAAATGGTATTTTACAACTGTGCTGAGATAAAGATGAATATATTAATGTTGTATATTTAAACATTTTTTCAACCTACAAGTTTATTTTTTTTTCTTAACATAAAACAAAACATTTTTTGTGGGTCTTTAAAAAGAATATCTTCGCAGGCGCCATGCCCAGAGAAGTTGGCCCTGCACGTTCCTGCGCTTTCCGGCCACACGAAAGCCGCCCTCTCCCCAGTGCTGTCGCCAGCCCAGACCTTGGTCCACCGCTCCGGGACAAATGCCCCAGCATCCCTCTCTCGCCCTCCCTCCCATCCGTCTAACTTAGGACTGTCTGCCTCCACCTGCTCCCATCCAGCTGCATCTAAACTGCTCCCAAACTCTCCACTCTAGTTTTTCTTTTGTTTACGAAGCATTTTAAAACAAATCCCAGCCATTATGTCATTTCACTTCTACATTCTTCGATATTCATCTCTAAAATGAACATTTTCTTACATAATCGCAATGCCATACCTGACAAACAATTCCGTGGGATTATCAAGCACCTACAATCATTTCAAAATGTCTGTTTTCATTAGTTTGTTAGTTTGAGCCAGGATCCAAACAAAATCACACATTACTAGGGTTAAGTACTCTTTTTTTTTTTCATCTTCACCTGAGGATATGCTTGTTGATTTTAAAGAGAAGAGAAGGGAGGGAGAGAATGCGGGAGTGAAACATCAAGATGATCAGTTACCTCTTGTACGCGCCCTGACTGGGACCAAACCCAAAACCTAGGCATGTGTCCTGACTGGGAATCGAACCCGTGACCTTTCAGTTTATAGGACAACACTTCAACCAACTGAGCCACACCAGCCAGGGCAGGTTAAGTGCTCTGTCAAACATGAGCAGTTCCCCTTTCACCCTATTATTTGTTCATGTCACTGACTTGTGGAATAAATATGGTTCTATAGAAAGTCCATTTTCTAGATTGGCCTGTTTGCTTCCTTATGGTGTCATTTAACTTTTTCTCCATCTCCTGTATTTCTCAGAATGTACAGGAAGTTAGGTCCAATGGTGTGATTTTATGTAGGTTCAGATTGGGGGGCAAGGGGAGTCCTTCATGAACAGTGCTGTGTGCCTTCTCTTGCGCCCCACTCAGAGGCACAGAATGGCTGGTCGCTCCCTGCTCAGTGGTGCGGGCCGGTCAGTGGCTGCAGAGCGCCGCAGCCTGACCCTGCCACTGTCGGGTTTCCCCATCAGCCGTGCACCTTCCAGTTTCATCCTTTGATTTTTGCCTTAATCAGTTCCAAAATCCTTCCACACTAAAGCATTTTAAAGAAGCTCTGGACAGCAATTTCTTCACCCACAGAAAATAAAGTTCTCATAATAATGGAGTCTCTGGCACCCGATTAGTCAGAGCAGAGAGGGGAGTCAGGATCAGAGAGACTTCGCACGAATGTTGAAAGAGTGAAACGGTGGCAGAAGGAGCAATGGGAAACCCAGGGACCTGCTGGCTAGGCACCTGAGTCTGGGCCTGGTTCGCAGTTCGGCTATTAAGAGTGGGGAGGTGGGGCTCCCCGACCCAGGTGGTGAGCTGTGGTTCATAGCTCAGGCTTTACAGCCAGGCAATCAGAGCTTGAATCCAGTTCAGCCTCTTAATTGGCTTGGGTAACTTTGAGCAAGGTATTTAACTGGGTGTCTTCATCTATAAGACAGAGATACTAATCCTCACCTCTCAGGGTTGTTGGGAGAATAGATCGAATTGGTAAGAGGTATGGCAAGTGCCTGCTGGAGAGTCCACACTCTGTGGTAGAGAGGATGCCTGTTTGAGGAAGGGGGCCTTGCACCTAACCCCTCCTGCCCTGCCTGACCCCAGGGCCAGGTAGAAGGGCTACAGGTGGAGTATTACTATGCTCATTCCACAGGCAGCAAGACCACAGCCCACGTGGACTTCCACCCAGATCTCAAGCCGTTCCAGGTGGGTGCATCTGGTCTCTCAGGCTTTTCCATTCCAGACTGGCCACTCAGCTCACTGACCTTGACTCCCTGGCGCCTCCTGGGTCTAGGGGTGAGCACAGACCTACAATCACTAGCTCAATCAACAACCTCACCCAGTGGCTGGGAGACTCAGGTAGGACAAGGCCTTTGGCAGGCAGCTTCTCGGTGATGACCTGGCCTGTAGAGCATATTGTGCATAGCAGGTGCACAATAAATGTGTGCTGAGAGAACCGAGCTCCCCCTGCCCTGAGTGGGAGAGAGCTAGGTTGTCAGGTCAGGCGACTAGGCCTGTGGGTGCGATGAGGTGGGGGGTTTGGCATTCGTGGCTCAGAGACCCTGAGCCCTGGGACGAACAGCCTGGGCAGGGCAGAGAGCCGGGAGCTCCTCACTCCTGCTCTTGTTCCAGCCTGTTTGCTTGTGCTCTGACTGCTGCCACCCACAGCCCTGACCCCCAGTTAGCCTCTTACTTGTGTCCTGCAGCAGCTAAGGCAACCTAGACTTAGGGCTTCAGTGGGGTGGGGGGGTGGAAATATTCCCCCTCTCAACCACATGCTTTTTAATAGCACCCGTAGACTGGGCACTAGCGCCCCCTGTTGGCGGTCTAACCTGACTCCTTTGGCGGTGAGTCGCATCCTTCTCTCCACAAGGGATGGCAGGATCATCCTTAGCCCCAGGGTCCTGCTCTGAGGGGAGACACCAGCCCAGCCCACACACCTTCACTGCGGCTTCCTAGTTTTCTTTTTCACATCACTTAAGCTGTCTCCTTTCTTGTTTTGTTGACTTTGGTGCTGTCTGTTTGCTTTGGCTAAGCCTACAGCCCCAGGATGAAAAGTCTGAACTGGGGGAAGTGTGAGCCTGAGAGACAGCAAACTGGGGGTGTGGGTGCGGAGTGGGGAGCTGGTGGGTGGGGAGGAATGAGAGGCTGGGAGAACTGTAAGGTGGTTCCCACCCTCGGTCTGGGGGGTGCTGCTGCTCACCCCAGCAAGCCTGCAATGTCGGGAGGGGGCGGGGGTGGGTAGACAGACTTTCCCAGCCTCACCTCGGGCTTGTCTTGGCCTGTAACTTTAATTTGTTTTGAAGCTTAGCCCCAGAACTCTAATGCCTCACTTCTCTAGGAGATTTGGATACCCTTTGGAGTCCAGAAGGCAAGTTCTTGGAGATTCTTATCTGCTTTCAACCCCTAATCCTTCCACTGAACAACCCAGGGAATGCCGCCATTCCCCATGTGAGGCCCCCAAGACCAAGCCTTCCTGGCTTTCAAAAAACCTCCATGAAAATCTGTCACCAACAGCCTTGTGAGGGGGCCCCATGGGGATTATTGCCCATCCACATTTCACAGTGGGAAAACTGAGCCCCAGAAAGAGTAAAGGAACATCTCCAAAGTCACTAAGTGAGATCTTGGAGTAGAACCCAGGTTTCCTGGCTCCTAGCCCAGGCTCTCTGCCCCACTTCAAGCATCTCTCAGATCATGGAGCATGATGGGAAGGCGGCAGCAGGGCGCCGGAGCTGTGGTAGGGGCCAGAACCCCCAGATGTGGGTATGTACGCACACGGCATGCCAGTGCACAGAATGCACACAGAGCAGGGGCGCAGGCAACCTGGGGCTGACGAGCTTCTCTGGTATCCCTGTAGACCAGACACCACCTGGACCCTTATGTCCTTCCAGCCTGAGAGAGAGTAAGAGAAAGCTCTGGCCCCATGCCTGCCTGCCACACTCCTGACCTGCCTGTGTGGCCTGCAGAGTGTGCATGCCCTCTCAGGGTTAGGATGAGGGAGCAGCCGTGGCCTGCAGCCAGGGGCTTAAGGGATAAGCCTAGAGAAACCGCTCCTGTCACCATGGGCTTAGAGCACCCAGCTCTGCTAGCTGGTCCAGCCAAGCCCTCCTTGAAGAGGATGAGCTGTCATCAGGAGCCTTCTCACCTGCCTGCCACCCAGGCCACCTTCTCTGATGGCTCAGCAGGCTCCAAAGCTGCATCCTTCTTTCAGGAGACACCAGCACCCACACACAAGTGCTCTGGGAAGAGCTGTGTGTCCACCCATACCCCTCCACCTCACACCACGTGCACCCTCCACACCTGTGGCCCACATCTTTGCACGGCCCACACGACCTATGCGCATGGGGACTTCCTGTCCTGTATGCACAGTCTAACATAGGCACACACACAGACTCAGGCATGTAACACAGCTTGTGTCCCATACAGACGAATACATAGGTGCTCCGTTCTATACACATGCCTGCCCCTTCCTGAACCAGGGCCATGTGAGGGTGAAGGGTGAGTCACCTGCTAAACCATGGGATCTGCTGAGCCAGCTGGATGGGAAGTCCCAAGCTGACAAATATGGCCTCAGGGGACCAACACCCCGAGAGGAGCCCGCCCTGCCACCAGCCTCCAGCACCCTCGACCCTCCACTTTCACCCTATTGCCTCCTGCCCACACCCTCAGCCAGGACTCATGACAGAAAGGCACCTCTATTCCTATCAAATTCATATGTGTGATTATATTCATATCCATATATCTGCAGTGGAGCTGTCATCTGTCACTGTACCTTGAGGGCTACCATCAAACTTTCGCTATAAATACAGATGCCCTAGGGGAAAACCAGGATGGTAACAGAATCCATCCTCTCCTCATCCCTGTCCAAACCCAAGCCTCCTCCATGCAAGCCCTTCTTGTCAATGACTATTCACACCTCTTGGCCTTCTTTGTTTACATACACTTAAGTCAAGAGCCCCACTCTGGGCCCAAACAGGCTTTGTCCCCTCTTGCCCTCTCCCACCTGTGTTATTCCTGCTCAGGATTTTGTCCTCAAGACTGGAACCTCCCTGAAGACAGACAGTCTACAAACATAGACAGAGAAATGGGAGACCAACGTGCTCAGGTGACAGTGTTATCCAGCAGGTGAAGGAAGCTGGTAAGACCCACCTACCCTGGCTCCTCATGCCCCATTATCACCGAGTCAAGTCCCGCTGGGTCTGAAGAATGCCCTCAAGCTTCTGCTATATTCCAGGCATATCTGTCTGTACATGGTCAACTTTGTACATGCATTATAATTAAGAAACTTCACAGCAAATCTCACTATCTTTCTAGTCCGAAAACATAACATATAGTGGTTAAGAGTGTGGCCTCTGATGCCAGACTCTTGGGTTCAAATCCCAGCTCCACTGCATACATATTATTTAATTTTTTTGTACCTCAGTTTACTCATCTGTAAAAAGGAGATAAGAATATCTATCTACTGTATGAAGTTGCTGTGAATAAAATGAGCTAATAGGACACATGGAGGGCTTAGGAGTGGGCTCGGCCTATAGTAAGCGCTTGTAAGCGCTCTATTGCTCTTCTTCCCTCCACCAATTCAGTATCTTATAATCTGTCCCTAACAATCCAATCTCCACACAACTGTCAACGTGATCTTCCAAACACAAATCTGACTGGGTCTCTCCAGTACTCAGAATCCTTCTGTGGCTCCGCACGGCCATCAGGATGGTGTCTGCCTTCCTAGCCCTGCTCACAGTGCTGTCCCATCTGTCCCAACACCTCCCCTCTCACTTTGCCTTCAACACCTGGACTCCCCTCAGCGCTCTCTGACTAGAACCGTCTGTCCCATGGTGTGCTGGTAAATGCTTAACAACTAGGTCTCTGGAAAAAAACGTATGCATCTATCTACATACATACGTTATAAATTTTACTGATATAGCCCTGGCAGGGTAGCTCAACCGGTTAGAGCATCGTCCTGATATGCCAAGGTTGCAGGTCTGATCCCCGGTCAGGGCACATAGAAGAATCAACTGATGAATGCATTAATAAGTGGAACAACAAATCGATGTTTCTCTATGTTTCTCTCTCTCTCTCCTTCCCTTCCTCTTTCTCCCTAAAATAAATAAATAAATAAATAAATAAATAAATAAATAAATAAATAAATAAATAAATAAATGAACCATTCTCACTCACAGACTGGATTTGGCCTGCAGGCTATATAGTTTGTCAACATCTGTTCCATGCAATCAATCAAAACAATAAATTAAGCCCTGACTTGTAGTGTTAGTCCATTTCAATGATGTAAATACTGCCACATGGCCAATTTCAAACTATCAACGTGATGTCGCTGAACAAGGACTTGGGAAACAATGAGTAACAGCACACCATTAAATAGTTTCTCCACCTTAAATATTCAACAGGTGTAAGTAATTTCAAAAGCATAGATAACAGTAAAATGTAATAACAATTAGGAAGTGATGAGTTTGATTATTCATTCCCTTTTTAAGGCAATAATTTATGTAATTATACATTAATATAATTTAATTTTCAATAATGGCTGTGTTTAACAAGCAGTTTACAAAATTTCTGAAAACTTAACAATTAACTCTTGTGAGCCTGTGGGGTGGTTCCAAAACCTTTGCCACCGCCCATGGCTTCCCTGGCCAAGGCCAGCTGGCCCTTACAGACTCGGGGTCTGCATTACCTCCACCCTGTCCTTCCCTGGGCTGGACATGGTGCCTTCTCTGGGTTTCCACAGCTATTTGGGCTTGTCTCTTTCAGAACCAGTACGGGTTAAGCTGCCACACTTATTTTCTTGCCTATTGTCCCTCAGGGAGAAAATACAAGGGCCAACAATCTTGTTTATGTCTGCATCCTCCCTAATTCACCTTCACCTGCTCCTCCCGCATCCCTTAGAAAATGCCTGGCAGATGGAAGTCACCACAGAAATATTTGATGAAGGAAATAAGGAAGATTTATGGAGGGTTCTTGGGGTAAAGAGACAGAATTAAGGAAATGAGACTCTGATAAGAGGTGCTTAAACCATGGGCTCAAAAATGTCTGAGAAAGCAGGGTCAGAATATTTCCCAGTTGTCATGGGGGCCTTCGAGTAGGGATGTCTGATCAGCTTACTTGCATCCTAAAGCACCACTCTGCCCCCACCAGCTAGGTCCAGGCTCCCCATTCTTTACCCCATTCAGCTCAGTTTCAGCTGTGTTTTCTCTCAGCTCCCCAGGACTTCAGAAGGAACTTATAAGGGAGACTCCCCGGTCTTCAGTGACCAGGTCAGGGAACGCTTTGTCTTTGGTAGACAAGGACCAAGGAGATTCTCCTCATTTCACAGAGGAACAACTGAGGTCCCAGGGTGGAAAATGACTGACCAGCCTTCAGATCCCAGGGCTGTCTCCTTAGCTGTGAATTCCCCAAAACTCTGATGGCAGGGTGCTGTAGGCTACCTTGTTCTCAGGTCTCACTACCTATTTCCTCTTCCTTCTAATAGTACTGTTTGCATGGGGGGCTGGGTGGCATGGATTTTTCTTTCCCTCCTGGGAAGCAGCCCAAATGAAGAGACACCTCATTCTCCCTGTCCTTCATCACCTGCCCCTTCAGGTAGTCTAACCTAAATCCCTCCTGCTTTCATGACACTGCCTTTCCTCCCCAGAAAGGGACCTTGGCTTTCACCCAAGAAGTGACCTCATCAAGGGGCTGTTCTCCACCCTCCGGTGCCTCCTCAGCTTCACAGGAGAGACAGGACCCAGCCCCACCCAGCATCTGTCACCAAGCAAGGATAGCCGGCTTGCTGGAGCCACCTCTCCCATCACTGACCTTTGCCTGGGATCCGCCCTCATCTACCCAGTCTACACAACACATACACGCCCCATCCTGGGGCGCAGACTCCACTGTCCACCTGTCCAGACTCGCCTTCTGGCACACCCACCCCTACCAGTCCCCTGTCATAGAATGTCACACTCAGGTCAGAGAGAAGAGCAGGAAGAGGAAGCCTGAGGGGGCAACTTTCCATCATGCCTGAAACTGATATCCCTTCCCCAGCTTGGGAAATTTCATGAAGAACCCCAGGTTCTAAGTCAGCAAACACCCCAGTTTAAGGAGTGGGCAAGGTGAGATCCCTAGAGGGACTTAAGAGTATGGGCCTGGAGAGCTGGCCCAGTGTCTCAGGGTAAGTTAGATCCAGGTCTGGCTCCTATGCATAGGCTCCCATCCTGAATAGGATGGCTTCCTTGCTGCAGACAGCCACCAGCTAGAAGAGTCAGAGGGTTCCTCAAGGAAGCGGGAGGTGCCAGAGGGGTCATAGGTAGGTTCTATCTCTGGCAGAGGATACCCTTACCTGGAAGGACAAAGCCAGCCCCATTCCATATTGTGGCACCACTTGCCTAGCAGGCCTATGGCCTTGTTAAACATGACTGCCATTTCACATTCTGAGCTTATATCCCCAGGACTGGAAATTGCTGGAAACAACAATGGAACTAACTGCTCCCTACAGCCACAGGCAGAAAGAAGATAACACTAGAACAAACTGCAGCCTCACTTATGATGCCCCAACTGCCCAGAGGCCACACAGCAATGCCCCCTTTCTTGATCCAATTATAATCCAATAAAAGCTCAAAGCTCCCACCCCTCAATCTGGGTATGCCTCTCCACACTGAGCCCCTCTCCTTTCTTGGAGAGTGAATAAACACCTTACTCTCTACACTTTCTTCTCTTTGTAAATTCTTTCACAGCCCATGTCACCAACCACCCTAACATGTTGGTGGCCCGTGCTGGGACATTATCTATTTCTCCCTCTCCTCCAACCTCCTGAGACTTACTACCAGGGGAGCAGTGGGCAGCGGAAGCTCTACCTAGTCTGACCACAGCCCCACCCCACCCCCAACCCTGTCTCTGTGCGGTTTGTAGAGAGGATAGATCTAATAATCCTTCTCCACCTCTGGACTCTGCGGACAGCCTTCTCCTCACCCACCTCCAAGGCCAGCGATCTCGTAACTCTCTCTGAATCTCAGGATGAAAAACTTCCTATCAAAACTGATAGCTTATTTCCTCCTCTCGTCATAAACCCTGGTACTGGGTCTATCACTTTTCGCAGGGGTTTTGGTGGGGAGGGACACCTCCAGATGTCTCCCTGCTGGTTCAGTCTGATCTCAGGGCCCAGGGAACCTGGCTCTGAGGCAGAACTTGGGTTCAATCTGCCCTCGGACTTGAGGACGCTCAGGACTGGACCTCTAGTCCATTTGAGTTGGGGATGCCCTCCTCAAACCCTCCCCCACCCCTCGGTTGTTCTCATCCCTGAGATATCCTTCCCTTTTCTTTTTCTTAGTTTCCACCATGGGCAATACTCAATCGACCCCACCCAAGGCTCCCCCTTGGGTTGTCTACTTAAGAACTTAAAGGCTCTGGGACTTAATGACCTCACATCCAAGCTTTTGATTTTCTTTTGCAACACAGCCTGGCCTCAGTACAAACTGCATGACCAGGAAGTCTGGCCCAGGAACAGATCTCTTAACTATAATACTATCCTCCAACTCGACCTTTACTGTCTCCGTCCATCTCAATCCCTTCCTTAGGTTTAGTTCTCAAGAGGAGGAGACAAGATTTTAACCTTCAGCGGGGATTCCAGGCTTCCTTCTCCAAACTATGCCTCTTTGATCAAATTTGCCTCACTACCACCCCCATATTTGCACTCCAGTCCCTTAAAGCCATGCTCTTTAATCAGTTTTACCCAGCAGGGGTGACACTCTTCCTCATCTGCCTAACACCAGTCCTGCACTCTACTCCTGTTTGCGATTAGGTTTGGCCCCATTGCACCCACGTTAAGTAAAAACAAGGATACGAAGAGGGAGAAAATCTTGCCCCCAATCCCACCTCCGCCCCCACCTCAGACTGTAAAACACTCTGTATTCTCCTGGAGACCTGGGAGCTGCTAAATCCTGGGGGAAATTGGGCCTGCATCTCAATGCAGAGGGGAAAAGTGGCATTTTAAAGTCAAGCCCTGCCCTGCTGGTGTGGTTCAGCGGACTGAGTGCCAGCCTGCGAACCAAAAGGTAGGTGGTTCCATTCCTGGTCAGGGCACAGGTCCCTGGCTGGGGGGTCTGTGAGAGGCAGCTGATCAGTGTTTCTCTCCCTCTTTTTCTCCCTCTCTTCCCCACTCTCTAAGAATAAATAAAATCTTTAAACTCAAGCCCCTTTTCTTCATAACACCGAAGTCCTTCTAGGAAAAACTTGCTTTTCTTTTCCTACACTTGTGAAGTGCAAACACCTGGTCTTCTTCAAGAACTCTTGTCTAGGGCATCTTTTAAAATACAAATTTGGGGAAGAAAATTTTTATCAGACAGGGGAAAATCTTAGCTATCTCTGAGCAGCTATTCCTTTGAGAATCAGCAAATTCTGATAAAAGTTATTGAACGTCTAGGTATTTTGATATAAAACATGAAATACTGAAACATAGACCACTAGACCTGCTTTTGGCTTTTTATTACAAGGAGGCTGGGGAGTGGATTTGGAGCTGTAGATAAATGCCTTGTGAGCCTGTGGGGGCGTGTTTCTTGAAAGCAAGAGTGAGTTTGCCAATAGAGGAACCTATGTGTCTAAAGGTCATGAAACGTGTTCATGAAAGTCAGTCTACAGAATGCCGATTGCTTACCTTTTGGTCATAATGGGAAATTAAGGTTTCTAGAAGTTAAGTTCAAGTGAAGTTGGAAAGAAATTGTGTGGTTTTAATAATAGAAGGCGTAGGCACGGAGATGCCATTTTAAAGGACAGGGATTGAAAGTAAATTATTCTAAAGATGGTTCTTTCTAAAGGGATAAGAAAGTTTGTGAAAGTTGCAGAAAGATTTGTGAAGGTTGTGAAAGTTTGTAACTTGTGAAGAAAGAAACCTCAGGCTCCAGTACCCCTTCCTCCACCCAGTTTCTCTCTGGTGACGTTCTTTGATGACCTTGGTGGTACCCCAGCGGTCTTCATTACACTTTCTCTTGCCCTCATCGGTGTGGGGAATAAATCCTGTCAGCTGTGGAATAAATCCTTCGTCAACATGCATTTTGTCCATGCTGAGATAGAAGGTGAGGGTGCCTCTGGACGTGGCGTCACTCTACACGACCATCCCCAGGTGACAGGAGGGACAAGGGGTCCAGTGAGTCAGGAACCGATCACCCCAGTGTTCAAAGGGACCTGTTCCTTCCCTTTGTTTGGTGTTCTGGTCAGTGGTAAGGCCACCCTCGGGGCACAGGGTAAACACATCTATCTCTTTGTATTTCTCCGCTGGTGTGGAGCACACACCTTCTGTTGCCAGGTTTCTGACCTTGGGGGGATGGGGGCCAACGCAGCCCCGCCCAGGCTCTTCCCTGCTGCTGGACGCCTGGAAGCCAGGCTGTTTCCACCACTCGTTAGCAGTCCTTACAGTTGTCATCGTCATCGAGGGTCTCAGCAGGTCTTCTCGCTCTGTATTTAGGACCTGCCATCCCCCTCCCAGTCTTAAAAGTTGTTAAAAGCACATAAGAAAAATCTTATACTTTCTCTATAAAAATTAGTAATTCCAATTATGTGTATGGTCTTTACGTGTTCAGTCTTCATGTGTGTGATCTTTATGTAATATATGTTTGTGTGTTACATGTGGTGCGTTTTCTGCCTCCAGTTGGCATAACTAGGGTGTAATAGTCTATTGGCCTAAAGATATTAAGTACTTATACAAATTAAGCAAGATCCTATGTTCTAGACAAAATATTTGATATTAAAACTGGTTTTAACTTTGATTAATGTCTTTTAGAGTTATTACCAAAAATATGTTGTTTTACAAAAAGTTTCTGTCATAATCTTTTGGTTAAATATGACAGCCTTTCCAATGTTCAAACTTTAAAAACTGAGAAATGACTTTGAGTTATTCCAATGCGCCCCTGGAACACCTCAAATATTTGTTCTCTCCTCACAACCAAAGTTTTTGAACTAATTAGGCCAATTTAATGTGCTCGAAATTACATTGGAAGCTTTGCCGAACAAAGCGATAACAACTATTTTATTTGTATACATGTATTTTTATCGAAATGGATTTTCTAGAAATTTCAGCCTGCCTTAGGGAAGAACTTGCAAAGATTTGAAATCAAGTACAAACAAGAAGCTCTAAGGCGTAGCAGGTGTCCTGTCAGTGACACCAGACAAGCCAGCGGTGACGGTTGCCGTTGGGGACATGGAGCAGCGGTGCTCTGGTGTTTGTAACCCGCACATGGGGATTCGTGAGTTGTTTCCAGAGCTCAGTGCACACTTCCGGTAAGTCCTGTACAGCATTTCAAAACCTTGCGTACTATTAGGTCTTTATTGTTCTTTTATGTCATCTCATGGTAATTATCACTTATCAATAAATTATCATCTTGAAATGTTATATTTTACAAAGAAGCAAAGTTCTTTCTTAATTGCAGTTTAATCAAATCTACAATCAGGTCATTTTAAATTTGGTCACTTATAGACGGTCACTGTTTTACTCTGATGCATTTGCATGAAAAAAACTCTGACTTTATTTTTTTAATTTTTTAAATATATTTTATTGATTATGCTATAACAGTTGTCCCATTTTCCCCCAAGACCCTGACTTTAAATTACAGGTATGTAAGTAGGTCATATCTTTAAAGAAAATGAAGACTTATAGAACCCTTTGAATAACTGAATTCATGGAAATACTGACATATAATCATGACAAACAATATTGTTTATATGTGATTAAGTAAACTAAAGAGAATTGTTATGACTTTGTTCAAAATATTGCTTATTTTAAATCATTTTTTCCAGATATAAGGAAACTTTTTCCCTAGAACAGTTTGTAAATTATACCCTTATAAGCAATATTGAAACTTTTATATTTTTCTCCCTACCTAATTTCTCCAAAATTTGGCAAGTCTTAATGAGTAAGTATTATTTTCATGGCAATATGTCTGTTTGCATAAACCCAGTAAGAATTTGTTCTCTTCATAATAGGACCAGTATCCAAAAGTGGTTTTATTAACCAAGTCTTTGTCTGGAAAGTCACGATGAAAGACTCATGCCTGGACCCTGGATGTCCCCAGAAAGCCTTAAGGAATTAAGATTGACTTTCTTTTTTTTTTTTTTTTTTAATATATTTTATTG
>CM052540.1:29631018-29696907 GCA_028533065.1 Trachops cirrhosus | reverse complement strand
CACCCGGCCGAACTCCGCCCCTCCTACCGGTCTGGATGAAAGTGTCTATTTTTAAATCCTTGGTTGTCCGACTTCCATAAACTTCAATTTTCTGTCAGTTCTGGTTGTTATTTTGTTTCTATATCTTTGTTGTCCCTATCTTGGTTGTGCGAGGAGGCACAGTGCGTCTACCTATGCCTCCATCTTGGCCGGAAGTCCTTAAGATTGACTTTCAAAACCAGTAAGAGCCCCTTGGAGAAATGGCCAGATACCTTGCTTGGTCACGTGGTTCATGGCAGTCTTTCCAGGTAAGGAGTGAAGGTTGCTTTCCTGAAAGACGCTAGAAGAACCCAAGGCACTTGGGAAGCCTCTAGGACTTGAGTGAAACAAATGGTACAGGTGAAGCCAGATGGTAACTGTGGTTTGGGTTCTTTGCCCTGAGGGGCTGACTAAAGCTCAGCCTGCAGGTTCCTTATAAAATTCCAGCAAATCAGATTTAAAAGAGCCTCTATGATCAATTACTATTCTTGTTGTATTCATGCAAATAATCAGGCCAAATTGAAACTGGACTTACATTCAGTCTGTTTAATAAATGAGGGTAATCTTAGGGAGAGAAATTGTATTTCAATGGATATCACAATGTCCAATTGTCACCCACAAACTGATTGAATCCTAGTTTTTGTAAGTTTCCTTCCAAGCTAATGTTTCATTTTTTTCTTTCATCCTTTGACTTGAAACTATTGAGAGCTACTGATGCAGTGCCAGCCATACAGAACTCACCCACTACTCTGCCTCTCCCTTTTTGGGATTTTAAGTTCAATATCTATCTTGCTTTTCCTGGCTAAATGCCTTCCTAGGACCTACAGCAGCCTTTTTTAAAATTCTTGTTTTTAGGCCATGTCTCGTCAAATATCTTATATCCTTCAACAGACCATCCAGGTTTGGGAGATGAAATGGCCTCCAGCCATAGCTCTTGCTTCTCAGGCTGTCCAGTTCCACCCTCTTCTCCTTAAGGACTCACACCCAGACCCACAGGCGGGGCCAGCTCTACATCCCTAGTCCGCCTGAAGTCATTACAGAAGAAGAGAACTTCGTGCCTACTCCTCCAAACCAGAACCAGGCCAGGTCATTAAGAATAAATCCATTTTAAAACCAGAGACGAAAACGAAGGGACAAAGACGGCCCCATTTGCTATTGTGGCACCATTTGCCTAGCAGGCCTATGACCTTGTTAAACCTGACGACAGCCATTTCACTCTTCCGAGCTTGTCCCCAGGACTGGAAATTACTGGGAGCAAGAACAGAACTAAGGCTCCCCACAGGCAGAAGATAACATTGGAAGGAACTGCAGCCTCGAGCTACCTGCTGTAACTGCCCAGGGGCCACACAACAGCAACCCCCCACCCTTTCCTAATCCAGTTATAATCCAACAAAAGCTCAAAGCTCCCACCCCTCAATGCTGGTGTATCTCTCCACACTAAGCCCCTCTTCTTTCTTGGAGAGTGAATAAAAACTTTGTTCTCTACACTTTCTTCTCTTTGTGAATTCTTTCACAGCCCATGTCACTGACCACCCTAACATTACCCTGCAGAATTTTGAGAGGCTGGACACCTCTGATATCACTCCCAGTTCAATGCCAAGGGGGGAAAACAGACGAGCTCACAGAGTAACTGGGGTTCCTCACCAGTGGCATACTGAATGGGGGTGGGGGTGGGAACAGTCCTCCCAGGGGACAAGTAATAGGGGGTACATTACTGACAGAACTTAAAAACAAAACTAAAAGTCAGACTGTTTCTTGTTATTACCATCAGCCGCAATTCTAAACAATGTCAGTAATAAAATACTCCCGGATGAACCACGCCCTCTGCCCTCCCACAGAGCTGTTCCTAACTACACACATTCACCCTCAAATTGTGACAATTAAATCCACATTATTTCTTAGATCATAAGACAGTTTCAGAGACAGAAAGTAACCGTGTAGGATGGTCTAAAATTAAAAGTTTCTAACTAAAAGTGAGTAGTGGTGGGTAGTCCTGTCTGAGGCCATATCTTCCCTGACAAAGGTCAACCTTTAACTGAGCCTGTCTGTTGGCTTTTTGCATGTGTGATAACGATGTCAGGATAATTTATTTTTTCCAGACCCTTCAGAGCACAATCACTACATCAGAGCACAGACAACAGAAACCCTCTTGGTTATTGTTATCATGTTAATGTTAACTGCTAACTCTCCTATACCCGCCAATGTAAAAGAATTATTTGTCTATCCAGTTCACTTCTTATCCAATCTGAGATTTGCCTACTTTGCTTTCTCCGCCTCCCTAACCTATCGCCACTGGATTTCACATAACTCTCAGTGTCTTCCCCTTTGATTTAGATGTATAAAATAAGTGGTTGCCCTTGCTGGTATGGCTCAGTGGATTGAGCGTCGACCTGGTCACTGGTCGATTCCTGATTAGGGCACAAGCTGGGTTGCAGGCCAGACCCCCAGTTTGGGGCATGCAGGAAGCAACCAGTCAGTTTCTCTCACGCATCAATGTTTCCCTCTCTTTATCCTTCCCTCAAGTAAGTGTTATGTATCTTATGAGAGTTATGAGAGTTTATTGGGGGGAATGCCAAGGAATTCTAAAAAGGGAAATAATAGTTTATTTAATAAACAGAGACTTTAGGTCTAGGCTGGCCTGAGTAAAGCCAACACAGGGGTGAAGTGAAACACCCCTGGCCAGAGCAGAGCAAAGTTAGGGAGCATGGCAATCCCAGGTAGGGGAGCCCAGAGGATGCCAGAGGCTGGAAGGGCAGGGGCAAAGGCTCAGAGGTGGTCACAGGCTGTGGGTATCTACACCAGAGGGGAACTCCCATTTCAAGACCTAGATGAGGCACTGAAGATGAGGAGGATGTCGATGACAGGGACAGGGAGGAGGCAGCAATGGGCAGTGCTGGTGAACTAACAGGGGCTGGGGGAAGATGGTGACAGTTCAGAGGACCTACAGGTGATGGAAACTGGGACAGATGGTGACAGTCAAGGTGATAGGAGGGTGGGAATGGAACTAGGCAGTGACAGGGTTGGGGTACAGGCAGGTGAAAGCAGGATTGGTTCAGACAGCAACAGCTTTGGGCTTGGGACTGAGATGGCAGCAAAAGTGATGGGAACTGGGCTGAGATGCATGGTTAAGAAAGGGGCAGTAGTCGTGATGCAGGGATGACGGTGAGGGTGACAAATGGGTCAGAGATGAGTGATGACCATGGACGTGACTTAGGGGTGACAGGAGGTGTAGGTGGTGATGATGCGCTGGTGGCAAACTAGAAACACCCACCCTGCCCCCTCTCTGTGTTTCAACATCAGAATGGTTTCCTAGGCCTCAGGTCCCATGACTCACATCCAGGCATCTGTCAGGCCCCAGATAAGATCTCCAGGCGCAGCCATAGCCAGGAGGGCTGGCTGGGTGCCCTTTCTGGCTGTGCCCAGGCCCATCAAGGGACCTAGACATGGAGCCTTATTGTCATCTCTACCTTCTCCTCCTGGGTCCACATCTACTCCAACATCTACTCAGTCCACTGAGAACCTCTAACCTCTCCTTGGAGAATACAACTTTTGCCACAACTATCCTAGCCAGGGCTTTGTCTGTTCCAACAGCTTCTTCCACAACTGGCACCATTAGACATTTCTCAGCCTTCTAATGCTCCATCATACCCCTTCCTGTGAAGAGAGAAAAAGGACAGTGAGCTTCAGGGCAGGCGGGGGGTGGGGTTGGGTCCTGGATACTGCCATCCAGTCATCCTACAAACATTTATTGAGCCCCTTGCGACATATGAGGGGCTGGCTTGTACAACCTGACCTATGTTTCCCTGTCTCCCTGAAGCTCAGACTGGGTGACAGACATGTAAGTGGCTGTCACCATTGGTAGAGAGCACTATTCTCTTGTAACCTTGTGTGTGGGGGTGCTCTGCCCACAAGGCCCCCTCCTTCCACCCCCTCATCCCCCCTGCAGCCACGGATGAGAATAAGTCTACCAAGACTTGATCTGCTTGGGGAGAAAAGTGGCCGATCTCTCAAAGGAGAAGGGCCAGGGGCCTGTTCCTCAATGGGCTTTTATTGGGTTCATTTGCACAGGATTACAGATAAAGTTCATTAATCATGGTCAGGCAGTAAGGATCAAACCATAGATAAAAAAGAACTCTGAGGGCCTATTTTGAGTCAGGGTCAGATAGCTAAAGAGCTGGAAAGCTTTGAGGAACAAACTCACTTCTTGCTTGGACCCTTATCATTTAACTGAGAGCATTCTAAACAAAGCAGGTTTCACAGGATTTTACATATTCTTTCTTAGACCTGATTCCCCCGGGAACCTGCCCTTTCCAGCACAGGGCTGCACCACCCTTTCATTGTTTCAGGATTAGGTGGAGCAAGGGAAGTGAGGCAGCCAAGAGATTAAGAGACTTCTCACAGACAGAATGAGGACTCAGGCTTTGTCAAAGCTGAGGGGTGATGGTCCATCACCTCCTTTTGCTGTACCCCCAAAGTCCTTCTTTGGGGGCTTCCCACGTGATCGTGCCTGTCTTAGGTTGTTCCCCTCTTGGGGAATCTTACCCGTCACTGGCTAACCAACCAAGCTTTGGGGGCCAGTTATGGAAAGAGGAGCAGAAGCAGCACTCCTGCCAGGGAGATAAGCTTTTGTCTCCTTGGTGGCTTATGGTCCAAGGTCACTCCCTAAGCCTTAGCCTTGGCGGGGGTTACAGCTTCTGAAACCAGGCAGGGCGGTTCCCAACACTTATAATGGGGTGGGGGTTGGGGGCAGCAAACTGATTTTTAAAACCTGAAGAGAGTGGGTCCCATTGAAGGAAATCTCAGGATTAGTGCTAGTGATTTTTTGCCATTTGCTCAGCTGAATACTTTACAAAGTAATTTATAGTGAGCAATCAAGAGGGAGAAAGTGAGGTGGGCAATGAGAAGGGAAAGAAAACCAGTGAGGTGTCAGAAACGAGGGCGCTGTGGATGAAAAAGGGCTTCTATGGAAAGTAACCTCATGGGGCAATCTGATCATAAATTCCTAACTGGGTTGGTCATGGTGGGTAGTCACACTCCAGGAGGCCTATAACATTTTTTTAATCATTAAGGATTTATCAGTTAAAACAATGTTTATAACTTCTTTGGTGAAAGGTTTACCTTCACCTTAAACAAGCCCTGTCCATTGTTTCTGTGTATCTGTGTTACCACATCTTTGCAACGCCCCCTTTCAGGCCCTCACCCTCAAGAGAGTGTATCATCTTTTTTTTTTAATTTTTATTTATTGATTTTAGAAAAAGACAGGAAAGGATACAGAGAGAAAGATTGATTTTGTTGTTCCGCTTATGTATGCATTCACTGGTTGATTCTTGTATGTGCCCTGACCGGAATTGAACCCACAACTGTGGTGTATCCAGACGATGCTCTACCCAACTGAGCTACCCGGCCAGGGCAAGATAATCTTAACTAGCCTGTAATCTGATCTCACCTTGCTTTTTCCCACCTTCATGTAATCTTCCATCCTATTCTTCTTAATCAAAATGCATAATAGAAACTGGAAACTATTCTAGGAAGCATTTATCTTAGTCTGTTGAGATCTTGCTTCAAGGCATATTCACTCTTTGACTCAAATAAATTTTTAGAAAAATTCTCTACAGGTTTGGGCATTCTTATGACAGTGCTAAATAAGATAAAGGTGCTGCCCCAGCTGGGTAGCTCAGCTGGTTAGAGCATCGTCCCAATATGCCACGGTTGCCAATTCAATCCTGGTCAGGGCACAGGAATCAACCAATGACAAATAACTAACTAACTAACTCTCTCTCTCAAATCAATTTTAAAAAAGATAAAAATAGCCTTGGCTGGTGTGGCTCAGTGGATTGAGTATCAGCCTGGAAACCAAGAGGTCACTTGTTCAGTTCCCAGTAAGGGCACATGCCTGCGCTTCAGGCCAGGTCCCCAGTTGGGGGAATGTGAGAGGCAACAGATGGATGTTCCTCTCCCCCTCTTTCTCTTTCCCTTCCCCTCTCTCTATAAATAAATAAAATCTTTAAAAAATAAAAATAATAAAAATAAAAAAATAAAGATGCCAGTGAGAAATTGCCACTGTGGAGAAGCCAAAATGATTTCCAAAAACAGGGACATCTAATATTCAACTTGAGTGTGTTTGTCTTGTGCAGACAAACTTTCTACATCTCCCCAAGCCTTCAGCACAGAGTTTGTTACTAACATAAAGACCTGCTATAAGGAGCCTGTGAGATCTCGCTTCCCAGCATATGCTGTCAGCTTGGCTTAAATAAACACTATGAAACATTAAAGAAAAAAGAAAGACCTGCTATGAAAAAGGGATTTCTTTCCCTTTTCCTTCCTTCCTTCCTTCCTTCCTTCCTTCCATCATCTGAATTTAAGACTGTTAGGAATCCCAGAAGAAAATCACAGAGCACTGGAGGGAGGGAAGTTAGGGGTCAGACCATCTCACACAACACCCCTGTGGCCCTGAGGGAGAAACTGAGGCAGAGCAGTGGTGGAACTTGCTCTGGGTCTGAGCAACCTCAAGCTCTTGACACCCAGGGTTCTCGAACTTCTCCGACCTGTTCACTGTGCATCTGGTCTCCGTCCAAGGTGGGGTCTGGCCCCCAGCTGGCTCCTCCCTGCCTCCTTCACTTGGTGATAAATGGGCTCACAGGGGCCACCAAGCAAGAGCCCTGGGAGGCTTTGGTTTCCTAGGTCCTTCCTGACCAAGACCCTGCCTGACCTGGCCCCACCCACCTTCCTGGTCTCATCTGGAACCCTGAGCTCCAGCTTTTCCAGGGCACCTATCTCCTGCCAACAGGCCTTTGCACAAACTGTTACCTCGACCTGGAGCAGCCCACCTGGCTAATTCCTTCTTATCCTTCAGGTGCCAATAACAAGGAGGGGCCCTGCCTTTTCATTTTCCCCAGTCCTGTAGAGGTGTGCCGTTCTGGTAAAATGTCCCAATTCCCACTTTCCTTTGGCTCTTTGTATTTGTAGTTTACCCCACTAATTAGGCTTAAAGTTCCATGAAAACGGGAACCATATGGTAGGCTCTGGTTTTCCCTTTCCTAACAGCCCCCAGCTTCCATCTGAGAATCCATTTTGTTCAGATGGAGCTGACATCTTTCTTGGGGCCCAAGATGGAACATGTGACTCAGGCTAATCCAATCAGGTCAGACTATTCTAGTGACTCAGAGATGGACATGTGATCAAGCTCATCCAATCACAGTGCACCGCTGTGTTTTTGCTGAACAAAAATTCTCCCTCTCCTCTGCCAGACAGGAACAAGAAGCATGTAGACTAGAGTTACTGCCAGGTTTCTTAGAAACACAAGAGGATCCAGGCTTAAGATGCAGCTGACACCATGGAAGAAAGGAGAAACCAAAAGGACATCAATGCTGGATCAAGCCTCACCTGAAGTTTTCATGATTTTTTAGTTATGTGAGCCAATGAATCACCATCATTGCCCAAGCCTCTATGAGTCACATTTCCTTTCTTTCTTTTTTCTTTCTTTTTTTTTTATCCAGATACTCCCTACCTGATACTGTATATATTTTGCTTATTATAGTATTCCTGGTACATACCACAACCTGGCATTAAATAGATCCTCAATAAATATTTATTAAATAATAAACAAACAAATGAATGAATTAAATGCAAGCCCTCTGGCAGAAAGACCAGAGGAACTATCTTGCACATAAGATCCTTCCAGGAGCCCTTCTGCAGAGTTTCGGCCGCTCTCATTGATTCTGCATTCCTCAGGGATCCCTGCAGGTCCCTCTCTTTCCTGGCTAGGGCCCACATCCTCGCTCGAAAAGCCCAGAGCTGAGTCATTTTCTGCTCATCCCCTGGCAGCCGGGTCCACTGTGGCTCTGACTGGATATCTCTGGGCTTAGAAGCTGTACTCAGAGACTGAGGACACAGCCTGGACTGGCCACTACCTAGTCCAGTAGCTTCACACAAGTCACCTGCATTTGAGACTCAGCTTCCTGCTCTGTAGAATGTCAGAGAGGATGTGGACCCCTTGACTTCAGAGGGTGTGGCGGCCCTGAATCTCTGGTTGCCTAGGATTCTCAACTTCTGTGAGACAGACAGCATACCGGTTGGAAATGGGGAGTATTATTCAATTCTGCTGTCCTCTCATTCAGCAGGCATTGGACAGCACCTACCATGTGCCCTGCCCAGATACTGGACTCTCAGTCACATACTTTAAACCTCCTGCTTCCTGACCCCTTACTCTAAAATCTGGGTCATGACCTCAAAACCTAAAGGCTTTTCAACCCCACATCCTGACCCCTGTGGCCTCCATTTCTTTAACCCCTATCTCTGCTTTTTCCCTCCCACACACTTCCAGGCTCTCAATAAATAATTTTGCACAGATGTGTGCACAGATGTGTGGCTTCTAGCAACCAGTGAGTAGGAGTGTAGTAGGAGTGCATTCAAGTGTGAGTGCTGGATAAGTGTGTATTCAGTGTGAGGGGGGGCACTGAGAGTGTTGATGTGTTAAGTGTGCATGACTGTAAGAGTGTGCACCGGGGTAAGGACATGGAGCACAGCTGTGTCAGAGTGGGAATGTGGAAGTGCGGGAGTGCACATGAGTATCTGTGCTTGAGCATCGAGTGTGTAGAGGAGTGTGAGACTCTGTCAGTTTATAAGTGTGTCTATATGAGTGTGGAGCAAGTGAGTGTATATGGGTGTGTCACTGGGTGTGTGTGCACATGTGTTTGTGTGAGTGCATTTGCACACATGTCCTTCAGCCACAGCAGACATACTCTCACGTGTATGTGGGCACACATACACCTCCAAGGGCTGAAGGTGACCGAACTGTAAACCCTTAATCTGATAAAAGGAAGACTCTGTCCACAGGTCACAGTTACTCTCCACTCTCCACCCCTGACATGGAACTGGGTGTGATCTCCCAGCTAAAGGTTACCTCTAATAGGAAAGAGCTCCCTTGGATGTGAGGGCAATCTGGCTGTGACATCTGTCACCCCACTGATCGCCAGGGTTGATTCGGCTGTTCTGGCTGGCTAGGCGGGTGTCCCTTTCCTCCCTCACTGATCCATGTGCATCCCTCCCGAAGCTGTGCTCTCGGTCACAGAGGATGACCTTCCCAACTAGAGGAGAAGACTGGTCTTCGTTCAAGTGTATACGAGTAGCTTCGTTCCCCTGCTAGAACCTCTAAACAAGCTCTCAAGGAAAGAGCTCCCTCAGACTGAACCTGAAGTCTGCCTCTCTCCTTAGGCCAGGCCACCTCTCCCCACCTTCAACATATTTCCGGCCAGGCCCTGTCAGTGACCCTGAGCGGACAGGCAAAGAATGAGGGTGGTGGGCAGGACATTCCAGGTGCCTCCTCAGCTATGGGGGGCATCTCCATGGAGATGAGCGGTGGACCATGTCCAGATGATTATCAGGGTTCCCAGAGTCCTCCCTCCCCTTGCCCAGCCTCTCCCAGCCAGGCCTCCTTGGCTCTAAGTGCAGTAAGGAAGCCTGGAAAAAGCTCATCACTCTCCACAGGGGCTTTGGAGAAGCTGGTCAAGGGGACTGAATCTGGTGTAAGGCTTTATTCCCAGAGAGCTCTGGAGATGGGGAAAGGAAATACCCACCCCTTCTCCACACCGCATCCCATCTCTCTCTAACCTGAAGGTATGACCAAGACAGTCTGAGGAAGGGACCCCGAGTCAGGTTAGTTTTCAGCCTGCTCGTAACCTCACCCCATTGGCAACCTTACTGTTCCATAAGACCTCCATTAGTTCTTCCCTCACCCAAGCCTCCTATGTTTTGGGCCAATACGCAGGGATGAGACGGAGGAACATAGACCCTCTTCCTACTCCCAAAGGTGCTGGATCTCCCTTTGGGTTGGTGAGAGCAGGAAAAGGCCTCCAAAGTCATCATCGTTATCTTGATTATTGCCCCATTCTTGAGCCGAAGAGGAATGGCAGTGAGACCTGAGGATGTTTCCTGAAAAGGCTGGGAAACAGAATGAGCAAACACAGATTCGAACTGTGCTTTGGCTTGCAACCTCCCTAGGAATGACTCTATCCTGATTCCATATATACATATACAACCCTCTAAACCTCTAATTAGTTACCGTGACCACTCTCAACCTAGGCTGGGAGCTCAAAAGGAAGCATAATATCTAATGGTAATATTATTTTCTGTATTCAATGGCACTTACTATTACATCTGGCATTGTTCTGTATATATGTCCTCATTTAATCCTCACTTATGTAACCTAAAGAGGTGAGTACTAGTACTATCACCATTTTACAGATGAAGACACTACAGTAGAGAGGTAAACTCTGTAAAGTCCAGCAGGACCAGTATATCCCGAGAGTGCTTCACTGAAAAGAACTCGTGAAGGGACTATTTACAGAGGTGGTGGCAGGGTCACTGGAACCAACAAGGGACAGTCTGGGGACTAACAGCAGGCAGCCACTTCCCCCTCAGCCAGAGGAGACAAGAGGAGAGAGCAATGTTATTGGAACACAGTGGAAGCCCTGGAAAAGGCTGAATACCCTGACTTTTCTGCCCCCCAACCACTCCCACCCTCCCTGCCCTCTGATTCCTTAGCTGTGCCTCCCACTTGCCAAACCCAACTAGAAGCCAGAGACACAGGTGATCCAGCCCATAGGTATTAGGCTCCTGGGGTGCAGAGCAGGCTGGAGATTGGATCTGGGGGAAAGGGAGGCTCTGCATGCCTAAGGTCCCATGACTGGGAAGGGCTGGTTTGGGACGAAGGTGATCTGAACCCGAAGACCTGCTCCCTGAGACGTTGCAAAGTGCTATCTGGGAAACGGGTTGAGGGGAGCCAGTTGAAGACAGAAAAGTGGATTCTAGCACAGGCTCTGCTGCACTGCTCTTTGACCCTGAATGAGACTCTGGGCCTCAGTCTCCCCCTTACACAAGGAGGAGGTAGGTGCTACTCTGGGACAGACAAGGTGCCCAGACTAGACACAGCCTGTGTTCCCACTGCCACCTTCCCCCTTACCTCAAATGAACCTGGCACCAAAGACTAAAGCATCAGCATGGAGACTCAGAGGCCTTGAGTTGGCCATCCCAGGTACTGGGCAGAGACACCCACTCCTCTGTCCCCTTAGGACTCAGAGGTGTTCTAGGTGAATCCCTTCAGTCTCCCTGAGGGACCCAGTGCTTCTGTGTCTTCTCCCTTTGTACTGCCGCATTCCCTGCCCAAAACTCAGAACTCCACCCTAGAAGAGGCTCCCTCCTGCCAGTGAGGAAGTGCAGGGCCCTACCTAGACCAGCACCTTCACAGACCCTTCCTTCCTTGGAGGATCAAGGGCATCTCTGCCGCTGACATCTCTGTTCTGGTGGAGTATTCTCTCCTCTCCCCTTCCCACCCCACCCAATTCTACTCCACCCAAGCTTCCCTCCCCAAACCTGGGGGGGGCCCCACCCAGGTTTTCAGACAAACAAAATCAAGGAGAGAGAGTTAGCAAGAAGGAGGGAGCTCATTACTGGAATTAAGAAAGAGGCATGCCCTAGAGTAAGATGAGCGGGACTGGGCTGACTGGAGAGTCACTCCTAGGTACGCACAAGATGGGCTCCAAGGTACACAAGAGGTTCTCTTGTAAGTACTCAAAGAAAGACCCACCCAGGCACAGGGAGTGAGGCAGTGACAGACAGACGTGGTGGGCTAGAGGAACAGACCCACAGAGACATAACCAAACATCCTGAGAGAAAGACAGGCACACTCAGGAACACTGGAAATTACACACTTGTATTTGTGCATGCACAGAGGCAGGCGCACAAGGAAACAGGAACCAAGCTCAGGTTTCAGGGAGATTCATTTCAATCCAAACAGGTCAGAACTTTAAGAAAACATGGGCTCCACCAAAGCGGGCTCAGCTCAGGAAGAAGGGGCAACGACCAAGGCATGGGATCTGCCTCCCCTCCCACAGGGTGATTCTCCCAAGTCCACCTTGGGAAATGGATGGAGATCCTTCTCCTAAAGTAGATGAAGAGATTTCTTTCTAGAGCTTGTTATCAGCCAGAACAGCTAATAAAAGGCATAGCCTGGACGTGCATGGGGAGGTGGGGAGTTTTCCTCCTACCCCAGCACACGCTGCAGTTGGCCCAGGCCCCTACCAGCCCCTGCCCTGCCGCACTGCTCCTGGCCAGGCCTTACCCTTCCTCATGACAACGGACTCTCCATTCACGTGCCCTAGGCTGTGGGCTCCTCTGCCCTTCACACCTGTGTGTGTGGCCCCTTCTTATGTCTCCCTTCAATTTTATCCCAAACGCCTCCTCTAGTCAGGGCACAGCAAGCCATCACCCCCACTCTTCTCCACCCCCCGCCCCACCCCCTCAGGAAATTCAGAACCCGTGAAAGGAATCTGACAAGGAAGAGGATGTTGAATTCAATGACCTTTAAAAAAACAACTTTCAGCATCTCTCCACCACCACCTCCCTTCCCCAGCTCTGCAGGAAAAACTATGAGGTGAGGTGACATTTATTGACTATTTACCATCCGCTGTGGAAAGGACTCAGCTCAGATCTTTGTGCTAAGTCCTTTTCATGAATTCTCTTCCATTACTTCTTCCTCTCAATATCTCCCAATACACAGATGAGGAAACTGAGGCTCAGGGAAAGAAAATGACCGTCCCCAGATCACACAGCTAGAGAGAGGCCAAGCTGGGCCTGGAATTCAGGTTTGAATACTTTCCTTAATCACTGCACCAGAGGACCCCCCACCACCCCCTGGGCTGACTGGTCAAAGTCAACAGCAGGATTTAAGAGGAAACAGTGACAGAAGGACAGGGGACATGTAGGGGAGGACAGAAGGATGGGACACTAAAGGTGAGACCACCGTGGCTAGAATGAAACTCTGAAGACACATGCATTCCCCTCCCGAGGTTTGCCCTACCTCCCCCAGGGCCTGGGAAAGAGACACTCCCTCTGGCATGCTTCCCTCCCACATGCCATATACTCCTCTCAGTGTATGGAGCTGGGGACAAAGAGGGGGTGGAGACCAAAAATGAAACTTCCTTCTCCCATCCCCACCCCCCAGAGTCCTAGCTGTGTGACCCTGCATTTGCCACCCACCCACTCTGGGCTATGGTCTCCTCATTTGTGAAATGGCTGGGGAGCAAGAGCTGCTTTAGCCTCTAAAACCCACAGTTCCCCTGACAGACCCAGGGTTCCTCTGGCTCCATGGGGTTAACTTTGCAGGAGGGCTGGGATTGGCCTTCTCATCTTCCCTTTTTATTTTCACCTTCCCTTTTATTCATAGTGAAACTTGAGGAGGATTGGGTAAGGAAGAGAAGGTGAGAAGGGGCATGTGATCACCTGACAGAGCTTCCTGAGCTCAGACGTGCTGAGCCCTTGCTTCCCTGGGTAGTCAGGGTGCCAGAGTCAGTCCAACCCCAGCCTTATGGGCTCAGATGCGCCTCAGACGGAAGAAGTGGCACAGAGGGGGAGACAGAGATGAATGCAGCTGCAGGCTCTGGGCTCAGACAACTGACTACGGAAGATGGTAGAAGAGTGAGGAAGATCAGGGACGGCTTCCTGGAAGAGGAGGAGCAGAGCAAATCAGGAGACTTGTAGTGATTGGACTTGTTGGAGCAAAGGTCCGAGGGTAGGAAGGCACAGGAGCACACAGAGTAGTCTGGGGCAGATGGAGCATTGTGAGGGGATGGGTAGGGACAGGAGCCAGGTCCTGGAGGGCCTGAACGCAGCTTGGGAGATATGGGATTGTCTCCAGACCGTGAAGAAAGCCGTGGAAATTGCCCACTTTCAGCAGGGGTTTCCAGAAAGATCCCTCTGGTTGCTGAATAGACTGACTGGGACAGGCCTGGAGGCAGGGAAGCTGCTAAGGGGCTGTGACCAAGCTCTGGGTGGAGTTTGATGGAGCCTGAACAGCTCCAACCTGTAGGAGACAATACAGGTTCCCAGTCTGGCTGGAATCCACCAGCAAAAGGGATCTCACTGTTTCTTGGGTGGCAGTCCTCCCCTTAAGGCAGCTCTGCCTGGAGAAAGTTCTTCCCTGGGCCAGGCTCAAGCCTGTCTCCTGGCATGATGAGAGAAGGCAGGGATCAGGAAGGCGATGCCATTCCCTGGGCCGGGGCCCCCAGGAAGATGGAAGCTTGAGGGAAAGTGTGGAACCGCTGAGTTCAAGCTGAGAGGAAGAGGCCTCCTGCCCCCGGGGTGCCCTGGTCAAGTTGAACCCCCAGTGGGGCACCCTAGGTGTGGCCAGACACCCCGAAGCTCCTTAACTGGCCCCAGGAAAACAGCAGAACAAGCAGAGAAATATTTACACCATTGGCAGTTTTAGGCATACATTTTATTGGGTTTTTTTATAAAAGGTAAAAGTACGTGTGTTTAGTGGAGGATTCAAAGAGTGAAGACCCCATTTAGAGTAGTCTCCAACCCCAATCCCCAAAACTGTAACATCTGATACATTTTTGTACAATAGCAAACATGAAAACTATGGCCTGGACTCCCCCCCACCCCCACCATGCCTACACTATGACACAAACATGTTATTCGGCTCCTACTTATACACGGCCAGAGTCCCCACCAGGGCTGTGGCCCCCTCCTCCCAGCCGTACCCACATTCCCGTGGTATCTTCCCCAAAGCCTCCCCTAACCCCCTGCTTAGAAAACAGGGCAGACACACACGTCATCAGAAACACATGTATCTGGACCCTGCCCCACCGGGATTCCCTGAAACATGAAGGCCCTGGCACTTGCCTCACTCACAGATGGACGCATCGCCATCCCCCTTCCTTTAGACCCCCCCATGACTAAAATCCTTTCCACGTGGTCCCTTGCCCTGAACATCTGGGAAAACACACACGCACACACACTCACAAACACACACACTCGCACACCCACTGCCCATTTCCTCCCCTTTGGGAGACAAAGGGTTATATTGGCCCTACTCCCTGTCCCATCACATTTTAAGGGCAGTGGCCCAAAGTCCTATTTGGACAGAGTCTGGTGGGAAATCCTAGAGGGGCTGTCCAGTGGGGTGGTGGCAGACAAGGAGCTGCTTAGCCTGGGAAGGGATCATGAAGGGGCCTTTTAGGGAGCAGCCCCCTGCACAGTCAGTAGATGCTCCAGGAGGAGGGCAGGGGGTGGCTCCTGCCCACTCAGACCTGCTCCTTGTGCTTCATGTGGGCCAGCTTCACATTCTCCTCCTCAGTGGAAGGTGGACGCTGCTCCAGGTGGCAGCCGATCATGATCTGGTACACGACGACTCCCGCAATGGAGCCCAGCAGTGGGGAGACGATGGGCACCCACCACCAGTGGCGGCCCGTCCTGGGGGACAGAATATGTAGTGAGGGGTGGTTGGAACAAGCAGAAGGAAGGCAAGCAGGGCTGGCTAGGTGTTGGTGGCACTCACGTGAACACTTCTGAACCCCAGCCAGCAATGGCGGTGAAGAGGCGGGGGCCGAAGTCCCGGGCAGGGTTGACAGCGTAGCCGGAGTTGAAGCCCATGGAGGTGCCGATGACCAGAACCACCAGGCCCACGGTGAAGGCCTCCAGGCCACGGGGGACGGGGTTGTTGTAGGGGTCCACGATGGCCAGCACACACACGATGAGGGAGGCTGTGCCGATGAACTGGCAAGCAGGGAGAACAGGGTGAGGAGTAGCCCCCACCCCACTCTCTGGTCCCTCCTTTGGGCCTCTCGTTTCCCTCCAGCATTCTGTTCTCCAGGACAGTGGTGCTAGAATTTGTTCAGGGATAAGGATCTCCTGGGGAACTGATTAAATATAAAAGTTGCAGACATTCTGATTCTGAAATAGGTGTCCCACATATCGAGAAACTCCATTTTAGACAAGGAGTCCTGTCCCCCAGCCTGCCCATCAGCACCCAAGACAGCCTGCTTTCCTCCCTGCATTCCCCTCACCTGTCCCCAGCCCATACCTGGTCGAAGAAGCCATTGATCATGTCCAAGTGTCCAGAGGGATAGGTGGCAAAGATGCCAGCTGTGCCATTGGGGCCGGAGACTTCAAGCTCGTTGCCAGCAAAGGCCCAGATTGCATCTGGTGACAGATTAAACCCCGAGTGGGTGAGGGCAGAGGCCTGGGCCCAGTTTCCTCTCTCAGGTTGGCCCACCGGCCCAGGGGTTATATGGGTAAGTAGAATCACTGCTGTTCTACTCAGGAGTCAGAGGTGGTGGGGTGGGTGGGGTGAGGGCCTGAGACACTAATGTTGCCTGACTCGTTTATTTCCCCTCATGCCCTGCGCCTGCGGCCTGCGTGCGCGTGAGTCATGAGCCCAGGGCTTGGGCAGGCCCCAGCAGTCTGTCAGTGAAAGGCCCGGTGCAGGTCTCAAGTAGAAGGAGGGGCTAGTGGAGGAGGGTAATGCTTACCGTAGTACAGTCCAAAAACAATCCCAGCACCCAGGAAGGCTCCCAGGGTCTGAGCCAGGGAGTAGACAAGCAGCTTGATCCAGGGCTCTCTCGCCAGGAAACACATGGCAAAGGTCACAGCAGGGTTCAAGTGGGCCCCTATGCAGATGGTAGATGGGACCTATTAGCCAAAGCCTGCCATGGTGGGTAGGCTAGGACTCCATACCACCTTCATATTCCCCACCTCTGGCCAGGGGAGCAGGGATGCAGGGAAGGGTTTCATGTACCAGGCGGCAGTTAGACTGCATAACAGGACAACTCTGCTAATCTCTGATTCCAAGTTGAGAGTCAAAGTTTCCAGTATCAGGTTCCTTCTCCACTTCCTCTTCCAGGAGCTCAAGAGCTCAGGCCATGGCTATGCCTTGTCCTTAGGAAGGTCCCCCACCCCATCCCCCAGGGGGACCCCTTGTGAGAATGCTGTTGATGGGTGATGATTAAGGGTGGGATAAGGCTTACCGGAGACCTGGCCAGCAATGAGGATGCCCAGGGTGACGGCAAAGCCAAAAGCCAAGTTGATGGTAAGGAAACCACCATGGGTGCCCCGGCTGAGCACAACCTGGGCCACAGAGCCACAGCCAAACATCTGCATCAGGAAACAGAACAAGGCAGGGAGGTGAGGCCCAGCAGCTCTCACTCTAGAGGGAAGGCTGAAGCCAGCAACCTCTGCCTGCCTCCATCAGGAGGACAAAGCCCGTCCTGGAACTCAGCTGAAACCCTCCTGCTGCAACAGCACCCTGAGAAGCAGATGTGCCCTCCCAGCCCCAATGTCCCGACCTTAACATAACAGGTCCCCATGGAATTAGAGTCTGCGACTGGGACCCCAATAGATATCTGAACCAACATCACTGATTTTTCTTGAATCTCAACAGGAATGGGGAGAGGGGAACAGCGTTCACCTTAGCAGTCTCTCCCCCAGCCCTTCAGGCCCTGCCCACAGAGGTAAGAAGGCTCTCACTCATTCCCCACTTGCAGTTGCCTCCCTTTTTGCCCCAAAGAAAAGCTAGATGGTTGTGGCGGTGATGGGGGATGGGGCGCAAAGAAACAGGGAGGAGACCAGAAGTTAGGTTGAATCTACTTCTCCTGAATCTGGGATGTCAGAGCCCCTGCCCAGGCCCCTGGCTCTTCTCAGAGCCCCTCTCAGCACCCTCGCCCTCCTTGACCTGTCCCTGTCCCAGAGACTCCTCTCTCTCCACTGGCCCTGATCTCTCTGTCCTCAGGGGTCCGGGTCCAGGGTCTGTACTCATATTTGACGATCCTAAAGGCATTGATGAGGGGCTCTTCTCACTAGCCCTGGTCTGGGCCCCAGGGCAGTGGAAGAGGGGAGATTAGTTCTAAGCTTTCTGCCAGAGATGGGGGACATTTGAGAGGACTAAGGTCCCTGATGTCCTGCAAGGACAGATTGCACTGAGTGTTTATTCCCCTTGTTCAAATGTAAAAATGCTTCTTATCAGCTCTGTAAAGAGCTGTTGTCCTGAGCCCTGGAGTGTCCTGCAAAGCTGCTCCAGCCCTTACTCAGGTCTCCTCTTCCACCTTCCCATAATTAAAAGTTTTATATCTACCCAGCCGGCAATTTCCAACACCCATGCTAGGGCCCCTGTCCATTCTGACAGGTCAGTGTCCTGTGGTCCTGCTATTAGGCATTTTCATTATCCTTTCTCAGAAAGACCAAGATAATGGGAAAGCCAGCAGCAGTGATGGAGGACAAAGGTGTACAGGAAAGGTGAGAGCGAAGATCAGAGATTGTAATTATATAGGGGGTGGGGGAGGGGCGGGCACGTGTGGGACCTGGGAACCCTGCCGGGCTTGGCAAGTCCTGGTCTCAGTTCCTTGCCTCTCTGAGGCCCAAACCTGGCTCCATCCCAGGAGGTCTTGGAGTGAGAAGCTGTCAGAGCCAGTTCTACCACCTTGGGGCTAATCTTCCTCTTCCTTACCCTTCCTTCTCCCCCGTGCCCCTCCCTTACTAGGTACCCTGGAGAAAGGGGCTCCCCTTGCTCCAAAGCCAGCCCCACTGCTACCACTGCAAGCTCTAGGTCCCCAACCCACAGAAATATGCAGGCAAGCCCTCACCCATCACTTGGGTCTCCCAGCCTCGCCCTTCCTCTTCAGGCTGCCCTTGAGATTTTGCTTTTCACTGACACCCAATGCCTCATACTCATCTGAGCCTGAAACTTTCCTTACTGGAGCAGCTCCCTGCTAGGCCTGACTGCTCCTTTGCGGGGGAGGTGAACTGAGGCTTGGGAGGGGACAGGGAGGACCTTCTGTGAATGTGTTTCCCCTGTCCCGGCTGCTCTCCAATGTGGGGCTGGATCGTTAATCAGATAAGAGAGTGGGGGACACTAGACTATGGGGCAGGAGGATGATAAGCGCCTGCCTCACTCCCTTGGCACAGGGGAAAGAAGGGATGAGGATGACTGGTAGGGCCATCCGTCTTGTGAGGGGCCCTGGATAAAGTGTCCCCCTGGTTTCCTTCTCCCCTTCCTATTTCCAGGGGAGTCTCAGCCTTCCTCTTACCACGGTGCCTGCTCCACCACCACCACCCATTTCAGGTGGGCCACCCCAGCCCTGTTTGCCTCCAGTTAAGCTTCCAAGTCCACAGGGGGCTGGCAGGTCTGCATTACCTAGGGTAGGGGCTGGGGCAGGAAATGGAATAATGCAACCCACCCACTAGAATGCAGCAACTAAACCCATAAGTAACCGAGAAAAAAACAGGTGTGACCACAAAGTGGCTGAAAATCAGAGTAACTAGGACAGGAAATGGAGCCTGTAACTGGGGTGTGTGTTGGCCAGATCCAAGAAGAGCAAACAGAGTCACGCAGGGGCGAAACTGATGTGACCAGGGAGTAACCGGGACTGGGGAGTGACCCAGGCAGGAGAAGTGTCCCGCTCAGAGAACCCATAGAGTCACTCGGAGTGCTTCTGCGCAGAAGCTGACAGCATCTGTCTGGGTACCTGTCCGGCTCTGGGAGCCGCTCAGCAGAAGGGGAGCAACTTTAGTTCACCACTTCCTCTGAGCCTGGAGCCCAGCAGCCTGCCTGGTCTCCTATCATCAGGATCCTCCTTTCCTCTTGTGCTGCTCTTTGCACCCTCTGCCCCAACCCGTGGCAAACTGTCCTCATGTCACGGGAACTTTTGGACTTTCTGAGCCTTAATTATTCATTAGGGGCCAGAAATCAAAAGCCAAATAATCTAAAAGGGTTCCATTTGCTTCTGCCTCCCCCAACCCACCGCTGCTTCCTGGGCTGGGACTCTGAGAACTTGGGGAACAGTGGGAGCCTCGAGAAGGGAATGGGGGTCCCAGACTGCAGGGGTGACCTCAGCTCCAGCCTGTGGGCTGGGTCACTAGTAGGGGGAGGTTGCAGGATCAAAGCTGTCACTGGGGAGTAACAGCCATCACAGATGGGGTAAAAGCTGGGGGGAAGAGCCCTCTGCAAGGGGTCAAAGTGGGGATCAGAGTTGGGAGAGGGGTAGGGCTGTCTTGAAAAGCAACAGCCCTCCAGTGGACAGAAGAATTGGGGAGTGTGGGGGCCGGAGACATAGGGGCTTCTCTGGGTCCCCCCCCCCCGACCCCGCAACTCACCACAAGGATGAGGGTTCCCAGGCACTCCGCCAGAGCCTGGCGAAGCAGCCGGTAGCGGATGTGGACCAGCTCCCCGCAGCGGGACACAAGCGCCTTCTGTCGATCCATGTCGGGGGTAGGTAGCGGTCGGGTCCGGCGGGGCAAGACGGCGGAGCGCGGAGCGGGGCGGCGGGCGCAGCTGCAGGGTCTGGGAGCGTGGCCCGCGCCGTTTATGGGAGAGGTAGGCACTGGGCCCGCCCGCTGCCCCGCCCACTCAGCCCTGGGCCGCGCCCACGGGAGTGGGTGGCCACCCCACACCTTGCTTGGGGATGTTCGTGGGGACTCTGGGTTGAGGGGAGCTAATGAGGAAGGTGAGGAAATAAGGGATGTGAGGTATCTTAGGAGTAGGGTTGACCCTGGAGAGCAGATAAGGGAGGATGTGTCTTGGAGGCTGAGAGCCAGTGGTGGGGCACAGCCAAGTGCAGGACCTGGCTGGGGAGAATGCAGCTGCCAGAAAGACCTCCTTGGCCCATGACTGTGAGCTCTCCTATCGTCCCCGTTACTTACGTTAAGGGTGAGAGGAGACATGTCAGAAAAGAAAAAGAACCTGGCCGTAGGTCTACAGGATGGCTGGCTGGACCCAGTATGTCCTCAACAGGGGGCTGGAGGGCAGAGGCTGTGGGTCCCAAAGGAGAAGAGACCCTCTCAAAGACCAGACTCAGCTGGGCACACAGAGCACATGCTGAGTTCCAGCCTGAGTTCGTGGGCCCTTGCTCCTTGTGCTGTGAGTATGTCATGTGTTGCCTGTTTGGACCAGCTCTGTCCACAGTTGTGTCCACACACGACATTTGTCCTTTGTGCTTGATCACGCTTGCTGGGCATTTCTCATGGCTGTGCACATCCTGTCAGATGTGGCTGGGTTAACTGAGACTGTCACACGTGTACCTGAGTGCATTTTGCACATGGCTCCAGAGGCTGAACTGAAGTTGCTCTGACATTCCACGTGCTACATGCCACATGCTTGCCAGCAGAGTAAGCCCCAGCTGTTTTTAACCCTCTCCTCTCCCACTCTGGCTGAATTCCCAGCCAAGGGAGAGTCTGTCGCTTTAAGAGATTAAACTGGCTAAACTGTTGGAGTGTCAGCCCCATCTGAGGGGAGTCTTGGGGCAACCCTGCTCCCTAGGCTGCATTCAATAATTGGAAATCTGACGTTTGGTGGCCGGGGCCCAACTCCCACAGGACTAGGAGCAAATATGCCCTCACCCCGTCCCTACTGTGGCATTGCCAGGGAGACCAAGGAAACCACATTTTCCAGACGGACTTAATCCAGGTGGGCTCTGGGCTCTGGGGACTTGTCTCTTGAGGAATGGTTGTCAGAAATAAAGACTCCAAAGGTGACTCAAACTTAAAGAGATGCGGCTTAGCAATACATATCAGGTAGATTCACACCCATGCACCCATGTGTGCAAACACACACGTACCCTGAGACTGATGGTCACACTGCCGATGGATACTGAGCTCTGCTCACATGCTCACAGGGTCCCATTCACATGGGAGCCTGGCCACAGAGTCATACACATATGGAGCCCACATATGACATCTCTCGTGGCCCTTGGCCCATAGCGATGCACCCCACCCTCCGGGAGGCCCCGCTGTGAATCAGGGAGCCATCACCGAGTGCCTGGCTACAGCCCCACTGCCAGCGTGTGACTCACTCACTTAGAACAGAACCCTAGACTCCTGATGCCAGAGCCCGTAGGGGAACGGGGGAGCATGCTGCCCTCTCTTATCCCTGCCCCATGGGGTATTTCTCAGCCTCTCACTGCCTCAGGTGGGGCTGCAAAGGCGTCTAGGACAGGAACAAGGAAGGGACTCCTGAGCACTGAAAGAAAGTGGGGAACCCCAGCCCACAGCACCCCATTTTGGGCCTGTTGGCCTGGCCTGGGACGCAGAGCAGAGGAGAAAAAAGGAGTGGCTCTGCCACCGGTAGGCGCATGCACGGCTCCTGCAGAGTTGGCGCTCAGCTGGCGTAGGTGCTCATGTGTGCCTCACAGCGGGGCAGGTCACTTACACAGCCATGGGCTTGTATATCCTGTTCACATTAAGCAGCATTAATACACACGTGCACCTACATGTACTCACACATGTGTGCATACACGTGTGTGTGCCTACCTATAATCCGGGGCTACAGCCCCACCACAGAGACTCTTTGCGACCCCCTCTAATGGATGCAGCTCCACGCCAAGGCACATGGTTTGACAAGTGGAACAAGAGCTGGTTCTCAGTGCTCTATGACCCCAAATTAGTGCTCAACCTTCAGGACCATGACCCCGTACACTATCACCAATCCCATTTCTATTTGTAACTAGTGGTTACACACACGTTCATCTATGTGCATACACATGCACACTGGGATGCATCCGGGTTGGAGCTGAGAAGGTATGGGTGAGGCTTCATTCTTCTTCTTTTTCTTCTTTACCCTCATTCAAGGAGGACATGCTTATTTCAGAGCAAGGGGAGGAAGAGGGGAGAGAGAAAGAGAGAGAGAAACACCAATCAGCTGCCTCCCATACGTGCCCTGACTGGAACTGAACCCACAGTGCACGCTTGTGCCCTGATGGAAAATCAGTTTGTGGGACGATGCCCAACCAACTGAGCCACACTGGTCAGGGCGTAATTCATTTCTTTTAATGGGCCTAAGAGGACCCTGCCTGGAGGATGCAATGCCTTGCAAGGAAGGGTTCTTTGCTCCTGTCGGTTCTCTTTTGGTCATTTGGGATTGAGAGGGGTCAGGGCCTGAGGATGCCTGTCTAGAAATGCCAGGCTAGCAGGAGTTCAGGGGAGCAGAAGCAAGACCTCATTGCAGGACTGGACGCTGGGGACATCATTCTCAACAGTCAATGTGAATAGCGCCCCCTGGCAGAAAAGGCAGAAGGAAGCATGGCTTCACAGAGAGTAGAATGAGTTTGGTGAGGTGCTGACCCTGAGTCATACAGTTTACCTAGAGCCCTCTGGGCTCTCTCTTGTGCTTTGGGAAGGAAAGCCGGGGCCCAGCGCAGGCTGGAACCCAGCTCTGGGAGTAGGCTCCATCTCCTCCCAGGGCATCTTGAGCAAGGTCTGTGTCTCACTTGGGCGGGAGGGCTGGGCTTAGAAAGGGGCCTTGACAGCCCATCCACCCGTGGGAGGCTGTGACTCCTTGAGGTCAGAGCTGGGGGGGTGGGTTTCCAGTCAAGGGAAGGGCTGAAGACACAAGCCCCAACCTGCTGAACCAGAGGGGCTGGCTGGGGCCCTGTAAGGAATTGGGGGGGATGGCACGCCCTTCACGTCCTGCCCCCAAACTCTTTTTCCCTGAATGGAAGCAGTCTGAAGAGCAGTAGAGGAGATTTGGGCTTTGCTGTCAGCAAGTGGGTGAAGAAGAGTACGACATAGAAAATGAATAATGCTACAATACCCCCAGTCTCCCTGAATCCCCTTATCTCTCTAGAACATTGGGGCAGGGTGGGGGAGGAGCAAACCAAAACAGACATAAATGTTTTCAATTTTAGAGAAGTATTTTCTGCCCTGGCTGGGTAACTCAGTTGGCTAGAGCGTCATCCAGATCCACCAAGGTTGTAGATTCAGTGCATAAATAAATGGAACAACAAGTCAATGTTTCTCTCAAAAAAAAAAAAAAGTGCCCTAGCAGGTGTGGCTCAGTGGGTTGAGCGCCAGCCTGCAAACCAAAATGTCACTGGCTTGATTCCTGGTCAGGTCACATGCCCGGGTTGTGGCCTAGGTCCCCAGTGGGGACATTTGAGAAGCTACTGATCCATGGTTTTCTCACACATCAATGTTTCTCTCCCTCTCTTTCTCCCTCCCTCCCTTTCTTTCTAAAAATAAAAAAATAAAATCTTTAAAAAAATGTACTTCCTCCCATATGCAAAGCAATCCCCAGAAGTGGGTATATTTTTCCCCTTTCACAAATGACAAAACTGAAATTTGGCGAGTAGTGACTTGCCACAGTTTCTCTCGGCCAGTGAATGCTGAGCTGGGATTCAAACTCCATGGGGATGGGGAGAAGAGGTGAAACGGGCAGAGAGGCCAGGGAGCCACAGGCCTGGCCTGAGGCACAGGAGAGCAGGGAGCCAGGGCTCGAGAACCCTCAGAGTCCCTCCATGCTTGATCTCCCTTTCTAGAGTGTGCCCCGCTCTCAGGCCACTGCTGGACACCATCCCTGCCTCTGGGCCTTGAGAGTTGGGGAGGGGGGGTGGCTCTAGACTGGCAAGGGGAGTGGAGTACAGAGATGAATCACCCTATTATGAGCGTCCCCAGACTGGGGGGCGGGTGAGCATCTCCTCCTTCTGTGCCAACAGACACCCCCTGTCTCCAGACAGACAGGCAAGATGGCAGGGAACCTGTGAACATAAACTACCCCTCAGGCACCTCCAGCCAGATGAGCAGCTGGACCTTGAGAAAATCTACCTTTTGACCCATATCCTGGGAACTCTGGGTCCACCTTCTGGTGTCCCTGAGCTGCACTCAGCACCCTTTGAGGACAGCAGAGGGTCACAGAGAAGAAGCAGAGGGATGGGACAGAGGCCTAGACTTCTTGCTGAGGAAGGGTCCAGAGTCACAGTGGCAGACTGGTGGGGGCAGAGCCCTCTGGCAGACCCAGAATCTCAGTTCCAAGTCTGGCTTGGCCACTGCCCAGCAGGTGAACTGGACAGCTCTCTTCCCCTACCCCTGAGAGTCTCAGTATCTTCATCAGCCACCTGGAGGTTTCAGTTGGAGTCCTCCCCCAGCCCCAGACCCAGGGCCTCTGTAACAATCGAACTAGATTGTGGATGTTTCAGGCTTTGAAAACTGTGTTACACGGTCAACATAAAGGGAAAGGTTCATTCCAGAAGCTGTCTCCTTAATCAGAGCCACATTTCCTCACGTGGGAATAGCTGTGTGCATTCTTGACTGTGTATGTGTATGTATCCAGGGAGGTCAGTGTGTACCTGTGGGTGGCCATGGGGTCCACACGTGTATGTGTGTATCCCTGAGGGCCTGTGTGTGCATGTGTGTGTCCTTATCTGGGACTGGCTGTGGATCTGTGTCCAGTGTTTATAAAAGCCGGAGATAGAAGATGGGGATCTGTTAAGGAGTCTGGAGACAGACACAGTGGGAGGAGGGGAGTTAGTGATGTGAAGCTGACATAGACCAGGCTATCCCTGCAAACAAGCCTAGGGTGTCTAGAGGGCTCTGGCTCACACCTCAGGATCAGATTCCTGGAACCCTTGGAGCCTCTGGACTTTCTGATTTCCCATCTCCCTCCTCACTACCAGGAAAGCTCCTGGAACCAGGATGGGGTTGCTTCAGAGGATGAGGAGTCAGGACCAGAGGTTAAGAAAGAAGGAAAGCTCACAAGCTTCATATGGGGCCTGAACCAAGGCCCATCACTTGCCTAGTCTCTGAAGTCAGGTAGGGTATGGAGCATCTTTTGGGCTGAGGCAATCAGAGGGCTTCCTGGAGGAGGAAACATTGGACTGGGGATTTTGTGGACAGTCTTGCAGGTGAGAGACTGCTGGGCCAGGCCCTGGTAGAATGGGTGCTGGCCTGATACTTGATGAAAGCAGCCATAGTGAGGCCAGGAAGAGACACAGGTAGCGCAGGAAGGACCTTGGGTTCTATACTAAGGGCATGGACCTTACTGGGGGTGGGGGGTGTTTGGGCAGAGATATTTAAGCTGTGCTTCTTTAAGCACACGGGCTCTGAGGAAGCTCTCACAGGGACTTCTACAGCTGGAGATGGCGAGAGGGAAGCCAAGGAGGCTGAGCCCTGTCCCCCTCTCTCCTTCAACCATAGCATCTTAGTCATTTTATACCAAGGTTCTGAACAAGATAACGATTGATAAATGTTTCACTGCTAAGAACAGTGGCTTATGGGAGACCTGAGGGTTTTAAGCAGGGGGCTAACATGGTCTCCATTTGCATTTAGAAGGATTCCTCCAGATGCTGAGTGAAGGATGGGTTAGAAGGGGAGACACCGAGGCCAGAAAGCCCAGGAGGAGGCCACAGTGGAAAGAGGCCAGACGCAGGGCAATGGCTGCAGGGAGGGAGGAAGGTTAGGATCTGGGATTTCATAGGCAGAGTGGGCAGGGCAGGTAGGCTAGAAGCTGAAATTGGAGGTGGGCAGAATTGACAGGAACGTGAAGCTGAGGTGAGGCCCAGAAAAACTGCTCTCTGAGAAGCCTGTGGTGTGAAGGGCTTGGGAGAGGGGAGAGAGGTGGGGGAAAGACTCTGCATCTGGCATTCCAGAAAGGTGTTGGGTGTGCGTGAGCCCCAGCATACTCTCCCCTCATCCCAGCCCAGCCTAGGTGCTAATTACAGGGCAACCGCCAGCTGCCTGCCCTAGGGGAGAGGACTCACAGGAGAAGGATCCAGAGGAGAGGACAGGCTGCAGTAGGAGATTTTGCAGCCAAACTTCCGGAATGACTTCCTGAGGGCCTCAAGATCTGGAGTCAGTGGGAACTGGGTTCCAGTGAAACCCCATTGATTGGGAGATAAAGATGAGGGTGTTGTGGAGGGAGATTGGGAAAAGCCAGGATGTCTTGTATCACTATCTTTTTCATCCAAACCGTTGGTCATCAAGTGGAACAGGGGTTGGATCTCTATGTTGTTTTACTACCTCAAATAAGGGCCCAACCTTGGCATCATCCATCTTTAGGAGATCTCATCCCTGTGCTGTGGAGGTTTCCAGTCCAGGAGAATAGGGAAGAGCTGGGTTCTTCTTTTGAGGAGCTCCCAAACCCAGGCAAACAGAGGAGATTCAGGCTTGAACTGAGGTGGAACAGAGTGCTCACGCTCCCATCCCCTACCCTTATACTTGACCCTACTTCTCTGCGTCTTGCTGATAACAGCTTCATTCAACTGCCTTGGGCAGAGGGAGTGGGGCAAAGCTGGCAGGCAGCCCAGAACACGGGAGAGGGCCAGGCTTTTCACTCCTCCCTGTCCCATTGTTCAGGCCTCTCTAGTCCTTTTTCTTCCCCACCCCAGTCCTTGGCTCCATGAAAGCCCAAGTTCAGCAGCAAGGCCTGGAGCCAGGACACCTAGATTCTCTGTAGCTCCACTCCCTACTCCCTGTGTGATTCTGGGCAAGTTCATACACCTCTCTGGGCCCTGTGCAAACCAGATAATTATCCTCCCCTTTCACCTTCCAGTAACTGAAGTGGGAGAGGGAAGTAGCTCCCTCTGGGTTTTGAACATGCTGGTCCCTCTTAGTTCCCTGGGGCAATCTAAGATGCTCCTTCTCTTCCTTCTCTTCCTCCACAGTAGGGGGAGGGGCCTTGTCTGAGAAGGGTAGGGGTGATTCACGTGCCTCTCCCCTTTATGGCTCACCTGGATTAATCTCTGACTCACAAAGCAACCGGTTGTTGGAAGGGTTATGTATATATTTATGGGGGGGGGTTGTGGAACAAGCCCAAATCTGACAATAGGTCAGGGACCAAGCAGCCCTCAGGACTTTGTTGAATGTCACCTACTGCAAGGACCCCTAAGGTTTGGGGTCTTACTCTTTTTCTCCAAAGTAAGGAGCTGGGCAGAGAAAGAAAAGGTCTTTAGCTAAAAGGATTCTGGTTTATAGAATGGTATCGGATACCATGGATGGAAGGGAGAACGCTTTGAGAATTCACTAAAGGCAACTACATACCAAGGCTTAGTTTTGACAGAACTGGGAAAACAGAAGGCCCAAGAATAGGAAGGCTTTATTTAAAGCCATTTAAAGCTGCAGAAAGGAAACCAGAGCCCCCTACCTGAGACCTTTTCCTCCTGACTTGCTCTTCAAAAAAAAGAGCAGATCTCTCCCTTTACAGCAACCAAGAGCTGGAGACAAAAACCCGCACACACAGACTGGTGCGCACAGATGTGTGCACGCCCTCCCTACACACACAGCAGACAAATCATACCCCTAGTCCACGCACATCCACCTGCAAATGTAAATGCAGGGACCCAGAGGCAGACACACCCATGGGGATGTGCAGTCTACATCACCCTGCACAACCTTGCTCACACTGGAGCTCCTTCTGGGCTTCTTGCCTTCCCTTCCCTTCCCCTGAAATTCTAGCTCCTCATGCCCCCGCCTCCTTCCCGAAAGTCACCTTAGACCACACCAGCCTCTTCACCTACTTCCTAGAGAAAATCTGAGGAAAACGGGTTAAAAGCACAATGTGAGGGATTGAAATTGGATCCTGGGCTTCCTGCTCTCCCCCACCCCACCCCACCCCACCCTACTCCCTAAACTGAAGAGGGGAGTAGAAAAAGGAATAGTGCAGCTCCTGGGGTTTCTGAGTTCACTCTCTTCCACTGCCAGCGGGGGCACCTGACAAAGCCATCCTCACACCTGTTTTAAAGGTGGGGAGGCTGAGCCCAGCAAGGGAAAGTGACTTGCCCAGGACCACATGGGGAGGTAGCAGAGCCAGGGCTTATTTCCGGATGGGATTAGTGTCTGTATTTCTTGAAGTCACCTGCTACACAGCCTTGCCTTGGGATAGATTCTGTCCCCTGCTTTCACTGGGATATCCAAAGCTGGGTTCACGAAAGGGCCAGAAGCTACAGGCCTGAAGCTTTCGTGGAAAATAAAGGTGGGCTGCTGCTTTCTGGAGTTCATAAATGAACAGCACAGGGGGAGATGTAGACCCCCATTTACAAAGCCAATCAATGGGTTTGCTATGTATGTTAATTTCAACCGTAGGCCCAGCTGTCCCATGACAGGGACAGGCAGGGACTGGCAAAGGTTCACAAAGGCTAACAGACTTGGGATGAAATTGGAGGCCAGAGTTCCCGTAAGAGGCTTATTGAGGATGAAGCCTCATAGCCAGGCAACGAAGCCTCTCCGCTAATGGGCCCCTGCCAGCCACTGAACCTGTTCCCTCATTCAGAAAATTAGTATAATTGAACGTATGTCCTTCATAGGACTGGTATGACTGTATAAGCAAATTCCCATAAATAAGATCTGTAAAATAATAGGACTCGGCAGTTTTGGGGCACTCAATAAATGTCGACTTTTCGTTCTCTCTCAGGCTTTGTCTTTTATCATTACCACCCCACCTATTCTGGGCTGAGATCACAAACTGATTCTCTTTCCTTCGAAGTCTTCTGGTGGCCTTCCGGCCTTCCATCTGCCCGGACAAGGCACCCCTTCTGCACACACCTGTTCCTTCCCTGAGCACAGCACGCTGTGCTGGACGCCTCGGATCTTATGTTCAAATGTGTTCCCTGCCCCCAAAGAGCTGACATACAGGAGACAAGTTAAAACCCTGTGAAAAAGGCAGACAAGCCAAGAAATGGGGAAATTAAGTGATTTAATTTTAAACCAGAATTTAAGACAACAGCAAAGTTCATGATGTGGTTCAGGACTGCAAAGTGAACTGAACAGAGTATCTGCTCTAGTATTTCTGAGGAGGGAAAGAGCCTCTCAGACTGGGGGAGTGAGATGGGTTTAAAGAGAAGGCACTTAAAAAATTATTTTTAAAGAATGGGAAGGGAGGGAGAAAGGAAAGAAACATCAATGTGCCATTGCCTATTGAATGCCCCCAACTGGGGATCTGGCCTGCAACCCAGGCACGTGCCCTGACTGGGAATCAAACCAGTGACCCTTTGGTTCACAGGCAGGCACTAACCCACTGAGTCACAGTAACCAGGGCAGGAAAAGGCACTTTTGATCTGAGTCTAGAAAAACAGAAGGATTAGGGGAGATAGAGAAGGGAGACAGGAAGGGGGTGTGGATCAGGCTGACAGGAAGTGTCATCCCCCTCCCCCAGGGCACTGGAGCTCTTGGAGCAGGACTTGGTCTAGCTCACTCCTGCACTTCCACTGCAGCACCCTGAGGGTGGTGAGTGACGTGAACGGGCAGACGCGCAGAAGTGGAGGGAGTCAGACACTGAGAGGCCAGGGCAGCACTCTGTGCTTTGACATCTCTCCTGGACTGGGGAGCCACCCCCTTCCCATCCCTTCACCCACTTAGCCTCTTCCTGTCCTCTGTGCTTTTCCATGTCCCCGTCCTGGAAAGCAGCAGAACCAACACAGGAGGGCATTATACACCTTCAATGCAATCTACCAGCTCCCCTCCACTGCTCAGTGCTTGTACTGTGACCCTCAGGAAGTGCCACATCTTTTCTGGGACCCATTTAAAGACAGACAACGCACTGAAGGACACGCTGAGGTGCAGACACATATCCTGACCATGAAAAGGGGACAAAGCCCCAGCCCTGGGCACATGCCCTCCTCTTCAGGCTCCTGGAAGCAGCCTAGAAGAAAAAAAAAAAAAAAAAAAAGAAGGAACCCAGGCCAGAGCTGACATGTAGATCGAGCTCCTAGGTTTGTTCAGTTCCCTCTCTGAGCTGGCTCCCACACATCTTCTGGGAGTTCAGCCAGGTCCAGGGGGCTCCACAGGACATCATGCCCCTGCCCCAATGCTGGGGCATTAGACAGAAAATTGGGGCAGGACTCCTGCTGTGGACGATTCAGTGTTCAGGCCAGCAAGCTCTCCACTGGAGCGTCCATATGCAATGAGGGTGGAGGTCCCACTGCTGACACCTTGCTCCAGACGTGCAAGTCCTATTGTCCATCTATAGCTTGTTCCAGAGACCGGAGATCATACCCTCCACTTCTCAGTTCGGGCCTCCACAGCCCGTACCAGGCCTTCGCCCAGGATGGCAAAGTCCTCCAGGATTGCTTCTACATTGGGCACCATCGCCAGCTCCCCACCTTGAGACACCACCATGCGCCCCTTCGTGTTGGAGGCCTAGGGGAATCAGAGAAACGAAGTGTCACAAAGGTACACCCAGAGACACCAAGACACACACACTTCACTCCTGACACAAGGTCACTCATGGAGCAGGCCACACATAGACATGCATGCCCACATGGAGCCACATGTACACACTCAGCAACAGATGGCTGTCACCAGCCAGCACACCTTGAAGGGGTGGGGCTGGAAGCTGGTGGGCTTCCAGAGGACACCAATCACCTCTCCACCATGCTGGTCATAGAAGAAAAGGGCCAGGTCCCCGAAGGCCTCCTGGGAAAGGGTAGGATAGAGACAAGATTACAGGACAGGGTCACTTCCATGGCCCCAGCTCCACTTGGAAGTACCCTCCCCAGGGTCAGTCAGTCCTTTAGGACCTACTCTGAGCTGGGCCAGATAGAGCCGAGGAGGATCAAAGCCCAGCACAGGCATCAGGGACGAGGGCCCTGGCTCACTGAGCAGGCCACGGCAGAAGGAGGCAGCTGGTGAGTCCACAGCCTGGCGGTGCCGGGGGATGTGACGGGGAGACAGGTGGATCAGCACGTCATACATGTCCAAGGGTGGCCGGAACACCATCTGAGGAAGGACAAGGAGGGTCAACAGTGCCCGAGAAGAGTAGGAAGCTTACCACAAACCCCTCTACAGACCCACCTTGATTCCTCCCTTTCCCTTTGTGTGACCACCCATTATGGGTCTGAATGCTCATTTGAAGGCAGAAACACCAAGCCCCAGCTGGTGCTAGCTTGGGTCCAGCACGAGAAGCACAGGCTAGAAGCAGGAGGCCTGGATGGAGCAGGGGCCCTGGTTCTCCTCCAGACTATGCCACCACTGCCAGTTACCCTGGGCAGCCTCAATGCCTCCTCTGGACTGTTTCACCATGTAAGGAAACTGGGCATCCTCTGAGGGCTCCTAGAGCTCAGGACTTCCATGGTTCAAAGGCAGAATCCCCAGAGCCCCTGGAGTCAGTCTTGGTCTGTGGCTTACCCTGATATCTCCAGGCCCCCGGGGATCCAGTAGTTGCTTCTCTAGGATAGGTAGGGCCTTGGCTGCCAGGACCACAAGCTGCTGTAGGATCTGGGGGTACACATTTATCAAATAAGTCTGACCTGACCACAGGTCTCTCTTAGCTCAGCCTAGGCCTGCTTTTTCTTGAGGGAGAAAACCACACATTTGGGAGCAGAGATGGGATTGAACCTGGGGTGAGGGTCCATCCTGTGTCCATATAGAGTTTTTGCGATCCTGAGGGGTAACGATGACCATGACAGGGAGTTGTGTCCGAGCTGCCAGGAAGTCACTGCGGATCTCCACCTGCTGCTCCGCTGTGGACAAGGAGGAAGCAGGAACCCTGGCTCAGCTTGCCCCTCTCCCCAAGATACCTTCTGCTGCCCCAGGTCCTCCGACTATATACCAAGCAGCTATCCATTACAAGGATTTTCCAATGCCCCTCCCCCAGGTGACAAAAGCAATGAAAGGAACACCAACTTTGCCTCAACTCAGAAGGGCGTTAAAACTCCCAGCCTCAGTCCAGAGGCACAATTTTCCACTGCCTGGCAACCACCTGGTTTTGGCCCTGTACAAGCTGAGGCCTGCCCCTGGCCCCCTCCCACCCTATGCTCCCACACACCTGGGGAATTAGAAAGCTGACACCTTCCTCTCTGCTGGGACCAGGAGCTCCTCATATTACAACCAGAAAACATCACTCCTACCCCACCTTCAAAAGGTCTGGGTATCTATTCTCATCTAGACCCTTCGGTGCCCCTCACCATGAGATTTTTCACCTGGTGTTCAGAGTGCCCCTTCCCTTCTCCTCTACCCTCACAGCCCTCCAGGCAGCCTGCTTACCACCCCCAGTCCATTCTGTTTCTGGTCAGCATGTGGGCAAACCACATCTCTACAGTCTCAGAGTTCCCTAAAGGCTTGATCTGGCCCTCTCCCTTCTACTAACTCTCCACCCCAAAGAAGTCACGGTCAGGTGTAGCTACCTGGGATGGGGAAGGCACAGAGAAAACCTAACAGATTCACAGGGAAAACCCCTGCCTGCCATACTCTGCAATCCACCAAGTCCTACCACTTACCAGTGAGTTCATTGTTGAGGTTGACAATCAGGGGACTGTTCTTCCAATCAAAAGTTGATACCAGGAAAAGGAACCGAAGGAAGCCCACCTGGGGGGAGCTGAGGGAAGGAGTGAGCAAGGTGGAGTCCAGCCACATATCCCTAGGCTTCCTGAACAACCTAGAAAGTCTAGACCCCTTGGCCTGGATTGGGGGTGCACCTTAGAACCCTTTCTGTCACTTGCTTCAGCCACCCTCTCCCATTTGGACTGCAGGTACAGCAAGAGGGATGAAAGCTGGCCCCACGGGGAACTTCCTGAATAGGAAAGCGGTAGAGGGAATCACCTGGGAGGAGTGAAGGGCTCAGGGTGCAGGAAAAGGGCAGCAGCCACCAGGTCCAGACTCTCATCAGTGAACTCCTCACCCAGAAGTTGGGCACGCACCCACCGCTTGGCTAGCCGAGCCACACCTGAGAAGGCTGGGTGTTGCTGTTGGAGTCTGGGGGGAAAGAAGGCGTAGCAATGAGACTCAGGCACTCAGGACTCAAGAACAGCGTTTCAGCCCTAGTGCCACTATTTTATTCAAACTTTATCCAACCCTGGGCTCTGTGCTAATGCATTACATGTATCAACTCACGTTCTCCTAACTAATGACCCAAGAGACTGGTCCTAGCACTATTCTCATTTTACAGATAAGAAAAATAGGTCCAGTGGAGAATCCTGCCCAAAGGGACTTAGCCAGTGAAATGGCAAGGCCAAGATTCTAAAACTTGCCTCACACCAGAACTCATACCCCTATTATACCATCTGGCCTCCCAGAGAGACAGGGGACCAGGAGAACCACATGGGAGCAGAAAAGGGTCTACAGACAGAAGAGCCCGTGGAGGCAGCCATACCCATGCAGGGCACTGGTGAGCAGGGGCAACTGTTTTGTGTCCTTCTCAAGGCGGAGGGAGGCGGGCGTGTCTCTCAATGAGATCATCCCCTCAGGACTCCGAATCTCCTTGAGGATCTGGGGCTCCCGTTGGTAAGCCACACGAATCCGGAACACAAACCCATCCTGTTGGAAGAGGGTATGGGATGGGACGTACATGCCAGCATGGGGCACCCCGACACTCCCTTCGCCCCACCCAGGGGTATCCCTGCCCTGCACCAGCCTAACCTTGAGGACATCAGTGTGTGTGGCTGTGGCCCGGCACTGCAGCCCATGCTGTTGCATCAGCAGCTCTGCCAGGCGCAGCTGGAAGGCAGCTCGAACCCGCTGTATGGCCTCAGCATCCTGTGGCCACTGACCGCTGCCCTCCAGGTGACATACCACTGGGGAGAAGAGTGAGAGGTATCAGACTGAGGCTTGGGGTGGGAACAGTCTCTCTCGTTCCCTCTCAAGAGCCCCCTCACCAGATATGGGCTCCACATAGGCCGGACAGGGCTTGTCGGGCCGGGGCAACAGTGAGGCCCGCTCTCGAAGGCGCTCATGAAAGGAGTAGGCTGGCCAGGCTGGCATTGGCGGGAACACCTACAGAATAAGGAGGGCTGAAGAAGGGGCCTGGCATTGGGAAGGAGTGCAGGAGTTGGAAGGGAGAATAGCTGGGGGGGCGTGAAGCAGAGGTGGGGACCACCAAGCAGAAAGGACTCCTTGCCCTCGTGCAGCTCACCTCAGTGTAGCGCAGCACTGGGTGAGCTCCTTGCACAGCAGACACAGTCAATGGGAGCCCTTCCAGCCCCCACAGCAAGCGGCTGAGTTCATCGTAGCAACGCACTGCAGCTGCCAGGCTCTCCTCACCTGTGCTGAAGGTCTTCGAGAGAGAAACCAGTCAGGAGACCAGAACCCTGCAGAACCCCACTGAGTGCCACCACCAGGGAATCTGCCATGGCTAGGGCTGCTGTGGTGCCAGCGCCCCCTCTGCTGGACATTCCAGGAAGTGCAGCCTGGCTGAGGCAGTAGGGCTTTCTCATCCCCAACCAATTCAGCCACAGGCTCCTTCTACAATCCTTAGCCTTCACTGTAGCCCAAAACCAGGGTCCTTACCTCTTTCAAGCCTTGGATCAGTGCATCCAGTTGGCCCCCCATATAGTGGACACAGGTATCTGGGATGTCAGCATGGCTGGAAGGGGGGCATAGACACAGTGTACATACTGGGGGTTAGGAGTTAGCTGCTGGATGCAAACTGCTCACCCCAAAGGCCTGGGCCAGACCCTCCTGAAAGGCTCCCAGCCCATCCTGGCATTCAGATGCTAATACTTACAGTGCTAAGAGGTGGGTGACCACCTGTTGGGGAATAAGACGCTTCTGGGACATAGATACTGCCTCCCAGACCACAGCTTCCCGAATGGCTCCATCTTGGAAACGCCGAAGCTCCGAGCGAGATCCCCAGAACTGGCGGAACTCTGCAGCCTGAGGAGAGGAAAGGAGTGATTGGAGAGATCAACAAAGAAAGGCTCTGTCACAAATCTCTCTGATGGGCCTCAATCTAGAAGGCGTGAGAATTATCCACCCTACTCCTTCCAATGCACATGCTGGGCTTCCCCAGACAGGGCCAAATCACCCCTCAGACCCCAGGGCTCCTCACCTCGGGCTGGTCGGCCTCTGGACCCAGCTCAAGAACACTGGTCAGCCCCTCAGGTCGGAGGAGCAATCCCAGCGTCAGGGTCCCAGAGTCTCTGTGCTTCGGTGGATCCTGGGTGATGTCCCACTGCAGAGTGCAAAAAGGCTGAGCTTAACCCAAAAGTCCTCCAGCTTAGTCTGGAAGCCCACTTTCTAATCAGACAGACGGTGACTCTTTTGTACGTCCTGGGACCCTGAATCCAACCCCCTTTTGACCCACAAACTCTCTGACCCACTCCATCTCACCTCTGAGACTGGGGGCCGAGAGTGGGCCAGCAGATGCAGCCGGGATCTCAGGCCCTGCTCCAGGAGAGTGGTTAGTGGACCCAAAACAGCTGAGACATAGTCCCCACCATGGTCTTGCAGCTCTGGCCATAGCTTCAGCCGGTGACATGCTGCCTGCAGACGACTCAGTGGACAGAGACTGGGGGTGGGGAATAAAGGGACAGACGGAGAATCAGGTACAGCTGGCCTCAAGTGTTACCTCCACCCACCCCGCACAATGAGGGAAATATGAGCACCTGCCTGAGAACCTCTGCCCCTCACTGTAGCCCTAGGGAAACAGGACCAGCTGACATACTCTATCACCCCTAAACTTACTGCAGGATGTGGTCAAAAGCCCGGATCATGGGTTTGGGAGTCATCAGCAGCAGCTGGAATCCATCATCAGCTTTGCTGTCCAGCAACACCATAGAGAGCCGTGCCTCGTGCTGCACCTGGGGCCACAGGGACTCAGATGTGGGACTGCCACCAATGCACCCCTCCCTTCATTGACCTGAGGGCTCAGACCAAGAGTCATGTCTAGCCTAAGCTCTTTGGAGAGGAGTTTCTGAGGTTCTGGTGCTAGCAGAAGACAGAGAGGCTGGCACGGGACACCTGGGAAGCCTAGGAGTGGGAAACCACTGGTACCTGGTGATAAGTGGAGGCAGTGACATCAGCACAAAGGTTGAGACGGCCTGAGGAGTCCAGGAAGACAACAGCGAAGGCCTGGTGGAAGTCAGCCAGGGCCGGCTTGGAGGGGAAGAGAGAAGCCAGTCAGGGCTGGGGCCTCACCTGCAGGTCTGCTTGCCCAGACTCAGCCCTGTCCCACTCACCAAGGAGGGATCTGAGCTGAAACATAAACTGATCCCGTTGACTGTCAGATCTGTGGTGGCTGAAGTGAATCAGAGAAGATGGGTGTCAGAAAGTATTCTCCTCTCTGGGGACCCAGACTAATGACACGCTCCAATTGCAACTGTCTCTGGGACTCAGTTTGCTCCTTTCTGATGACAAGAAACCAAATTATCTCTGACAACGTGGGAGGATTTCCAGGACGAGTGGAATCCTTGGCCTTTTCGAGTCTAGCCATCTCACCCAGAAACTGCAGGACACTTCGCAGAACCTGGTAGCCACTCATGGTGGTATGGATCTTGCGTGTGGACACAAGGAAGGCAACCAGCATGGAGACAAGGAATCCACTAAACCCTCCCAGGCCCTGAAAGAAAGATGGAGAGAGGCCCAAGCTCAGAGCCAGCCCACCACTCAGTGAGAAGTGAAGTGGGGCCTCTCCCAACTCACCTTATCCAGTTCTCGCTGCCGTAGCCAGACCTTCATCAGCGCCACACCATCCTTCAACCCCGAGGCTGAGCCCAACACAGTCGATAGCAACTGCATGTGGGACTCAAGGGCTATGTCCTGTAGAATCCATGTGTTATAGTGGGGGGTGGGAGGTTCTGGACTGCCTGTGGGAGGAAAGGAAAAGCCTTAAGAAAAGTTCCCATAATACCCCTCCTTCCGGTTCCACCTTGACACCAGTGCCTGCTCACCATCCCCTGGAGGACTCTGCCCTCGATACCAGGCAGAGCGCACATTGTTCTTGGAGGGCAGCAGGCGGCATGGACGGAAGAAGTCAGATGGAGGGCACGGATGGAGACGTACAGTGACCAAGTGCTCATCCTTCCCTGGGAGGGGACAGAGGGTGCTGAAACCCTGCAGCCCCTGGAGCCAGGGGCCCTTGCATCACCCCTTACCTACTTGAGGGCCCCACACAGTCCCACTTCAGAATTTGAGGTCCCTATACTTTCCCCTTCAAACGTGAGGCCCAAACCTCTCGCCTTGGACTTAAGGGCCCTGTGCCTCCCCCACTGGATTTGTCACCCAATACTGTGCCCTCAGCCCAGTGTGTGCCTCCCACCATGAGGCCGCAGCAGCAGCAATGGTTTCAGGTGGCAGCCATTGGTATAGGAGAAGCGAACACTGCCAAAAAGGGGGTCTTGGGCCAGGTGGTGAGCCAAGTGGGCCAAGTAGAGGGCACGTTTGCGGAAGTAGCGCTGGTTCAGTCCATCCTTGTCCTGTAGGATCTCCTGGAGAGGGTCAGGAAAAGAGAAATAGCCAGGCACTTAAGTACTTACCGCTGGAGAGCTTGGAAGCCCAGATGAAGCCAAAGGATTCTCTGCTGGCCTGAGTGCCTGAGTCAGGGCTGGCAACACCATACTCAGTTCACAAAGGTTTAAAGGGGCAGCAACTGACCCAAGGGTGTATCTAAGTAGTCCTCTAAAGATGATTGCGGTGGTATATTCTTTTGATTTAGGATTCAGATTTCAATCCACTGACAAGTGGCAAAGGGGGAAAAGAAACAGACCCTGGGATTTGTAGGTGGTACAGTGGCAGGCCTCTCCATCCCCTGAACTCTGGGCCTCACCCTAGGCATGGTCAGTGCTATATCCACATTGATGTCCGGCCGGATGCAGGTGCCCAGAAGGTAGCTTCCTACAACAGTGACCTGGGCGGGGGGCAGGAAGCGGAAATAGCCCTTCACAGTATATGGCACTTGGTGGAGAGGGACTTGAACCCCAGCCGGGAGCCAGGCCTGGTCAGTCAGCTGTGGAGACAGAGACATATTGATCTGATTGCCTGAACATGTCTTTTGCATGTCTAGTACACTGCTTGAATACAATGTTAACGTAATGGAAACCAAACTTTTGATCACCTTGTAAACATTTCTTCCCTATTAAGGCAACTCCATACTAGTTGCTCAAGCCGAAACATTTACGTCACCTTACTCACCTATGAAGAACATCCATTTCACTTTCAAAAGGCATGGAGACACGACCACTTCTCTACCCTAGTCTGAGCCACCACCATTTCACTGCATAAGGAGCTCCTACCTAGTTTCCCTGATTTCACCTTTGTCCCAATCTGTTCTACTTTCAACACAACAACCTGAATGAACTTCTAACTTTTTTAAAGTGTTTTCATTTACCTACTCTTAGAGAGAGGGGAAGGGAGAGAGGAAGAGAGGGAGAGAAACATCAACTGGTTGCCGCACACCCCCAACTGGGGGCCTGGCCCGCAACCCAGGCATGTGCCCTGACTGGGAATTGAACCGCGGACCTTTCGGTTCACAGGCTGATGCTTAATTCACTGAGCCAGGGCCCAAGTGAACTTTTTAAAACTGAAGTTAGATCACATCACTGCTCTACAAACCCCACCCCCTACAGTAGTCCCCCATTTCATCCAGAGCAGCAGCCTAAGTTTTGTTTTGGTGCACAAGACCCTGCATGAAATACCCCTTCCTCCATTACCTTGCTGAACTCATCTCCTTCTATCTTTCCTTCATTCATTCCAAGGAACACACCAGACATACTTCTGCCCTTGAGCCTCTGTGTTGGCTGTTTCTCCTTCCAGGAATGCTCCTCTTCCCTTAGATATCTATATGGCTAACTCACTTCCTTCAATCCTTCACACAAATGTCACTTCAATAAGGCCTACCTCTACCACCCTATTTAAAGTTGCAAGCTGCCCTAGCCAGATAGCTCAGTTGGTTACAGAGCTGACCAGATACACCAAGGTTACAGGTTCAATGCCTGATCAGAGCACATACAAGAAACAGCCAGTGAATGCCTAAATAAGTAGAACAACAAATTGCTATTTCTTTCTCTCTCCCTTCCTCTCTCTCTTTAAAATCAATAAATAAAATATACGCATATATAAAACTGCAAACCACTCCCATCCTGATATTCCCATAATCCCCTTGCCTTGTCCTACTTTTTCCTTTTCCATCATGCTTACTACCTTCTAGCATTGCCATAGATTTTGCTTGTCATGATTATGATTTATTGTCCATAACCCCAACACTAGAACATAGACTGCTTTGTTCACTGAGGTAGCCTAAGAACACAACTACTGCAAGGCACATACAGGTTTGCTAAATGAATGAACACCTGGTTGACCACACACCCAGCTGAGCCTCCTGGCTGTGAGAATAAGCTCCTTAGCACCCTAATCCCTCCAGAGAATAACAAGGCCCTTGTTTTAGATGTCCCTACTAAGGACCTCTTCTAGGCTTTCCACTTCCCTGTACCACAGGTCTTACCTCTGTTTCAGGGGTTGAGGGCACTCTCATGATCCGCTGGTTGACATCCCGTAGGAAAGCATCGATCCGCTCCTTCTTCTTTTCTGACAGCCTCACTTCCTTCAGTAGCTCCTCTACCTGTAAGAAGGGGTGGGGGAGAGTCCTTCAGCCTTGGGATCTCAGGTCTGCCCCTTAACCTAAGACCCAGCCACACAACAGTACCTGTAAACGAAGCAAGCTGGAATGGAACAGGCTCTCAGTCTCCCTAAGGCGATTCAGCTCCTCGCTGGTAGGTTCCTTGTACAGTTCTGCCCGGCTAAGCTTCACCGGCTGTAGGAGGCCCTCCACTGAAGACCCAGCCACTGTATGCTTCTTTGAGGATTCCTTCTTCCCCTTCTTGACTGTGCCTTCCAGAGCTGGCTCCATCATCTGTGGCCAGAGAGAGGAAAAAGCCACGTGTGGTCAGAGATGTTCAGCATCCACTGCCTGTGCCACCATGATAGGATGTGGGGACAAGATTTACTTGCTTCTGGTCCTTCTTTTGAATGGGAGTCAAGTTGTGTAAAACTCCGGATAATCACTACTTAGGAGAAAATTACTGAGTCTATACTGAAAACTCCTTGAATTGTGAGTTCCTTGTGTAACTGACAGCACTAGCATGGAGCACTGTTTGGAGTTGGCAGGGGCAGTAACTGACGGGGCCCTCCCTAAGCAATGCGTTAGAGCTCCTTGTATTTCCAGGTACCATGCACCAGGGTGCTTCCACTTCTGTAAATGCCATTTCCACTCTTCCTCTATTCAAATCCTGCCAGGTCCCACCTTCCCTAACAAGCCCTGACAATAGACTGTATACATTAATGCTCAATTAATGATGGAAAGAGACTGAACCTACTGGCTGTGGAGAACAAACTCAGCATGTCATCCAATCCTCACAATAATTCTGGAAGACAGCGGATACTTGAAGTAAGCCCCTGAGCTAGAGGTTCCACAGTTGGTATGCCTACACTGTGAGCAGATTTCAAACCCTGGTCCGCGGAATCCCAAATTTTCTCCACTACAGCCCTGGACCCCGCCCCCATCGACATACACACACCCGGGAGAGACTTACTGGACGCGCCACCACGTGCCCCAGGCTGTAAGCATTGGGCGAATGGACCCTCCAGAGGGTACCGCCCTCGTGCTCCTTGCTGGCAAGCGCTCAGGCTTTGCTACCTCCGACACGCTCAGCATCCCTTCCTCCCAGGTGGCTCACCCACCTCCGGATCCCCAGTAGCTCCGCAAAGCTGTGCTCCGGCAGGCGCTGGCCCCATCCCTCCAGATCGTCTCGCTCCCGCACTTCGGGTTTAAAGCCAGCAGCAGCACTTCTCCCCACCGCGACAGAATAGCCGAAGGCCCTCCGCAGAGACTGAAACCCCTAGCAGACCTTCTGCACACTCCAAGACTTGTGCTGCCGTAACTTCAAAAGATCTCGTTAAGGAAGCCCCTGAGAGTGCCATCAAGCCTCGTGCCTCTGATTCCGCCCCGCTCCACAGCCATTGGGCTAGTGCTACAACGAGTTGCACGCCATTGGTTTCTGTCACTCTCCGGGGACACCCCCCTCCCCCGTTATGTGGGAGGAGCCAAACAGGGTTTGAGTTACGGTCTCTTTGCGACACAAGACCGGAACTTGCAGGTAACCTGGAGATCTCTTCCCTTTTCTCACTTCCTCCTCTTGGGTCAAAAGGGCTATAGGCGGAGCTAATTAGGCCCTTCGGGAAGGATGTTTGTTGATACCAGTGATTCGTCTCTTTTTTTCCTTCCACCACATGACGGCAATTAACCAGTCTTGTTAGTTCTGTCTCCAAAATGTATCTTGAATTTATTCATGCTTCGCTGTCTTTACTGTCAGTTTTAGTCCAAGTTACATCATTCTGTCCCTATATTACTGTAATAGCTTTTCTCCAGTTTATTAAATTTTCTAAATCTACTTAAATGTATGAATGACCATATAATCATAGTCCAATGATAAAATTCAGGAAATTTATTTTGATTGAATACTATTATATAAAGTCGATATCCAAGTTTTGTCAATTATCTTACTAATATCTTTTGCATAGTAACATTTTATGTCCTGATGCAAGATTATGCATCAATTTAGTCATATTTTTTGTCTTCTCTCGATCTGGAATATTTCCTGACCTTTTCCTTTTGGTCTATTATGACAACACTTTACAGAATATAGAACAGTTTCATTTAATAGCTTTCCCTTTAAATTTTTTTATTGAAGTACCATATACATAAAATTCACATAAGGGTGCATCTCCTACAAGAAATCAACTACCCTGGCAACTCAGCCAATAAAAAATTGTCTTCTCCCTGAGCTCTCACTTTTCTCCAATGGACTTTTGTTCAAAACAATCCCTCCCAACTTCCTCCATTTTCTCTGTAAAATAATGTTTCTCTCCTTTGTTTGTGGGACTTTGCCTGTAGCTTTTGCTACAACTACTTGTCCTGAATTGTAATTCTTTGCTGTTCCCAAATAAACCTATTTTTGCTGATAAAAAAAAACCCTGAATTTAAAAATATTTTTTAAAGATTTTATTTATTTATTTTCAGAGATAGGGGAAGGGAGGGAGAAAGAGAGGGAGAGAAACATCAATGTGCCAGAGAAACATCAATCGGTTGCCTCTCACGTGGCGACCTTCGGTTCCCAGGCTGGCGCTTAATCTGCTAAGCCACACCAGCGGGGGGCAAAACCGACTTTTATTTTTAAGGTCAACACTCCCCATTGTTCCATTAGAATGAAATAAAAGTTTCTACACGGCCATGATCGATATGGTCTCTCACTCACTACCCCATCATTTTTCTTGATAACTCTACCCCTTGCTTGCTTAGCTGTAGCAACATCAGCCTTCTTTCAATGCCTTGGTTGTATCACGTTCTTTCCCACAGCAGAAATTTGAGCCAAACTGTTTTTCTCTGCCTGGAATGCTTTTTTGTGGACTTTCCCCCCTTTTCATCCTTCAGATCTCAGAATAAATATCATCTCTTTAGTTAGGCCTTCACTAACCACCCAGTCTAAAATAGGTTTTCCCTTATCTCATCACCCCAATTATTTCCTTTTTAGAACTTTTTAAAAACAATTTTTGACTGTCAATTATCTGTCTCTTTGCCCTTGACTTTAAATCCATGAAAACAAGTGTGGGGTCTACATGTGCCCAGTGTCTAGAACACTTGGAATATTCAGTAAATGTCTGCTGAATGAATGAATGTGACCACGGTCTACCTTCTAGCCTTGTCTCTTACCATTGTCTCCAAATTTTATGCCCAGTCATATTCAATTACTTGAAGTTTCCCTACTCTGTTTTACTCTCTTGTCCTGAAGCTTTGAACTTCTAGACGACAAAACACCCCCCCAAAGAATTTGCTTCCTTCTTTGCTCAGAATGTTGTTTTCCCCCAGCTTTATTGAGATATACTTGACAGATAGCATTAAGTTTAAAGTGTGCAATGCAATGATGTTACATGTGTATATTGCAAAACAATTACCTCAATAAGGTAAGTTAACACATTTAACACATCCTTCACCTCACATAAAAACCGTTTGTTGCAGTGGTGGTGGTGATGGTGAGAATGTTTAAGATCTACTCTCTTAGCAATTTTCAAGCATTCAATGCACTATTGTTAACTACTGTCATCATGCTGTATGTACATTAGATCCCCAGAATTCATTCCTCTTACAACTGGACTTTTGTACCCTTTAACTAAGATCATCTCATTTCCCCCAGTTCCCAGTCCCTGGCAGTTACCAGTGTATGCTGTGTTTCCATGAGTTTGGCTTTTTCAGATTCCACACATAAGTGAGATCATAGAGTATTTGTGTTTGTCTTTCTCTGATTTATTTCACTTAGCATAATACCCTTAATGTTCATCCATGTTGTCATATATGGCAGGATTTCCTTTTTCTTTATGGGTGAAGAATGCTTTGATTGATAAGGAAGTTTTCCTAGAGGAGATGGGTTTTGTGCTAAGTCTTGAAGCATGATTTGAGTTTGAATCGATTGAGAAGAGAAAGCAACACTGTTCAAGTCTGAGGAAGACCAAAGAGCGCCAACCACTCATTCCACATTGGATAGCACTTAAGAAATGTCAAGTCCTGTGCTCAGTGTCAAGAATAAATGAGACATGGCAATCACAAGCCAGAAACTAGAATAATACTCTTGTTCTCACATTTTGCAGGCTGGTCCCTCTGGTCACTTAAATGTAGCCTCACAGAGGTTCCTTCTGTCCCTGCCTTGCCTTCATTTCAAATTGCATCCACCTGAATATTTTCAGTCTTGGCTTCCTTAACCATTTTCATTAGTATTCACCAACATTTGCAATGATACTGTCTACCAATTACTTGTTTTTGTCTGTTTCTGTCTCACCCACTAGAATATAAGCACCGTGAGGGCAGGACCCAATCGTTTCTGTCTCATTTACTACTGTATCCTTGGAATTTAGCACAAGGTCTGTCACACAGCACACACTCAATAAATATCTGTTGAGTCCATGAATGGCCCTTTATTAAGAGTACCTCAAAGGCTGGGAGAAAGATGTAAACAAATAATTGCAATATAGCATTGGGGTAATGATATGCACAGATTGTTGTGGGCACATTAGACTGGGAATATTACAGGATGGTGGTTAGGAGCCAGTCACACTGAAGTGGGATGGCTAAGGTTCAATTACAGGTTCTGCCCTTTATTCACTGGGTGACATTGGGTGACTTTCTCACCTCTCTAACCCTTAGATGCAGTTAAATAGATATTCTAGTAATGACTGTGTCATGGATTTTTGTGAGAACTAAATGGGATATTGTATATAAAGATCCCGTCATGTACTGCTGCACAGCAAATGTTAACTATTATTAGCAAAGGGAGATTGTGGTTCCTTAAGAGCACTATTCAAGACTTACATGTGTTAAGATAAACAGAATGAAAAAAAATGTTAGCCCCTTGTGGTCAGAATTAACTTTTCTAAAGCAAATACCTCTACCTCTTATTTTTCTTACCAAGATTTCCATATCTTTTCTCTTTGAAAGAAAGGTAGTTGATTCTTCAGTAGAGCCCTGGTTGTAGAGTACCAGATACCACAGAAACTGAGGGCAAATTGCCTGTTTTCTTTACCACCAGAGGGCACCAATCAGTCAAGTCACTGCCTATTTGTCACTATGAAACCATATGAGAAAGGTCTAGGAAGCTGTTTCTGCCACTCATTCTTTTGATAGATCTTTTGTCAAACAAAAGAGTACCTACTCTTTGTCAAACATAGAGTTTGTATGTGGTTATGAACAAAACCTTTCAACTTTATACACTTTATAATCTTGAGCACCTACTATGTGTCTCGGAGATCCTTATTAGACATGGAGGTGGAGGGTGGGAGTTCAATGTGTGATTTGTTGTTAATGATTGTCTTTCTGCTCTTGGTTGTTAGCCAGTGAGGACAATTACTTAGTGTCTACTTTGTGGTAGACAGTGTGATGGTTGCTGAGGATCCAGGGATGGGTAAGACATTTTAGAAACTCTCCCTCTCTGGAGCACGTCTGTGCCTTTCCTGTCCCCCTCAACTCCCCCCCCCAAGTACATTACCTTTACCTTTAGCTCTCTTACTCCTAAGCCACAGCCCTTCTTTTGCCTCTGTAACTTGTTTCCTTAGTCCCTTTCTTCTATGGCATACTTCTACCTTACTTTCTAAGTAAACTTTTGCTTATAGTTTGAAAAAAAAAAAGACAGTTTCAAACTACTAATAAACAATGTCTTACCTGCTAAGATTAAAGACATGAGGCACATTCTGTGCAATTTTAGTTCCTCTGACCTGAGAATGGAGAACCTTAAGTATACAACTCATTAATGCACTGGGCTGTGAGTCTCCCAGACAGGTACATGTTTGTTAGCTTACAGCCATGGCCACTGTGGATGTTAGTACGAGTTTGTGAGTTAATATGAGTCCAGGAGCAGCTTCTGTTCTGGGGGCTGGGTGTATGTACCAGTAGATTACTAAAGACCTACCATCCTCTGGGTCAGGGTGGGGCTGTGATGAGTTTATGTGGGTGCAATGCTTTGAAGATGTACTTTCTGCCTATTTGTCTACTCATAGTCTTGCTATTAAAGGTGTCAACATCATCTCCCACATTTCCAGGTCAACAATTTTCTTGTTTCTAAATTGAGTGGTGGAGGAGAGGAAGCTAGAACCAGTCATACATCATCATTTTGGAAGGAAGGGCTGCATTGACTCAAACACTCCCCCTCCTCTGAAATAAGCTCTAATTTCAGTGGAGTTTGGCCTCAAGAACTAGAGAGTAGAGTTGGGAGCCAGGGAACAATTCTTTAAAATACTGAGATCTTGCACTGGCTGAGTAGCTCAGTTGGTTAAGCATCATCCTGATATGCCAATCGTTTGTGGGTTTGATCCCCGGTCAGGGCACATACTTTCTCTAAAAATTAATTTAAAAAATACTGAGATGTCATCTCTGAGAAAAAAAGAACAACAACAAAAAAGGGGGCTCCATCGGTGTGGATTGTGCACAGTAACTTCCTTCTGAAGAATACAATTTTGAAAGGAGGTTAAAAAAAGAAACTTTTGCTGTGGCCAATGTGGCTCAGTTGGTTGGAGCATTGTCCTGTGGAAGGTTGAGGGGTTTGATTCCTGGTCAGCGCACAAAACCAGGTTGCAGGTTCCATCCCTGGTTGCGGCATGTACAAGAAGACAACCAATTGATGTTTCTATCTCACATCGATGTTTTTTTTTCCTCCCTTTCTGTCACTAAAAAAAAAAGAGTAATTTTACATTGGAGAAACCTGACACCCTACCTCAGCTAGGTGATTGATGTCAATATCAACACTGATAAGTCATGTTGATACTATATGCCCTTGATATGGTGTGATGAAAATGTCATTTTACCTCTGGGCTCTCCCCCACCCAAACCCCACAATGCAAGTTTAATCATGAGGAGAACATCACACATCCTAACTGAGGGACACTGTACAATTTAACTGTCTAGTACTCAAAACTGTCAAGGTCATCAAAAAAAGTAAAGTCTTAGAAACTGTCGCAGTCAATAGAAATCTAACAAAACATGAAAAGTAAATATAGTGTGTTGTATAGTTGTATAGTGGGATTCTGAAACAGAAAAAGGACATTAGGCAAAAACTAACAATATGTGAATAAAGACTTTAGTTAATCATATCAATATTGGTTTATTAACTGTAAAACATGTACTATGCTAATGTAAGATGTTAATAATAGGGGAAATTGGGTGCCTATGGAAAAATATGGGAACTCTCTTACTATTGTTTCAATTTTTCTATAATCTAAAACTGTTGTTAAAAATAATCTATTAAATATTGGAGAGGGTTGTATCCAGAACACAGCTAGGCCTTTAAATTATTTTTTATTTTTTTAAAGATTGTATTATTTATTTTTAGACAGAGGGGAAGAGAGGGAGAGAGGGAGAAAAACATTAATGTGTGGTTGCCTTTCACACACCCCCTGCTGGAGATCTGATCTGACCCTCAACCCAGGCATGTGCTCTGACTGGGAATCGAACTGGTGACCCTTTGGTTTACAGGCCAGCACTCAATCCACTGTGCCACACCAGCCAGGGCTATTTTTTTCTTTCTTTAAATTTCCTGTTTATGGGTCATTTACCATTTACCAGTCATTGTGCTAAATCTTGTATATAAATGATTTCATTTAATCTTTACAATTGCTTATGTTAAGGCTTAATTCACCCTCTTTTACAAGAGGCTGATGAAAAAGGAAGAGGTAATGTAAATGGTGGAGTCAGGGCTGGAATCAAGGATTTTTCTGACCCCCAAATTCTGTGGTACTCTCATAGTATCCTGGCTTTTCAAGGAAACATTATCTTGCCTTCTTAAGAGAAACGGGTATTCTATGAAAATTATGAGGATTGAAGACTGTTTCCACATTTCATTTCAGTTATGATTATCTCAAAAATTCCTCAGTTCCAGGTTTGACCTTCAAGCTGTAGGGGGTCAAAGTTCAACTTGAAGTACTGTGTTGTACTTAATTTTACAAATGGGTAAACTGAATGATACCCAACAGTAGTTGCTCCAAATTACACAGAGAACCAGAAACCCAGATTCGGTCAGTTTTATTATTTGTCTATTTCCCACAGCTTCTTCTCTGTAGTTAAGAAAGGAAGTAGAAGCTGGCCTATCTGCCTTCCCCAATGTCTAGGGGGAAACTGGCCCCACTCACCGCCCCCTCCCCCCAAGTGGGTGACACACTGTGTGAAGGCTGATCCTGCAAAGGAGATGTTGGGGCACTTGTTCCCACCAACAAGGCCCAAATTCTCCGTACATCCTTGTGAAGCACCTACTGAGTGCACGGATTTAAGACTGTGTGTCACAGGGAGAGGCCTGCAGAGGACCAGGTCTCCTGGGAGGATGCCTAAGGAGGCCAGCGGATACAGACATGGGGAGGAGAGTGCTGATGGCTCTAAAACCAGAAGTTACTTTCTTGCGCGCCTAGCAAAGGAACCAGGGCGTCGAGCTGCACAACCATCATTCTGAGACCAAGGGCATTCCCTGAGGCCACCCTCGGACCCCACGGTGGCTCGGCTCTTTAAGGGCGGGCACAAACGCCGGCGTCACAAAGCGCCGCCACAACGCGGAGCTGAAGGGAGGAGGTGGGGAAGTGAGACGAGGAGGAGGGCAAAGAGGAGGGAGGAGGAGGAGGGAGGGGCGCGCGCACGCGCGTCGGGCCGCCAGTCGCCGAGAGCCGCCCCCCTCCCGGCGCGCGCCCCTCCTCCCTCTATCCCTCCCTCCCTTCCTCCCTCCCTCCCTCCTTCTTCTCGGCTCCGTCGCTCCCGCGGCGCGAGGCGCTCTCTTCTCCTTCTCCGTCGCTCGCCACTGCCGCCGCCGCCGCGAGACCCCTGCACGCCGCGCTTCTCCCGCCCTTCGGCCCCGCGCGTCCTCCCGCCCCGGTGGCCCCTGAGAAGAACGAGAGGGCGAGCGAGCGCGGCGCTCCCGGGCCGGCCCGGCCCCCTCCCCTCACCATCGCCGGCCCTCCGCCGCCTTTCTCCGCTTCCACCTTTTCTCCTCCCCCCCCCCAACTTGAGGCCCCCTCGGGGGGGGAGGACCGAGACCAGGAGCGAATTCCCCTAACTCCCTCAACCTCAACCCTTCCCCCTCACCTGGCCCGAGTGTGAGGAGAAGGGCCCGGCCCGCGTCGTGTGAGAGGACACGGGCCGGCCCACGGGCCGTCTTGGGCCTTGTCTGGCCCGCTGGGTGTGTGAAGACCGGGCCCCGGTGCGTCCCGGCCCGAGGGCGAGCCGAGGGGAGGGGCCTGGTCCGGCTCCGCCGGTGCGTGAGGACTGGGGCCCCGGCCCGGCGCCGCAGCCGCCGCCGCCGCCGCGATGGCCCAGCAGCAGATGACCAGCTCGCAGAAGGCCCTGATGCTGGAGCTGAAATCCCTGCAGGAGGAACCAGTGGAGGGCTTCCGGATCACCCTGGTGGATGAGTCCGACCTCTACAACTGGGAGGTTGCCATCTTCGGACCCCCCAACACCCTCTACGAAGGCGGCTACTTCAAGGTACCCCTAATCCCTCCCAGAAAAGGTTTTCTTCTCGGCGGCCTCCGCTCCTGGCCGCTTTCGGCTGTTTTCGGGGCCGTGAGTGTGAGCGCGGATGAGCGGAGGGGGCTCCTACCCTCAGCAGCCCCCTCCCCCCACCCGTGGAGGCAGGAAGGCCTTGCTCACCCAGGGCCTTTTCTTTGTCCTGGGGGCGGGGGTGGGAGGCCAGACTGCACCGGGAAATAGGAAAGCCTCTCTGGCTGGGGTAGTGACGACCTGGGGAGGAGGAGGGCTGTCTTTGTTTTGTTGCCTCAGCTGAGGCTGTAAGGGAAGAAAGGTGGTCAGTCTTTCCCCTCTCGTCCTCACATCAGAACCATCCTTGCGCCGGTTGGAACTGCCCCAGAGGGCAGAGTGACCTGCACTTATTGGACTGGACCTTTCTTTTTTTGGGGGGTGGGGGTGGGGGAGGGGTATTAGTCTGTCATTGCAGTGGCTGCCTGGTGACCTGACATTTTGAGGATTTGATGGGCTTCTGTGGAGTGGTAGTTCCAACTTTGCATTCCAGTGGGCGGTAGTGAAGGATAGGAAGGAGCCCAGGGGTGTTAACAAGGGTACCTGCATTTTTCTCGCCTTTATCCACTTGAAGGAACTTTAATTTAGAAACCCGTTCTGTCCTCATTCTCTATTTACTTCTGTGGTGTTTCAAAATGCCCTTTGTCCTCACCCTGCCACCAACTTTACAGGCTTTTTTTTGTTTGTTTTTTGTTTTTGTTCCTACATGTAGAAATATTCACAGAGGGTGGAACTTGTTATGTAGGGAGATTGATTGTTTCCCACTTAAGTGAGACGAAATTAAAACCTTTTGCTCAGGTGGTTAACTCTAGCAAATGGGTGGTCTCACGGATTAAAAGTGTATGAGGTGAAATGGTTTCACGCAGTAGGACTGGCTTCGTAAACAGTGACCATACACATCGTTTTCATTGTTTTCCGTGACTTTAGAACGTTCTTGAATCTGGTGGGTTTTTAAAAAAATTATTTTAATTCTATGGTAGATAATTTGGTAACATTGAGGTTATTGGTTTTTATTTTGTTATATTTTAAACTTTTTGAAGCGATGAATCACAGTCTGCAGGTTGAACTTTACTTTTTAAAATTGGCTTCTTAAAAACATTTATTTTGATTGATTTTAGAGAGGGAGGGAGAGAGAGAAAAATCGATTTGTTGTTCCACTTATTTATGCATTCATTGGTTGATTCTTGTATGTGCCCTGACCTGGGATGGAACCTGCCACCTTGGCGTATCAGGACGCTCTGACCAACTCAGCTACCCTGCCAGGGCTGAAGGTTGAAGGTTTGAAATGGTCGGTACAGAGACCAAGGGAAATGAGTGCTTAGGAATCCATTTAGTTTTTATATTTCCAAAATTAAGTAACATAGAGGAGTGAGTCAATCGTATTTTGTTTTGAAGGGAGGTGGTGCTATCTTGGCAAAAGTTTGAAATGAGTAAGTATCTTAAGTCATGTATTATAGTTACATGTATTTATAGGGCTACCAAATTACTTTTGTTTTTTACACTTCTAAAGGTAGAAGACTCTGATTCAGGCTTGAAATTGGGTCAACATTGTAGAAAATGTGAAGAATTAATCGATAAGGGAATGTTTAATATTCATGCCTATGATAGTCACTGACTACCTAATAAAAAACAAACACGTTTTTACATAAGAGCAGTACCCTTACCAATAGTATACATTATTTTTGTGGTCACCATAAACTATACTTTTTCAGATGCAGATATTTCAAATCACTAAGTAAACATACAAGTTATTAGGTGAGGAATAGTCTCTTGTTAAGTATAAATTCTCATTTATAGATACTGGAAAAATTAGTTGCACAGAATGGAACTTATGTGATAATTTCTAGCAGAGTGTCATTTAGCAAATTTATTGGCCAAAATTTAGTGGAACAAAGTTTAATTTCCAAGAAAACTATTGCTTTCCAAAAACTATCATTAATAGTAAAGGTAAATGGGTGCTAGTTAGAATAATCACACTTCAGTGGAGTTTGTTTAAAAAAAACTCTATATTCCAAATTATAATGTTTTTGCTTAAGTAACTATGAAAGGAATGTGAGAGCCCTCTCAGTTTGGAGTAGGTAACATGTAAAAAGGATTCCCTGTAGCATACATTAATTTAAATGCTTTTTCATTTTAGTCCTATTTAACAAGAACAGTTTAATCTCCAGTTTTGTTGTTAGATTTCTTTTTTTTAAATGCCTTATTGTTTATGCTATTACAGTTGTCCTAATTTCCCCCCTTTGCCCCCCTCCGCCAAGCCTGTTCCTGAGATTTCTTTATTTTTGAGCGTTTTTAACTTTAATTGTGGCATGTAAAAATGCATGAAAATTCTTAAGCAGGTTTTTATGTTTTAGTCTTGTGTGAGAATTTAGTTTAATTTCATTTTCTTCCATTTTTCCCCTTATTGTATGGCCTTTTATCCCAAAATCCTTCATTGGAAACAGGCAAATTTATGGCCATAAGCAGTTAACATGAGTAATAATTATTAAACCATTGTTTTTTATTTCACTGCTTTTGTCTTAAATCAAAGCCTTTAGTGTGCTCCACTACAGCTGCAGTTAAAAGTTGTTAGAGAACTTTCCCTACTACTATTCTCCCTTCAAATTATAGTCCTTCAACATTTAGTATAACTTGTTTTCAAGTTAAACTCTATTTCTCTATTTTGCATAATAGTTCCTGAAGGCAGTGGACTGTCAGTTATTCTTTTTTTTTTTCCAATTACAATTTTTATTTTGCCCTGACTGGTTGTTGCTTCCTGGGTTGGGCATTGTCCCACAAACCAAAAGGTTGCTGGTTCGATTCCGAGTCAGAATCTGGGCACGTGCCCGGGTTGTGGGCCAGGTCCTCATTGGGGGCATATGAGAGGCAACCTATCATGTTTCTCTTGCACATTGATGTTTTTCTCCCTCTCTTCTTTCTTTTCTTTCTCTAAAAATAAATAAATAAAATTTTAAAAATTATTTTTTATTTTTTAAAGATTTTAAATTTATTTTTAGAGAGGGGGAAGGGCGGGAGAAAGGGAGGGAAAGAAACATGGGCCAGTTGCCTCTCACATGAAATCCAGCCATGTGCCCTGACCTGTGATCAAACCCCATGACCTTTTGTTTCAAAGACTGATGCTCAATCCACTGAGCCATACCAGCCAGGGTCAAATTTTTTCGTTTCTTGATTTTACAGAAAGAGAGAGAGAGAGAGAGAGAGAGAGAGAAGCATTGATTTGTTGTTCCACTTACGCATTCATTGGTTGATTCTGGTATGTGCCCTAACCAGGGATCTAACTGCAACCTTGGCATATCAAGAGAGACTATACTCTAACCAGCAGAACTACTTGGTCAGGGCCCTGTCAGTCATTCTTTAAATTTCTTTTTAATGTAACTCCTTTCACTTTTACAAATTAGTAGGCTTCTAACTGATCTTTTTCACTATGGAGTAGTTGGCTACAGACTGTTTTAACCATGGCATCTGTTGTGCTAGAGACTTGTGAGACCTGTGTTTCACAATTTTTTTGATTCATCCTGCTTTTACTTACTTTTTTAATATCTGGAATCAATGTGATTCTTAGCTTGGGGGTGGGTATGGATGTATGGAAGGCAAAGGTAGTAACTTGTGTCTGCTTTTTGCCTTATTATAAATTCTTTTGTGTCCTTTCTATTTTTTTTGTCCAGTATCTAGTTCTCATTGACTTACCAAGTGAATTTCTTTGCTGCTTTGAATTTTTCCTCTAAGGTCAGTCGTTACAAAACACAAAGTATGAGAAGATGGCTTAGAACACTGAGAACACCAAAACTGCTCTTGTTGTGGAGCAAGTTGGAATTTTATTATGTTACTGGAAAAAAAATGATGACTTTTAATAAGTTTACCACAGTCGTTTAAAAAATGCTATCCGCCAGGGTGGGTGTGGCTTCGTTGGTTGGGCACTGTCCCTCAAACCTAAAGTTCACAGGTTCAGATCGGCCCCCCAGGGTGCATATGGAAGGTAGCCAATTGGTGTTTCTCTCTCATATGGATGTTTCTTGCCTCTTTTTCTCCCTCCTTTCCCCTCTCTCTAAAATCAGATAAAATTATCAAATAAAATAAAAATTTAAAAAAAATACTAGCCCTGGCTGGTGTGGCTCAGTGGATTGGGTGCTGGCCTGCAAACCAAAGGGTCACTGGTTGGATTCCCAGTCAGGGCACATGCCTGGGTTGTGGGCCAGGTCCCAAGTAGGGGGCACATGAGAGGCAACCACACTTTGATGTTTCTCTCCCTCTCTTCCCCCTTTCCCTCTCTAAAAAATAAAATAAGTAAAATCCTTAAAAAAATACTGAAATTTCTGATAATGATCTTAGTGTGGCTGTGAACTTCCTTGGAGCTCCTGCATTAATCATCTGAAAGCATGATAGCAGTGAGTCTAGAGGTCCAAAAGTGAGTACCTCTTTCATAATGTGCATAACATAAAAGTTGAAATGATACATAAAGCTTAAAGTATACCAGTGAACTTTTTGTAGTTGATGTCATTCAATAATCTGGTTGAGGATATAAAATATAGGTGTGTTCCTTTCTTTAGAAAACTCCAAACTGATCATTTAGAAAGTATTTCTTATATACTCAAAGTTTTCCTTAATTGGAGCTTCTTTGTCAGATTTATACTAAAGAAACTCTTCAATAATTTTTTTATGAGATGTGCTACCTACTACGCTAATGAGGCACCTTTATAATAGTTTTTTTTAAATAAAGGGTTGCATTATTTTCATTTGTTCTAAAAGAAATGAAACTTTTCTGCACCTTCCTCCCCAAAGAATAAGAACCCTCTAAGTTAACTTTTGGCCTGCTAATGGCCTTCAGATTATAGAATACTCTATTTTATGACTGTAATTCTTTTTTTTTTTTTTAAGACTTTTTTTTGAAGATTTATTTATTTTCAAAGAGAGGGGAAGGGAAGAAGAAAGAGAAGGAGAGAAACATCAATGTGTGGTTGCCTCTCACATGGCCCCCACTGGGGACCCGGCCTGCAACCCAGGCATGTGCCCTGACTGGGAATCAAACCGGGGACCCTTTGGTTTGCAACCCGTGCTCAATCCACTGAGCTTCACCAGCCAGGGCTTATGACTGTAATTCTTAATATGTAGTTGGAACAGTTATTTTAAGAAGGTGATTGTTAGTCTTTTTGTTATATGGATCATTTTGAGAAATTGATGAATTTTCTCCGGAAAAAACAGACACACACAAACTAGTTTCTGTACATTTTCAGAGAGTTAACTGACAAACTAAGAATCCCTTTTAGGAGATTTTATAGGCAACTAAAAAAAAACTTTAAAATTATCAAAGTAATACTATTTAAAACAACAATTATATGATGAGTCAGTTAAAAATTTCTTACTTAAAATTTTTTCCTCAGTCACTTCGAGAATACCTCTTAGGGCTTTTAGCTATAACCTTTTCTGGAAGTTTAAGTTGTCCTGAGTGAACTAAAGTGAACTAACGCAACACTGTAAATTGAAACACAGTTAATGTCCAGTGATTTTGGGCACTAAATGTTGTTTTTGTGTTCCCCCCTCCCCCGCCATGGCAAATATGGCACCTCAGTGCTTTATAGAGTGTACTTTTACAATATTGATTCCAAAATGCATATTTATCTAGTTTTTAACTTCTCTGAAATTGAGATGTGTCTTAGCAACCATGAAGTCTTACATCAGTTTGGTGGTACTTGTGACCTAGTTGTGAGAGAACCTTGCATTGAAATCTTTTTTTTTTTTTCAAATTCTTACCCAAGGATATGTTTATTGAATTTAGAGAGAGGGGAAGGAAGGAAGGGTGATAAGGAGAGAAGAGGGGGTGGGGAGAGAGAGAAAGAGAAAGAGTAATCTGTTGCTTCCTGCATGTGCCTGCACCTGGAATGGAACCTGCAACCTTGCAGTCATGGGAGAACACTCCAACCAACTGAGCTACGTGGCCAAGGTGCACTGAAATCTTCTGATAATTTTTTTAAATGCTGGCTAGCATCAGTGTCTTAAATTTGATATAAGAATTCTTTTTTTAAAAGACTTTGTATGTATTTATATTTTAGAGAGACGAGAAGGGACGGAGAGAGAGGGAGAGAAATGTGGATATGGGAGAAATACTGATCAGCTGTCTCGCCCACGTGCCTAACTGGGGACCTAGCCCGCTACCCAGTCATGTGCCCTGAGTGGGATTTGAACAGGCGAACCTTTGGTTTGTAGGCCAGCGCTCAATCCACTGAGCCACACCAGCCAGGGCTTTTTTCTTTTTTTAATAAGAGAAAGTTTATTTAGAAAGTCACAGAGGTAGAAAAAGTGAGTTGTAGAATAAAGGGGCTCAAGAAACAAGTTACAGAGGCAAAAGAAGGGGGCCTTGGAACTTAGGAGAGAGATGTAAAGGTAATAACATCTGGGAGCAGGGGGCAGGAAGGGGACAGAAAAGGCATGGGCATGTTCTTTAGAGGGAGAACTCCAATAAGGATTATTCTTGAACACAGGATTTGGGCCTTAATATTTTCTTTGCGGCATGTTGATTCCTGTTTCAGAGACTTGTATTAGTAAACAGTATTTAATGGAGCACTCATCAAATAGGCAAAACACTGTAGGAATAGTTTACTGCCTTATAGAGAATAAGGAAAGGTATAAGGATATTGATAAACTTAGAGCCTTTATAAATGATCTTCATAAAAATCTTTGTGTAGACTTTAAAACTACAAATGTGAGGTATAGCTATTATTGATACAATTGTAAATTGTAATTAAAATCAAAGCTTTTAAGTTTTAACGCCTGTTAGAGCATTTGTCAACATTAACACTATCTATTACGATAAAATGTTCTGTTCCATCTTTGCAACTTATTATTAGTCGCCAAAGTCTAAGGTTGTAGTAGAGGAATCTGTTGGAGATAGGTAAAATAAAGGTCATCTGAGAAAATGGTCCATCTCTGCTAATATTGTTAAGGAAAATAACAATGAGGAAGAGTTATAAATTCAGAGATTAAGATTACAGAACTCTCTCTTGCTGAAAGATGTTTAAAAGGTTCAATTCTTTTATGTTTCTGAACTCTTTTGAACTGTTCTGTGTTTTACATAGATGTCCAAGTAAGATTGAACCTCTTTGAATGTGTCCTGTCATTACCTTTATTTCAGCTTTATTCAGGGACAAATTGTTATTCAGAGTTTATGCTTAACGTACCTTTAAATACGTTGATTCTGAAGCAAATGGAATGGTAGATACTGAGTTGAAGAGATTATTTTAGTTCCGATTGCCAAGGTTTGATATTAGGTAAGTGTTCTTCTATATGAGAATTAGAAAATTCAGAGTTTGGAGTATGTACTTAAGATAGAAAGTGAATAGTCAGTCCACTTTACTTATTTTTGAATAGTCCACTTTAACACCTTTACTTCATTTTTTAAAAAAGATTTTATTTATTTATTTTTAGAGAGAGGGAAAGGGAGGGAGGAAGAGAGGGAGAGAAATATTGATGTGAGAGAGAATCATTGATTGGTTGCCTTGTATGTGCCCTGATCAGGGCCAGACCTACAACCTAGACATATGTGCCTGATGGGAAGTTGAACCAGCGACCTTTGCTTTGCGGGACAGTGCGCCATAACCATTTGAGTCACACTGGTCAGGGTTCATTTGTTTTAGTAACAAGTATAAAAATGTGTTTGTTGTTACACAAGTAATAAATTTAATTACTACTGTGAACCTGTTGGTAGGGTAAGTAGAATGAGCACTTAAAACATGCTAAAACTTTGAATACTATATCTAATTGCAGATATACACTATAATCTTTAGTACAGTAATGTAGGTATTAGCAGCTAACATTTACTGAGTACTTATTATGTGCCACACACTTTATACAGAATATCCCATATAATCCTCCTGTGAGGTATGGTTACTAACATCTTTGATAGGTTCTGTGAGTTTCAGGGAAGTGACATAATGAAACTAATTTTATCATAGGCCAACTGATAAAAACAAGAGTTAAGTTTCTGTGGCATTTCATCAGTGTAATAACAAAGCAATGTTGAATGAAATTAACTTATTTGAGGACATACATTTTGGTCAGCAATGGACTTACATGTATAGTAGTAGTCCCATAAGATTGTAATGGACCTGAAAAATTCCTATTGTCGAGTAATGTCATAGTCCAATGCATAATTTACATGTTTGTGGTGCTGTTGTGAACCTGCACTGCCAGTTGTATAAAAGTATAGCACATGCAATTATGTACAGTGCATAATAAGTTGATAGTAAGCAACTGTTAACTGATTTATGTATTTATTATACTATTTCATGTTATTTAGAGTGTACTCTTTTACTTATAAAACAAGTTTGCTGTAAAACACTATGTCGTGATATACATGCAGCAGCCTCAAAGTCTTAGGTTTACCACATCTCTTGATTGCATCATTTTACTTGTGTTTGATTTAATCTCATTCTGTTTTGTTCATCATGGTCCCTAAGCCTACAAAATCACTGCTAATGTTACTCTTAAGAAGCCATGCTGAGTCATTGACCTGGAAATGAAATTAGAGTGATTAAGAACTAGGAAGGTAGAAAATCACTGATGGTTATTGTTCACCAGTCAGGCATGCCCCATTTCATCATAGCTATGATCTTGAAGAACAAAAACAAAGTGACAGAATGTGTTACAGGAACTGCTTCATTGAAGGCAACAAGACTAACAAAAATTCGAGACAGGCCCTATATCAGACATGGAGAAACTTCTAATGACGTAGATTGAAGATCAGACACAGAAGTATGTATCCCCCTCAGCATTATGATGATTGTGGCCAAAGCAAAAAGTTTGTTTACAGTGTTGAAGGAAAAGGCTGGACCCAAGTGTGATGTTGAATTTATTGCTAGTTCTGGGTGGTTTAAATGATTCAAGTGTTGTTATTCATTCATAATGAAAAGTGAGTGGTGAATCTGAGAGTGCTGATGTGAAGGTGGCTGAAGATTTATTGTGAACATTAGATGTATTGATTGTGGAGGAAAATTACTAAATCAGAGCAAATACTCAATATGGATGAAACCTCCCTATTCCAAGAACAGATGCCTGAAAGAACTTTTCATTTACTAAGGAGGCCAAGTCATTGCCATGTTTCAAGGCTTTTAAGGACAGAACACTCTTGCTTGGGAGCAATGTTGCAGGCTACAAATTGTGATATATATGGCACAGTGAGAACCCCAGGACCTTCAAGCTTATCAGTAAGCACATGCTGCCAATGTACTACAGGAACAGTAAGAAGTCATAGATGGCCAAGCTCCTCTTCCAAAATGACCTCCTGGATTGCTATGCCAGTGAAATGAAAAAGTACTGTTTAGAGAAATATAATTTGAGGCCTATCCAGAAAGTATTCAGCCATGCAATATGAAAAACAGAGACATTTGTTGAAGAAGATACAAGAAACATTGTACATAGGACAAGGCTGCCTCAGTCCTCTTCAAAGAAGGCACTTTGGGACCTCACTCAGTTCTCCTAACCACCATCAGCTGCCCAGACATATTTACTTGAATCTCATCAATGATCTGAAATCTCTTCCCTTTCAAAAGTGATTTTAGTTTTGGGAAAAGCCGGAAGTCTCAGGGTGCCAAATCTGGGATCTAGAGGGGCTGAGTCACCTGGGTGATTGGATGTTTTGCCAAAACACTCCTCATGAGATGTCCTGTGTGAGTAGATGCGTTGTTGTGATGAAGCTCCCAGTCACCAGTTGCCCATAGCTGTGGTCTTCTGAATCATCCATATAGTTTCTGCAGAGGAATGTTCAAGCTTAATGCAAAATTGGATACAGATTTTGTTGCTGTAATTGCTCAGTCATTTTGAATGTGACAGCCACACAGTACACATGTTCACCCAATGGCGTCTACTGTCCTCACTGACTAGTACAGTAAAGTCGTCATTGTTCACCCATGTGCATTCTAGTTCACTCTTATTGGCTGCCAGATAACGTTGATATTGCACAAACTGTTCTCGTAGTTGGGCTTTTTTGGACAGACCTCATATACCTTTTAAGATGTTGCTTAGTGTTGATAATGTTCCTGAACATCCTCTTTATTGGTGACCTTCATCTCAATATCAATGTGATATTTCTCCCTCCAAAAACTACTTCTTTGATCCAAACAATTATTGCAGCTTTTAAGGCCTAGTGCCCAATGAGGATCTTTGCCCAGGCTATTGTAAGTGAGGAAAACACATACAATTTTGGAAGGATTACAACATCTATGACTGCATCAGGAAATTGTGCTTGGGCTTGGGGTGATGTCACCAAGGAGTGTATGAATGGCATTTAGAAGAAGATACTCCAGAGGTTCATCTATGACTTAAGAGGATTTGCCAAGCATGAGGAGGTTGCAAAAAACAACACGGCAGTGGTTGAGATGGCAAGCAACTTTAACCTGGGTGTGGATGAGGATGACATTGAGGAGCTCCTTGAGATAGTTCCTGAGGAGTTGACTAATGAACAGTTGTTGGAACTGGAACAGGGACACACAGCTGAAGAAGAGGCAAGAGAAAGGGATACTGCAGGAGAGAGAAGAAAAAGAAGGACCCCTAAGAAAATTCAAGTGAAGAGGTTAGCAAAAGCTTTTATAGACATCAATAAGCTCCTTAAAACGTGAGCCCTGGTTGATGTGGCTCAGCAGACTGAGCACCAGCCTGCAAACCAAAGGGTTGCTGGTTCGATTCCCAGTCAGGGCACATGCCTGGGTTGTGGGCCAGGTCCTCTGTGCGGGTGCATGAGAGGCAACCACACATTGATGTTTCTATCCCTCTCTTTCTCCCACCCTTCCCTCTGTCTAAAAAAATAAGTAAAATCTTTAAAAAAAGAAATTTCAGGCATGAACCTCAACACTGGAAGGTTTTCATTAGTAGAGAGAAATGTTCATGGTACATTATCCACTTATTAGCAAATCTATGATAAAAAAAACCAAGCAAACCATCATCCACATATATCTGAAAAGAGTGACACGGGAAGAAGAGCCTGAGGCAGGTCATTCAGGAGGTTTTATATAAGATAGCATTGTTATAAGGGGTGACAGCTCCATGTGTGTATTGCCTTTGCAGACTTTCCAGTAGGACAATTTGTGGAGGTGGAAGGCAGTGATGTTGATGTTCCTGACCCTATATAGACCTATGCTAAGTGTGTGTGCTTGTGTCTTCATATTTAAAAAATTTTTTTTTAATCTTCAGCTGAGGACATCCTTTTCTTTTTAAAGATTTTATTTATTTATTTTTAGAGAGAGGGGAAGAGAGGGAGAAAGAGGTGGGAAAACATTGATATGAGAGAGAAACATCAACTAGTTGCCTCTTGCACACCCCCAACTGGGGACCTGTCCTGCAACCCAGGAATGTGCCCTGCCTGGGAATCGAACCAGTGACCTCTCAGTTTGCAAGCTGGCACTCAATCCACTGAGCTACACAAGACAGGGCAAAGACTTTTTTTTTTCATTGATTTTTAGAGAGAAAAGAAGGGGGAGAGAGAAACATTGATTAGTGGCCTCCTATTAATGTCTGGACCAGGGATCATAAGCACCTGGACCAGGGATTGAACCTTCAACCTAGGTGTGTGCCCTGAGCGGGGAATTGAATCTGCAGCCTTTCGGTTATGGGATGATACCAACAGAGCCATACTAGACAGGGCTGTGTCTTAATTTTTTAACAAAAAAATTTAAAAGGTAAAAAAATAAAAAATAGAAAAAGCCTATAGAATGAGGATGTAAAGAAAGGAAACATTTTTGTATAGCTGTACAATGTGTGTGTGTTTCAAGCTAAGTGTTAGTTCAGAAGAGTCAAAAAGTTTTAAAAAACTAAGTTCATGAAGTAAAAACTTACAGTAAACTAGGATTAATTTTTTGAAGGAAAAATTTATAAAGTAAGTTTAGTGTAGCCTAAGTATACATACAGTGTTTATAAAGTCTACAGTAGTGTAATTTCCTCAGTCTTTCCATAAAGGCATCTCTCTGTCACTGATGGACCCAAAGCAACTTCCAGTCCTACAGATAGCCTTGTATAGACACTATACAGTCTAGATTTCTGTAAAGGCACTCTGATGTTCGCACATGATAAAATTATCTGGTGACTTTGTTAAGCGACACATGACTGTATAAGGAAACTGAGTCAGAGTTCATTTAACTTGCCCAGGGGTTCTCAGCTAGAAAGTTGTAATCCCAGACTGTTGGACTTGAGCCTGTGTTATCTATTACAGAGATTTTTTACCACTTAGAATGATGTTTAGAGATATAAAAGTGGAGCTTTTAGAAAATCAAATTAATGAAGCAGTTTACAAGGAACTATTTTAAATTGTACTTAAATTTAAAGGTCACAAAAGTAATTATCTTCCCTTCTATATTATGGGGAGAGATTGTTATGACTTCAGTTTATATCTTTTAAATTCACTGGAAAAATTGGAATTTTTTTTTTGTTCTTGGACTACTTAAATTAGAGAATGATAAATCATATTGTAGAAGGATTTTTTAAATTGGCAAATTGAAAACTTTAATAGCAGCTTTCTCATTAGTTTAAGTGAGAGAGTGGGATGGTGCTAGTGTTGAGAAATACAAATCTATGAAAAAGTCTTGGAATTAGAAATGAAGATAAAACATCTCTGAAGTGACGGTGGGTGGGTGGGAAGATGTTAGAGGGAGTTATATATTTTAATACAATATTGGTTTATGCTTTTAAAATAATAACGCCTTAATATGTTTTCAAGTGTATTTAAGCACCATAGGAAACTTAAGCAGTTTACAACTTTTTGTTGTTTATTCAGTTGATTATGTTAAGTGGTATCCTTATTACCTCTATTAAGGCATCTTTAGGTCAGTGCCATAGTTATATCTATTCTGTATTTAGATTTCCAAATTTTATAATTCTTTAGTTACCTGCTTTGCTATATATTTGCTGCATGGTCGGCTATTTTTATTTAAAAATTTTTTTTAAAGATTTTGTTTATTTATTTTTAGAGAGAGGGAAAGGAAGAGAGAGAAACATCAATGTGTGGTTGCCTCTTGCGCGCCCCCTCCTGGGGACCTGGCCCACAACCCAGGCATGTGCCCTGACTGGGAATCAAACTGGCAACCCTTTGATTTGCAGGCTGGCACTCAGTCCTCTGTGCCACACCACCCAGGGCTCAGCTGATTTTTAATTTGAGGGATAAGTCCCAGAAAATAATTCAGATTGTGAGGCTCACTTAGTGTATATAGTAATTCAGATTGTAAAAATTGAATGATTACTACTATTGTGTTGGAAGTAACCATGGCCCCATTTATAAGATAATATTAAGAATTGGTAAAGTTACAAAAAGATGTACAATATGGGGTAATCCTTCATAGAAACAGAATGACCAGAAGCTTAGAAAACAGATTTTTAAGTTTACTTATAACCATACCTGATATACTGTATAATAAAGCAAAAGAAAAAATTGGTTATTCAAAAGAATATCCTTCATATAATTTGAAGGTACCACTCAGATTATTTACCTTTGCCACCAAATTGAATCTGAGAATCACTTTTGGATGTTAAACAAAATGTACATTACAGAAGTAAAGATTCACAACTAATAGGGACATTAAGAAGTTGTGCAATAGGCTCTGAAGACAATTCTCAAAAAAAGAATCCTAAATTTTTGTGAGCAGTGGCAGTGTAGCACTGTTGAAGCGTAGATAGCCACCCTTCCAAGGTGTTTGGTTTGAAGAGGGCAAAGCTAATTTGAGTTCTTCTAGTAGGGTTTTATTTTCTTTTAAATTTACTTACTTTTAAAGATTTCATTTATTTTTAGAGAAGGGAAGGGAGGGAGACAGACCTGATATACCAGAGAAACATTGATGGGTTGCTTCCTGCACTCCCTCAACTGGGGACCTGACCCACAATTCAGGCATGTGCTGTGACTGGGAATCGAACCAGCGACCTTTTGGGTCGATGGCCAGTGCTCATTCCACTGATGCACACCAGCCAGGGCTGGGAGTAGGGTTTCTTAAAAAAACAAACACTTAAATTACTTAAACAGGTTCATCTTGGTCTTATCACTTAATTAATCTTTCCTCCATTGGCAAAACAGGGAAATAGTGATATATTTCAGCCATTAAGGACTAACCCCTGTGGAAAAAAAACACCAGTACCAGTGTGTTTTAAAAAGTACAGCCCCAGTTGGGTAGCTGAGTTTTTTAGAGCATCTTCCAGATATGCCAGGTTTGCTGGTTCAATCCCCAGTCAGGGCACATACAAAAATCAACCAATGAATGCATAAATAAGTGAAAGAATAAATTGACATCTGTCTTTCTTTGTCTCTATCTCCCTTTCTCTCTGCATCTCCCTCTTTTTCCCCAACTGCTCCTACCCTGCTTGCCCTCTTTAAAATCAATTTTTACAAAAAGTATAGGGGGGTGGGCCGGGCAGAGGAGAGCAAAGGGGGAAAAATTTGGGCACTGTAGTAGAACAACAATAAAATATTTAATAAAAATAATGTAATTACTATGTCCTCAGATCCTACCCTGAATTCTTTGGAATTTGTTAATCATATTTCAAAATTTAAATAAGAATGGTGGAAAAATCATACTGAAGATATGGAAATTCTGTGGACTTTAAATAGATTTAAGTAAGGCCCTAGTTTGGTAGCGCAGTTGGTTAGAGTATTGTCCCTGTATGCCAGGTTTGAGGGTTCGATCCCCAGTCAAGGCACATACAAGAATCAACCAGTGAATGCATAAATAAGCAGAACAAATCGATGTTTCTCTCTCTCCCTCTCCTTTTCTCTCTCTTTCTCTCATATCAATCAATAAATTAAAGGTTTAAGGACTTTTGTATTAAAAGGGCTTTAACATGGGGAGAGCACTTACTGAGTTTTGAATTGTTTAGTTTCAGCCTTTCTTTATTGATTTTTGTTTTTAGAGAGACACAGAGAAACAGTGATTGTTGTTCTGCCCATCTGTGCATTCCTTGGTTGATTCTTCTATGTGCTCTGACTGGGGATGGAACCTGCAACCTTGGCTTATTGTGATGGTGCTCTAACCAACCGAGTACCCAGCCAGTGCCACCTGTTTTATATAACTTTTTTCTTTTTTTCTTTTTTTTCTTCTCTATTCTCTTCTTAAGAAAGATTTCATTTATCCACTTTTAAAGAGAGGGGAAGGGAGGGAGAGAAATATCAATGTGTGGTTGCTTATAGCATATCCCCAACAAGGGACATGTGCCCTGACTGGGAATCGAGCAGGTGACACTTTGGTTCACAGGTTGGCACTCAATCCACTGAGCCACACCAGCCAGAACTAACTTTTTTCTTGTTATTTTTTATTAGTAAATTATGAAGTTAGTTATGTACAGAAGATGTTTCTTAAATAAAAAAGTGGTAGTGAGTAGTAAAACTAGAAAAATTACTCAAAAATTTGTAAACATTATACTAAGACAATTATATGTAACTAAAAAATTTTTTCTGGAACTTCCTGCCAAGATGGAGGCATAGGTGGACGCACACCATGCCTACTCCCACAACTAAGATAGGGACAACAACACTTTAGAAACAAAATAACAACCAGAACTGGTAGAAAATTGATCTGTATGGACGTCGGGCACCCAAGGAGTTGAATTGGACACGTTCATCCAGACTGGTAGAAGGGGCGGAGTGGGGCAGCCAGGCGCGGGTCGAGAAGCAGACAGTAGAGAGCGTTGGGACCGCATGCTTGTAAGGCAACCGGGATGCGCAAGGGAACCGGGGTGGCGTGCATGACCGCTGCGGGCAGACCCTGAGCACATAAGCAGTGGCTGGCTGGGCCCCTGGCAGGGGTGGTGGCAACCAGCAGACCTGACAAGGCCGCGATTGTGAGGCAAGGCACTGCGCGCAACTCAGGGTCCCAGCGCCAGGAAACAGAGCCTTGAGGCACTGATTGAAAAGGAAGGTCCCACGGGGCGCACAAGCCCACCCACACGGGAATTGGCACCAGAGGGGCCCAGTTTGCTCGGGAAAAGCGGCTAAAGGGACGGAGGTCAGACAGAGAGCGGAGCAAGCACCATTGTTCCTTCTCAGATCCCACCCCCACATACAGCATCACAACCCAGCTACTGGGCTGCCCCGCCCTGGTGAACACCTAAGGCTCCGCCCCTCACATGTAACAAGCGCAACAAGACCAAAAAGAAAAAAAAACCCAAAGAGATGGCTCAAACAGACCAATTGAAAGCCCCCGAACTCATGCTTTTAAGCGACCAAGAGATAGCCATCCTATCAGATGCACAGTTCAAAGCACTGGTGATCAGGATACTCACAGAACTGGTTGATTTTGGTCGCAAACTAGATGAAAAAATGAAGGCTACAGTAAGTGAAATGAAGAAAAATGCACAGGGAACCAATAGTGATGGAATGAAAGATGGGTCTCACATCAATGGAGTGGACCAGAAGGAAGAAAAAAATATACAATCAGAAAAGAATGAAGAAATAAGAATTCAAAAAAATGAGGAGAGGCTTAGGAACCTCCAGGACATCTTGAAATGTTCCAACATCCGCATTATAGGGATGCCAGAAGGAGAAGAGGAAGAACAACAAGTGGAAAAGGTATTTGAACAAATAATAAAGGAGAACTTCCTGAATCTGGCAAAGGAAATAGACTTCC
>CM052540.1:29604784-29630518 GCA_028533065.1 Trachops cirrhosus | reverse complement strand
GGAAGTCTATTTCCTTTGCCAGATTCAGGAAGTTCTCCTTTATTATTTGTTCAAATACCTTTTCCACTTGTTGTTCTTCCTCTTCTCCTTCTGGCATCCCTATAATGCGGATGTTGGAACATTTCAAGATGTCCTGGAGGTTCCTAAGCCTCTCCTCATTTTTTTGAATTCTTATTTCTTCATTCTTTTCTGATTGTATGTTTTTTCCTTCCTTTTGGTCCACTCCATTTGATGTTAGACCCCGCTTTCTTTCCATCACTATTGGTTCCCTGTGCATTTTTCTTCATTTCACTTATTGTAGCTTTCATTTTTTCATCTAGTTTGCGACCAAAATCAACCAATTCTGTGAGCATCCTGATCACCAGTGCTTTGAACTGTGCATCTGATAGGCTGGCTATCTCTTGGTCACTTAAAAGGATGGGTTTGGGGCTTTCATTTGTTCTTCTGTTTGAACCATCTTTTTTTTTTTTTTTTTTTTTGGTCTTGTTGCGCTTGTTATATGTGAGGGGCGGAGCCTTAGGTGTTTACCAGGGCAGGGTACCCCAGTAGCTGGGTTGTGATACTGTATGTGGGGGCGGGGTCTGAGAGGGAACAGTGGTGCTTGCTGCGCTCTCTGTCAGACTTCAGTCCCTTCCGCCTCTTTCCCCAAGCAAGCTGGACCTTTCTTGTGCTGATTCCCGTGTGGGTGGGCTTGTGTACCTGGTGGGTCTTTCCAACGACCTCTCCTGTGAGGCTGGGAGTCTCTCCCTGTGCCTCAACCCCCACTGGTGTTTTCAGTCAGTTCCCTAAGGCTCTATTTCCCAGCACTGGGATCCTGGGTTGGGCACAGTGCCTTGCTCCACAGTCGCTGCCTTGCTGGGTCTGCCGGCTGTAGCTTGTGCGCCCAGGGTCCTCCACTGCGGTCTTTCGGGCAGGTCCGAACACTCTTTGTGTCGCGACCCTTCTCCGCCCCTCCTCCTGGTCTGGATGAATGCGTCTATTTTAACTCCTTGGTTTTCTGACTTCCATACAGTTCAATTCTGGTTGTTATTCTGTTTCTAAATTGTTGTCCCTATCTTGGTTGTGGAAGGAGGCAGTGTGTCTACCTATGCCTCCATCTTGGCCGGAAGTCACAGTTTTTTATAAATGTTACTTTTTAGAATATCAAACGACATTAGATCTTTTAAAAGCAGGCTAGAAGTACATTTTAGAAGTGCAGACTTTTTAAAAAAGAATTTTTATTAATTTATTTAAGCTTAAACTGACATGATATGCTGCAGAGCAAGATCTTAAATGTTCCCCAGAAGTGCAGAATTTCATAGAAAGCAGATGATTTTGATACATTAACAGCATCAGCATAAATAGAGAACTACATTTTGTAGCTGTACTTTGGATAATCTGCATGTATGCATTTTGTTAATAATTTTGGTGTTTAGCCAAATACATATATATTGAGGTCTGTTCAGAAGTTATCCAGCCATGTAATATGAAAAATAGAGACATTTGTTGAATATCAAAAGATGCAAGAAAGAGCCCTAGCTGGTGTGGCTCAGTAGATTGAGCACCAGCCTGCCAACCAAATCATTGCTGGTTCGATTCCCAGTCAGGGCACATGCCCGGGTGCAGGCCAGGTTCCCAGTGTGTAGTGTGGGAGAGGCAACCACACATTGATGTATCTCTCCCTCTGTTTCTCTTTCTTTCTCTTCTCTCTCTAAAAATAAATACATAAAATCTAAAAAATAAATAAAACTTAAAAAAGATGCAAGAAACATTGTACTTAGGGCAATGATGCCTCAGTCCCCTTCAGAGTATGCAGCTAGGGACCTCACATAGTTCTCCAACTGCCATTAGCTGCCTCGTTGTATTTTCCTGAATCTCATCAATGGTCTGAAATCTTTTCCCTTTCAAAAGTGATTTTTGTTTTGGGAAAAGCCAGAAGTCACAGAGTGTCAAGTCTGGGCTGTAGGGGGGCCAAGTCACCTGGGTGATTTGATGTTTCACCAAAAAAAAAACAACATGTGATGCACAAGTGGGCACATTGTGATGAAGCTGCCAGTCACCAGTTGCCCATAGCTGTGGCCTTCAGAATCATCCTAATAGTTTCTGCAGAGGAATGTTCAAGCTTAATGCAAAATTCGGTGCAGATTTGTTGCTCTTCTTGCTCAGTCACTTTGAATGCCATGGCCTCACAATACACATGCTCACTCAACAGTGTCTACCACCCTTACTGACTAGTACAGTGAAGTTGTCATTGTTCATGCATGTGCATTCCAGTCCACTCTCCTTGGCTGGCAGGTTACATTTATGTCATGCAAACCTTTTCCATTACATTAACAAGGGCTGGACTTTTTCTGGACAGACTTTGTATTGCTACTGAAGTATAAAGTCTCCTTAATATAAGATTAACTATATCTTGCCCATTCTGTTATTGTGTGTATCTTGAATGAATCAACTTTTACCAAGGTGGAGTAGGGAGGGAATTTTTAAAATATGTTGTTCCTTTGTTTTGAATTGTTAAAATAAGCTCTACTGTGTTATTGTTCCAGCCACCAACTTTGCCTTGAAGACATTTAGGTCTTGAGTTTTTGCCTGCCTTTTAGACACTTCCACTAAAGACTTAAACACTAAACTGGACTCTACTTCTCCCTGTTAGCCTCTTCCATGTTTATTCTCCTGGTTTATTGCAAGTGTCTACCCAGTCACATAAGCCTAGAAGCTGGAAATCAGTTCAGATGATTTCTGGTTTCTATTTCCACATATCAAATTATTTTTAGCACCTCTTGTCTCTGGTATTTAGCCCCTCCTCTTCATTTCTACTGCCTCCATGTAAGCTCACACCCAGTTATCACTCTCTTGGACTGTGACAGTAGCTTCTTTACTCTGTTTTATGCCCTTTCAGTCTTCAGTGCCACCAGAGTAACCTTTCTAAAGTATTGGTCTGACCTGTCCAATCTACCAGTTTATATTTCACAAAATTAAAAATTTTTTGGCATACAAGGCCCTTTATAATCTGGTTCTTGCATGATAGGTAATCTTTGATAGGGCTATTGGTAAATACTGTTGTCTGTCTGGAATGTTCTTTTCATCTTTTCTCCTATCTTCAGTCCAGTGAACTCTAGCTTACATTATTTTAAGACCCAATTTACTGAATTACCTCTTGGAAACTTCTTGAGTTCTTTTCCTCTTCCCCCAACTAGGTTATTTTAAAGTAAACCCTAGACAGCATATTCTTTCATCGCTAAATGAAGTCTCTAAAAGATAAGGACTTTTAAAACACATAATCATATTAGTCTTGCACTTGCTAAATAATAATTCCTCAATATTATCTAGTATCCACTCAGATCCACCCAGTTGTCTCTCGTGTGTGTGTGTGTATATATATATATACACACACACACACACATACATGAGGCATATATATATATATATATAAAATTATAAAAGTACACACACACAAACACACTTTCAAGTTAGTTTGAATTAGGATCCAAAATAAGGTTCACAATTGCATTTGGTTCATGTACCTCCTATGACTCTTAATCAATAGATTTCCCATTCTCCTTTTTCTTCCTTAAATCCTCACCCAAGAATATGTTTATTGATTTCACAGAGAGAGAGAAACATCAATGTATGATATGAACATTGGTCAATTGTCTCCTGCACGTACCCAAAATGTAGATTCAGCCTGCATCCTAGATATGTGCAGACTTGGTGTATTGGGACAATGCTTTAACATAGTGATCTACCCGGCCAAGGTCTTTTAAAAGTTCCTGAAACTATGAAGAAGAAAGTCACTTGTGATGATAGCTATTCAGAAATAATTTCTAAAATCTTTTTTCTCCTGAAATTGCTATATTTTATCTAAAATATTACATGTGGTGTATTCATTTTTTAAAAAAACAACAACTTATCCTTGCCCTGGTTGGTGTGGCTCAGTGGTTTGAGTGCTGGCCTGCGAGCCAAAAGGTCACTGGTCTGATTCCCAGTCAGGGCACACGCTGGTGCTGTGGGTCAGGTCCCCAGTTGGGGGCATGCAAGAGGCTAAAATTTCAAATATCCCATGCAGCAATATTTTCACCAGTATTTCTCCTAGGGCAAGGGATATAAAGGAAAGAATAAACAAATGGGACTACATCAAATTAAAAAGCTGCTTCATGGCTAAAGAAAAAAAATCAGCAAAATGAAAAGGGAACCAACCATTTGGGGAAACATATTTACCAATGAGACTTCAGACAAGGGTTTGATCTCAAAGTATATAAAGAAAACTCATACGACTCAACACCAGAAAGACAATCCGATTAAAAAATGGGAAAGTACTGTTGAGGATGTGGAGAAAGGGTAGCCATTTCTCCACAGAGACTGTTGGTGGGAATGCGGACTGGTGCAGCCACTGTGGAAAGCCATATGGAGGTAACTCAAAAAATTAAAAATGGATCTGCCTTTTGACTCAGCAGTCCCACTTCTGGGAGTATATCCAAAGGAACCCAAAACACTATTTTGAAAGAACATAAGCACCCCTACATTCATTGCAGCATTATTTACAATTGCCAAGATATGGAAGCAGCCCAAGTGTTCATCAATAGAAGAGTGGCTAAACCAACTATGGGACATTTACACAATGCAGTTACTCGGCCATAAATAAAAAGAAAATTTTACCTTTTGCAACAGTATGGATGGACGTGGAGAACATTACATTAAGTGAAATAAGCCAGTCAGAGAAAGACAAATACCATATGTTTTTACTCATAGGTGGAATCTAATGAACAAACTGAACTAGCAGACAAATCAAAGACAGATTCATAGATGGAGAACAGGTGACAGTAAGTGAGGCAGGGAGGTTTGCGGGTAGAGGGATTGCACGAAAAGGAAAAAGGACTCATGGACACAGACAACAGTGTGGTAATTGCTGGGGCTAGGGAGATATAAGGGGACTAAATGGTAATGGAAAAAATATAATGAAGATTTAAAAAAGAAAAAAAAATGAGCAAAGGACCTGAACTGACACTTCTCCATGGAGGGCATACAGAGGGCCCAAAAACATATGAAAGAATGCTCAACATCATTGGCTGTCCCGAGTGCAAATTTGCAAATTAAAACCGCAGTGAGATACCACCTCACATGAGTCAGTCAGAATGGCCATTATTAACACGTCAACAAACAAGAAATGCTGGTGTGGCTGTGTGAAAAAGGGAACCCTAGTGTACTGTTGGTGGGAATGCAGAGTGGTGCAGCCATTGTGGTAAACAGTATGGAATTTCCTCAAAAAACTAAAAATTAAACTGTCTTTTGATCCCACTGCTGGGATTATACCCCAAGAATCCTGAAACACCAATTCAAAAGAACCTATGCACCTCAATGTTCATAGCAGCACTATTTACAATAGCCAAGTGCTGGAAACAGCCTAAGTGCCCATCAGTGAATGAGTAGATCAAAAAACTGTGGTACCTTTACACAATGGAATACTATGCAGCAGAAAGAAGGAAAGAACTCCTACCTTTCAGGGCTGCATGGAGTGAAATAAGCCAGGTGGTGAAAGACAGGCACCATATGATCTTACCTATAAGTGGAAGCTAATGAAGAAAACAAACAAATGAGCAAAGTAGAAGCAAAGGCATGGAAACAAGGAACAGACTGACAGTGGCCCAGAGGGGAGGGTGGAGTGGGGTAATGGGCAGGGAAGAAGGGGAAAGGTCCAGTCAAGGAACACGTATAAAGGACCCATGAATTTGGACAACAGGGTGGGGATTGACTGGGAGTAGGGAGGGGTGCAGGTGGGTATGGTAGGGGAGAGTAACAGTGTGGGGGTGGGGGGATTGGAACAACTGTAATAGAACAATAAAAAAAAAAGGATGTTTGGATGGTATATAAGCACATGCAAAGATGCTCATCATTAATCATTAGGGAAATGCAAATTAAAACCACAATAAGCATAATATTTACATACTTTTAGAATAGCTAAAATATTGTACTGATAGTACTGCGTGTTGGTGAGGATGAGGAGTAACTGGAACTTTCATACTTCTGGTGAGAATGCAGACTCTGAAAAAGTCTGGCGGTTTATTACAAAGTTAAATATACAATTACCATATATTCCAACAATCCCACTTCTAAGAATTTTTTATAGAACAATACAAACTTGTGTAAATACTAAGTTTACATAAAAATGTGAATGCAAATATTTGTAGCAGCACTATTTTTAATTACCCAAACTGGAAAAAACCCAAATGTCCTTTGGTGGGTAAATGTGTAAACAAACTAATAAATTTATATTATGGAATGCTATTCAGCAATAAAAAGGAAGCAACTGTTGATACACAAGTAACATAGATGAGTATCAAAGGCATTATGGCAGTCTCATAAGGTTACGTTCTGAATAAGTCCATTTAGATGACATTCTGAAAACGACAACTGTAGGCATACAGAACTATCAGTCGTTGCTAGTGGTTAGGGTTGGAGGGAGGGTTTGACTACAAAAGGGCAGTGTGAAAGAATTCTTTGGGGGTGTTGGAATTGTTTTGTATTCCATTTATGGTGGTGGTTACAAGAATCTATGTACATGCTGAAACTTATAAAAGGGTACATTACACCAAGAAGTGAATATTATGCTATATAAATTTTAAAGTAAGTAATTGCAGATTTAATAATAAAGTTTTGTTTTGAAAAATAAGGTAAAGTAAAAATTTTTTAAAGAAAATGTTCTTGTGAAAAATGCAGACTTTGTTATATTTTATGGGTACTTATGTAGATACACCTATTTCTGAAGTTGAATGAGCTAAATAAGCAAAAAGCAATTCAGGGACTTTTGTCAATCAGGGACTTTTAAAAGAGGATATTGTAAGGGTCTACATCCATTTAACCATATGTCCTGTGCTTATCTCTATGACTGCTCTCTACCAGGATCAACATTAAGAATATCATGAAAAGATACAATTTTATTTTATCCTTGCTTTTTTAATTAAAAGGAAAAGATGTCTAGGATTTCAGATTTTTTTTTTTAATCCTCACCTGAAGAGAAGGGAGAGAGAGAGGGGGAGAGAAACATTGATCCAGTTGCCTCTTGTACAGCCCCCCCAACCTCCCCCCTTCATTGGGACATCAACCCAACCCGCAACCTAGACATGTGCCTTGACCAGATGACACTTCAACCAGCTGAGCCACCTGGCCCTGGTACTTCTTGGGTTTTTATGGGTTATGATTTTAGAGTCTACAAGCAACTTTACAGACTATAGTTTGAAGGGTGCCACTTTTCATACTTCTCAGTGGAGTTAGAGAATAGGCATTATGTATTTTAGTGATCTTTGAGTTTTATTGTGATAATCCTCATTTTAATATTAATTAACAGAGAGGTAGCATAATATAGTGGTTAAAAATATAGAGTCAGGCCTTGACTGGGGTGGCTCAGTGGATTGAGTACTGGCTTCACTGGTTTGATTCCCAGTCAGGACACATTGCCTGGGTTGCAGGCTGGGTCTCCACTTGGGGACCTGTGAGGGGCAACCAGTTGTTTTTCTTGCACATTAATGTTTCTGTCCCTCCCTTCCCCTCTTTCTAAAAATAAATTAATTAATTTTTAAAAAGTCAGCTAGGTTCTATCTAGTTCATGCTCTACAGCTGTGGTCTTTGACAAATGATTTAACCTTAGGTTTTTTTTTTTTGATCAGAGATATGGCATCTACCTTGTCAGGGATACTGTGAGGACTAAATATGTTAGTACATGTAAAAGTACTTAGACTGTGCTTTGTTAAAAGCACTCAGTAAATTTTAGTTGCCATTAGTGTTAGCAACACTGTTTTGAGTGGTATTTTTATTTAAGTAATATACTTGCAAAGTAAAAGATAATATAGAATATTAGGTAAAAAGTTTTATATGTCTACTACTCTACCAATTCCTCCTATGTTCCTGGCCTTACTTCCTAGAGGTTTTTTAAAAAACTTATTTTAAAAAATTATTGTTTAAGTTGTGCTAAAATAATATAAAATTTCCCATTTTAACCATATAGTTCAGTACTTAATGCCATTGATTTTTGTAGTACTTCAAGATTTTATTTATTTATTTTTAGAGAGAGGGAAAGGAGGGAGAAAGAGAAGATGAGAAACATTGGTGTGTGTGATTGGTTGCCCCCTGCATGCCCCCAACTGGGGGGACCTGGCCTGCAACTCAGGCATGTGCCTAGACTATGAACCTCATTGGTGACCTTTTGGATATCAGACTAGCACTCAATCCACTGAGCCACATCAACAAGGGCTAATTTTTTTATTGTAAAAATAAGCTGTACTGATTTTAAGTGTGTGATTTGATTAGTTTTGACAAAAGTATACCTCTCATTTAGCCCCACCATAGTCAGATTGTAGAACATTTCCATCATTTCAGAAAAATCCCTCATATCCCTTTCCAATCATTTTCTTTCACACCATCCCAGGCAACAACAGTTGTTTTGTGTCACCTATCACCATAGCTCTAGATTTGCTTGTTCCAGATGTTCATAAAAATGAAGTCATACAGTATGTATTGGGTTTGGCTTCTGTTGCTCAACATAATGTTTTTGAGATTCACATGTTACAAGTATAGTGTTCTTTTGATGAGTCGTACCCCATTGTATCATTATACCTTCATTTTTTACCTGTTGATAAACATTTGGATTGCTTCCAATCTTTGGCTACTCAGAATAAAGTGGTTATGAACATTTTTTTCCCCCAATCCTCACCTGAGGGTATAGTTATTGATTTTAGAGTGGGGGAGGAGAGAAGAAGAGAGAAACATCTATGTGAGAGAGAAACGTGGATTGCTTGCTTCCTGTATGTGCCCTGACTGGAATTGAACCAGCAACCTTTCAGTTTGCAGGCTGGTGCTCAGTCCACTGGGCCACATCAGCCAGGACTGCATGTCTTTTTCTATATAAACAACTGTAAACCTACTTTTGCCCGCCCACATATATATATGTGGTCCTCAGTCAAGGATAAGCATGTTTTTGATAAGCATGTATTACTGATTGAAGGTTCATGTGCCCGATGCTTCCAAAAAGGCCAGTATTCAAATGTCATAGTTTGCAGTCAGGAAAGATTTAATTGATTAAGAGGGCACCAGCTCTAGACGATGGAGTGGGTGAGGGCTCATAGCTTTCACAAACCCATCCTAAGAGAGTTCAGAATTCAAGCACCTTTTATGTCTAGGGAAGGGAGAAGAGGTGGGACAAGAGGTGCGTGACACCTAGAGGCCAGCAGGAGTCCAAGGAAGAGCAAGAAATCTCTGAATCTCTTCTGTTCACCTCATTGACTCCTGCTGATCTGACTAGGTCTTGAGGCTTTGGCAAATCTTTGCCAAAAGCTCAATCCTCAAGCAGAATTCCTCCAATAATTAGTATATATATAGCAGGAGCTATGCCTGAAGGCCATGGGAGAAAAGCAGGTTGTTAGAATTAAGATAGAGAGACCTTTCCACTCTTACATGTATTTCTTGGTAGATACTTGCTATAGATATCTGGTAATCTGTGGTTATCTATTTAATAGTTTTTTTAAAAATTGAAGTAACATACATTAAATTTCATATAATTTAAGTGTACAGTTAGTGAATTTTTGCTAAATAGTCCCTTATATATATTCACTTCCCAGAATGAGAGAGAACATTTTTAGTGCCCCAGGAGGCGTCATTGTGCCACTTCCAAGTCAGTACCCTCACTCCCCTATAACCACTAATTATTCTGACGACTTAAGCCACTGCAATTTAGATTTGCCTATTTGCAACATATGAGAGTGAAATTGTTTCATTTTTTCTTCTCTACTTGTTTGTTATGCATGCTTATACTTCTTTTTTGTGGTTGCCCTAGGTCAGAGTTTTTCAACCTTAACATTATTGACATTTGCGGCCATTTTTGTGTGTGGGGTGGTGGGAGCTGTCTTGTAAGTGTTGTATATAGGATGTTTAGCAGCATCCCTGGCTCACTACCCTCTAGATAAATAGGAACAACCTTCCCTCCCCTAATTGTGACAACCAAAAATATTTCCAGATATTGCCAAATTACCCCTGGGGGGCAAAAATCTCCCTTTGTTAAGACCCACTGTCCTAGGTATTTCAATCTTCATTCCTAATTTACTACACTTTAAGTTACTGTTTTTCAAAAAATGCAAGAGTCGTGTAACAACTCAGGTTCTTCTTGCCCTTTGTGCTGTTGATGCTATTTATTTTAGTTCTACATGTCTTCTGAATCTCAAAGGCAGTAGTATTGTTTTACATGATTATTTTATCTAATCTTTGTATTGTAAAATAGGAGAGTATCCCTCTCTATCTCTCTCTCTCTGTCTCTCTCTCCCCCCGCCCCCCCCCACACACACACACAAAGAAGGCTAACATCCTTGAAAGCACAGCACCCAGGTCAAGAAATAAAACTTTTCTTCTTTTTTTTTTTAAGATTTTATTTATTTATTTTAGAGAGGGGAAGCAAGGGAGAAATAGAGAGAAACATCAATGTGCGATTGCCTCTCATGTGCCCCTAATTGGGTACAGGCCTGTACTGGGAATTGAGCCAGCAACCTTTTGGTTCAGAGGCCAGCACTCATTCCACTGAGCCACACCAGCCAGGGCAGAAATAAAACTTTAAAGTCATCCCAGAATTCCTCCACATGTCCCATTTGATTATAATTCCCTCCCTCTCTACTCCAAAATAACCACTGTTTTAACTCTTATCATAATCATTCCTTATTTATAGTTTTATTACCAAGTGTGCATTACTAGACACTATGGTGTTAATCATTTTTAAAGTTTTGGTATCTTTTAAGTCCCTTTTAATAAACAGTTTACCCCTTTGCTCCTTTTACTTTTCCATACAGTTTTTCTGTTGAAGAACCCTGGCCAAAGTTTGAATTTTATTGATTGCACAATCATGTTGCAGTTCAGCACTCTCCTTCATCCTTTGTATTTATTGCAAATAGGTGGCTGGATTCAGAGACTTGGTCAGACACTGGTTCAATCCCTTTTGCATTACTATGGGCAGTGTTATATTCTTCCATCAGGTGGTACATTATTGGTTTTCTCTTTTTATGATGTTAGCAGTTGGGCTCAATGCAGATCTATTAATTTATTGGTATTGCAAAATAGTGAAATTCTATTATTTCTTTTTTATTAGTTGGAATACTTTTAAAGAGATGCTTCTACTTGTCTGTTTAGTTATCCAGAGGTGTACAGTTCATATAGAAAAGATAGGATACAGGCTTGATTCTTTTCCTTGATCATTTCAAGACAGCAAATTAGTTCCCTGTTATCCTTTAAGAGAACCATAAAAATTACCATTATAAATTCAGGGATTCAAACATATTTGATGGGTTTTTTTTATCAATGGCATTCACTAATATTAATTGATGCTCAAATTGTCCTATCTTTGGCCAGTTAGCACTTCCTCAAGTTGGCTCCTGACTAACTTGAATTACTCCATGTAGTCTTTGTAACATCTTGCTATGGTATGACCAAGTGTTCCAGGTTTATCTTTTATATATCCTGTTCTAGATTTTTTTTTTCCTTAAGATTTTATTTATCTTTAGAGGGGAAGGGAAGGAGAGAGGGAGAGAAATAGCAATGTATGGTTGCCTCTCGTGGGTTCCCTGCGGGGAACTGGCCTGCAACCCAGGCATGTGCCCTGACTGGGAATCGAACCACGATCTTTTGGTTCACGGGCCCGCGCTCAATCCACTGAGCTACACCAGCCAGGGCCTGTTCTAGATTTCTCACCAGCTAGTTTTTTCAAGGAGCTCTGGTTTTAGTGGGAAATGGTATTTGAGAATGTAATCTGAGCGTTGGGGATGCTCACTGCTGTGAGTTTTCATTGTGTCGAGGACAGAATTAGCAGTGCTAGATATTTGAGATTTTTCTTTTCTTTTCTTTTTTTGTAAAAAGTCATATAGCAGATATTTTAGGCTTTGTGGGCCAAAAGGCAAAGTCAAATATATTATATACTTACTTATATAATGAGAAAAAAATAATTCCTACAATTCATTGACAAAATTAAAATTATAATAATTGAGTGATTTTTTTATAATGCAAGTCTAATAATGAAGGATGGAATTAATTTGGGGGAGTTAGATAATGGTTCACCTAATTGGAGTTTACAGTTACTGTTTGTTTATTTATTATCATTAAAATTGTTGTGAATGTTTATCTGTTAATGTTGACCTCTAATGAGATTTCCTCTTTGAAATGTCTTCTTGACCAGATTGGTACTGCCGAATGCAGACATTAGTCTATAAGCCATGTGATTTTAATTGGGATATTCATTTCTTGGAAAGAAGGCATTCATAAAATTCTGTTAGATTCTTTCAATAATTATTATTAGCATGTCATTATAGTGCAGATTAATCATGTCCAATTGAATGTTAGGTGGGAGCTCCTAAATTGTACAGTTAACTGGATTTTAAAATACTATGTAAATTTCTGTGGTACTTGGCTCAAGTTTTGAGAAACACTGCTGAAACTGTCCTTTGAGCTGAGAAAATATTTACTGCAAATTTGTGTGGGAATGGAGACCTCACTTTTTTAAACTTTTGATTGAAGAAATACATGAAGCAGTTTCACATTACCTATGATTCCAACAGCTTTAGTTATAAATAAAATATTACAGACTTTATTGCAGTATGTTTCACATATAAGTAGTGTTTTCCTTCTATTTTTACTTTAAATTCATTAAGAAACACTATCAAGTTTGTAGCAAAAGCTAATTTCCACAGTCATTCAGTGTTCTATAATAATGGTTGAGGCTTGTTTTTTGCCTTAGAAAAAGTTTGAGTTCTTTCCTGAGCTCAAAAAATAGCAATAAAATATGAACTGCCAAGCCACTGAACTGCTGTGTGGTGGGGCAAGTGAGGTTATTCAGCTTCTGTTTTGGAACTGATGATGGTTAAATCCATGAAAGTGAATGAAATTTATCTTTTGGCAGTACTGATCAATAAGCTGTAATGGATTCACATATTTTCCACAGAGTACCTGTTGATGAATAATACAATGAATAACCATAGGCTTGAAACCTTATTATGTATTTTCACATGTTTTGTTAATTTGTTTAACTAAGTCTTTCTCTGTTCCACACATTTTTACCAGCATCACTTGTAATGTTTCTAAGCAGATTTACACTTTAGGTTGTACTAAATTTGTGGTTTTCTCAGATTTGAAACTATTCTTTTTTTCCTATGCCTTTATTATTTTTCTTTATTTTTATTATTGACACTGTTACAGACCTCTACCCAGTCCCCACCCTCCTTCCCTCTGGTGGGCACTGTTGTCTGTATTTATGTGCTATGCATACTGTGTTTTTTGACTGATTCCTTCACCTCCCTTTATTCAGTCCTCCTCTTCCCACTCCCTGAAAATATTCTTTTCTGTAGTTTTCATGTAGACTTTTATAAAGGCTAACTCCTTAGTCACTTTAAACTCTTTGGACTGACTGCTCAACTAAACAACTGAGTAGTAATACTTAACATCTGTTGACTCATCTAGAGCCAAGGAAACCCGCTAGAAATTATTTGCCTTGTTTTTTTTAATTGACTATTGATATTGCCCCTAATATCCTCAACTTGCTTGAACAACTGTTCTTTCTGAAAGGCTAAAAATCTTGTTTATTTTCTCTACATATTTCTTTGACTGCTGTAATCAAGCATGAATTAATTAGCTCACCATCAGTAAATGTCTTCCCCTGCCAGGCTTAAGAATGAGCCACTAAACATTTAGTTTGGTTGAGGTTTTCTTTCTTTCTTTCTTTCTTTCTTTCTTTCTTTCTTTCTTTCTTTCTTTCTTTCTTTCTTTCTTTCTTTCTTTCTTTCTTTCTCTCTCTCTCTCTTTTTTTTTAATTTAAGAAATTTTACTGTGTTGAGATTCAGTTTAAAATTTTGTAATTTTTCTATTCCTTTCCTCTGAATTGGGGACTGTTGTGATGAGTGTAATCTGGCAATGTCCATGTATAGTGTATTCTTTTAGCATGGTTATAGTGTATTGCATAATAATATAATGCTTTCCATCTAATTTGATGAAAAAACACAATCCACCATGCCTTAACAAGTATGCCATTTGAAGCTCATTTTTCTTGCTTTGGCATGATGGATTATTCACTCAAAAATAAAATAAAAATGTCACAATGCAGCACTATTTGTGACACTCAAAATGCTGTCAGATATAACTGCAGCACCGCAGTGTATACTGCACCATAATACACAGCACTGTGAAGTGATGAGGGCACACAGATAATCTCTATTGCACGTACAGACAATCATAAATAAATGAGTGTGACTGTGTTTCTATAAAACTTTATTTTGTGGACACTGAAATTTGAATTTTATAGTATGTATTTTTAAAAAGACTTTTTATTATTTTTAGAGAGAGGGTAAAAGAGGGAGAGAGAGAGGGAGAGAAACATTGATGAGTTGCCTCTCGCACATCCCCAGCAGGCGACCTGGCCTACAACCCAAGCATGTGCCCTGACCAGGAATCAAACCCGTGACTTTCTGGTTCATAAACCCACAGAACCACACCAGTCAGGACTATAGTATGTATTTTTATGTGTCACAAATATTCTTTTGTATCTAATTACATATTTCCCTTTTTAGTGTTTTTCATTTCTTTCTACAGTGGTATTTTTATTGGAGATAGTTTTCTTCAGCCTGAAGAACTTCTTTCAATAAATTTTGTAGTGCACAAGTCTGCTGGGAATAACCTCTCAGCTTTTGTTTGCCTGAAAACACCTTTATTTTTAGAATTTTTTTTCTTTTCTTTTTTTTTTTTTTGGCTGCGTGTAGAATTCTAGGTTGGCTTTTTTTTTTTTTTTTTTTTCCTTTTAGCACTCTAAAGTTAACGTTTCCTTGTTTTCTGGCTTCCTTATTTTATTCCTCCCCCCAGCTTAATTAAGATATAATTGACATATAACCTTGTATAAGTTTAAGCATACATTGTGATAATTTGGTACATGTATATATTGCAAAATGATTATCACTGTAAGGTTATTTAACACATTCTTTACCTCACGTAATTACTATCATTTTTGCTGTGGTGGTGGGAACATTAGAACATTTTAAGATTTACCCTTAGCAACTTTCAAATATACAATACAGTATTATTAACTATAGTCAACATGTTTTACATTAGATCCCCAGAACTTACTCCTCTTATAATAAGTTTATCCTTTTATCAACACTGCCTCATTCTCCATCCTCTTGTAGCACCCCCTTCCCCATTTGTACTCTGATTCTGAATTTAGCTTTTTTAGATTCCACACGTAAATTATATCATACAGTATTTGAATTTCTCTGACTTACTTCACTTAGCCTAATGCTCTGAATATTATTAATCCATTGTATATATATTGGCTTCCTTAATTTTTTAAAAGATTTTATTTATTTATTTGTTTTTGGAGAGAAGGGGAGGGGAAAGAGGGAGCAAAACATTTATGTGTGGTTGCCTCTTCAGCGCCCACTCCTGGGGACCTGGTCCACAACCCAGGCATATGCCCTGACTGGGAATTGAATTGGCAGCCCTTTGGTTTGCAGGCCAGCACTCAATCCACTGAGCCACACCAGCCAGGGCTATTTATTTATTTTTGGAGAGAGAGGAAGGGGGGAAGAAAGAAACATAGATAAGTTAGTTGCTGGTCGCATGCACCCCGACCATGGACTGAACCTACAGCTCAGGCATGTGCCCTGATGTGGAATCAAATAAGCGACCTTTCAGTTGGCAGGATGTCCAGCAAATCAAGCCACACTGGTCAGAGCTCCTTAATTTTTTTAACAAGTCAGTCATCAGTACTTTTATTGCTACTTTACAGTAATGTCTTCTTTCTTCTGGTTACTTTTAAGATTATCTCTTTGTTTTTAACAGTTTATGGTGTGCCTGGGCATAGTGTTCTTTCCATTTATCCTGTTTCTGGTTCATTGAGCTTCTTAAATATGTGTAGGTATTTTTTCATCAGTTTTGGGAAATTCTTGTTCATTATCTCTTCAAATACTGCTTCTGCCCTGTTCTCTCTGTGTCTTCCATTTACATACATATTAGACCTTTTATAACTTTCTTCTATTTCCTGCACTCATGTCTGTCGTGTCCTTTTTTCCCCCTGTGCTTCAGTTTGGATGTTTTCCATTAACCTGAATTTGAGTTCACCAGTCCTGTTTGTTGCTGCCCCAAATCTTCTGTTAAATCTACCCATTGAGTTCCAAATTCTAGATAATATATTTAAGATTTAGATTGTTTTTTTAGATTTTAAAATATAGTTAAAATTATTTGTTAAAATTTATTTTAAAATTCATTTTGCTCATCTTTTCCTTTTTTTCTTTGAACATACTAATTGTCATTTTAAAGTCCTTGTTTGCTGATTCCAGTAACTGAGTCATCTGTGTATTTGTTTTTATACTGTTTTTCTTATCTTGATTATTAGTCATTATTCTGTCTGCTTATCAATTTTTTATTATATGCCAGGCATTGCACATAAAAAAATCATAGAGAGGCTGGGAGGATATCTTTCTCCAAAGATATTTCCCTTGTTCCTTTGTTACGTAGTAAGGATGTGGGGCTATTTTCTTCAGGCCAGTCAAGAATTTTAAGTTGGGGCTTGAGTTGCAGGGATGTCCAACCATTTGGCATCTCTGGGCCACACTGGAAGAAGAGGAGTTGTCTTGGGCCACACATTAAATCATTGCAACATGTAATCACAAAAAAAGCTCATAATTATTATTATGGTGGGAGTATTAGTTTCTTGTGACCTATTATATCCTCCTTGGAAGCAGAACTGTCTTTTACTTAATAATATCTGAGTAGTGAACAAAAAGTTGATGAAATTCTGAGTGCATGGGTGGGGTTTGGCACCTTCTAATTTCTTTATAGACTGATATGGTTGGCATTTTCCTAATGGAACTTACCAATGTTTCTATCTCTAGGCCTTTCTCTTGGACCTGTGAGTTTCCCCAGTGAAGACTCCTAGAGTTTTTATCTGGGGTGAAAGGGACTATCTGTCAGTATATTTTGCGAGCCACTGAGGGAGGAGAATCAGGGTTGTCGACCATTAGTTTTATTAACTTTACCTAATCACCCCTGTTTGCAGAATGGAGTTCCTGCCCTAAATTGAGCCTGATTGGATGTTGACCAGCTTAAAGATTGTTTTTCACTTTCTCCAGAGAAAAGTGTCCATTTACTGTCATGTGTAAAAGTCAAGGAAGGAATCTGAGAGTCTAACTGCTTTTCAGGCAGGCTTTCTCCTCTTAGCTGTCTTCTCCCATTTCCAGAACTATTTGATGCTTCTAGTTCTCCAGATTTGGGGGATATTGTTTGTGTAAATTATGTTAGTTTTCTGCTTTTCCCACTACCAGTTTGAAATTTGGCTTTCTCTGATCAGTTAGATAAATTTCTTTTCCATCTGCATTTTACTGTCCACAGTTTAATTGCTATTGTCTTTGTCCTTGTGGGTGTATGCTTTTTAAGAAAAAGTCCCTATATTTGAATTTTTAGTGGGTTTTGTGACTGAGCAAAAATAGAATTGTATCTGATCAGCCTGTAGTACAAAACTCATAAGATATAAAAGGATACATATAACAAAAAGTCTCAATATCGATTTGAAATGTCATTTCCATTTATCATAATCCAAATTCTCTTGTTTACATGGTCTATTTCTGTTACTTCCTTCATTAATCTCAACCTAGTTTTACTTATTTTGTCTTAGAATATATTTTTAATGTCTGCTAGGGTTATTTCCCTCTCATTACTTCAGTTTTTCCTCTGAGAAATTTCTTGGCTATTTCTTAGTTTTTTTGTGCGAACCTTTGGATCAAAGGTTTCCCCAGAATTCTTTTAGTATTTTTTGTCATTGCATTAAATTTATAAATTAATTTGGAGGCTGTTGACATCTTGATAATGTTAACATCTTTCTGTGACCTTTCATTGAATTTTTTTAAAAGTAGAGTCAACATACAATATTATATTGGTTTCAGGTATACAAAACAGTGATTAGACATTTATATAACTTAGGAAGTTGATCACCCCAATAAGTCCAGTACCCATCTGATAGCATGCATAGTAATTCCAATATTACTGACTGTATTCTCTGTGCTGAACTTTACATCCCTCTGACTTTTTATAAAGGGCAATTTGTGCATCTTAATTCCTTCTCCTTCCTTTTCACCCTGTCATCCAATCCCCCTTCTATCTGACAGCCATCAATTTGTTCTCTGTACCTATTAGTTTAGTTCTGTTTTTTTATGTTTTCTTTTTTAAATTAATATATTTTATTGATTATGCTATTACAGTTGTCCCTTTATCCCCCCTTCATTCTCCTCTACCCTGCACACCCCCTCCCACACACATTCCCCCTTTTAGTTCACGTCCATGTTGTGTCATAAGTTTAGCTTTTACATTTCCCCTACTATTCTTGCCCTCCCCCGTCTATTTTCTACCTACCATCTATGCTACTTATTCTCTGTACCTTTTATCCCTCTCCTCCTCCTCCCACTCCCCTGTTGCTAACCCTCCATGTGATCTCCATTTCTGTGGTTCTGTTCCTGTTCTGGTTGTTTGATTAGTTTCTTTTTGTTTTTGTTTTAGGTGCGGTTGTTAATAATTGTGAGTTTTCTGTCATTTTACTATACATGTTTTTTATCTTCTTTTCCTTATTTTCTTTTTTTTACATAAGTCCCTTTAACATTTCATAAAATAAGGGCTTGGTGATGATGAACTCCTTTAACTTGACCTTATCTGAGCAGCACTTGATCTGCCCTTCCATTCTAAATGACAGCTTTGCTGGATAGATCAATCTTGGATGTAGGTCCTTGCCTTTCATGACTTGGAATACTTCTTTCCAGCCCCTTCTTGCCTGCAAGGTCTCTTTTGAGAAATCAGCTGACAGTCTGATGGCAACTCCTTTGTAAGTGACTGTCTCCTTATCTCTTGCTGCTTCTAGGATTCTCTCCTTCATTTTTACCTTGGCTAATGTAATTATGATGTGTCTTGGTGTGTTCCTCCTTGGGTCCAACTTCTTTGGATTCTCTGAGCTTCCTGGACTTCCTGGAAGTCTATTTCCTTTGCCAAATTCAGGAAGTTCTCCTTTATTATTTGTTCAAATATCTTTTCCACTTGTTGTTCTTCCTCTTCTCCTTCTGGTATCCCTATAATTCGGATGTTGGAACATTTCAAGATGTCCTGGAGGTTCCTAAACCTCTCCTCATTTTTTTGATTACTTTTTCATTCTTTTCTGATTGTGTATTTTTTTCTTCCTTCTGGTCCACTGCATTGATGTGGGACCCATCATTGATTCCATCACTATTGGTTCCCTGTGCATTTTTCTTCATTTCACTTATTGTAGCCTTAATTTTTTAATCTAATTTATGACCAAAATCAATTCTATGGGCTTTCTGATCACCGGTATTTTGAATTGTGCATCTGATAGGTTAGCTAATCTCTTCGTTACTTAAAAGGATGGGTTCTGGGGCTTTCAATTATTCTTCTGTTTGAGCCATCTTTTTGCTAGGGGTTTTTTTCCTTTCTTTTTTTTTTTTTGGTCTTGTCACACCTGTTACGTATGAGGGGCGGAGCCTTAGGTGTTCACCAGGGCAAGGCACCCCAGTAGCTGGGTTGTGATGCTGTATGTGGGGGTGGGGTCTGAGGAGGAACAGTGGTGCTTGCTCTGCTCTCTGTAGGGCCTCAGTCCCTTCCACTGCTTCCCCCAAGCAAACTGGGCCCCTCTGGTGCTAATTCCCGTGTGGGTGGGCTTGTGCACCCTGTGGGACTTTCCTTTTCAATCAGTTCCCCAAGGCTCTATTTCCCTGCGCTGGGATCCTGGGTTGGGCGCAGTGCCTTTCTTCACAATGGCCGCCTCGCTGGGTCTGCCAGTTGCCGCACCTCGGCCGGGGTCTGCCCGCTGCATCTTGCATGCCCGGGTTGCCTTACACATCCAGTCCCAGCACTCTCTGCTCCACGACCCACACCCGTCCTCCTGACTCTGCCCCTCCTACTGGTCTGGATGAACGTGTCTAATTTAACTCCTTGGGTGTCTGACTTCTATACAGTTCAATTTTCTGTCAGTTCTGGTTGTTATTCTGTTTCTAAATTGTTGTTTCTATCTTGGTTGTGTGGGGAGGCACAGTGTGAATACCTATTCCCCCATCTTGGCCGGAAGTCCTAGTTCTGTTTTATTTGTTCATTTTTTTGTTAGTTTTTTAGATTCTACATATAAGTGTAATTAGGGTATTTGTCTCCCTCTGTCTGACTTATTTCACTTAGCACAATACTTTTTAGGTCCATCCAAATGACAAGATTTCATTTTTTTTAATGGCTGAGTAATATTTCATTGTTTATGGACCACATTATCTTTATCCATTCACCTATCAGTGGACTCTTAGGTTGTTTACATATCTTGGCTATTGTAAATAATGCTGCAGTGAACATAGGGGTGCATGTTTTTCTGAATTAGTGTTTTGGATTTTTCAGATAAATACCCAGAAGTGTAATCAATCACTGGGTCATATGGTAGTTCTGTTTTTACATTTTTGAGGAACCTCCATATTGTTTTCCATTGTGACTGGATCAATTTACAATCCCACCAACAGTGTGGGAGGGTTGCCTTTTCTTCCCATCCTTGCCAAAACTTTGTTTGTTTTTTTGCAAAAGCATTTGTGAGCATTTAATGAACTTCCCTCTGTGTGGCTTTAAGAAGCTACCAGGACATAGCTCCCTCCCATCCCCCACCTCCCACCCCCAAACACTCTTAATCTTCTCTTCAGCTTTTCTGCTGAAGAATTTGGCCTTAACAATGACAGACTGCTTGGGGAGCTTTCCCTTCCCCAGAACTTTGTAGTAGTAGACTGATTGTATCACATTGATGATAAGAGCAGCTCCAGTCTTGTTTTGGGCAACATTTACCTCTGTCTACTCACTGACCAAGGTCTACAGTTATCAAGGTTGACAGTTGGACAGAAGCTCTATTGCCTCTTTAAGTGGTAATCCCTCATACCAACTTTCCCAAAGTAACCTGGGTAATATTTGTTGAAGTTGATCCTGTAATAATGCCAGCCACCAGCATTACCTCAGCCTCCTGGGTGCTCCTTGTACTTGCTGATGTGGCCGTGGCTCACATGGCCCTGAAGTTCCCAAGTGTTCCTCAGTATGGATGGCCTTGTAGGTAGCTGAGATGCAAGAGCAGCTTGTTGATTTATTGATGGTAGCCATTCTGACAGGTGTGAGGTAATATCTCATTTTGATTTAATTTGCACTTTCCTGATAGTGATGTTGAGCATCTTTTCATGCATCTATTGGCCATCTATATGTCCTCTTTGGAGAAAAAAATTTTGGGGTTCTCTGCCCATTTTTTAAACCAGATTGTTTTGGGGGGTATTTCTTATATATGTATTTTGGGCATTAACCTGAAATATCTTTGGAGAATATTTTCTCCCATTTGGTAGGTTGTCCTTGTTTTGTTGATGGTTTTCCTCACTGTGCAAAAACTTTTTAGTTTGATGTGGTCCCATTTGTTTATTTTTTATTTTGTTTCCCTTCCCTAAGGAGAAATATATAAAAAAAATACTGATAAAAATGAGGTCAGTTTACTGTCTGTATTTTCTTCATGAGTTTTATGGTTTTAGGTATAAACATTTAAGTTTTTAATCCATTTTGAGTTTATTCCTATATATGGTGTAAGAAAGTGGTCTAATTTCATTTTATGCTTGTATCTGTCCAGTTTTCCCAATAACATTTATTGAAGAGACTGTCATTACTCCACTGTATATTCTTGCCTCCTTTGTCATGTATTAATTGACCTTATAGGCATGGGTTTATTTATGGGCTCTCTATTGTATTCTGTTGATCTATGTGTTGTTTTGATGCCAGTACCATGCTGTTTTGATTGCTATGTCCTTGTAGTTTAGTTTGATATCAGGTAGTATCAATTCCTCCAACTTTGACTTCTTTGTCAGGATTGCTGTGGCTGCTTGAAGTCTTCTGTGGTTCCATATAACTTTTTGAAATATTTGTTCTAGTTTTGTGAAATACGTCATTGATAGGTATCTTGATAGGAATTGCATTGAATCTATAGATTGCTTTGGTAGTACGGACATTTTAATGATGGTAATTCTTCCTCTCCATGAACATGGTATATACTTCCACTTACTTGCATCTTCAGGTTCTTTCTTCAGAGTCTTATTATTTTCTGAGTACAGGTCTTACATCCTTGGTTAAATCTATTCCTAGTTATTTTGATGCAATTGTAAATGGGATTGTTTTCTTAGTTTCCCTTTTTGATAGTTCATTATTGGTATATAAAAATACAGCTGATATCTGGATATTCATATCCTGCTACTCCCAGAATTCATTTATTCTCATAGTTTTTTGGTGGAATCTTCAGGGTTCTCTATATACATTATCATGTCATCTGCAAATAATGACAGTTTTACTTTTTCCTTTCCAATTTGGATGCCTTTTATTTCTTCTTGTCTGATTGTTGTGGTCAGGACTTCTAGTACTGTGCTGAAATAAGAGTGGTGAAAGCAGACATCCCTGTCTTGTCCCTGATTTTAAGGGAAATGCTTAGTTTTTGCCTATTGAGTATGATGTTGGCTGTGGGTTTGTCATATATGGCCTTAATTATGTTGAGGTATGTTGCCTCTAGTCCCACTTTGCTGAGAGTTTTATCATGAATGGGTGCTGGATTTTATCAATTGGTTTTTCTGCATCTGTTTATATGATCATGTGATTTTCATTGTGTTTATGTGATATATCACATTAATTGATTTGTAGACATTGAACCAGCCTTGCACTCTAGGAATAAATCTCCTTTAATCAAGGTGTTACGATCTTTTTAATGTATTGTTGAATTAAGTTAATATTTTTTCCTTAAACCCAGAAGACTGTTTATTTATTTATTTTTATCCTCACTTGAGGACATTTTTTCATTGCTTTTTAGAGAGAGAGAAACATCAATGTGAGAAGCATTAATTGGTTGCCTCCCTATGTGTCCAGATCAGGAATTATATGTGCCTGGATTGGGGACTAAACTGCAATCTAATCATGTGCCCTGGTTAGGAATTGAACCTTACTTGGTACATGGGATTACACTTTATTCAACTGAGACACCCGGCCAGGGCTACAATTATTTTTTTGTAGTATCTTTGTGTGGTTTTGGTATCATGGTAACGCTGGCCTCATAAAATGAGTTCGGTAGCCTTCACTCCTCTTCAATTTTTTGGAGTAGTTTGAGAAGGATAGGTATTAATTCTTCTTTGAATGTTTTATAAAATACACCTGTGAAGCCCTCTCATCCAAGGATTTTGTTTGTTGGGAGTGTTTTGATTACTGATTTGGTTTTGTTAGTAGTTAATGGCCTGTGACATTCCATTTATTCAAATCTTTTGTGTTTTTTTGCGTCTCTTCCAGATATCTTATTTTGTTTTCCTTTTTTGTAAATGGTATTTTTAAGTTTTTTAAAAGGATTTTAATTATTTATTTTTAGAGGGAGGGTAAGGAAGGAGAGAGGGAGAGAAATATCAATGCACGAGAGAAACATTGATTGGTTGCCACTTGTACGCCCCCCAACTGGGAACGCTGCCAGCATTCCAGGCATGTGCCCTGACTGGGAATCAGTCAGTGACGTTTTGGTTTGCCGGGACAACTGCAATCTACTAAGCCACACCAGTCAGGGTGGATTTTTTAATTTTTTAATTTTATCTATTTTATTTCATTGAATTTATTGGCCTGGCACTAGGTGACAAAATTATACATGTTTCAGATGCACAATTTTACAGCACATCATCTGTGCACTGTATTTATTGTGTGTTCACCACCCCAAGTCAAATCTTCTATCACCATTTATCTCTTCTATACTCTCTTCTACCTCCCCCTGTAAATGGTATTTTGTAAAAGACATTATCTTTGAGTAGTTTTAGGTTCACAGCAAAATTGAGAGGAAAGTGCAGGTTTTCATATACACCAGTGTGCCCACACATGCATAGCCTCACCCGTTACTAACATTCCCCACCAGAGTGGTACATTTGTTACACAACTGATAAACCTACATTAACACACAACAGTGGTACAGTCTGTAGTTTACACTAAGGTGCACTCTTGGTGTTGTACATTCACAAATGGATATATTGCCATGCATCCATTAGAGTATCATACAGAGTGTTTTCACAGCTCTAAAAGTCTTCTGTGCTCTACCTATTAATTCCTCTACTCCCCCAATCATTGGCAACCACACTGGTATTCTGTCTCCATGGTTTTGTCAGAACGTCATTTAATTGGAATCAAAAGTATGTAGCCTTTTTTTTAACTTTCATTTTATTTTTTTTCAGATTGACTTTTACTTAGTAATATGCATTTAAGATCCTCCATGTCTTTTAGTGGCTTGAGAGTCATTTAATTTTTAGCACTAAATAATACCGTATTGTCTGGATGTACCACAGTTTGGTTACCCATTTACCTGTTGAAGGGCATGTTGGTTACATCCAGGTTTTGGTAATTATGAATAAGACTGCTATAAACATTCATGTATAGGTTTTTATGTAGATGTAAGTTTTCAGATAACCAAGGAGCACAATTGCTAGATTGTGTGATGAGTATTTTTAATTTAGTAAGAGACTGCCAGCCTGTCTTTCAGAGTGGTTGTACCATTTTACATTCCCACCAGCAATGAATGAGAGCTCTAGTTGTTTCACATCCTCACCAGCATTTGGTGGTGTCAGCGTATTGGATTTTAAACATTCTAATAAGTATGTAGTGGAATGTCATTGTTTTAATTTGCAATTCTGATGATGATTAATGTTAAGAATCTTCATTTGTTTATTTGCCATCTGTATATCTTAGTGAGATGTGTGTTCAGATCTTTTGCTTGTTTTTAAATCAGGTTCATTTTTTTGTTGAGTTTTGATAATTATGTATTATGGATAAGTCTTTTAGTGTTTTTTAAATATATTTTATTGATTATGCTGTTACAGTTGTCCCATTTTTTTTCTCCCCATTATTCCCCTCTGCCCTGTAGCTAATCTCCTTCCAGCATTTCTCCCCACCTGTAGTTCATGTTCATGGGTCGTACATGTAAGTTCTTTGGCTTCTCCATTGCCTATACTATTCTTAAACTCCCTCTGTCTATTTTGTACCTACCATTTGTGTTTCTTACTCCCTATATCTTTTCCCCCATTCTCCCCTTTCCCCTCTCATAACCCTCCATGTGATCTTCATTTCTGTGATTCTGTTCCAGTTCTAATTGTTTGCTTAGTTTTGTTTTTTATTTTTATTTTTATTTATTTTTTAAAAGATTTTATTTTTAGAGAGAGGGGAAGGGAAGGAGAAAGACAGGGAGAGAAATATCAATGTATGGTTGCCTCTTGCATGTCCCTTACTGGAGACCTGGCCTGCAACCCAGACATGTGCCCTGACTGGGAATTGAACTAGAGTCCCTTTGGTTCGCAGCCCATGCTCAGTCCACTGAACTATACCAGCCAAGGCTGTTTTGTTGTTGTTGTTGTTTAGGTTCAGTTGATAGTTGTGAGTTTGTTGTCATTTTACTGTTACATTTTGAATCTTTTCTACCTTAGGTAAGTCTCTCTAACATTTCATAGAATAAGGGCTTGGTGGTGATGAATTCCTTTAATATTACCTTATCTGGGAAGTATAAGCACTTTATCTGCCCTTCCATTCTAAATGAAAGCTTTGCTGGATGGAGCAATCTGGGGTGTGGCTACGTCCTTGTCTTTCATGACTTGGAATACTTCTTTCCAGCCCCTTCTTGCCTGCAAGGTCTCTTTTGAGAAATCAGCTGAC
>CM052540.1:29533435-29604284 GCA_028533065.1 Trachops cirrhosus | reverse complement strand
TTTGTTTTGTTTTGTTTTTTGGTCTTGTCAAGCTCCTGTAGTGAGGGGCGGGGCCTTAGTTCACCAGGGCGGGGCATCCCTGTCACTGGGTTCTGACGCTGTATGTGGGGGCAGGGTCCGAGAAGGAACAATGGCGCTTGCTCTGCTCTCTGTAGGACCCCAGACCCTTCTGCCACTTTCCGCAAGCCAGCCGGGCCCCTCTGGCACCAGTTCTGGTGTGGGTGGGCCTGTGCACCCCATGGGACCTTCCTTTTCAGTCAGTGCCCCAAAGTTCTATTTCCCAGTGCTGGGACCCTGAGTTGCGTGCAGTGCCTTGCTTCACAATGGCCACCTCGCTGGGTGTGCCGGTCGCCACCCCCTGGCCGGGGCCCACCAGCCACTGCTGCTTGTGCGCCCAGGGTCTGCCTGCTGCAGGCCTGCGCGCTGCCCCGGGTGCTCAGCTCTCCGCTCCATGTCCCTCGCCTGGCTGCCCGACTCCACCCCTCCTACGGGTCTGGATGAAAGTGTCTATTTTTAAATCCTTGGGTGTCCGACTTCCACACACTTCAATTTTCTGTCAGTTCTGATTGTTATTTTGTGTCTATATTGTTGTTGTCCCTATCTTGGTTGTGCGAGGAGGCACAGTGCGTCTACCTATGCCTCCATCTTGGCCGGATCCTTGTGGAAGTTTCAAGCTATGTTATTTTAATATAATTGCACTTAAGCAATGCACATTTTCTGAATAATTTTGCAGAAGAAAATACTCTTGATTGGGAATAGCACTTTACTATTACTTAGACAGGCCAAACATTGTTACTGGCTTACTCTTTTTCACCTGACATGAAAAAAGAGTAAGCTTACTCTTTTTCACCTGACATCTTAGCCTTTAGTATTAGTTTGTATTTTATTACCTTCCCCTTCCTTCTGATGCCTTGTGGCTTCCTTCATTCATTTTCTATCATTAATTAGGTTTTAAACAGCACCTTTTTGACTGTGACGATGTAACATCTTACCATGGTGACATGGCATAATATTCCATAGCAGTACGTCCTACCACTTTTTGGATAAGTTAAACCATTGCTGTCAGTACCTTTTCTAAATGAGTCCTCTCTATGTCACATTTGCTCACTTTAAAATTCATGTGTGTTTAAAATCAGAATTTTCACAGTTCCATGGTTGTGTAACATAAAATTTCCATTTTTGACTCATTTGGCATGTCTGACACATGCTTTTTTTCTTTCTGGTGGTGGTGGTGTGGTTAAGAAAGAATATGAGTTGACTCAGTGTTGTTTTTTTTTTTTTTTTTTTAAGAGAACAGGAGAAAGTGTCACTTTTTAAAAAGCTTTTATTTACTTTTTTTTTTTTTTTTTTAGAGAGAGGGGCAGGGAGAGAAATGTTAATGTGTGGTTGCCTCTCATGCACCCCCTACTGGGGACCTGGTCTGCAATCCAGGCATGTGCCCTGACTGGGAATCAAACCCATGACCTTTTAGTGTGCAGGCTGGCGCTCAACCCACTGAAGCACACCAACCAGGGCAGATTTTTTTCAATGGAAAAAGAAAGAGCCCTGGTCACATACCTGGGTTGCAGGCCAGGTCCCCAGTAGGGGGCGCTGGAGAGGAAACCACACATTAATGTTTCTCTCCCTCTCTTTCTCCTTCCCTTCCGTTCTCTAAAAATAAATAAAATCTTAAAAAAAAAATAAACCAAGCTGTTCTTTAATAATTGCGTAATACAGGACAACAACATCTTACTGAGTCCTCTACAGTTTTAATGAAGATCTATTTTCTGTTCTTAAGAAATTTTTTATTATGGAAAAAAGAGACAAATATTTATTTTAAGCTTTATTATCATTTGACAGAATAAAATATGGATTAGTGAAGAAAGCGTTTTTAAATCTTTCCAGCCTGCTGTTCTGAAAATGACTGTTCTGGAGATATCATTTATTGATCTGCTTTCATCTTTGGTAATAAAACTTCATTGTATGTCATCTGATAAAATAAACAGAGCCAAGAATTAGAGATTTGTTCCTTTTTCTTTTACCATTTACACTATCAAAATCTAGATCCCCCCTTCTTATCTAAGTTAATTTAACTCCTCTAAGTTGTCTTGCATACCTCTTAACCAAATATCTGGCTTACTTATATGTCAGCCCTCCTGCTCAAGAACATGCATCTTTCTTTGGTGTTTAATTAGACAGGAGTACAGAAGATAGTATATAGAGAGATTACTATTAAATTCCTTATTTTGTTTGTTTTGATAAACTTGATGCTTGGTTGAATTATATGCTGTGTGTCCTCCTTTCTTACTGGTATACACAAAAGATATTACCCTACATTTTTTTAAAGTTGTTGTCTCATTTTGTGTACAAGAGTAGTTTTCTTACATAAGCTTCTCAGAGTCCTAGGGAGTCCATGAATAAGCAGCTAAGTAGTAGAGTATATTTTTCCTTTTTGGCTTGTTCATGTCCTTTGCCTATTTTACTATAGATAGGTTTGTCATTATGCCTTAGGAAGCACTTTTAATAACCTTTCAGAAATCAAAGTTTTCCCAGTTTGTGGTTCTTGCCTTTAACTGTATTATGAAATATTTTTACTATGTTATGTATAATTGTTTATTTTTCATATTAATAAATTCATTAATCATTTTCTCCAGGATTTTTAACTTTTGGTGTCATGCCTAGAGAAAGTATGTGATGTAATTAAAGTTTTTTATGAAAAAATTTAGACTATAATAATAATAATACTTATTTTTATCTTGTCTACTGAACTTTTAGAATTGGTTGTAACTTATTTTTGTAACATATTTTTGTAACTCATTTTTAACTTATATCTTATGTACACGCCCCAAACTGGGTAGTAATTTTATCTGCCACTGTTCATAAATGTAAACATATGAGGTGCTAAAGGTACCTTGTTATATATAGTAAGGGCAGAAAGAGCTGAGAGGGATTTCTTAGCACTGAAAGCATACAAGCTTTTTACCTTTGAGCTCATCAAGAACCCCTATGATATCTTATTCTGGGGCAAGGTTCTCATCATTCTTAGGTTAGTCATAGCAAATCATTCATGGATTACTTGTAGCACATGGTTACAAATAGGAACTCTCTGAGAGGCCAAAATACTACATAATTGTTATTAACAAATCTGTTTTTTAAAATTGTTGAAGTAATACATATAAATGATTTGAAAAGTCCAACAATTGTACAAGATTTATAATCTTGTGCACTGTTCCCTTCCTACCCATGAACTCTTCTCCTAAAAGACAAGATTGAAACTTTTCAATCTTGTATTTTGGTATTTCCCCCTATATTACTAAATATTTGTATTGCTGTATTTTAAATTTATTTTTAAGTTATTAATTTTTACAATGGGAAGTAAGGATTTCTTGCATTATAGTAACACCGCATTCCACAGACATACTCATTAGCTCTCTTATGCTTCTGATAGTTTAGTTATAATTTTGGTTTAGATTAATTTTCAGTGTTGTAATATGACTATGAAAATAATCTCAGTGGAGCCATGTCCTCTACCTTTTCTTCCCTGTGCATTGTTTGTTTTGGGTGGAGTTGATTGATCTCCCCACCCCATTTATTGTACTTAGTTCTCTAAAGTACTTACCAGTAATTTATCTCTGAACTCTACCAGAAGTATAAATCTCGCCTGGAAATGTTAAAATACACAAGGTTATCATATTTAAACTCGTTAATTAAAATGACATTTTAAATTTTATCAAATTGCATGAATACAGAAAAAGTACGTATGTCATAAGTATACAGCTTAATGAATTTTCACAAACTGGGGCATCCATATATCTTGGTATAGTATCCAGATCAAAAAAAATAACATCACTAGTATTGTAAGAGCCCTTTCTTGTGTTCCCTTCCAGAACTGTCTTCCTACTCCATGGAATAATTCTAATTTCTAACAACAGTCTTAGAAACTGTTGCCTGTTCTTGAATTTCATTATATATGGATTCTTACAGCATGAATCTGTTTTTGTGTCTGGCTTCTTTCAAAGTTCTATTTATGTGATTTATCCATTTTATTATATGTAGTTTTAGATCACTTATTCTCATTGCTAATAATAGTATTCTATTAAATGACTGTTCTACTTTACCTACTCTCCTATTGATGGCTGTTTTGGTAACTTCAGATTTTGTCTGTATATACAATATATTGTTACCATTAACCTCCTGGTTTATGTATTTTGGTGAAAATAAAATCGTATTGGGTATATATCAGAAATGGAATTTCTGAGTCATAGGGTATACATATGTACAGCTTGTAGTAATACCAACAAATGGTTTTCTAAAGTGGTTTACCTTCCCACATGCACTATATAAGAGTTACTGTATTTTTGCATCATTGCCAGTCTTTTTTCAGTTTAGGTATTGTGTTTTCAGTTTATATTTCCCTAATGACTAGTGAAGTTGAATACCTGTCTTTATTTTTTTATTTATTTCTTGTTTTTTTTTTTTTTGTTTCTTTTTTTCCTTGCATGATATGACAAATGGCTAGGGTTTTATTTTTTGCTGATTGGGAGTGACTGGTAATTTTTTTAAATATATTTTATTGATTATGCTATTACAGTTGTCCTATTATCCCCCTTCATTCCCCTCCACCCTGCACACCCTCTCCCACCCACATTCCCCCCCTTTAGTTCATGTCCACGTGTCATAAGTTCTTTAGCTTCTACATTTCCCCTTGTATTTATTTCTTGCATTTGGATATTCTCTTTTATGAAGTGTAAGTTCAAGTCTTTGCCCATTTTTGTCATTTTGTCTTTTTCTTATTAATCTTCATGAATTCTTTCTGTACTATGCATACAGATCATTTGTTGGATATATGTTTTGTTAATATATTCCCCCCTGCCCCGCCATGGCTTGCTCGTTCCCTGTCTTAATGACGTCTTTTGGTGAACCAGAAATTCTTATTTTTAAAGAAGTCAAATTTATATGTGTTTTCTTTTGTAGTTAGTACCTATTGTGTCCTAATGAAGATTGTTTGTCTACTTCAGTATCACAAAGGTATTTGTATATGTGTGAGATAAAATATAGGTAAGTGTACAGTTCAGTGGCATTAGTACATTCACATTGTTTTTAACATTCACCACCATCTATTTCCAAACTTCAAAATGGTTTTGTTAGCTTATGTTTTGACAGCTGTAATATCAGTGTGTGTTAAAAAAACGTATCAAAACTGGTGAATTTTTGTGTAGCCATTTTAATATTGAAGATGGAAGAAAATAAGCAACACTTTAGGCATTTATTCCTTTTCATTTCAAGAAGGGTAAAAATGCAACTGAATTGCATAAAAAGATTTGTGCAGTGTATGGAGAAGATCCTGTGACTGATCAAACATCAGAAGTGGTTTGAGAAGTTTCATGTTGTAGATTTCTGTCTAGGTGATGCTCCACAGTCAGGTAGACCAGTAGAAATTGATAATGATCAAATTGAGACATTAATTGAGAACAATCAACATTTCCTCACCAACATTTATTTTGTTTTGTTTTGATAATAGCCATCCTAATGGGTATAAAGTGGTAGGTATTTCACTGTGGTTTTGATTTAGATTTTTTCTAATGACTGTTGATGTTGAGCATCTTTTCATATCCTGATTGGACATTTGTATATTTTCTTTGGAGAAATGTCTTCAAGTCCTTTGTCTAGTTTTTAATTTTATTGTTGTTGAATTGTAGTTCAGTATATATTCTGTATATTAAACCCTCATCAGATATATGAATTGCAAATATTTTCTCCCAGTCTGTGGCTTGCCTTCTTACTCTGTTGATAGTATCATTTGATGCATAAACATTTAAAATTTTGATTTCATCCACTTTTTTTGTTGTTGTTGATGTACTTTTTGATAGCATATCCTAGAAATCATTGCCAAACCCCATGCCATGAAGCATTCCTCCTGGTTTCTTTTATGAGTTTCATAATTTTAGGTCTTATATTTAATTTTTTATCCATTTTGAGTTAATATTTACATATGGGGTAAGGTAAGGGTCCAACTTCATTCTTTTTCATGTTTTCCCATCATTGTTTCTTGAAAAGACTCTTTGCTTCTCCACTGAATAGTCTTTGGCACTCTTGTCAATCATTTGATCATACACATGAGGGTTTATTTCTGGGTTCTCTATTCTTTTCCATTAAGTATATGATGAGGTCTGTCCAGAAAGTATCCATCTGTGTAATAGGAAAAATAAAGACATTTATTGAAGAAGATACAAGAGGTAAGAAACACTGTGCATAGGACAATGACACTTCAGTCCCCTTCAAAATAGGCACCTTGGGAGCTCACATAGTTCTCCCAATTGCTATCAGCTGCCCCGTTGTATTTTCCTGAATCTCATCAACAGCTTGAAATCTCTTCCCTTTCAAAGGTGATTTTAGCTTTGGGAAATGCCAGAAGTCACAGAGCATCAAATCTGGGCTGCAGGTGGGCTGAGTCATTTGGGTGATTTGATGTTTCGCAAAAAAACTCGGTGCAAGACATGATGCGTGAGCGGGCGTGTTGTCATGATGAAGCTGCCAATCACTAGTTGCCCGTAGCTGCATCCTTCTAAATCATCTGAATAGTTTTTAGAGAGGAATGTTCAAGCTTAATGCAAAATTTGATGCATATTTGTTACTCTACTTGCTCAGTCATTTTGAATGTGATGGCCACACAGTACACATGCTCATTCAACAGTGTATATTGTCCCCACTGACTATTCAGTGATGTCGTCATTGTTCACATATTCACATTCCAGTCCATTCTCCTTGGCTGCCAGGTTACAATGATGTTGTGTAAACTGTTTTCATTATATTAACAATGGCTAGAATTTTTCTGGACAGACCTTGTATATGTCTGTCTTTATGTCGGTATCACATTATTTAAATTTCAGTAGCTTTATGTAGTAAGTTTTGACATCAGGAAGTATGAGACCTCCAGTCTTGTTCTTTTTCAGGATTGTGGCTACTTGGAGTTGAGATTTCGTATGAATTTTAGGATGGGTTTTCCTATTTCTGCAAACATTATAATTGGGATTTTGATAGGGATTTCATTGAATCTATAGATCACTTTGGGTAATACTGACATCTTAAAAATATTGTCTTCCAACCCATGAGCCATGGTATGTCTCTTCATTTATTTGTTGTTGTCTTTAATTTCTTTCAGCAGTGTTTTGTAGTTTTCAGTGTACAAGTCTTTTACCTCCTTTGTTAAGAATATTCCTAAGTATTTTATTCAGATGCCATTCTTTGCTATACTGATGCTTTCTGATGCCTTTGTAAATGGAATTGTTTTATTGATTTTCTTTATGGATTAATTGCTATTATATAGACATGCAACCTGTTTTGGCAACTGATTTTTGGATGTTTTGTATCCTGCAATTTTGCTGAATTTGTTTATTCTAACAGTTTCTGTTCTATGTGGAATCTTTAAGGTTTTCTACTTTAAGATCGTGTCTGGAAAAAGAGATGATTTTTCTATCTTTCAAATTTGGATGTCTTTTATTCCTTCCAGCAATGAAGATACTTTTTCATGTTTTATTCTAGAAACTGTAATTTTAGTTTTGCACTTAGGTTCGCGATTCATTTGTAAATGAAGTGCTATGGGTCAAGGCTAATTTTTCAATGTGGATATCTAGTAACTGCTCCAGTACCACTTATTGAAAAGACTGTTCATTCTCCCACTGAATTGCACTGTTGTCTTTGTTGTAAACTAGCTGATCCTGTATGTGATTTTTCTGGACACATTTCTGTTCCATTTGTCTGTATTTATAGCCTTATATGAATAACAGTCTTAACTATAGCTTGTGTTAAGTCTTGAAATCTAGTAGTGTATGCTCACAACTTTATGTTCTTTTTTAGGTTGCTTTTGGCTGTTCTATGTACTACGCATTTTCCATATAAATTTTAATATCAGCTTACCAATTTTCACAGAAAGCCTACTGGGATTTTTACTGAGTTGTATTCAATATATAGATCAAGGGGGGCAGTGTACATCTGAATAATATTGAGACTTTTAGTCTACGGATGTGTTCATCTTTCTGCTTATTTAGGTCTTTTTAATTTTTCTCATCTGTGCTTTATAGTTTTCAGTATAGAGATCACACATGTCTTCCTGTAGACTTATTCCTAGGTAATATTTTTCCAGTTTTATTGAGATATAATTGTACTACTTTAAGGTGTGCAAAATAATAATTAGATACATGTATACAGTGCAGTGATTACCACAGTAAGTTTAGTTAACATAATTGAGTGAAAGTATTTCTAAAGGTAGGGTTGGAAGTTTAAAATAATTTTCCTCAGAATTTTGAAGACATTGTCTTCTTGTTTCCAGTGCTTCTGTTCAGAAGTTTCTTGTGATGATTTTTTTTTCCTCTGTGGAATCTCCCTACCCCCTCTTCCAGCTTTATTGAGATATAATTGACACATAACATTGTGTAAGTACTCTGGAATTGTATAGGCTCTTCCCTTTGTCCCATGTTCTGAAATTTCACAATGATACGACTTGGTGCAGGTATTTTACCCACCCCCCCTTATCATGTTAGGCATTAATAGATTCTGTCTACTTGTGTCCTTCAGTGTTAGAATTTTTTTCTTAAATAATGCCTTGTTTTGTCTTTTAAAAAATTCTGTTCCCTGAATGATGATCTTCCTAGACTGCTCTTTTAATTATTTGTTTTCCTTATTTTTCATATTTTTTTCCTCACTCTATTTTCTGGGAAGTATCTTCAGTTCTATCTTATTGCCCATATACATGTGTGTGTGTGTGTGCATTTCCTCTTTGCTTTCATAGTTTTAATTTTTCAAAAGCTACAATTTTTTGTTTTTTGAATGTCCCTTCCTACCTTTTTGGCTTCCTCATTTTATGGGTCCCATATCTTTTCTTAAAGTTCTGAGACTATTACATTTTTTTGAGGTTTTATTTTGCTTAAAGGTGATCTAGGGTTTTTTTTTGTTTGTTTCTTTTGTTTTGTTTTTTGTTTGCCTCTAGGCTTCCCTTAAATGTCTGAAGATCTATCCACTTACATTTAAGGGTGAAGTACTAAAAAGCATATTGAAAATTCAGCTCTCTGTGCAAGGGCAAAATTTGTGAACTGTTAGGTGTTATTGTGTGGTGATCTGGTTGGACTGGGCTGATTGGGGTATCTCCATTTGTTATATCTTTTTTTAAGTTTTTTCTTTTAAACCACTGCATTAAGGTGTATATATATGGTTGACTTTTATTTCCTGTGGGGGATGGTCAGCTACTTCAGCGAACAATCCTTTCTTCTCTACCTGCTGTGTATAGTCCAAATTGCCAGCCTTCTGAGACCCAGGTGGAAAAAAGAAGTGCAGGATCTTACCATTCAGTAGTGAGATTTTCCCTGTTTTCAGTTTGGTTTCCTCACACTTAATTCTGTTCAGTTTAACCATGGCAAAGAATTAACCTCCAGTCTTCTGTTAGTGTGGGGAGAGGTTGTGGGGAGAGGTTCTGGGGATCTCACTATACTTTATGCAGACCTTGGGCCAGTCTTCCTATTTCAGCACCACCTGTACTTGGTGCCTCTAGTTTCTGAGCTTTTCCATGGTTCTATGGAAGGAAATAAGCCTACTTCTTTGCTTGTGATCACCAACCTGGGCTTAGTCTTCTAAATTAGTTACGACTTATCCTTCTGATTTCCAGCTTCCAAAATGTTGTTTTTTTCCCACTGGTCCTTCTTGGTTTATGATTTTAAAAAATAAAAATACCTTTAATAAACTTAGTAGTTTGTGAGGAAGCAGCAGTAAATAAATATACATGGTGAGACATATTTAACTGAAAGTCCAAATGTGTTTTCTGCTATTCTATTTAACATTAACTCAGCTGATGGTGCATTGGGTTCCTCTAGCATTCTGATGGGGCTGGGGAGAGGGGAATAAACGGTTTTACTTTCCAAGCAGTAAGAAACATTTTTTATTACTATATTTTTAAAAGTACAGACTGCTACTGTCAGTATCAATATTGAATTACTTCTTAAATGTCTATAATTTACTAGAGTCCAGTAAGAGCAACAGGGATTTCCTGTTCTTTATATTTCATTTTAATTTTAGGATAATTATATTCAGTATCACAGTGATTCTAAATTAAACTTTTTAGATTGGGACTTCTAATTAATAAAGACTCATAATTTCTTAACTTTAAAGCCTGTGGCACATATTATAGTATCACTAGGTATAGCTGCTCACTTTATTTTTCACATACTATTAATGAACTATTTAAAAGTTTATACTAGTGGTTGACAGACTTTGGAACTTTCAGTAAGTTAATAACAAACATGTTTTGATTGCTTTTGCTGTCATGTTGGGCATGTTATTCTATATCAGATGTGAGCTGATGACATAGCTGAAAAAAAACTCAGCAGTGGCAATGTCCTCATTTCACACTAACTCGGGGCACTATTCCAAATGCAACAGTAAACACTACGTTTGCTGGCAGCTGAGCCATTACCAAGGATAGTTGTATTTAGGGCTGAGAAACTTTTTCTTAACTTGTTTTAATAATGCTAATAACCAGGTGGCAGGAACAGTTGAAATATATTTCACTATTCATATTGTATATTGTCATGGATGATATTCATATGAAAATAAATAATAAGATAACAAAATTACTTTAATACTGCAAATTGCGTCTTAGGACATTGTATACTTCATTTACATATATATTGTTTTCTAAATCACTCTTTTAATTATACAATAAACTGCCTATCTTATAAGGGTTTTGAGAAGTGTGCCATTTAGGACTTGGTGGATTTTGTACAGCCAGGTGGGTTGGCATCAGCCGTGGAAGCATGGGTACTTAGGTGAGAAAGTTATTGATATGTTAATTTTTGGAAGTATGTTTGTTGAAGTGAGTGTGTTCCCATCGGGTGGCTCTCAAAAGTAAGGGGCTGTCACTGACAGGCTGGCTTGCAGAAACAGTCACTGAGATAAGTTGTTTGAGTGGGTTTAAAATTGGTTGTTGTTTTCATAGCTATAGAACTGTCAGGTATTGATTAAGTAATTTTATGCTGGTTCTGATGGCTCTTTGTTACTATGGCTTCAGAACAGTTGATCTTTAGTATATGAACTCCTTTTTATTCTTGGGAAGATCAAAAAAAGAAGAAAGAATTGTTTAGATCTTCACTACTGTTGTTGATTCTTCTTAAAGATGAGGTTTGATCTTTTTATCCTTGAAAGTGAAATCTGATTTTCAGTTCAGATTTTTTTTTATAAGTTTCTCCATTCCGTCATATAAAGGGAAAGTCATATATATGAAATAATGTTTAAATATTAATAAGGTTCTGAAAAATGAAGTAATAGTGATAAAACTACATAATCTCAGGGAAGCACTATAGCAGCATATTCTCCTGGATTTTAACTTTAGGTAAATTTTTTAGGATTGTAAATTCTATTGAAGGAGTTCTTATGACAGCTCATAAGGTACCTCCTAATGTCACCTTTTTCAGTTGTAATATAAGCATAACTGAGTCATTATACTTTTTTTTTTTAAGAGAAAGAGAAAGGGAGAGAAATATCAGTTGGTTGTCTCTTGCATGTGTCCCTGCTGGGTACTGAACCTGCAACCCTAGGCATGTGCCCTGACGTGAAATCAAACTGGGGACCTTTCACTTTGCAGGACGATGCCCAACCACTGAGCCACACCAATCAGGGCTAGAGATGTTACTTTTAAAAATTATGTGGCGCCCTGGCTGGTGTGGCTCAGTGGATTGAGCACCAGCCTGTGAACCAAAGGGTTGTCAGTGTGATTCCCAGTCAGGGCACATGCTTGGGTTGTGGTCCAGGTTCCCAGTAGAGGGGTGCATGAGAGGAAGCCACACATTGATGTTTCTCTTCCTCTCTTCCTCCCTCCCTTCCCCTCTGTCTAAAAATAAAATAAATAAAATCTTTTAAAAAGTTAGGACTGGTAAGGCTTTTAGCAAACAGGTTTCAGAAAATTCAAGTTCCTCAGGTTGGTAAGAATCTCTCCAGTTGTCTTTTCTAAAGCTGGTAGTTTATAATCTAAAGACAGGTGAGCAAAAGAGATACAACAAAGTGAAAATGAGCAGTCTAAAAAGGGGCTCTTTATAAAAGGCTTCATGACATGACCCTTGCCTATTTTTAAACAAAATTCATATCTTTTATGCATTTTACACACATTAGTTCATTTAATCCTCACACCAACTTGTTTAATAGGTACTATAAGCCTCATTTTACTGATGAGGAAACTGAGACACAAGTTAAATAACTTACCTAAAATAACAGCTAGTGTGTAGTAGTTAGGATTCAAACCCAGGCAGTCTAGTTTTTTAAACAGATGTTTTTAACTACTACTGTTCCATGCTGTCTCTCCTGTTGGCGCATATACATTCTTCATGCATTTTTATGTAACTATATACCTAATTACTCTACAAAGATTTCTTTTAATATATTTAGTAGTCTGTGAAGACATTTTTTGGGCCTAAAGATTTGACTACATGGATGGTACTAAATTTTATTGATTATTCCTGTTTATAGAAAGGATAATCTGATTTCCCCAATAGAAATGTGATAGAGGAGGTTACATTTCCAGTGACCAGATTTCCAACCTTTTATGGAAATTTTCACAATCCTATTTTATCCATAATACATTATGTAATTTTGTAATAATTAGTAAAGTTATCTAAAGTGAATGCCAGTTCTGGAGGTGAGACTGATTAAATGGAAAAGATAGGAAAGCTGTTATAACATCTCTTTTATCCTATTCAACCCTTTTATAGTGCTGTACAGTCATTTTTGTAAAATATACATCTTGCCATTATTTTTTAAACTAAATATTATTTGTAGCTTTGGTAGCACCAATACGAGGTTTTAATCTACCTTCATCCAGTTTTACTTCCTGTAGTTACCAGCAAACATCTTACTAGCCATACCTTACTACTACTAACTGTCACTCTTTGTACCTGGTGCCTTCATGCTATTTCCTCAGCTTTTATTCATCCAGAGAACTCACACACCTATCCACAGTACCAATGTATAGTAGTACTCAGTAGATGTTGAACAAGTGAAGTCTTTTCCTGTTTTTTGCCCAGCTGACTAAATAACTTTTCTATACATACAATAAATTATTTTTCTGATTGTAAGAGGAAGAGGGGAGTGATTTTTTTTTTTAATATAGGTCCTCGATACCCTGCCTGGGACTTGGGAAATGCTTAATAAGATCTTGAGTGAATAATAGCAAAATGGACTTACTTACTTAAAACTAAACTTGTAAGAAGTGATTTTGGATTTTTTCCTCCAAATTGTTTATATTTATTTTGTATTGTTTGTTGGTCATTTGGAAACAGCACATTATTTGTTATTTAATGACTTCTTAGTTGTAGTTTGTGAATACTTTAAGTATTATTTATTTGAGTCCCAGTGAATATTTGGGAATTTTGTTGACCTTTGAGTCTTAAGAATCTTCAAGCACAGAAAATGTTTAGAGTGGCTAATAGAAATGGAACTGTTTAAGGAGAATAGAAACAGAGCCTAGAGTGATTAAAAAAACTCATATTGTTCAGTTTCCTTACAACAAAGATATATTCACTTACAATATTTGTGAAATAAAAAAGTTACTCCACTCCTATATACACCTTTTAAGTTTGTCTGTTGAGAGACTATTCAGTAAAGTAAGCAGTTGCAAACATCTGTATTTGTTCTTTCCAGTACAAGGAATGCATGCCTATGTTTCCTTAGTCACATTTTGCCCATTCATGTGCTGAGCTGTGGGATCAAAACAAATGGAAAATAAAAAGCATATGGTGTAAAGAAGGGACAGGAAGGGGCACCTAGATTTCTATATTTGCTACTTGAATTCTATTAATGTAAGAATTTTAATTCTCATTTATTATTATCATTGCTTCCAGTGAATTTAAAGATTAAGATCAAATTCAGTATTTCCATAGCACTAAACACAAATGATATAACTTGTCCTATTATATAAGGAAACCATTGGATAAAACAGATTTGGGTGAAATGTGATTGGTAATTGGTTCTTTGGTCTTTTAATTAACCTCATAATATTGTGGCTCCACATTTTAAGCACTTGAAATTTCTGAACCCTAGCATATTTGGAAGGCTTAACTGTATTTTTAAGCACCTCAGGTTGGTCTACTAAATTTAAAAACAAATAATAAATTTTACTATATAATGTTTCCTAGGATTCTGTTTATGTAGATGTAGCTTGGTAGTCGTGTCACTTATCAGATTGATTACCGAGAGAGAGACCACCCACATTCCCATAACTTTTATTGCAGTATCTTGTTATAATTGTTATACTTTACTGTTAATGTCGTTAATCTTCTACTACACCTAATTGTACATATTTTAGAAAGTGTAAAATCAGTTACCATTTTAGTATGTGAATCGGCCTTATATTCCTGTGATAAACCTGACTTGGTCATGATTTATTATACTTTTTATTAATATATTATTGGATTCTATTTGTAAATAGTTTGTTGAGGATTTTCTTTTAAAGATTTTATTTATATATTTTTAGAGTGAGAAGAATGGAGGGATGAAGGGAGGGAGAGAAATGTTTTGTGAGACATAGTTGCCTCTTGCACGCCCCCAACTGAGGACCTGGCCTGCAACCCAGGCATGTGCCCAGACTGGGAATTGAACTAGAGACCTTTTGGTTCGCAGGCTGGCACTTAATCAGTCCACTGAACCACACCAGCCAGTGCTGTTGAGGATTTTTATGTCTGTTCATAAGAGGTATTGTTCTGTGGTTTAATTTTTTGTAATGTCTTTTCCTGGTTTTTATATCAGTGTGTTGCTGGCATCATAGAATGAATTGGAAAGTATTTCCTCTTACTGCATTTTTTAGAAGAGTTTATATAGAATTGATGTTACTGCCTCCTTGAATATTTGGTAGAAGTTGCCATTTAAGTTTCCATCTGGCTCAGGAATTTCTTTGTGTAAAGGCTTTAAAGTAAAAAATCAATTTCTTTGATAAATATACAGGATCTGGCACAAATAATGCCCTCTCTTTATAAAATCATAAGCATGTAATTCTATAACACAACAGTATCACACTCAACCACACCATATGCCATTTTAGGTGAAATGTCCAAATTAAAACTATAAATTATTACACCCATATTATTATCCTACCAACCACACTCAAGCAGGTGTTACCTCTGCTAGACCCTGTATTTCATGTTAAGTAGCTTTGATTCTTTGTGTTTTCAAGTAATTTCATAGAAATTGATTGAATTTTATTAATACAAAGTTATTTATAATATTCTGTTGTCATTCTTTTAATATTGTTAGAATCTGTAGTGTTGTCCATTTTTATTTCTAATAAAAAATACCATTCCAATATGGTATTTGTGTATTCAACTTTATCAGTCTGGCTAGGTGTTTATTAATTTTCTTGATCTTTTCAGAGATTTAGCTTCTGATTTTACTAATTTCTTTCTATAGTTTCCCCATATTTCAATTTCATTAATCTCTGCTTTTACTTAATTTCTGTTTCTTCTGCTTGATTTTGGTTTAATTTCTTATTTTCTAATTTTCTTAAGCAGAAGTCTACACCACTAAATTAAGACCTTTATCTTACAGAAAGAATTATTTAGTGCTAAAAATTTCTCAGTACTGCTTTAGATGTATGTTAACAATTTTCATGAGTCATTTTTTTCATGTTCAATTGCAAATATTTTCTTATTAACTTTGGCTTAATCTTTAAACCATAAGTTACTTATTCTGTTAATTTCCAGATATTTTGGGATGTCCAATTAACTTTATTGATTTCTAGTTCAATTCAGTTGTGTTCAGAGGACATGCTCTGTATGATTTCATTTCTTTTAAATTTGTTGATATGTATTATGTCCCAGAATATGATATATCTTGGTGCATGTTCTATATTTCCAGGAAAAGGATATGTATGCTGCTGTTTTTGAGTTGTGTATTGTCTTCTATATTCTTACTGATTTTCTGTCTCCTTCTACTTCAGATTATTGAGAGAAAAGTTATAGTGTATGTGGATTTTTCTCTTCTTTTTTTCAGTGATACAATTTTATAGTTATTTTGTACTCAAAGCTCTGTTAGGTGCATATTGTACATGTTTAGAATTATGTTTTCTGTGTGAATTGGCTCCCTTATTATTGTGAAATTACCCTCTTTTTATCCCTGATAATATTCCTTATTCTAAAATATACTTTCTGATATTTATGTAGCCACTCTAGCTTTCTTTCTTTTCCCTTCCCCTCTAGTTTTTTTTATATTTTTTAAAATTATTTTATTGTTGTTCAATTACAGTTGTCTGCATTTCCCCCTCACACCTCCCCCCGACCCCAGCCAAACCCACCTCCCTCCCTTGTTTCCACCCTCCCCCTTGGTTTTGTCCACGTGTCCTTTATAGAAGTTCCCGAAAACCCTTCCCCCATTATCCCCTCCCCCCTCCCCTCAGGCTATTGTTAGATTGTTGTTAATTTCAATGTCTCTGGTTACATTTCGTTTGCTTTTTTCTTTTGTTGATTATGTTCCAGTTAAAGGTGAGATCATATGGTATTTGTCACTCACTACTTGGCTTATTTCACTTAGCATAACGTGCTCCAATTCCATCCATGCTGTTGCAAAGGGTAGGAGCTCCTTCTTTCTCTCTGCTATGTAGTATTCCATTGTGTAAATATACCACTGTTTTTTGATCCACTTATTTACTGATGGGCACTTAGGTTGCTTGTAGAACTTGGTTATTATAAATTGTGTTGCTATGAACATTGGGGTGCATAGGTTCTTTTGGATTGGTGTTTCAGTGTTCTTAGGATATAGTCGCAGCAGTGGAATTGCTGGGTCAAAAGGCAGATCCATTTTTAGTTTTCTGAGGAAATTCCATACTGTTTTCCACAGTGGCTACACCCTTCCCCACTAGTTTTTATATTAGCATCCTTTTTTAAAAAAAATTGAGCTCTAATATACATCTTAAAATTCATTCTTTCAAGGTGTACAATTCGATGGCTTTTAGTATATTCACAAGATTGTACAACCATCACCACCATCTAATTTCAGTATATTTCATCACCTCTCCAAAGAAATCCCATACCCCCTTCAGCAGTCACACTCCATTCCTCCTATGTCCTCAGTGTCTTTTTATTATGTCCAAATCCAATTCAGGATACCATACTGTCTCCTTGGACTTCTTCAGTATTTGATGGTTCCTCCTTTTTTTCCTATGACCTTTATCATTTTGAAGAGAACTGGTCAGGTATTTTGTAGACTGTCCCTCCATTTGGGTTTGTCTAATGTTTTTCTTATCATTAGCCTGGAGTTACATGTTTTGGGATAAGAACACCACATGGATGAGCTGTTTTTCTCACTAGATCATGTCAGGGAAGTCATGATTTTAACATGATTTAGCACTGGTGATGTTAAATGTGGTCACTTGGTTAAGGTGGTGCTGCCAGTTTCCTCTACCATCAAGTTACTAGTTCCTCCTTTCCATACTTTATTCTTAGAAATTGAATTGTTAAATGCAGGCTACACTCAAGGCAAAGGGAATTAAATGGGATCTATTATTGGGAGTACTGCTATGTGGAAGATTTCTCTTCCCAGTATTTTTTCATTCAGCAATTTATACCAATGTGTACTCATTTATATTTTATACTTTTGTTTATCATCCAATACTCTGAGTCATTTTAGTTTTGGTCATAAGGAGCCCTTTCCTGTTGGCTCCTGACATGCCTCCATCTTTTTCTTTAGCATTTCCTTACTCTTTGAGACATTCTAAGATGCTCCAGGCTCATTTTGTATTTTTTCTGTCCTGGTTCTAGAATCAAGTATTTCTCCCACAAGCCCTTGTTCCTATTATTAGAGAGTGAATAATATTTAGAAACCAAAATCTGAGGAACTGATGTGCTTATTGCTACTGGGTGTGACTACTTTGGGGCCATAGCTTTAAAAAAAATGACCGTTTTATTATGATTTTAATTCATATATACAATTCACTCATTTAGAATACACAGTTCATTGGTTTTTAATATTTACAAATTTGTTCAACCATCACCACAATCAATTTTCAAACATTTCCTGTCAAAAGACTCATATCTTTTAACAGTCACTTCTATTTCTTCTCAGTGTTACCCCCCAGCCCCTGCCCTAGGCATGTACTAAACTATTCTGGACATTTCATAAATATGTGTTTTTTTGTGACTGGCTTCTCTTGCATAGCTGATGTTTTTGAGGTTCATCCATATGTGGCATGTGTCAGTTCCCTTCTATTGCTAATATTCTAGTGTATGAATATATACAGCATTTTGTTTAACCATTTTTCAGTTGATGGACATTCGGGGTGTCTACATTTTGGCTGTTATACTTCCATGAACATTTTTGTATAAGTTCTTAAGTAGATATAATGTTTTTAATTTCTCTTGGGTACACACCTACTTGGTAGTTGACTTAGTGGGACACATGGTGACTATTTATTCTTTCAAGAAACTGTCGGACTGGTCCTGGCTGGGTGGCTCAGTTGGTTAAAGTGTTGTCCTGTGCACCAAAAGGTTGCAGGTTGGGTCCCTGGTTGGTGTGTGTATTGAAGGCAACTGATCAATGTTTCTCTCTGTCTGTCTCTCTCTCTCCCTCCTCCCCTCCCTCTCTCTACTCCCTCCTTTCCCTTCTTTTCTCTCTCTAAAATCAACAAACATATCCTTGAGTGAGGATAAAAAAAGATAGAGAACAGAGTCTTTTGGCTGTTTCAAAAGATATAACATCATTAGTTTTACATGTGAATATTCAGTTGTCTCAAAACAATTTGCTGAAAAGGATTTTTCAAATTGCATAAAATTGTCCTTACACTAGTACCAAACTGTCTTGATCACTATAGGTTTGTAGTATGTTTTGAAATTGAAAAGTGGGAGTTTCTTAGTTATTTTTAGATTGCTGTGGTCCCATGAATTAGTATTTAGTACCAGTCTTCATTTCTGGAAAGAGGGCAACTGGGATTTCCATAGATCTCTTTTCTCCTCACCCCTCTCCCAGGCTTCGTGTATTTGCCTGGGCAAGCCTTTAATACTTGGCTAGGCAGTTGCAAGTTGTGCCTTAGCCTCCATTTCCTTATTGTGCAGATCTTCAAGTTCAGCCTCCTAATTACTTCTCATGACTTTCTTGAGTATGTGCATATAGTTTGAGCACATGCACAGCCCCACAGTGACCTTGTCTTCTAGATTCTTAGGAATTTGTCTGAGCTTCTCAAAGCTCTTATGGACTTCTCATATCCCAGCTTTTTGTGTTAAATTTTTTGTTTAGTCTATTGTTTGACCAGAGAGACAAATAGATTCTTCTAGGGAATCAACAGGAAAGTCAAGTAATGACAGCTTTTGGGTAGTAAGGCTTTGAAGAAGTTCCAGCTCATTCTGTGACTGCTGGTCTTTACTTCAAGTGTACGCTGTTAGTAGTAAGCCTACCATGGCTCTGGAGAGCAGAACAGGGACTAGGACAAGTTAAAACACCACGAAGTTCATTGTTCTAATTGAGGTTCAGCTGTTTTTCTTGAATAGATACTCCCTGAATTGCTGCAAGCCTTTGGTTATTTTCTAGATTCTGAAGAAGTTGATTCTCACAATTTTTGTCAATTTTCTCAATGTTTTTATTGAAGAAAGAATTTTTAAGAGTTCTGTCACTGCCATTTTCATTAATGTCTTTAGCTTATTTACTCTTAGCTTGTCCTTTCCTTCTCTTCTTAACTCCCTTTTACTGGTATTGTCAGATGAGGCTTTTCCTGGATTTTATTATATTTGAAATATTATGTATGGCCAAGTGTTACAGAACCCCGCCTATGCTGTTCTGGAACAGCTGTGGGGTTTAATTGCCTGCCGCCAAGAAGCGTGACTCCCAATGCAAGAGTTTGGTGAAAAGAGGAAAGGGGTTGTTTATTTAAAGGCTATACAGATTTAGAATAATGGCGGATTTCTGCCATTAAGTCCCACTCCCTTTAAAACACCCAAAAACACATAGTTCTGCCCCTGCTTTGCTAAACCAAGCCAGTTTCAGAATATGCCAGTCAGAGGTACTGTCTTTTAGAAAAGCAGAAGTCCACGGCTCTGCATTCCTGGCCACAGCTCAGCATTCCAGGTGTCTTCTGCTAATCTGTGTTTGGCTAGGCAGGTTCCCCAGCAGGTCTCTTCTTTCTTACTTTAGCTCTTAATCCAAAACTGTATGGCATTTCCTACTCCAAACCACATAGCATATCCTTACATACCAGACCTCATGGTGGATGGCTGGGGCAGGGCAGGGGGGCCTCTTCACCATTTCAAACCAACGGGCTGCTGTTCTTCTTACTACACCAGGCCACATGGCAAGAGTCTTGACTCCTGGCCAGCATGGCTTCTACCTTACACACCAGCTCTTACAGCAGACCACTTCTCTACAAACTGCATAGCTGCTTGATGCTTTTTCTCTCAGACCTCATGGCTGAATTCCCCCTACAGAGTCCGCACGGCTGCTTCCCTACTCTTTCGGCCCTCATGGTGGAATTCCCCTGCTTCCTGGCTCCTTCCTCATGGCTGCATCTCCTCTCTCAGCCCGCCCTTATTTTTAAATGCTGACCTGGAACTTCCCACGTGTCCTCATATCCAGCCCTTCCCACAATGTGCTACTTTTGCCCAGTCTCCCATATCTTTCACTTTCTTTTGGCTGCCATCTTTTTTTCCTTTTCTTAATTGTCTGCCATCTTTAGTAGGGCAGGAGTACCCTGCCCCCCCCATGGTTGTTGTCTCTGCCCCCCTGCCTCTTGCACAGACACTGTATCAGCTCCAAGTTATGTTACCCAGGGCGGCAGCACAGCTTTTAACTTGCCTTTTGTTATGCAAAGTATCTTGTATCATCCACTTCCACTTCCACCAGTCCAGGTTTGTGGGAAATTCTGCTATTTTCTGGGATCCTGTTTTGCATGCCGTTACACAAGGACATTTAATGCATCAGGATTTGCAGTAGCAAAAGGGTGAAAAAACTCCAGGTGCCTCAAAATAAGGAATGATTTATCTGTATATCCATATGATTCAACATTATGCATATAGTAACAGTCATACATTTGAATTCATTTTATGACATAGGAAAACATTTATGATAGATGGAAAAACAGTATAAAATACAATATATTCAAATCTTTGAAAATAAAGATTTTGTAAAGAAATAAGCATATGTATGTATCAAGAAACTACTGGAAGGAGCTATTTGAAAATGGTAGCATTTGTTATCTGGGTGTTGGTTAAATTATGTGAGTAAAGAAAATACTGCCTTGGTCAGTATGTCTCATAGGTTGGAGCGTAGTCCTGTAACCAAAAGGTTGCCGGTTCAATTCCTGGTCAGGGCATATGTCTAGGATGTGTATTTGATTCCCAGTTGGGGCATATGCAGGAGGCAGCCAGTTGATGTTTCTTTTTCTTTCCTTCTCTATCTCTCATTCCCCCAGTTTCCCTCCCTCCCTGTCTCCCTTCCCCTCTTGGGATGAGAATAAAATAAACCTTAAAAAAAATTTTTGTTTCTATATTATTTACCATAATGTTACATTAATTATTTTAATTAATGTGACATACCTGTCCATATTACTGTTCCCACTCAATGTGAGCTCAATTAAAAATTATGTAGCTGTTGAGTTTTGTTGATTTAACATAAAACTCTTAGAAATATTTGAAGAGATGCTGTAATAAAAGCCCTGGCATTGGGGTAACAAAATATATATGAGCTATTTTAATCCCCAGACTCTATACAAAGAAATTTTGTTTCATTGAGGTATAATAGGGTAATTATTAGGCAAATGAATAACCTATAATCTCATTTATTAGCATTTTGTGTTTTTTCTTTTCAGGCTCATATTAAATTTCCTATTGACTACCCATATTCACCACCTACCTTCAGATTCTTGACCAAAATGTGGCACCCCAACATTTATGAGGTAAGAGACATCTATCAAATTTCTCTGAAGATTTGTTTTTTAGTTATAGTTTCTAAAAATTGCCTTTATAATTCAGTATGCTGTGGTAGTTAATGCTATAGCCACAAAGGACTAGTTATGGTTTCCCACTTTTAGTTAATAATAATGTCTAGTTTAATTGTTCAAAATTAAGGGTAGTTTTATAATACCAATGTATAGTTTAGTTAATTTAAGATAGAGGCTTTAGGCCTTTGCTGCTCATTGCTAAGATATAATGCATATGTATTAATAACATTTGCATTTTTAAAATTTAGTAGATAAAGTCATACCAATTTATTTGTGTACCTGTCCTCTAGCTTCACAGCAAGGGTCACCTGTTGCTATGAACAGAGATTCAGCTTTTTGGGGGGATTTATCCTACTATATTTGGACTGCCCTCCTTTCAGGAGTTGCTGCAGAGCAATTGAGAGCCCCTTTTGGAATAAATCCAAGGTGAGGTTCTTTGACTGGACAAGACCCACATGCCTGGGGAAATCATTTCTAGTTTTGTGGATGAAATTTATCTAGCTTTGTGTTAATCTGTATGGATGCTAGAATGATGCATTATGTTTCTCAGAATAATATTTCAGGGCCCACCGAATATCCCTTGAGTTCACTCTTTTACCATTCTGTAAATTTTTTCATTGAAGTAGAGCTCTGAAGTGGTGTCATTTTATTGTAGCTATGACCCAAGCATTACATTTGCTCTAAAAAAATTTTTTTTAAATTTAATCTTTATTGTATTTTTATTTTTAGAGAGGGGGGAAGAGAGGGAGAGAAACATCGATGTATGAGAAAACTATCTATCAGTTGCCTCTTGCCCGCCTCCAACGGAGGACCTGGCCTGCAACCCAGGCATGTGCTCTGACTGGGAATTGAACCGGCGACCTTTCAGTTTGCGTGATGATGCCCAACACACTGAGCCACACCACTCAGGGCTAAATTTGCTTTTTAAAAGTTATAGCCTTAGTCATATAGTGCCTTTTTTGGCTTGGTGGGTATTGGAAAGCACTTTTGCTCCAGATTGTATAGACTTTAAAATGCTTGTGGGCGAGAAATGGAGAACTCACTTTATTTAGGGTCCTGAATTTGGATCTCAGTCTGTATAAATTAGTGTGCTGGAACAGCTTTACTGTTTTTCACAACCTGCTTTTTCTGTAAGGTGTTATCTTCATTCTTCTTAAAACAGGACAAACTGGTGCTCAAAAGGTGATATGTAGTCACATTTTTAGAAATAAAGCTCCTAAAACATTATCTTCAGTATTTGACATAACCAAAATACAGATAAACAATAGTGAATACCTTATGTTACTCTGTATGAAAAAGTTATCCTGTTGTAGAAGAGATTGTAGAAACAATTTAGTGTTTCATAAGTTTAAACTGCATTCAGCACACAGAAATATTTTTGTGCTCTTGACCATTTAATAATCAAAACTTCTTGCCTCAGAACTGTGTAGTATATTTAGATTTTAGATAGCAAAAGGGAATTGAGAAGACTGAAGCTTTTGTCTTGCTACAGAGAACTAATTCACCTTAAAGCCATATACTCACTTGTTTCCATTTGTTTTCTAACTCTCAAACTCCTCTCAAAAAAAGAAACAAACGGAAACCAGAATAAAGGATTCAGAGTTCTGAAAAAGGGAACGGTGTAGGTGGATAAACTCCCCTTTTTACTGTTTCTTTACTAGTTAGGTATGGGCTTTTGAGTTCTGTGTCATGATAGTTAGCACTGGGTCATTATTTTTAAAAATAGTTTTTGTATTTATAGTAAAAGTTTTAACAATAAAATAATGCATGCGTGTCTTATAAATATTCCATTGTTTTCTGTACCTTAAATGTTTTATTTTAAAATAAGTGATAAGTCATAGTTAAGAATTAAATTTGATGTAGTCCTTTTGATTCAGAAGAATCATAAGAGACTTTTCTCACATTATTTAATTTACCTTTGATACATTCTGGAAATATTAATTAAAATTGAATTTTTTGAGGTCCCATGTCAGTATTTGTTATTCTTAGAGATTATGGGGGTTCATGGGTCTTGGCCAAAAAGCTTTCTTGGAAGTTGCATTTTACTCACCTACCTGTGCTAGAAACACAGTGGATTTCGATGTCCAATTGCTATAGTCACCAAAATGTTTACTGCAGACTTATTTATACCTGAGTATACAAGGGGAAAACAATGACAGTAACAACAAAACAAAAATAAAAAAGCAAATGCATACTAAAAATCCAAAATACGGGAATTGATAAAGAGTTTTTGGTATATTAACTCAATGAGCACTAAAAATAAACATTACAGACTATTATTGGTTGAACATAGAGTTTAATATATCAAGTTTTAAAAATTACAAGAGCTTTGGCTAGTTTTAAATACATCCCTAGACACACTACTACAGCCCAAAAAGTTAAAACTACTGCTGTGTTATATGAGCGAATTCAATTATTTTAACATTTCCTTTATCATTGCCATGTTTGTGAAATTTATGAATATTGGGAATATTGGAGAACAAATGAAATTTAATATGAACTTTTCATCAGTGATTGTGCTGCACAATCTTCTCCTTTCTGCTTTATTGTAATATGTTGAGTGAACTGAAAAAATATTTTCCTGGTTATATGCTATGTGCTCAGAAGTAGACAACTAACTAGAACCCCATTGGCTTCACAAACCATGTTAATACATGAGGTTTTCATGCACATTGTTCTTCACTGTGAACATGACAGCTCTGGCAACCCAATCTCACTGCTCTTTAATAGTTGTTTATAAAAAAAATTAATATACATTTTAAAAAATTTACAGTACACTAATTTTTATAGTAGTTTTTAAACATTTATTTATTTTAAATATATTTTATTGATTATACTATTACAGTTGTCCCATTCCCCCCCTTTATTCTCCTCCGCCCTGCACACCCCCTCCCACCCACATTCCCCCACTTTAGTTCATGTCCATGGGTCATACATATAAGTTCTTTGGCTTCTACGTTTCCTATACTATTCTTAACCTCCCCCTGCTTATTTTCCACCTACCATTTATGCTACTTATTCTCTGTACATTTTCCCCCTCTGTCCCCCTCCCGCTCCCCTGCTGATAACCCTCTATGTGATCTCCATTTCTGTGATTCTCTTCCTCTTCTAGTTGTTTGTTTAGTTTGTTTTTGTTTTTGTTTTAGGTTCAGTTGTTAATAACTGTGAGTTTGTTGTCATTTTTTATGGTTCATATTTTTTATCTTCTTTTTCTTAGATAAGTCCCTTTAACATTGCATATAATAAGGGCTTGGTGATGATGAACTCCTTTAACTTGACCTTATCTGGGAAGCACTTTATCTGCCCTTCCATTCTAAATGAAAGCTTTGCTGGAGAGAGTAATCTTGGATGTAGGTCCTTGCCTTTCATGACTTGGAATACTTCTTTCCAACCTCTTCTTTGCCTGTAAGGTTTCTTTTGAAACCTTTGAGATCAGCTGACATTCTTATGGGCACTCCTTTGTAGGTAACTGTCTTCTTTTTACTCTTGCTGCTTTGAAGATTCTTTCCTCTTTAATCTTGGGTAACGTAATTATGATGTCCCTTGGTGTGTTCCTCCTTGGGTCCAACTTGTTTGGGACTCTCTGAGCTTCCTGGACTTCCTGGAAGTCTATTTCCTTTGCCAGATTGGGGAAGTTCTCCTTCATTATGTTTTCAATTTCTTGGTCTTCCTCTTCTCCTTCTGGCACCCCTATGATTTGGATGTTGGAATGTTTAAAGATGTCCTGGAGGTTCCTAAGCCTCTTCTCTCTCTCTCTCTCTCTTTTTTTTTTTTTTGAATTCTTGTTTCTTCATTCTTTTCTGGTTGAATATTTCTTTCTTCCTCTGGTCCACAGTGTTGATTTGAGTCCCAGTTTCCTTCCTGTCACTGTTGGTCCCCTGTACATTTTCCTTCATTTCACTTAGCATAGCCTTCATATTTTCTTCTCATTTGCAACCATACTCAACCAAGTGTGTGAGCATCCTGATTGCCAGTGTTTTGAACTGTGCATCTAATAAGTTGGCTATCTCTTCATTGCTTAGTTGTATTTTTTCTGGAGCTCCAATTTGTTCTTTCATGTGGTCCTTTTTTTTTTTTTGTCTCGCAGTGCCTGTTGTGGAACCTTAGGTGTTTACCAGGGCAGGAAAACCCAAGTTGCTGCTTTGTGATACTGTCTGTGGGGGAGGGTTTGGAGAAGGAACAGTGCTGCTTGCTCTGCTCTCTGCACGTTTTCAGTCACTTCACCAGCTTCCCACAATCGAATTGGGCCCTTCCGGTGCTGATTGATTCCCTGGTGGGCAGGTTTATGTATGTTCTAGGACCCTGTGAGTCTCTCCAACGAACTCGCCTGTGAGACTGGGGGTTTCTCCCACTGCCGCCTCGACCACCACAGGTGTTTTCAGTCAGAAGCTTTGAGTCTTGATTTCCTTGTGCTGCAACCCTGGGTTGCTCTGCCTATCTTGCTCCCTGGTTGTTCTTCCTGGTTTTATCTGCTCTCAAATGTGGGACTACCCAGTCTGCCAGCCGCCACCTCACCAGGTCCGCCAGCCGAGAGTCCTCTCCACCAGGCTGCCCATCTCTGCCGCTCCTACCAGTCTGGATGAATGTTTCTTCTTTAACTCCTTGGTTGTCGGACTTCCATATGTTTGATTTTTCTGTCCTGGTTGTTTTTTATATTTAAATTTGTTGTTGTCCTTCTTTTGATTGTGCAAGGAGGCACAGTGTGTCTACCTATGCCTCCACCTTGGCCAGAAGTCTAATTAACCTTCAGATACCTGTCCTTTTCTACCATTTCTCTCATGCTATCCACCTATATGGTCTTTCTTTACTCCATGTACCTCATTATGTTTACAGGGGGTGTATTTTGATGGGAAGTATATTTGAATCCTTGAAATAGCAAAATGTTTTATAATAAGGGTTTATTCCCTTATTTGATAGCAATAAAATTTTTTTCAGATAGTAAAACAAATGGGTAGCTTAGTTGGTACTGTTTCATCTCCTTTAATCATCCAACATATATCTCTTTCTCTTTGATTATTGTTATTCTCTTCTTGTTTAGTGGAATTAGCTCATAGAGCTCCTGTGTGATATTTCTTTGATTTCTCAGAGAATTTATTTTAATGGTTATTCTTCCCAGGAATCAAATACTGAAGCCACAGAAATCACATTAGAATTGATTATAAAGTTTTAGCATTGTATTCTCTGATTTTGCAAGCCTAGCACAAACTGCTTAACTCCATTATTTTTAATTCATATGGATTTTATTTTTTTCCTTTTTTTTGAATTTATTGGTGTGACAGTGGTTATCAAAATGTTACAGGTTTGAGGTGCACAGTTCTACAACACATCTTCTGTACACGGTATTGTGTGTTCACCCCCCCCAAGTCAAGTCTCCATTCATCACCATTTATCCACCCCATACCCTCCTCCACCTCCTTCCACCCTCTTTCCCCTAGCAGTCTTGACACTGTTGTCCTGGTCCATGAGTTCTTTTTCTTTTTCTTTCCTTTTTTGCTCATAAATTTTAAATATAAAATTTTAAAGTCTAAAACATTTAGAGTAGTTTTTATTAAAATGCTTTGATTTCACTGTCTAGGAGTTTTAAAAAGCATATTAAAAATATTGTTTAAGCCCACTTCTTTTAAAAAATTACTTTGAAATAATTTTAGACTTAAAAAGTTTCCAAAACAGTACAGAAAGTTTTTATGTATATATTTTTACTCAGATCCCTCTAATGTTAATATGTTATAAACGACCATGGTATGTTTACCAAAACTATTAAGTAAACTACAGATTTATTTAGAACAAAGTGTGTAATGGAAAACTTAAAACATATATTACTTGTCCTTAGCTGCTCTTTATTCTTCTAGGTGAGACAAAGTCTGTTTTTGTATTGTGTTATTAAATAACTAGAAACAAGGTGCTTCAACTCTGTAATGGTTTTTATTTTTGTTTTTTAAACTTCACATGAGGGTATGTTTCTTAATTTTAGAGAGAGACACATTGATTGGGTGGGTGGTGGTGGGAAGAGAAACATTGATCAGTTGCCTCCTGTATGCCCCTGACTGGGGATCCAACTTGCAGCAGAGGTAAGTGTCCTGAGTGGGGATTGAACCCATAACCTTTTGGTGTACAAGACAATATTCCAACTAACAGAGCCACTCGGCCAGGGCATGAACTCTGTAATATTTTTTTTAAAGATTTTATTTACTTATTTTTAGAGAGGGGAAGGAAGAGAGGGGGAGAGGGAGAGAAACATCATTATGTGGTTGCCTCTCACGTGGGTCATACCAGGGAATCAAACCAACGACCCTTCAGTTCGCAGGCCATTGCTCAATCCTGAGCTATACCAGCCAGGGCTAAAGTGAACCATTTAGTGTGAACCCATATCAATGGCATTTACTATACTCCCATTGTTGTGCAACTACCACCTCTATATGTACAGCATTTCCATCACTCCAGTGTAAAACACCTTACCCAATAAGCAGTTTCTCTCTATTTCCCTTTTCCCCTAGACTCTGACAACCACCAGTTAGTGTTCTCTCTGTATTATCTATTTGGTATTTCATATAAACGGAATTATATAAAGGATACCTGTGACCTTTTGTGTATGTTTTCACTTAGCATGTTTTTGAGGTTCACCCATGTTGTAGCATATATCAACACTTCATTCCTCTTTATTGCCAAATAATATTCCATTGTGTATCAGTTTGTTTATTCGTTTGTCTATTGATAGGCTTTTGCATGTGTAATTAGTGCTGCTATTACCATATGTATGTGTATTTGTTTAAATACCTTTTTCAGTTCTTTTGATTATATACCTAGGGGTGAAATTGTGGAGACAAATAGTAATTCTGTGTTTTACTTTTTAAGGAACTGCCCAACTGTCATACAGCAGATGAACCATTTCATGTTCCCCCCAATAATGTATGAGGGTTTCATTTTCTCCACATGCTTACGGACACTTGCTATTTTCTTTCCCTCCCTCCCTCTCCCTCTTTCCTTCTTTCCTTTCTCGACATCCTAAGGGAATGCAAAATGTTTTCTCATTTTTATTTGCATTTCCCTTAATGACTAATGATGTTGAACATTCTTTCTGGTGCTTATTGCCACTTACATGTCTTCTTCGGAGAGATGTCTGTTCAAGTCCTTTGTCCATTTTTTAATTGACTAGTTTGTCTTTTTGTCTTTGACTTCTAGGAGTTCCTTATATATTACAGACAGTAAATCCTTATTAGATATATGACTTGCAAATATTTCTTCACATATCTTTAGGTTTTTCACTTCATTGATAATGTCCTTGGCATAAAAGTTTTTCATCAAAATGAAAACTCTTATTTATTTTTTGTTTGTTGCTCATACTTTTGGTGTCTTATCTAATCTGTTAACAAATCCAAGGTCATGAAGATTTACCCCTGTTCTGTTAAAAAGAGTGTTATGATTTTTACTCTTAGATCTTTGTTCCATTTGAGTTAATTTTGTATGTGGTGTTCAGTAGGAGCCCAGCTTATTTCCCCATTGAATGGACTTAGTACCCTTGTCAAAAAATACTGACTATAGATGTAGAGGTGTATTTATGGTCTGTATGTCTACATTATGCCAGTTTTAAATTGTCTTGTTGACTATAGCTTTGTGGTAAGTTTTGAAATCAGGAAATGGGAGTCCTTTCACTTTATTCTTCTGTTTCAAGTTGTTTTAACTATTGTGGGTCCCTTAAATTTCCATGTACTTAGGATCAGTGTGTCAGTTTCTACAAAAAGGTACTGTGTTGAATCTGTAGGATCAAATTGGGGAATGTTTTCATCTTAATATGAAATCTTCCTACCCATGAACACAGGATGTTCTTTTATTTATTTAGGTCTTCTTTAATTTCTTTGAGCCATGTTTTGTAGTTTTCTGTGTACAAATCTTTAACCTCCTTGGTTAGATTTCTTCCTAGGTATAAAATATACCTAGGAAATGGAATTGTTTTCTTAATATCCTTTGTAGGATGTGTATTGCTGGTGTATAGAAATAAAACAGGCTTTTGAGGATTGACCTTGTACCCTGCAACTTTGCGGAATTTGTTTTATTAGCTCCATTTGTTTATTAGTAGCTTTCTTGTGGATTTTTGGAGTTTTTTGTCATATGCAAATGAAAATAGTTTTATTTCTCCCTTTCCAATTTGTTTGCCTTTTATTTTTTATTCAAACTAGGTTCTTTGCTGCTTGGGTAGGTAGACTAGTGGTTCCTCAGAGATGTCCACTCCTACTTCCTAGAATTATTATATATTAGGATACATATTAAAGAGGAATCAGTGTTGCTAATTAGCTGACCTTAAAATAAAGAAAATATTCTGAATTATCTAGGTGGGCCCAGCATAAACACAAATGAGAATGAGAGCAGATGTGACTTTGAAAGAAAGTCCCATAGAGAAATACAATGCTTGCTTTGAGGATGAGAGGAAGGGGGCCAAGACCAAAGGAATGTGGGTGGTCTTTAGAAGCTAGGAGGGACAAGGAGAGGGATTCTTAATGCCCCCAGGAAGGAGTGCATCGCTGAAGGCACATTGACTTTAGCTCTGTGAGAGCAGTGTCAGGCTTTGACTTACAAAACTGAAGAAGAATAAATTTGAGTTGTTTCAGGCCACTGAATTAGCGGTAATTCATTACAGTAGCAGTACAAAGCAAATAGAACTACCCAAGTATATTTTATCCTATCTTTTCTGATGTTGGTTTATTTCTCCAGGCAAACTCATGTCCACATTTCCTTTGGGTTATTTAAAATTATATTAATTATTTAGGGCCCATGTCAAAGTTCCTCAACCACTAAGGTTTTTATTCTTCCATACCACCTCTTAGGTGTCTGCTTTCCAGATACACCTAGTTTCTCTCCTGGTTTCTGTCATGCTTTTTCACTTTTCTTATGACATCTAACAATAATAGAGGTTTGTTTGTGGTTTTTTTTTTTTTTTTTTTAAATAGAGACTGGGGAACGGAGGGAGAAAGAAAGGGAGAGAAACATTGATGTGAGAGAGAAACATGGGTCAGGGCCTCACACATGTGCCCCAACCAGGACAAACCTACAACCCAGGCATGTGCCCCAGCCTGGAAATGAACTGACCCTTGGCTTTGTGGGATGACACCCAACCAACTGAGCCATACCAGTCAGGGCTAATAACAATAATAGAGTTTTAGAATGTATTATTTGGTATTGATTTTATTCTTTTTTTTTAAAGTTCTGTTATGTCAATATGGTTGTATGTTTGTGTGTATCTAAATCTGGATTGTACACATAAGAATTTTACACATTATATAGTTACACCTCTACTTTTTTGGCAGGTGTGGCTCAGTGGATTGAGCTCCAGCCTACGAACTATAAGGTTGCCACTTTGATTTCCTGTCAGGGGACATGCCTGGGTTGCACACCAGGTCCCCAGTTGGGATACATAGGAGAGGCAGCCAATTGGTGTTTTTCTCTTACATCGATGTTTTTCTCCCTCTTTCTCCCTTCGTTCTCCTCTCTCTGAAAATAAACAAGTAAAATCTTTTTTAAAAAGTTTGAATCTTTCATTTTACAGACTAAGAGATAGGTGACTAACAGTCTTTTCTGTTGAACCGCAGTCTATTTTTGCATATGGTAAGCAATCCATGTGTTTGACTTAAATTAAATGCACCTGTGGATTAGGTCCTATAATACAAATTTATAAGCCAGCCTTGGCTAGTTTGGGCTCAATTGATTGGAGTGTTGCCCCGCAAACCGGAAAGTTTGCAGGCTTGATCACTGGTCAGGGCACATGCCTGGGTTGCAGGTTCAGTCCCTGGTTGGAGCACATAACAGCGGCAACTGATTGATGTTTTTTTCTCGAGTTAATGTTTCTCTGTCTACCCCCTACTTTCTCCTCTCTCTAAAATCAATAAGCGTGTCCTTGGGTGAGGATGAAGAAATTTACAAACCAAAAAGTTAAAACCATAGTGGTGAGTTCTTCTATCACATATACCAAAGGAGTTATAATTAAGTTGTTGGGAGGTGTATTTTCAGTTTATCTAAACAGTACTCATTAAAACCAGTGATGGATATTAAAGGTGATTATAGCATCTCTACATAGATTTTAAGCAAGGACAGATTTGTCTCTTTTTATGTACTTTACATACAGTTTGTATCTGACAGTAGAGATATTAAATTGTTTCCCAGGACTCTTGAAACTTGATTTATCAAGGTTGTCTGTTTCTGATTATTTAGAAGGATAGTGTTACAAAATTTCAGTGTTTCTTTTTTAACTAAGAAATATATCTTGGAGATTGGTCAGTTAATATTTATAATATAAAAAATACTCAGTTCTTTAACATTGATACCAAATGTGAAAAGAAAGAATCATTTGCTGTTCTCATAAGAAAACAAGTTTTGTAGGAAAAGAAATGTCAGTCCCTTTTTTATATCATATTTTTGAGTACTGAATGTGGTTTGTGTCTTGTAGAATGGAGATGTATGCATTTCAATTCTTCATCCACCTGTGGATGACCCACAGAGTGGTGAACTGCCCTCCGAAAGGTGGAATCCTACTCAAAATGTCAGGTAAGGGGTTAATAAGAAATAATCTGGTTTTTTAGTGGTTCTTAAGAGTGGATAATATTTTTTAGCAAGTACAAAAGAATCCTTATATTTGGTTATTTTGTGTTCCGTTAGAGCTTTAAGTAGCATGTATGCATCATTTTGAAATTTTATTTATGGAACAGTAATGCGTATGTTACTCATTATCAGTGTTCACTTTGGGAGAAATTTTCTAGTCTGAATCCTTCCTCTTACGTTGTCTGAAGTTACATTTGACTTGGATCTCATAGCTTCTGTGTTTGGATTGGTTGCTTTATTCTATGATTCTTACTAATTTTTGCAGAAAAGACTTACTCTTTACAAACTGAAAATTGACTTTACATGCTTCTTTTAAAACAAGCTTCCATTATTCATTGTTTTTTCTTTGTTTTACGTATATATATGGATGTTTCTTATGATTTGGAAGGCTTGTGTATTTCTTGTGATTGTCTTTGGTTATATAATATTTGAAACTTTTTGTTTGAAAGCCTTATATTATTTATCCTTTAATATTTTTCTACAATAAAATGAGTAATAGATATTCTTCAATTACTTGTGATAGTAAGACCTAGGTAAGTTTACTTCTGTATTGAATTATTTTAGTAATATACAATTGATTAAAAGCAATATAAGTTTATTATGCTTTTGATATACTTCCACTTTTTATATTTAATAATTATTAGAATTGAATTTTTAATCAGATCAGTAGACATTTTCAGCTAGTTCATGTATCCATGAATAATTATTATATTGCTAGAATGAGGCAGAATACAGCTTTGATTTTATATAAATGAATAATATGCCATATATATACTAAATGTATATTAGATGCAATTAGTAGGAAACCTTATTTCTATATGATAATGGAATAAATAGAGCAGTCAAACCAAGTCCTTTTAATTCCTCTGACTTATCTGGCAAAAATCACATTGATCTGTTGTCAGATTTTTTTTGTTTTTTTTTTTCCAAAACATAAGTTTTGTTGAGATATAATTTCCATACCATACAATTGCCTCATTTTAAGTGTATGAGTCACAGGTGTTTAATATACTCAAAGTGTTGTCCAAACATTACCACAGTTAATTGTAGAAGATTTTTATCATCCCTAAGAAACTTATACCTGTTAGCATTTGTAGTCCATTATCCTTCAACCCCATCCCACCCTTCCACCTAGGAAACCACCAGTGTGTTTCCTGTCTCTGTGTATTTGCCTATTCTGGACATTTCCTATGAATGGAATCTTACAATATGTAGTATTTTATCTTGCTTCCTGAACTTAGCTTAATGTTTCATTGTATCACGTATCATACTTCATTGCTTTTTACGGCTGAATAATATTCGATTGAAGGCTTATACCACAATTTGTTTATCCATTTATTAGTTGATGGACATTTGGAATATTTCTTTTGCAATTATCAATAATGCCTCAAAGAACAGAGTTTTGACATGTACGCATGTATTTGTTTTCTTGGATATATACCTGGGAATGAACTTGCTGGGTCATATGGTAACTCAACGTTTTAATTTTCTGAAGAACTGCCAGCATGGGGTTTTTTTTTTTTTTTTTTTTTCCCCTGCACTAAATAGTACATTCCCACCAAGCAGTGTGTGAGAATGCCAGTTTCTTCAGGGCTTCCTGAGCACATAATGTCCGTGCTTTTTAAATTATAGTAATTCTAATGGGTGGATGTGGTATCTCATTGTGGTTTTGTTGTTACTATTTTTTGTTATTATTATTACCATTTTTTACATCACTTAAAATCTTAGAACAGTTTTAGATATTCAGAAAAATTGTGAAGAAAGTATAGATAATTTCCATATACCCTGAAACTGCCAATTTTCTTTATTAACATCTAACATTAGTATGGTTCCATTTATTATAATTAGTAAACCAATACTGATACATTATTTTAACTGAAGACCATACTCTTTCACATTTCCTTAGTTTTTACCTACTGTCGTTTTTCTGCTCCAGAATCGCATGAAAGATGCATTGTATTAAATAGGCACATCTCCTTAGGCAACTGTGACAGTTTCTTAGACTTTCCTTGTTTTTTGATTAGTTACCTTGACAATTTTGAGGAGTACTGAGCAAGTATTTTGTAGAATGTCCCCCAACTGGTATTTTTCTATTGCTTTTCTGATTATTAGATTTGGGTAATGAGTGGAGGAGAGGAAAATTACAAAGAGTACAGTACAGTTGATGGACCCTTGAACAATATGGTTTTAGCTGCAAGGGCCCAGTAATAGTGGATTTTTTTTCAATAAATATACATTTGGTCCTTTGTACCCCTGGGTTTTGCACCCACAGATTCAAGCAGCCACAGCTCAAAAACAATATTTTAGGGAATTTGCAGATTGGAGGGTCAGCTATATGCATTCATTGTTCTACACCATTTTATATAAGGGATTTGAGCATCCACAGATTTGCATATATGTGGGTGTGGAGAGAGGGTGTCCTGGAATCAGTCCTCCACAGGGATACACAGTTTAAGTTGTAGGAGTATCAAAAGTTGTATGTGGATTTTGACTGTATGAGGATCAGCACACCTCTAGCCTGTGTTCAAGGGTCAGCTGTACATTTTCATTATATCATTTCAAGGGTATATATGTTATCAGTGTGATTTATCACTGTTGGTACTAACATTTTATACCTGGTTGAAATTCTGTGTTTAGGGTTTCTCCTCTTCTAAGTTATTCTTTTCCCCCCTTTCCATCTGTACTCTTTGGAAGGAAGTCAGGGGTATAGCTCACACTTTTAGGAGTAGGGAATTATATCTTCTAGAGACTGAGATATCTGTATAAATTATTTCAAATTCTTCTCCACAGAAGATTGGTCTATTTTCCCCTATTTATTTATTGACTAAATAATTTTTTGATCATTTTTAATGATCTGAAAGCTAGTAACTTGATTAGGATCTTCACTTTTTTCAAAAGCAAAGAATTGAAAGCTTTCTGGCTTGCACCAGGATTTCTTACCAAGTTATTTATTTTGCACTTTCTGGGATGTATATCAAAGGGTCAGTCTGTTCAAGACATATCAAATAAATTATTGATTATACTCATTACTCATATATTTAAGTACCTTATTCAATCCGATATACTTAGGAAGTGTTGAGAAAATAGATATACAGGGCGGGGCAAAAGTAAGTTTATAGTTGTGGGTACTGTTTATAGCTGTGAGTACTGTTTATTCTTATATTATTACCATATTATTTCTCATACGAACAACTGTAAACCTACTTTTGCCCATACTTGTATTATGAGATCTTCATTCCTACCACGTGTTCTCAGGGATATGTCAGTCAGCAGTAGCTTCAGCACTGCATAGCAGGAACTGTTAAATCTGTTAGTTGCTCTACCACCATAAAGAAAAACTTTTTGTAATATGTGACCCATTAAGCTACCACATTTTCGTAGTCATAACAGACTTCTTTGCCACAATGTCCTCTTTAAATTCTTCTCCCATCTTGAAAACATGTAAAGAGGACTGAGTTTTAACTGGGTCATCTTATGGTGGTACTGGTTTGTCTTTTGAAATAGTGTAAATGAGAGATTAAAAGAACTCAGGTCAACTAGGAGGGTCAGGCACTGGGCTTCACTTCTCCATATATCAGTTTCAATCAAATTATGCTCGGCCTGTAAAACCTAAGAATCTCAGTCAATTCATCTTTCTCTTTCTGCATCTCCATCTATGTATGTGAATGTCTATATTTTTAAGAATCGAGTAAATTTAGGTTTTTAAGAGTGAACGCTTTTTACTTCACACACTGCTTGGAGAAGGTATAGGTATACACTGGAGGGAAAATACCCACATTTAATTCTGCAAAATTCTAATCTTTTCCTTCCTAGTTTCCAGGCAGCCCCATAAGCCACATCTTACTTTGTTGTGTGTGCTAGGGCTGGTGTTCTGCCCCACCCCACCCCCCAGAGGTGTGGTGAAACAGCAGGTGGCACAGGGTAGGGCAGGCGCATCTCACTGAGTACTCTGTGTGTACAAAGAGGCAAATGCAGTGTTGCCCATTTTGTCATAGGTCTCTAATTCTGACTTCCTAGCTCCCTTAAGTGCTTCTTAAGTTTTGTTTTTAAACATATCTTAGCTCTGAAGAACATTACAACTTGTTAGTTTGCTGTTTGCGTGTGCGTGTGATTAGTTGGCCTTCATTTTGGGGGGGGTGTTTTTATTGTTTACAAACTAATTTTTTATTCAAAATAAGATAGCTATATCATCTCTGTCAAAGAAACAACAGCAAAAGGTCTGAAACAGGAACCTGAAGACTGTATAGAGTGCTTTTGCCTGTCCCTTTGTGCTTCCATTCTCCACTCAGTACTCTTCTGCTCTCTGAAAACTGCTACCCATAGTTCCTTGCATGGCTTAAAGCAGGGGTGGAAGGAGCTCATTTATTTTTAGGAGTGTCTCTAACTCTGAATGATAGTGGTGGTTATGGGAATTGTGCAGTAAGTTGAAAACACTTAAGCACTCTAAGTTTTTATCCCAAATTCTTAGTGATTTAGGTCTGTTCTGTATTGTAACAAGTTACACACTTGCACCGCTGGATTTGGACAGCGAGGCCTGATCCTCCATGCCCACATTTAGAGCGTGGCAGTGGTGCTTTCCGCTTTGGGAACTGAGGCCGTGGGGATGGACCCTCAGAGTCCATTTTGCTAATCCAAGAACTTTATATCCAGGTGCCACAAGACTGTCTAAATGAACAAATGCATCTCTCTGTTACTAAGAAGCAGAGCTTCATGAGGAGCTGTGAATTTATATGGACAGAATGAAACTAAGAAAGAGTGTACGTTGTTTCCTTGATCCCTCCCCTTTGTTCATAATCTACAGGAAACCAATCCCTTTAATGGGCTTGAGTCACCTCTTCATTGATAGTTTCATCATTTGTTTGGTCTTTCCCTTTTCACCTATTGTTAACCCTCTCCACCTTCTGCTTTTTTTCTTCTGGGGGGTAAAAAGTGAATAAAGATTTTAAAACACTTAGTGAAAGTAATAAAAAATGACAACAAAAAGCATATTTTGTACATTCTGGCAGTACTGTCTTAGCAGTTTAGTTTTCATTCTCTGAGAACAGGATAAATAATAGTTACCTTGCAGAGTTTACCATGCTATAGGTGTAATGCCTGTGTTAAATTATTTTGGTACAAGTGATAGACATTTTCTCCAAACCTTTTCCAGTCATGGTACTTACAAAAAATGAAGTGATAGTAATTTGTATATCATAGTGTAGTAAAGTAAAGATGCTTTTTTGGCCAGAAGTTGTTTCAGAGGCTCAAGTTATCTCAAGTCCAACCCACCTAATTGATGAGGGAATGAATACAGATATCATTAACTTGTAACCCATCCACAACATACTGGTTGGGAAAATTTGAATAGGATATTGCTTTTGAATAGCATTAGTAATCTTTGAGGAAAGAAATCTCAATTCTTTTGCTCTGTGTTGGCTTGTTATTAGGCGGCTTTCACCACTTGGTGACCAAGACGGCCACCTGCTCTGTGCTTCCTACACTCAAACAAGAATAAAAGTTCCTTCTGCTATTAGGTTAGAAAAACGGTGGTTCCCACTAGGGATCTGAATCTCCCCAGCTTGGGTCACATGCATATTCCCAAACCAGTCATCATGACAAGATGGATGGAATCACTAGCTGGTATGTCTTCTGTTGTGGGTTTAAGTAGGTTGTTTGTATGAAGGTATGGCATTGTGGTAGGGAAAGATTAACCCCACCCGAACCAATGGAATGGAATTTCCATCCCCCCACCCTGCCCTGCCCCCAAAAAAAGTCTGCTTTCCAGATGAAGGGAAGAAGTGAAAATGTGCTGGGTCAACTATTGTCGCAGTCCACTATAGTAACTGATACTTGTGAAAGCATCATGGATTTTAATTTAGGAGAACATGGAGGTAGAAATGAGCTCTTTCTTGGTAGAAATGGATGATTTACTATTTTAAAAAATTATATTTCCCAATATAGTATTTTAATAATACACACAAGCTGTAAGAAAAATCAACTGGGTGAACTTGTGGGGAGAATTCCCTAATTAAATTAACATAGTTCATCTAGACTTGTGGCTATTTAAACATATTAGTGTTAAATATTCACTGTTGCAGAAGCTACCTCAGTTGCACAAGCTACCTTTCAAAGAGCTCAGTGGCCACATGTAGCTAGTGGTTACCATATTGGATAACACAGATGATATATTTCCACCATCACAGAAAGGTGGAAGTATATACAGAGCTGAACTAGATAGACCATTATAGCTCTTTCTTCTGATTATACCATACTTTCTTCTTATCCTGCTTCTTCCTAACAGGTTTTGTATGTTTTCTTCTGAAGCAGCCATTGTGGAATTTTGTTACCTGTGTTTTTCTCTTGCTTCTTAGTCCGTTATGTCAATCCATTTCCCATTGGCTGTGATGAGTTTGAATCTTTCAAATGTAATTATTGGAAAAATTCAGAAGAATCTTGGCAGGAAGGGCAAGGAGTTATTTCAAATCTAATAGAAAAGTCGTGTGTGTATGAGAGAGAGAAATGGATTTTAACTACAAATTTTTTAAAGTGCCTTTGTCATAATTTTGTATACTCACATAACAAACTCTTTACCCTTTTTAGGAAAAGGTCTCATCAAATCAAATATCAATTGCTTGGTTTTCTCACTTTATTTTTTGCTTGGGGCCAGGAGCAAAAAGCTCTTTTGCAGTAACACAATCTATAAGCTCTCACCAATGAGAAAAGGTAGAAAAACTTGTTTTTTCCTCCCATTTTTCTCATGTTCATGCACATAGCTTTTAGAGGGGAAAAAGTTGGAATAATTTGGAGCGTATTGTGCTCTTTTGGTTATTTAAATCTAACTGAAACTTCATTACTTGTTTTTATCTGTGGATGAGAATGTATCTCCCACGAGAGAGATATATCTACATCTAAGTCATTCGTTATTATACATCCAACATTTCACTTGGTGCCTCTGACACCTAGGAAGTGCTTAAAAAACAGTTTTTGTTTTAATTTAAAAAAATGTTTATTGATTTGAGAGAGAAACATCACTGCGAGAGAGAAACATCAATTGGTTGCCTCCCATACGTGTCCTGTCCGGGGATGGATCCCACAATCTAGGTGTGTGCCCTCACCCGTCATCGAACCCCCAACCTTTTGGTGTACCGGACAGTGCTCTGGCCAACAGAGCTACACAGGCCAGAGCAGTTCTTGGTAAAAACTTCTGAATAAAGATTTCTGTTATTGAGACTAGTTTTTCCCACACTATTCTCCTGTTTAACTCTGTCTTCCTTCCCTTAAAAAAAGGGAAGAGAAATATATTTTTATGTAATAACTGTTTTTTAAATCATCTAAGTAGCCATGATCAGAATTGGGTGTATGGAGTAGCATCCTTTTTACCTTATCCTTTGAAAGAATTCCCTTGAAGCTAAATATTTTTTTGCTTTTTCCTATTGCACTTAACTTGTAATTTTTCAACTGTTACTTGAAAATCCTCCAGATCTCTACTTTTTGCAGATTGGAACATGTAGCCAGTTGAGACAGTGCCTTCTGCAGTTTTATGCCCAGCAACATGATCTCATGCTAGACTCACGTTTCCTCTGCTTTTTGTCTCTTGGTTAGCCTAGCCTGCTGAGTATTGAAAACAAAATTTTATGATACTGTATTTCCATTTTCCTAAGGTCTCAAATGATGTAGTCTTAAATTCAAAAGAATACCTTCAATCCTCTGAAGGAGTATTTGTAGCTGACCCTTTTTTCCTGTTTCTAGGACTATACTGTTAAGTGTAATCTCATTGCTTAATGAGCCCAACACCTTCTCCCCAGCCAATGTGGATGCTTCAGTTATGTTCAGGAAATGGAGGGACAGTAAAGGAAAAGACAAAGAGTATGCTGAAATCATTAGGTAAGGTGCTTTGTCTTTGGTTTGATTAGTAACTTCAAGTCTTTATACTTAGAACCAAATATCCTAGAACCAAGGGTTTAAATTGAACTTCACTGTCTACGCCATTTCTCTCAGATTTATTGTTTGGGAAGAGATCTGTGCCTGAGCCTAATGAATGTGTGGCTTTTGAGATACATACTACACATACTACAAGATAATGTTGCAGTAAGTCTGATTTCCTGGGAACCAGAACTAGGTTCTGAGCCAGTCAAGTTTGCAAACTCTCCCTCATAATCATTTTAAGGATGATTATACTGTTCTGGACTTCGACATGTCCATTAAGTAGAGCAAACACCCAAGGTATTACAGGTATTCCAGGTACTTTTGTTTTCAAAATTTTTATTAATGAAGCCCTATTATTTATTTATTGGCCCTTTTGACCATAGTAGCAAGTATCTTCTGGGTATCATTGCTCTGCCCTAGAATAAGAATCTGGAGACTTGGAATCTACTCCTATGCCACCCTTCATGTGACCTTTTATCAGTTAACCTTTTGGGTCTTTAGCTTTTCTGTGTAAAAGGAAATAAAAGTAGAAGGTATTAGGCTCTTGATACTTTTCTGAGTAGGACAAAGTTTTCATAACAGTACCCAAGAATTGGTACTTCAATTATAGTAATTTCCATTCCCCTGAATACAGTGCATTTTTATATACCCTTTATAGAGTTCCAAGGACAGTTCCAGCACATTATGTGCATAGGTTAGTAAGCCCCAGAATTTATACAGTAGGGTCCCTCTCTATAAATGTAGTCAGCATGATACAAATGAGAAAGATGAAACAATAAAACTAGATAGTGGTAAGTAGGATAATGTGAAGGAGTGATGAGAGATGGCTGCTTTAAATTGGGTTGTCAGAACAAGCCTCCAGTAAGGTGATGCTTATGACAAGAATAATGACAAAAACATACAATGAAATGCTTGTCATCTGATAGCTGAATAATGTAGATTAGCAGTTCTCAGTTTGGTGCCCACTGGAAATTCCTTTAGAACCACTCCCTCCCTAGTCCGTAGTCATTTGATGAGATTAGAGGGATAGAATCTAGACAGACACCTGTTTCGTTATCAGACACCAAGGTGACTGGTATAGACCAAAGAATGAAGGTAATTAGTATAAATAGTGAGGACCTGTAGAGAAGCAGGAGTGGATTGAAGATTCAAGATGAGGATGCTTCATAAAACAGGATTGGAGCCTGATACTCAAGGAAAGGTAGGATTTAGTGAGTGAATAATGCCTAAGTATTCCTGAGATGTTTGTATTCTTCGTATTTCTTAATTTAAGGGTTTCTTCATTTCATTTAATTCACGTTTATTATGCACCAGCCTGTGTCATGCACTCTACTAAGTCATTAAGCTGTACCATCTTTATTCCTGGGGACCTTACGCTTAGCAAACAGGTGACCATATGAGTGCAACTGTAGAAGCTTAAGGTAACAGTGGAAAAAAATACATAATGCTAAGGAATTCTTAGAGATAATTCCTCACAAATAAGAATTTTTACAGTAAAAGGGGGAAGGAAAAAGCCTCTTTAGGGAGTCAGAACCATGGTTGCTAAACACAGGTGTTTAACAGCATGGCACATCAATTCTGATTTGGGAACTAATGGGAAATTAAGAGACCTCAGTCAGGTCTTAAAAAAATCAAAGTGAGATGACTAGGAGAAAAAAAACTGAGACCCACTGTTTTTCAAAAGGTCATTATTAAGTGTCTTTCAGAATGGCACCCGACAGGCTGAGATCAGATTTTGGTGTAGTAGAGACTCTCACATGCTTTCAGGCAGGCACTAAAAGTTTAGAAATGAGCCATAAGAAGTCTTGGTAACTTAGAAATGCTAATTTTAAGTCCATCTTCAAGACATACTTGAATACTCTGTCTTCCTCCCTTCAGGAAACAGGTTTCAGCCACTAAAGCCGAAGCAGAAAAGGATGGAGTGAAAGTCCCCACAACCCTGGCGGAATACTGCATCAAAACTAAAGTGCCTTCCAATGACAACAGTTCAGATTTGCTTTATGACTTGTATGACGACGACATTGATGATGAAGATGAGGAGGAGGAAGATGCCGACTGTTACGACGATGATGATTCTGGGAATGAGGAGTCGTGACGTGCTCCTTCGAGAAGCCCCTGTACTGCCCTGCCATCTCAGGCCAAAGGGAGGGGAGCAATGGGGACCTAGCAGTGGCCCCTCAGCAAAAACCTATCACAGGGGGTGGGGGAAACAAACACGGCTCCTGCTGACTCCCCTTATGGATCTCAGTTTGCTCCTTTTTATGGACCTCTTAATGGAGAGAAGGTAATCCTCCACAGAATGTCTGAATTCTTGCATTCTTTACCCTTCCATCACTGTATTGATTCTTTTTTTTTTTTTCCTTCAAACCCAAACCCCTGCCTCACTTCGTCTCCACAAAGTGTTCACAGCAAAACATGTTTGGTCTGTTTTTAGATTCTTGAAGAATTAAATAGTCTTTCATCAAGATGTTTAATGTGATTAAAGCTGGGAACCCATTGGGAGTTCACAAGTGCTGCATAAGCTGGGTAGCAAAAGAAAATGGGGGGAAAAACCCCATAAAAATCCCAGAAAACAAACTTTAGAAAAAATTGCCAAGGTTTAGCTGCTCCATTTACATTAGTGTGTGTGCATTTGTTCAGCCCCATGGTGGTGAATTTTATTTCTTTCTCGTTTTAAAGTCTGGGGTACGGTGGGCATCAGGGACTCTGTGCGAAGACTGATGAAATGTGTTCCTAAGGGCACAGAGCTCCTTCAGCTTCCAGGAAATCATCCTAACACAGAGGCCTCAGCTATTCTGAGGATAGAAATCAGATTTTGGTTTTTGAAATCGATTGGGATCTAAAGCTTGAAATAAATATTCATACTTTGCATAGAACTGAGCACTTGATTGCTATTTATTTAAAAGGCAGAGTTCCTTCCCCCACCCCCAAGGAGTGGAGAAAGAGTGGGGATTAGAGAGAGAGAGAGAGAGAGAGAGAGAGAGAGAGAGAGTGTGTGTGTGTGTGTGTGTGTGTGTGTGTGTGTGTGGTCTTAGTGATGGCAACAAAGAGTTAAAAATCACTATGCCAATTTTGGTTGATGCTGCTGGTGGGAAAAAAGTAAAAACTACTGGTGACCACTGTTTGGGAGAGAAAACGTGTTTTATATATTCAAAAAGGCCTTTCCCTGAAAGATACACTCTCACCATGAGGATTTCTTTAAGTAGCCAGTTTTAATTACTCAGTATTAATACTAGGTGCATGTGTTAAGATTTTGGTTTCCATTGAGCTAGTGATAACTGGATATATGTGAGACATGCGTGACCGGTTACCTTTCCTCATTGGATGTGACCTGGACTTTGCTCTCCTTTCAATGTACTCTGGCTGTGGAGCGCAAGCAGAAGTTGTGCATGGAGCTTGCCCTGGGCTTGTTTTGACACTTCTGGCAGGGCCAAGGGAGTTGGCAGCAGACAGTGTCTGGGTGATGCTAGAGCTTCCTGCCATGCAGTTGCTGCAGCTTTGAGTTTCCCAGTCTCAATCATGTGTTTGTCAATCAATTCTGAGATCCATCAGCCTTCACCAACCAGGGACTTCAGAACTTGATGGTGATTCTTGTTTCTTATGGGAGTTGGCCAGTTCATCCAAGAGCAGTGTTCTTTCAGTGGGGAAAATTGTTAAAATGTAAAAAAAAAAAACAGGTTTTGGAAGGAAAATACAGCAAAGACCAACTATAATTCTTCTGCAGATCCCTGTGCACTAGTGTCAACTCCTTTCCTTCAGATCTTTAGCTCAGAAAGAACAAAAGGGTTGATGAAGGACAGGGTAGGATGGATTCTAGGACAGAGTAGGTGATGCTTACTTCCTTAGCTCCTCCTTCCTTTCTGATCTCAGGGTTTTCATTAGCTCTTCAAACTCTCCAAACGTTTGCTAATTCCCAGCAACTCTCTGGCCTCTGAAGTTTGATCTGATATTGAGAACATTTAACGTGCTTAGGTTCAAATGGGGCAGTATTGAGCCTGATCCCCATAGGGCCAGGGCTACTTGCACCCTTGAATTTAGTGACTCCAGTCAGATTCAGAAAACAGCAGTTCTCTATGACAAAATAGACTGCAGACTTTGCTAAGGATCATCCTTCTTAGACTTCCCACACTTCTTAAGCAATGCTTCCAGATAACCAACATACCTCCTGGAGCCCAGTCTCTCATAATGCTGATTACCCCCCCACACACACACACACAGTTTACAGCTGGTAGCTTGGTCTTACTCTATCAGAGCCCTAAAATTAAGCTTTTCTCTTACTGCTAAAGCATTTCTTTCCCAGGGCAGGCCAGGCATCTTGGCATTTGTGGGAGGTGCTATGCTGCTCAGCCCTGTCCCATTAGGCCCTGTTGGCCTGTTGCACGTTGACTCAGGGAGCCAGAGAGCCAGGTGGAGGTTGTACCTCTCAGCCCTTTGGGGTGCCACTATTTAGGGCTGGGTTTGTCTCTGATAAGAGTACAATCAGAAAAGACTGGGGTATGTTGATTTGCTAGCAGGTAGACATTCTTTCTGATAGCTCACACTGACTTATAAAACCCAGATGCTGGTTCCAGAGAGCTCTGTCTTGAAAAACAACACATCCTGTGGCAAAAGAAAACTTGGGCTTGTAACTTTCTTTTTAGGAGTTGAGGTCTCAGGCTAGAAGCTTGTGCTCATTTGATATAACAAGCTCAAGTCCTACATTTTTAGATTCCTTTTGATTCTAGTGGAGGCCTCTCTGGGTGCTCTTCAGGTCTGTGTTTTTTGAGGCTGGGTGGAGAAAATACAGTATCATGATTCTGTTGTTGCTTCTCAAAGTCTTCCCCTTTCTATTTCACATCATTCCGGAGTTCTTTTCTAAGCCAGACAGGTGGTTTTTTTGTTTGTTTTTTCCTTTTCCTTTTTTGATAGTATCTTCTTTCCTCTTCCCTAGTAAGTATTTGCCTGTTTATTTGCTACTTCCTTATTTTTGGGACATTTATAGTAAGAGATTGAAGGGGAACATGTGTAGTTTCTCCACTGAAAATTAACTCTCCACCCCTCCTCCCATCCTGATTTTTAAAAGTTTACATTTACAAAAAAATTCAGATGCAATTTTCAACTCTTCTGAAACCAGCAGATCACACCTGACTTTAATAGTTTTCTTAGCTGAAATTGTAGGTTTTTCTTCAGTTTAACATATGAGAAAAGAATATCTGATGCGTTTTGTGTTGAACTTCCCATTTAGTGGTTTATTTTGTCTTTTTCTGCCCATCTGTCTACTAATAAAATGTGAAATAAAATATACCTGTATTGCTACTTCCCCATGGGATGACCCTCTTTTTTTCCTTTTGTTAAAATTAAAGGTGGTCTCAGTATTTCTGCTGTTCCCTTGCAGATTATCCCCAGGACTCAGCTGATAAATTAAACAACAAAAACCAACTCTGGCTGACCTGCCTTTTATGACATTCGGTTCAGCTCACCTTGCAGAATATTCCCAATCCTTACCTAGCTTTAAGAAAGGTTATTGAAGACACAGCCATTTGTTAACCGTAATTCTGAAATAGGGCACAATCTGCCAGCACAAGTAGGACAGACAGTGGAAGGGATGGAGAGGTGCTCCACTGCCCTCCTTAGAAGGGCATTTGTTTTCATTGTCACTTACCTTGCGGACTTCCTGCTGATAAAAACAAGGAGCAAGCATCAAGCAGGAGATCACAGTTTAATAAAGGTTCCCATTTAGTTTCAGTTGTGGACACTTAACTGTTATTTTTAAAAGCCAGGATCCCAAGCTGTGGATTAACAGCAGCATGTGTCCAATATGATGAAATGACCATTGATTTTAGAGGCGAAGGCAGAAAAGGTAAAGAGTGGCCCTGGGCTGGTTTTGGCATATTGATTTGACCAATACTCGACTTCAAGCAATACTCATTTTATTTGCTTATTTAGCCTAGTCAACACCTCTAAGTCTGAGTTGCTAGCCAGACTGTAGCACAGTCGTGCCTCAGACAACTGGTGAAAGCTGGCCTCCTGCCAGACACACAGGAATAGTTTATGGCCCTGGCTCCTCTGTGCCTGGTGGCCTGGAAGTAAGAGGGAGGACTGGACGAGTTCAGGGGGAGTCAGAATCCTGGTCCCAGGTGAACGGTTTTGTGCAATTATCTGGAGCAGATATTTAGCCCAGGACCCGCTTACCTACTTCATACCACCTGGCTCCTTAGTCCCCTGTTCCACCACAGACCTGTCAAACAAGACTGATTGGTTGATGAAAACAAAGGTTTAGCTGTTCAAACTTAATCTCTCACAGGCCTGGAACCATGTTAGTAATTATTACCCTTGGTCTTTGGGAAAGAAATTACCCTGCCCTGGCACTCTGGCTGATGGAGTCTGTAAGAGACTGCAAAGTTAACTTCGACAAACACTTCCTGTGCCCTGTCCTTCCAGCTGTATCATTTACCTTCCACTCCCTGGATGCTGACTGGGGCCAAGGCAAGAGAAGGGCCAAGCAAAGAAAGGAATACCAATTTAAGCCTCCACAGCCCGTTGTCAGGAAGACTGACCGCGTGAGCTCTTCTTCAGCCCTGTGGAGTCCAAGAGTCCCTGGAACCATAATGAAGATGGCCTTGACCCTGGGCTATCCTTTAGTCACACCACACAGAGACTGTGCATGCTCTCAGAACTTTATTAGGTGGACTTTGGGCAAAAGAGAAAAACCCCTGAAGCAGTTGCCCACCTGGTTCAGGACAACTGGAATTAGAGGAGCCTGTGCATGGAGACGTGCTCTCATGGAGCATATCTTTGATTTTTTTTTTTAAAGGGGAGCTGACTGGCTGAACATCTCTGAGCACAAAATCAGATTATTATTAAAATGGTCAGCCAGAGGAAGGCAAGTCTTTGGGGACAAGACTAGACCAGAAGCAGATGCCCCTGCTCTATATGCCACTTCGATGTTGAGCAGGGGGATGTGTCTGCTATTCCCAGATCAAGATTTGGCAGTTGGGAAATGTGACGGATGACAAAAGGACCAGTTTCTCCATAAGAGGGGTAAAATAATTACACGGGGATGAAAACTCAAATAATGGTTTACAGGGGCACGAGATAAGTCGTGATTCTTCATTGGTACCTGACCCCATTACCCAACTGCCTTAATCCAGCCCTTCCAGACACCGCCCCTAGCAACCTCCTGGCGGAGGAGCTATGTGGAAGGCTTGAAGGCAGAATGGGGGAGGGGGCTTATTTTGCTACAGTGAAAAGGGGCTTGAGTGGGGAGCAGCACCTGCAACCCTCACACTCCCCCAAGATTTCTGTCACATTTACAAATACATACATAAATACATTACATACAAGCGAGTCTGGGAGGGAGGCTCCCCACAGAGGCTCGGCTGACACAGTTACACGTCTCAGGAATTCTAGGAAAAGGGTGCTGGGCTCCCAGAAATGGGCTCCATGTGGTCTCTCCTGCCCAGGGCAAGCCCTCCCCCAGCCCACCCACTCTTCAGGGTTCAGTTTGTCCAGTATGGAGAGTTGCCGTAGGCAGGTTTGGAGGCTTGCGACTTGGGCTGCAGGGAGCTGGGCTGGCTGCGCTGACCCGAGCCACTCTGAGGAGGAGGAGAAAAGGCTGTCAAGGCTGGAGCAGAACCCCGAACCCAGGGCAGGGTGGTGTTGCCATCATTGGGCTCACCTGGGCATCCTGGGGAAGGTGGTGATGTAACAGCTGTGAGTGAGGCTGCTGGTGGGCAGGCAGGATGTGCAAGAATGGTGGGGGTGCATAACCAGGAGCTGCTCCAGGGGCCAGAGGCCCAGTGGAACCCAAGGCTGAGGGCAGGCTGAACGGTGGAGGGGTCCCTGCATGAAATCCCTGCTTGTCAAAAGTCTGTAGGGCAAAGAGACAATGGTGAGGACCAGCCTGGGTTACACCTCCCACCAACCAGTACACCCACCTGTTCCTCCCTCACCTGAGTCGTCTTGTAGACAGAACCAGTCATATCAGGTAGGCCAGTGGTGCTTGAAGACACAGATACTCCTAGGAGGAAAAGCAGTTGTTCCCACAGCAGTTGGTCCCGGCTCCAGCCACCCCACCTCCAGGGGCACTCTGGGGTAGCCTTGCCTGAGAAGGAGTCAGGGAGGAGATAACTACTCTGGGCCTCAATCCTGGAAAGGAGGGGCAGACGCTACCTTTGCCAGGCCCAGAACCTGCAGACTTGTTTTGTGCCTGTGATGATCCACCATAGCCACCCTTGGTGTAGTCTCCCGCTGCTGTCCCCTGGGTCAGGTCATCATAACCTAGCATAGCAGGGTACAAGAGGCATGTGTGAGCTAGGCAAGCCTGTCCTACCCATGTCTCCGTGCTGAGAGCACCCTTACCTGTGCTGTAGCTGTGCTGGCCGTAACCACTGGCTTGCTGGAAAGGGGTGGCGGGGGTGCTGAGGTTCACACCATGCTGCTTGGCTGAGGCTGGCGGGACCTGGTGGGGCAAGCAGGAGAGGCATACGAGGAGCAGATCAGGTACCCCTGGCTTAGTGTAAGGCAGCAGGTGGCACAATCTCAAGGGACCAGTAGTGTTTATGAGTGATTCAACACATGCTGGATATAAAAATACATGGAGAGGCAACCTTCACCCCCAGCCCAAACATTCCTGAAGGCCAGGTGAAACTCCCAGTGGGGTCATGCGCCCTGTCTCTCTGCTTCTCCCCACAGCTGAAATTACAGTTCCCAAAGATACTCACAAACATGGTGGGCCCATACTGGAAGGCACTGGGCACGCCTGTGTAGTAGGGGAGGCCAGTGTAGCTGTAGCCATGTGGCAGTGCAGGATTCAGAAAGGGCTGTTGGGGGGTGTGGTGGGCCTGGGATTGGCTCTGCTGTGCCTGAGCCAGTGTGGTAGGGGGCGCAGGGGATGCAGAGTCACCTCGGCCAAACTTTGTGACATCACCTAGGAGAAGAGGAACACTGATTCTAGTCACTGTCCTTATCCAACCAGGAAAAAAAGCCAGGCTACTTCCTGCAAACCAGAATAGGCCTGGCTACAGGCTCAACACTGGGGAGCTAGCAGGCCTCTCTCAGCCCTTCTGTTTCCAGATGCCTGGGATTAGCTACAGGCCAGTCTGATGCACAACCCCACCCCACCCCCGTTTCCTGAACCAAGACCAACCTGAATATGGGTTATTAGTGAGGCTCCCATCTCGGCTGGCAAGGGCTGTGGGCGCAGCAAAGGGAATTCCGTAGTAATCCTAGGAGAAACCAGGGAGGCTCCATAAGCAGAACACCCTTGCCCCACTTCCTGGACAGTGGGCCCAACAGGCAGCATAGGTACTCCGTGTGATGCCGCACTCCTGGGGAAAGCTAGGCCCCAGGGACGTCACGTGCACGTTCACAAAGTAAATGGTGCTCATTGGAGTGGTACAATATGGCAGCCACAACGCACACAGCACGCAGACACCCTGACCAACTGTCAGCCTTCCATGGAAGAGCCACGGGAGGCCCAATCTAACATCCGTTTTACACTGCAGATGGATGCTGGTGAATGCCAGTGGCAGAACCAACTCTGCTGGCATTTCCTATGTGAGAGATTCTAAAAAGCAGCTATGAAAGTTGACAATAGAAACCAGAAAGGAGTCGGCAGGAGACGAGGTGCCTAAAGGGTTTAACAGGGGTCAGGGCAGCAATGCCAGGTAGGCACAAGTACAAGCAGGACCCCAGGTTAAGGTGCTGAACTGGTGTCTCATCACCCGCTCTGCCCTGGCAACACTGACACCCCATAGGAGCCAGGGGAAGTATGGATACCAAGAGGGCAAATCACAGTGGAGCTCTGTGTAAAAGGGGAGGCCTGCCCCGACCCTTACTACCCAGGACTTTGTAGTCCCAAACACCCTGCACCCTAGCCTGAGCCAAGGGAAGGCCCTTCTGCTTTTGTCCTGGGCAACAGTGCCTGGTCAGAACCATCTTGAATAAGAATGGCACCTACACTCTCCTTCAGCCTCATTTCCCAGAAAATTTGTAGCATCCTCAGCCCAGGACTGCAGGAGGAGGCAGGGCTAGGAAAACACAGAGCTAGTAGGAACACAACTGGGAACAGGCCTGGAGAAAGCCCGGGATGGGGAGCTCTTTCATAGAAGAAAAGAAAACCCAAAGGTGGGAATATAAGAGTGCCAGAAGCTAAGGAATGACCAAGGGGAAAATGAAAGCACTGTATCTCAAAAGGTAGACTCAAAAGTGATTTCTTCTAAGGCACAACACAATAAAAGAAATACAAGGCAGGTGACTCCTAGGGCTGGGATTCCAATGAGCCACTACTTGGGGGTCTGACTAGGACCCACATGCAGTGGCACTCAGGGCCACCTTCTGCATCCCATCCCTAATGCCCTGGGGCTCCTGGGCCAGATGGTTGTGAGCAGGGAGTCCAGGGCCACTTACAGCTTCCCCACAGAGCTCTGAGGCTCAGACATCCCCTCATGCTTTCAACATCCTTTCACTGGGGATGTGGGCGACAGCTAGAGTGCAGCAGGCCCTTGGGCAGCAGTGTAACGGGCTGCTGGTTTGTGCATGGGGCCCAGCTAACAGCCCCTGCCTTTCAGATATACTTCAGCAGATGGAGGGATGTTCTACTGTGAGCCAAGAGCTTCAGCCACTGGGAACAGGAGATGAAGGTAATACCTGCAGCTCCCTGAGCTCTTTGTGGCTAGTGGGGATGGGTGGGGGTGGGGAGTGGAGAGCATCACCAATGGGGAGGAGCCTGAGGAAGAACACCTCACTGGGGAAAAAACAGCTTCCCTGGGTAACAGAAAAGACCACATCCACCAGAGGGGCCACTAAGTATCCAAACAGCTTTTTCTTCCCAACAGTGTGACAGAGAGAGGCCCTGGGCTGCTGAAAATTATCAGGTGTCTGGGAAACCAGAGCTGGAGAGGAGCGGTGATGCAGGAGCCTGCAGGGCTGTCAGAGCAGGGAGCATGCTCTCCTCCGCTGCAGTCCTGTTCACCTGGTCATCCCAGGGAAGGCCCAGAGCCTCATCTTTGCAGCAAGGGTCAGAATACAGAGGCAGCCCTGGTCTCAGAATGTGGCTGCAGCAACCAGGGAGACGCTGGGGCTAGCACTCTTGCAAACAGTGATGGCAGGCCAGACCCAGAAGGGCCCTTAAAGACTGTCAGCTCTAGCCACTCACTCAACTGGGGACAGAAGAGTAGGTGCCATCACAAGCTTTACCAATACCCACTTCAGAAGCTGAAGACACTGAACGGCACTGTTAAGAAAACGAACAACCCTAGGGGCAGGCAAACACCACCAGTCTTGTGTCACACAGATCTTCTTCTCCTTTTTTTGTAAGGGGAAGATGAGAGAAGAGAATGACTCACAGTTAGTACAGGTGCTGCCTAGTGGGGCCCCAGGTCCCAGTGGTCTTTATGTTCCCCAGGGATGAGCACAGGACACTCATATGCCCAAGCTGTAGATGTGCCAGCACAACTAACAGAAGGAAGCAGCTTCCTCAGCCTGAGGCGCAGTGTCCTGAGGGCTAGGCAGGGTGGCAATCAAGGCAAAGGGAGGAAGGACCTGTAAAAGAGCCTCAATCCCCCCACCCCCATGGCCATACCCCACTCACCACTGGCAGCCTCGACTGCAGCATCTGGAGCTCATCATAGCCATAGATCTGTGTGAGGACCAAAAAGGGTGTTAGGCACCATATATTACCCCTGGGAGGCCCAGACCAATGTTGGGGCTAAACAGGATGGGAGGATAGGACACACTCAGGAGGGGACCTGGATGAGCTGCTCTGAGAAGACACCCTACCTTGATGGAGCCAGGATGGGGGAGAAATACTAGGGGTACAACTGGCAGAGATGGAAGGGCTCCAGGAAGGAGTGGCAGCAACCCACAGCCTCCTTTACCAGGTTCTGCCAAGTGCCAGCCCCTGAGGGCGGGAGGAGCTGAGGCTAGCCGGGAGCTCCACCGTGCACTCACCGGGTAGGCAGGAAGCAGTCCTCCAGGGCCCACGAGGTACTGGTTGTGCAGCAGGGGAGGCACCCCCTGGGGCAGGTTGGGGGGCGCTTTGCCTAAGAAAAGTCAAGGAAAGTAAAGTGGCTACCACAAACAGTAAGATTCCTCAGCTACTATGGGGCTGGGAGTGTTGAGCTCACTGTCATAGTCCTGCCCTAACTGAGGCCACAGCCAAGAAGGCAGCGGCGGAGAGATACAGAGGGCTGTGCTTGTCCTGCCTTCAGCCTGTTCCCGCGCTGGGATAGAAACACTGCCCCCACCCCACCACTCCTGAAGGTCACGCTGCACTGGACAAACCTCAACATAAAGAACCAGACTCCTCCTCAGAACAGGAGGAATGCTGGGCATTGCCAGGAGAGGGACAAGGCGTGTCAAAGGTGGGTTTTAGCAGTTTCTACCCAACTACAGTTGGCTTGGCTCACACAGACTGCCCTGATGTGGCTGACAGGCAATCAGTTACATAAAATGACCAGGAGCCAATGATATCTGCTCCCTGGCCCCTCTACATCACCATGTCATTGCAGCTCCAGGGATGAGCAAGAACAGAAAAGACTGGGGAGCTAGAAGCACAAAGGCTGCCAGGAATCCTGCCTAGGGGAGCCCACCCAGCAAGACCAATTTCACCCACCCCCACCCGTATCGGGGGTGGAAGGACTGGGCCTCGAGAGGTCAGTGGGTCAAAGAGGACAAGTGACCACCGCAGGCCGGAGGAAGACTATGATCCTCTGAGGTGCGTGCCACCCTGACAACCTCTGGGCATCCTCGGAAGCCAAGTGTGCACCTTTGAGGGGCTGGGGGTAGGTGGGAAAGGCCTCTGGGGCACACACCTGAGGTCACCAAGGGCGTGGCTCTGGCACTGCTGGGGGCGCTCGCAGTGGTCCCGCCCAGGCAGAGGCTATTCCCCGTGTTCATGCTGCTGAGCCCTGAGGACGTGGCACTCGAGGCGGAGGTTGCTGCTGTTGAGAAGGTGGCTGAGGACTGGAGGGGAGGAGTGCTCTCCACACTGGCGTGCTGGCAAAATAAAAAAGCCAGGACACATGGATCTGGGGGAAAGCATGAGAGGCTGGAGAACCTGGCCTGGCATCTGGGCCTGCAGTGTTAAAACTCTGACCTGAGGGGCTCTGTGCTCATTGCTTGTATGACCACACATTAGCCTCTGTAGCCCCTCACACGGCAGTTAGGTGAGGCCATCAGAACACAACTTTTAAGTATCAGGACTATTAAAGCTGAGCTTTATAATCAAAACCGTACTAAAAATTCTTACAGTTGCTCATGCTCTGGTATATGCCACAGGGCACTGAAACCCCAAGTAAACTGTAAATGAACACAGACAGTATGAGGCGAGAACCCACCTCACAGAAAGCAAGGAGTCTCAGGAGAGATGAAAGAGAGACCACAGGCAGCCCAGCCCAAGTCAGAGCCTTCTAGGGATGGCCTTCCATTAGGCTACTCTGAATTGGAAGTCACAGGTGGCTGAGAGGCCTTTGCTCCAGAACCTGGTGACACTTTGCAGGCCACCAGGGCCTACCTAGAAGCGCATGGCCTGCCCCAATGCCTTCTCAATATGAGCCACCTAGAAAGGAAGGGTGAAACCAGAAGAAAGCTCTGAGGAGTCTGTGTTCCAGGAATCCTGCCTCGCTGCTCGGCTTCAGCTGGTAATAACGTGGAAGAGATGCACCTGGTGGGGCAAAGCGAGGCGCACAGCGGGAGGGAAAGGCTCTAGAAGACTGAGACCAGCCTCCAAACCAGAATGTGTGCAGAACAAAGAATCCCAGAAACCCCTGAAGGAGAAGCCAGAGAACAGGAGGCCTCGGGAGGAATGGGACCACCGCATGCTCTACTTCCCATCGCACAGATAGCTCTGTAGGTCTCGCCCCACAGGCCGCCCAACCCAGTGGCCTAAGGGCCCTAGCATCCAGAACTGGTTCTGCAAGATAAAGATAGGGAAAATCATGGTCTCCTGGGACTCCCCAGACTCCTCTCCTTCAGCCTAGATAGACAGAACCAGGGTGAGAAGAACCCAAGGAACAGGGCAAAGGCTGTGCCAGAGGGCTCCACGGAGCAGGGCAAACCAGGCCAGAACGCTCCATGGTCATTTGCGTGAGTCCAGGCTTCCCACCAAGAGCAGCTTTCTAGAGAACCAGTTCCTGGTTTGCTGAAAGGAACTCAAGAGGTATCCAGCAAACCTCTCCTACATCAAGCTGACCCTGACAGGGCTTTTATCTCTGCCCCACACATCCCAGACCTGCGAGGGCAACACGCTGCTGCAGTAACAGGCCTCCCTCCCATTTAAAGGGCTCGCTCAGTGCCTCCGGTGGGGCTGCTCAGCAGGGGCCCAGAAAAGCAGAGCTGCACCAAACCTTCCACAAGGACACTAAGATCAGGAGAAAACAAGACTTCCCTCATAACCTTCCAGTGGGGAACACCTACCATTTCCAAATGACTAGGAAAGAGGGACTGGTATAGCTGACTATATAAAAATAAAAAATATTTATAAAACAACAAGTGTAGGGAAAATACCTGTACTCTACATTCGAGGCCTCTCTACATTTGAGGACTACTTACCAGACCCCCGAATGCAGAGTGCCTAGAAACAGACACCAAGGACCTGACAAATAAATGAACAATATAAACTGCTCACGAAAAGGAAAAATAATGGCTTTCCAATATGTTTAAAAAAAAAAAAAAAAAAAAAGATGGTCAGCCTCATTCAGTTAAAAATTATACTGTCAGGTCATTTTTCTATTAACACAATGGAAAAACAGAAACATTCAATAACACCAGTTCGGGAGGCAGTAGAGAAACACGACATTTCATTCATCGCCAGTGGGAGGTAAACAGGTTGGAAATCACGATACAGAGCAATTTGGCAATTTGTATAAAATGACAAGTGCCTAGCAATTCCACACTAGGATTTACCCTTTAGATATTGCTGCATAATGAAACACCGTATGTAGAAAGTTATCAAATGAACACTGTAGTATCAAGACTGAAAAAGGTCCTAAAGTTCGATCAGTGGAGGACTAATGATTAAGTACCGTAACTCAGGAGAGCTGTGGAGAGAGAACAAGAACTCTGCGTTTCAACACAGAAACATCTCAAAGACACACTTGTTAAGTGGGGGGAATAGAGAAGAGCACGACATAGGAAATATCCCATTTCTGTTATAGAAAAGGGCAAAGAAATGACTATTTTATAGGTTAAAAAGAACTCTAGAGGATCAAGCGAACAAGAAAAAGAGGGGCAGAATCAAGCAGATTAGAGAAAGACTTCAGTATATACCATATTTTGGACCTTAAGACGCACCTAGGTTTTAGAGAAAAATGGGAAAAAAATTTTGAAGCAAAAAAGTAAAATATTTAATAATATAAATAACATAATATTTCACCAGTGTAAACATAAACAGAACTCATCAGCAGCATTAGCAACCATTATTCCTCCCAAATTGGCGGGGAGCGGGTGGTGCGTCTTATAGTCCAAAAAATAGGGTACCTTTTTACGCCCTTCATTAATGACTCTGACGACTATGGTAGCAATGTGGCAATTCTGTCACACTGACAAAGTATTGGACACTCTGGACAAGGCAATCCTGGCCACAGCCATTTGGATTGAGACACAGGGCTGCTAACCCGAGCGGACGAGAGCGCTGGGCTCCAGTGCACCAGTGCCTGCGGACAGAGGCGGCCCGTGGCTCCCACTGACCAACCACGGGCACAGGCAGGTGTGTGGGGACATCACCTTGTGCTCTGGTGTGAAGATGGCACTCTGTGTGTTTTATGACAAAAAATCATTCCTAACAGTTCACTCAGAAAACTAGTGTCTGAAAGCCTCCATGTTAGCCAGCTCGTGATGGAAGGATAGAACTGACCCGTTTCTATTACCTCATTCTGCAGCGAATGAGTAGATCTCTTCAGAGGAAACAAATTTCCCCAATTTTCTGACTCCACCATTCATCTGTACTCAGAGCTTCCCTCCCTGCTCGGGGACCCTTCCACTCCACACTTGGAGGGAGACATTTTGTTCTTTTTTTCAAGCACCTTCCTTTCCACCCATCTTTATGCTCAAGTCTCCTAGCATTTAGTTAAGTATCATCCCACTGCCCTGCCGCATCTCTATTTCCCAACCATTCATGCTTCGACCCACCACAATCCAGACAGACTCCCACCACCGAAACCAACTTCAAACGCTCTCAACTACAAACCTCGAGAAGCCCCAGTTCAATAACCACCATCCAGGGCTATCTCTGGCATACCAGAACTTCCAGTGGGCACCCACCTGTGCTTCCATTCTTGCCTCTCCACATTCCTACTTTGTTCTTCACTGTCAGCCTTCCTAACGCCTCTGCCTTTGAGTTGGCGAAATGGCCTGAGATGGCCAAAGCTAACAGTGAACAGAATACCTACTGCCACAACTAGGACAGTCCCCGTGATCACCAACAAACTGGAATGCAGCTCCACTGACAAGGGTAGGAGCCAGGGCTGTCAGTCTCAGAGCTATGTGTGTGCACATGGCGAAGGATGGATAGTCTGACATTGGGCTGCACAAACCAACAGGGCTAGTCAGGAAAAACGGCCTTGATTAAAGCTTTCAGTGGAGCCCAAACTGAAGTTAGCAATGAGCCCACTTTCTTCTAAAAGCTTGCAAATAGCTCATCATAACATTTGCCAGAAAATAAGTCCCCCCCACTAGGCAGAAAGGTTTCCTATAATGAACAGGAAGTTCAGTGAATTCTTGGGAATAAATTCACCACCCATCACATATCAGGTCTGGAGAAGTAATTCCTCCACAGAAGCATGAACTTAGAAAGCAAAATGTCTTCCACGGTGCTCCAAACACATACTTAGGTTGAGACATTATAGCCAAACAACTCCAGAATATCTCAGGTATTTAAAATCCACAAACTAAAGGCCCACATGCAGGTGATTAAGCTCCAAGCTCGCTGAGCAGGGTGGTGGAGGGGAAGCCAAGAGGATACTTACCGTGTGCGACGTGCTCGAGGAGAGTGCTGCGTGTGCAGAGGAGAGGCTGCTCTGATGGCTGGGGAGTGAACTGGAAGACAAAACAGAGCACCACATACGTCCACCCGCGTCACTCCACAGGAATGGAGCCCCCCATGTCTAGTGAGCAAGATACAAGCCCCATCCCTGCAGTGGAAGCTTCAGCTTCACACCCAACACCTGGAAACCCAGTCCAGGGGATCTGGTGGTTAGAATGATCTAAAGGATCACCCGCCACAAGGCTCTGGAACATCCTGTCCTGGGAAACCTCCAGGCCAGCTTCAGTCCGCTGTAACCATGTGCTCTTTATACTGGAAAAAGAATAGGACTGCACTAAGAACGCTCAGCCGTAGAGACCCCATTACATCTGTGTGTGGGAAGAAAGTTCCTATGTTCAACCGCACATGCCAGATTCAGAGCCAGAAGTGCCATCAAATCCAGAATTCAATTCAAATGCTTTTGCTCCTGGCTTAAAGCGAGAAAGAGCTGAACTCTCCTTAGAAGACACAGGGTGATGCCCTGACTGGTGTAGCTCAGTTGGTTGAGCCTCATCCTGCAAAGTGAAAGGTCATCGATTTGATTCCCAGTCAGGGCACAGGCCTGGGTTGCGGGCCGGTCCCCGGTTAGGGGCGCGCTAGAAGCAACAGACTGATGTTTCTATCTCTAACATCGATGTTTCTCTCCCTTTCTCCCCTCTTCCCCTCTCTCTAAAAATAAATCAATAAAATATTGGGCAGGGTGGGGGAGACACAAGGTGAGAACCAAATGAAACCCGTTCTCCTACACCCTGTTGTAGTAACTTGATCTGTGAAGCCATGACAAGTGCAAGTCGCAGACCTGCTAGGAAATCCCAGGGCATTCTCAGGCTGCGTCAGTGACAGGAGCCCAGAGCTGGGAGGAGAGGCTCAGCTAGTGGTACCCTCCCGAGGGTCGAAAAAGAGCAGCAGCAACCCCTTGGCTCCACCCTATATCCCCAAGGGGCTGAGTGCTCTGTGATAGCAGAGGCAGTACAAGCAGGCAAAGTTTTCATCTCTGGTGCTTTGGTGACTCCACACAGCTCAAACCTACCGTACGGCATTACTGCAAAGGCCAGCATGCTGTGCTAGGGGCAACAAGTAGGTTTAGCTCACGGAAAGAGCCTTCTATGAGGGCTCCAGGGCTTCACCCCGGTGTGCCTCTCACTCTGGGCCCATATTTTCCTCATACCTGCTAAGCTGGGAGAGGGGGCTGCTGGACAGGTCACCAGGCTGGGACAAGGAGGGCAAAGTGGCAGTGTGCTGAGGTGCAGAGGGTAGAAGCGTATTGCAGGAGGTGGTGCTGGGCAGGGAGCCCACAGATGGGAGGGCGGAGGGAGGGTCTGTTGTCTTTGGAGCTGGAACGGATGAAGCAGCTGAAAGAAACAGATCTGTTTAATTCCAGATCCAACCATGAGTATCTGAAATGAGCTCAATGTCTATGACATGTCAGGCTCAGTTGAGACATATACAAAGTTACATCCCCCACAAAAAATGCCCAAGCATGTCTTCAGTATTCTGTCAGATACAACTATCAGAAGGACACATGATGGAAAAATGCACACGACCCAAGCAGAGTAGGAAATGACATATTTATCATCATCAACTGTCCTGTGATGTGGACACACTTCTTCCAACTGAAAGAAGCTGGTCAACTCTGAAGCCACACCCAGAAAGAGGCTCTGAGCTTGATATATGTAATTATAAAGTGAGGCAAAATTTCCTTAAAAAGTACAACAGGCAACAGTGAAAATCTGTCCACCCAAGGGAGCTAGGTCTTTGCTTCTATCAAATCGGTATCAAATCAAGCTGATGCTGTGAAAGCTCAAAGCCAATTTAGGGCAGGTGGGTGGGGGTTGAGAGCCCAGGGTACCCACATTGTGGAGTTTCGTATGCCTAAAATCTGCAGAACGAACACACAGCTGCTGTCCAACACCCGCTTTCAAAGGCACAGAGGGCACTTCCTTCACTTGTGCTTGAAGACACTAACCTAAGAGTACGTTAGGCTTTTAGAAGACCAGGAGTGCAACAATCCTAACTGCAGAAAAGACTCAGTTTTAGTGCCATCCACACGTACCAGTCGGATATGTGCTTGGAAATAAAGCATCACTGTCTTTTCCAGTTAGGAAGGAGAAGCAACTTTACCCTCCTGCAGCACTCCCTGGAAGCCGGTAGAAAACACACCAGCTTCTAAAGGGAAGGACAATCTGAAAACAAACATGGGCAGCGACAGTCCCAACACCCAGTGTGGTCCATTCTTAGAGTAGCCTTCCCCTTCCTGAGGCTTGCTCACTACCAACATTCTATTCCAAATATGACACCTGTTCTTACAGAAATCAGATGAACACACTGCCCTGATCTGAAACTCAGATGCCGGAAGGGGAAGCTTTCGATCACGCCGATAACCGGTCCACACAAAGCTGCCTGATGAACAAGTGTGTGTGTGAGTGGAAGAGAGAGACAGGAAGTGGGGAAGAAAGTATGGGAGATTAAACCTATCTAACAGGCATGCTATATTTTCCAGACATTTCATATCTTAGTATCTCATTTAAAAGTCTCCAACCAATCTAGTACACCTCTACGTATTCTCAACCCCATGTCTGCACAAAAGAAACCTGCTACCGTGGCTTCTGAAATAAGAACTTCCTCTGACATCCAAGGTTCTCAGAGCTATCAGTGCTTCCCCAAACAGTTCCGGCAGCCCAGCAATACCAAAGCTCTGGGCAAACCATACCTGTCATTTCGATTCCTACTGAGGCCCGGTCCAGGCCTGATAAAATTCTATGCCTGTGTTCCAGAAAATAACTGTAAATAAAGAGAGTCTTTCTGGCTTGCATACTCAATACCCACTTGCCTTACTAAATGATCAATGAAAATCACCATAAACAATCACAGAGAGGCTAGCCAAGAACAAAAAGAAAAAAAGAAAAAGAAATACCTAACAGGGATTTACCTGCACCATATCCAGTGATTACTTAGCTGTACTGGAACTGGCAGGGGTAGGGGTGGGGGTGGAGAATCCCCTCATTTTCTCCCAAGTCTTTACAGGGAGCAACATTTCCTCTCTCTTCCTCCCAACAGTCTGGCAGAATCTGTAGGCAATGAACATGTCCTTCCTAAGCTAGCACACCAACGTCTGCTTTAAAAGTCTTGTACATTATTGGAGTGGGAGTCCTCTGACCATCTTAGAACCTGTACCTCTGAGCAAAGCATCTTTTAAATCAATGCTACACTCTAGGTGCAGTCTGACTAAGGCGGAATAATATGAGATAACTTCATTTCTGATAATACCACGAGCTACAACCTGGTCCCACAGGAATCTCTAGCTTAACTTCTAAACCCCACCAAAGAAAAGGTACCAATAATAGATGAGAAGTAGCTATCAGAAAAAATTTAAAAGGACTGTTTTTTTAGAATTAGATGTTAACCTATTGTGTTCCCCATCAAGTCAGTGCTGCTCATTTTTGCTTGGTTTCCACAACCCGTGACAAAATTAGGTAGCTTGTCCACTTACTGTCTGTCGTCGGCTGACTTCGACCACCACCATGTCCATTCTGTAAGGAAGAGAAAACAAGGTAAACCCGGAAATCCAAAAAACTCAGATGACTTTCTTTTGGGGTGTAGGCACAAACACATGAATCATCATCAAGGCCTGTTTTATTTTGTCTTTTTATAAAATGAGGGGCATTAGGACAAATTGTTAATAAATCCCAAGGAGCTGACATTTTTGAAAATCATACTGAGAATTTAGAGAAGTTAACAAGGATACAACATAAGACCCAAATCACAGAAAACATTCCTAAAAAGTATTAAGCATTACGAAGAACTTAGGAACTCTCATTACATTGAAATCACCAGAAAGAAGCCTTTTTGTCTCATGTACAGTCTTGCCTCCTGAGTATCAATCCCGCAATAAAGAAAGTTTCCAAATTATAAAACGAAGATAGCTTTCAAACAAGGAATGATATTTTATACTAACAGCAAATGGTTCTCAGAGGAAAAGAGACGTTACTCTGAAAAATGGCTTTTCTGAACTGAGTGGGGGAAGAGTGGGTTAGGACAGTGTGGCAGTCCCAAAAAGAGCAGAACATGAACACAGCTGGTTTGAGTTTTAACCGCAGGCACTTCGGTAGAGCTACCTCACACGGAAACTTCTGCTTCCGCAGACGAGCAGGGGAGACGGGGCACAGAGCGACCACTAACGAAGTCCACGAGCTTCAGACACAGCCCCCAGGGACAGAAAGAGGGTAACAGAAATGTCCTCCTTACAAATGTCAAAACTACTGAAGAAAAAGACAAACCTTACAGCTGTTACCTCTACATTAACCCAAACCCAGTATAATTTCTGTTCATGAAATGTTATTTACAACACATTTTATTTTTTAAACAGTTTGAGATTATTTACAAGAAATGTAAACAATAAAACAATTGCAAGGAAAAAACCCCATCGGTTTAAAAGGTTGAAGTTGGGAAAGAGAAACATAACAATGGGTAGAGAGCAACCAAAGCTCCACGCTTCCGCCGCCCTCTCAACTGAGCTCGCTGCTCACCAAACACAGACGCGCGACGCAGAGCATGTGCATCCCAAACAGCACACACCCTGACAAACGACGGAGCCTTCTCAAAGTTACACCAGACCACGATCACAGAAAGCGGAATGGGAAACAGCAGTCACCAGACCTGAGGAATATTTCATTCCACCTTGAAAATTACTTTTAAAACACAAACAACAGACAAACCGACACAACGCAGGGGTCACATTATTGTGTTGGGGAAACGCTGGGCAGCAGAATGGTGTTAGTCAAAGTAAAGTATCAAATGGTCAGGAAAACCAGAAAACTACAGGGGTTTGAGTTTAGCTAGCCAAGCCAAGAATGAGTGAACAGTGGCATGTGTAAACAGAAGGAGAGGTAAAGTTAGAGCTGAAACTGAGACACTAGGAGGTAAAGATTTAAGCTTGGATAGTGTATAGTCTCACATGTTTAGAAACTGTACAGACCAGCACTGCCCAAGGGAATGTTCTGCAGTAATAGAAATATTCTGGCTTCTGGCCAAGATGGAGGTGTAGGTAGATACGTGTCATTCCTCACACATAAAAAAGAAGGATAACAACCAAATTTGAAAACAGAAAACAACCAGAACTGCCAGGAAATCAAACTATATGGAAGTCCAACAACCAAGGAGTTAAAGAAACATTCCGTCCTCATGCCGGTAAGAGGGACGGAGATGGGCAGCTGGGGCTGCAGTGTGGCGGCTGGCAGACAGGGTGGGTGAAGCAGCAGCTTGCGGACCAGGTGGTCCCACACTGCCATCAGCTGGGAAGAACAACTGGGGAGTGAGACAGATTACACAACCCAGGGTTCCAGTGCAGGAAACAAAGCCTCAAAACCTCTGCCTGTAAAAACCTGTGGGTTGTGGTGGCACGAGGACCTCCCAGTCTCATAAGAGAGTCCACTGGAGGGGGCCACAGGATCCTAGAATGTACACTAGCACACTCACCTGGGAATCAGCACCTGAATGGGCACAACCCACTTGTGGGGAGCGAGGGTAGTGACTGAAAGTGGGCAAGAACCAAGCAAGCTGCACTGTTCCCTCTCTGACCCCTCACCCACAATGCAACGAAGTAGGTTGCCCTGCCCTGGCTAATAAGGCTCTGCCCCTCAGAATGAAACAGGTGTGCCTAGACAAAGAAATATGGCCCAAATGAAAGAATAGATCAAAATTCCAGAAAAAGAACTAAGCGATGAGGAGACAGCCAACCTATAGGATGCAGAGTTCAAAACACTGGTGATCAGGATGCTCACAGAAATGATTGAGTATGGTCACAAAATAAAGGAAGGAGTGAAGGCTATACAAAATGAAATAAAGAAAAACATACAGAGAATCAACAGTGAAGAGAAGGAAACTAGGACTCAAATCAATGATCTGGAACAGAAGGAAGAAATAAGAATGTAAAAAAATGGAGAGATCTCAGAACCTCTGGGACAATTTTAAGCATTCCAATGCTGACTCATAAAGGTGTCAGAAGGAGAAGAGGAAAAGCAAGAAACTGAAAACTTTTTTGAAAACATAATGAAGGAGAACTTCCCAAATGTGGCAAAGGAAATAGATGTGCAAGGAAGCTCAGAGAGTCCCAAGAAGTTGGACCTAAGGAAGCACACACCAAGGCACATCATAATTATATTACCCAAGACTAAAGATAAGGAAAGAATCTTAAAAAGCAGCAAGAGAAAAGGTTACCTACAAAGGAGTGCCCATAAGACTGTCAGCTGATTTCTCAAAAGAAACCTTACAGGCAAGAAGGGGTTGGAAAGAAGTATTCCAAGTCATAAAAGACAAGGATCTATATCCAAGATTACTCTATTCAGCAAAGCCATCATTCAGAATGGAAGGGCAGATAAAGTGTTTCCCAAATAAGGTCAAGTTAAAGGAGTTCATCATCACTAAGCCCTTATATGAAATGTTAAAGGGGCTTATCTAAGAGAAGACCGAAACTATGAATACTAAAATGACAACTCACAACCATCAACGCGTGATCCTAAAACAAAAACAAAGACAAACTAAGCAAACAACTAGAACAGGAACAGAACCACAGAAATGGAGATCACACGGAGGGTTATCAGCAGGCAAGTGGAAGGGGGAGAGAGGGGGAAAGGGTACAGAGAATAAGTAGCATAGATGGTAGGTAGAAAATAGACAGGGGGAGGTTAAGAATAGTATAGGAAACGTAGAAACCAAAGAACTTATATGTATGACCCACAGACATGAACCAAGGGGCAGGGAGAATGCTGAAGGGAAGTGGGGTGCAGGGCAGAGGGGGATAAAGCTGAGAAAAAAAATGGGACAACTGTAATAGCATAATCAATAAAATATACTTAAAATGTACCATATGTGCATGTTCCTATATTCTAGCCACTAACCATATATCTGGATACTGGGCATTTAAAATATAGTTAGTCCTGACCAAGTGGCTCAGATGGCTGGAGCACCTGCCTGTGACAACAATAATAGGTTGCGGGTTTGATCCCCAGTCGGGGCATGTATGGGAGGCATCCAATCGATGTTCCTCTCTCACATTGCCTTCTCTCTCACTCTTTCCCTTCCTTTTTCTCTAAAGCCAATAAACATATCCTCAGGTGAGGATTAAATAAACAAACAAACAAACAAACAAATAAATAAACAGTGTATTTAAGGAACTGAACTTTTGTTTATTTAATTTAAATAAACTACTACATGTGGCTAGCGGTTACCATATTGGAAAGCACAGGAATAAACTTTATGTTAAAGATGATAGGTCAAAAATACATACATAATTTTTTATGTAAATTTATACATTTACATAAAAAATATGTAAACCCAGAAAGACAAATACAGGTGAAGAAAAGGTAATTACTTAGTTGCCCTCCTAAGACCAAATCCAGAAAACAAAAAACCATACCAAGCAACTCAGTATTTTCTGTATCAAATAACTCTGGGAGTGGGAGTGGAGGGAGGGTTAAATGTAGGAGGATTTGTTTAAAAACCACAGAATCAGATCTCCCTCCCACCGTCTGCACAACAGAGTGATTGCCCCTCCCACCATCTCCCAGAGGCTCTAAACTTTGTCTAGAGGGTAACACATGGCCAGGGGTACCTTAAAAAACAGATATTTTAAGTCAATGTGGACAAAATGAATATTCAAGGACAGCCTTCTTTTCCCACTAAGTCTGTCAGCTGTGACACCGACAGACAGGCATAGGCCCTATAGGGAAGAGATTAGAAACAGTCTCTGGAGAATCGAAACAAGCTCAAGGGAAAAGGTCCAAAGGGGCTGACAGAAGAGTCAAACCACAGAAGCAGCCTGCCTTTGCTTCCCACAGGAACGCTCACAGTCAATCGCATCCAACCCCACCCCAAGCCGGAGCCCTTAGTTAACCTTTTAGTTCAAGTAGGCAGCCTGAAATCACCAGATATTTGAGGAATATATTTAACATAAAAGATAAAAAACAAACAAAAGTTAGTTTAAAAAAATATCTTTTAAGTAGAGTTGTATAAATATCTCCACATGGGGACCGAACCCATGTGGCTCGTTGGGCATCATCCTACAAAGCGAAGGTCTCCAGCTGGATTGCAGGTCAGGGCACAGGCCTGGGTTGCAGGTTTGGTCCCCAGTCAGGACACGTACGAGAGGCAACTGATCAATGTCTCTCTCTCACATTGACATTTCTTTCCCTCTCTCCCTTTCTCCCCTCTTCTCTAAATATAAATAGAGGGGAGGGAGGGAGGGAAGGAAGGAAGGGAGGGAGGGAGGGAAGGAAGGGAGGGAGGGAAGGATGGAGGAAGGAAGAGAAAAAAAAAAAGAACCCAAATTTCTGCTAGGCCAATTCAACTATTTTAATATTTTTATGTTATCATCCGTTTTTTTAAAAAATCCTCACCTGAGGATATGTTTATTGATTTTAGAGGCAGAGGAAGGTGAAAGGAGGGCAGAGAGAGAGCATGCACAACACCAATCGCGTGCCTCCCAACACACACCCTGATGGGGATTGAACCCGCAATCATTTGGTGCATGGGACAACACTCCAATCAACTGAGCCACTCAGCCAGGGCTGTTATTTTTTTAAAAGATTTTGTTTATTTACTTTTTAGAGAGAGGTGGAGGGAGAAAGAGAGGGAGAGGAACATCGGACTGGTTGCCTTCAGTACGCACCTCGACTGGGACGAAACCCGCAACCCAGGCACACACCCTGACCAGGAATTAAACCAGCAACCTTTTTCTTTGCGAAATGATGCCCAACCAACTGAGCCACACCAGTCAGGTCCCAACCAGGGCTATTATTATCCACTTTTTAAAGTGGCTCTCACCAATAAAGCTTGAATATCTTTGCTTTACAAAGAACTAAAATATTACAGGTAAGATTATAGTCCCCTCTTACCCCATCAAACCACTGCTTATACCATGCTTCTGGGTCCATTTACACACACTCCCGTGTGTGTGTGGTGCTTAAATGGCAAATTTCAAATGAGATGCCTATTGTTACCAAATTCAACAAACTACAAGGATGCTACTCATATGGTTAAACAACTTGTAAAAGAAAGTCTCAACCGAAAAGCTTAATTTCCCAAACTATACACTGAGCTCCAAACAGGACGAGAAAAGACCTGAAAGACCACTTACTGTGACAGTTCCTGGAGCTGACTCCGATGAACTCACAGAGCTTTGGTATGCAACCCTGTTATGCACAGAACTCGGGTCATAGGAGGAAGACGTTGTTACTGGACTAGTGGAGCTCAGGGATGAGCTGGTCAGACTGGAGGAGGTAATGACTGAAGTTGTATAGGTAGAGTTCTGTACTGCACTGGTCATTGGTAGAGAGGTATTCAAAGAATCACTGCAAAGAATAAAAGGTATGAGACATAAATTTGTGTCAATTTCCATGGCTTCATGACATAGAACTATTTCATCACTCTGTCATACTCTAAATTAAATAAACGTGTATACACCACAAGTTCATACTACTGCATTCTTTAAACTTATTAACAATGCAATGAAGATTCAAAACAACCCCCAGTCCAACTCCACCCTCCAAAAAAGCGAGACGAACCTAATTTAAATAACACAAGGGGAGAACTTTTAAGATTTAAGGAATCCAGATGCTTTGAAACCAACTTTGGAAAGGGAATCCAAGCAAATATCAGGTTTGGGCTCTGGAAAGTGGAAAGATTAATTAACGCAATAAAATCTAAAATCTGGGAATCTAAAATCTAAAATTCTCTATTTATAAAATATTTCACTGCAGGAAAGTGTTGGTAAGATGTGAAAAATTGCAGAGATCACGCATAGAAATGTGAAATACAGCAGCCACTGGGGGAAATGCTTGATGCTTCCTCAAATGGTTCAATGTAAGTTACCATATAACCCAGCAATTCCTAGTTATATACCCAAAGAACCAAAAGAACTCAAAACCTGTAACTGAATGTTCTTAGCAACATGATTAATCCTAGCCAAAAAGAGGGAATCCACCTGCCCATCAATTCATGAATGAATAAATAAGTGTGGTATGTGTGCACAATAAAATATTACTGGTAAACAAAATGCATACATGCTACAACACAGATGAATCTTGACATTACTATACTAAGCAAAATAAGCCAGTCACAAACGGCCATAAATTCCATGATTCTAGTTATAGGAAATGTCCAGAATAGGCAGAACTAGAGACAGATTACTGGCTGCCAGGGGATGAGGGGAGGGGAATTGGGAGTACCTGCTAATAGGCACAGGGTTGCTTTTTAGGATGATGAAAGGAAAATTCCAGATTAGGTACTGGTGATGGCTGCACAAATCCACTACTACAGGGTGTATTGTCTGTCTCCACCAGGTGATTTCATAAGCTCTATTTACCTTGCAAACAAAAGACTGACTTCAGTCAAAACCACAGAAGTGGGGAGTTATATACCTTAAAGACTTCGAATATAAGCTGATGGGAATCTGGTTACTATTTTCACTGCTTGCAGCTGATCCAAACTCAGAGAGAGAAGATTCTGATCCAAATTCCAAGGCGCCAAACTGAACATTCAATCCTGAGACATCTGCTGAACCAGGCATTTCCACCGCAGAGGCTGGGGTCTGTAAAGCAAAGCCACTATGTCAGGAAGAGGAATCACGGATGCCAAGTCCCGAAGGCCTACACCAGAGCCAAATGAACGCTGGGTGCCTAGGGCACACCTGGCAAGCCTGAGGAACAAGGAAAGAAAGGCAAAAAGGAAGGAAAAGGAATTGTATTTAAAAAAAAGAGTTAGAAGGGAAAACACCAGAGAAAACCCAAAATTTAGCAAAAGAATGGTCTGTGTTAACAACTGCTTCCTTAGAGCAATAAGGGGAGGTGGGTTGTGGTTGTGGATGAGTGAAGGAGGAGAACTCCTTAAAGCATTATCTGGCCAAAGACCCACTCGTCCTCCACCTATGGGACACAGCTACACACATAGGGACCATCAGATTCTGTGAGCCAGATCCTCTCATTTCAATTAGTCTCTTTCTCTCAGTACAAACCCATTCCGTCTAATATTAGCCCACTCAGAAACAGCCAATTCCTCATAAAGCAGTAAGGAATGTGTTTGAAAAATAGTATATCCATTTTCTCAGACTTGCTAACCTAACACTTAAGCTAAATGTTAAAATATCACATTTTGCTGTGTATAATGTGCTCCTGTGTATAATCCACATCTGTGGTTTTGTGTACATTATACACAAGATTATTGTACCCATGGTATGTAATAATTATACCCATGTATAATACTCATCCTTTTTCTCCCCCTAAAAATGTCGGCAAAAAAGTGCGCATTACATACAGTAAAATATGGTACCATCCACCTTGGGACTGTGCCTTCACAACAGAATACCCACCTTAGAAGCTGGAGGTATCCGCCGCTTAGTGAGTTTGATGTGTTTAGGCTGAGACTGGTGGGCAGACACAGCGATGTTTTCAACAGTCAGGCTGGGAAGCTGCAAGAGTTTGTTCACAGTGGAGGTACTGTCTCTGGGTGCTGACTCTCGGAGTTTTGCCTGGGAAGGGAAGGACTCCAACCCAGGAGGAGGACCAGTGACTGTCTGAGTCTGGTGCTGCTGTCGCTGGCTCAACTGGCTAAGAACTGGGGATGGTTCAGGCTGAGATTTGAAGTCTAGGAAATATGTGAAGAGGGGGGTAAAAAAAAAAAAGCAAGCAACAATCAATTATTTGACACACGGGCTTCCACCACCCTCTTTCACCATCACTGGCAGTAAAGAGTTACAGTCATCACTAGTTTCTGCCAGCCACCTTCCAGCTGAATCCCATCAGTGTTCTCTGTAAAGGCATGCACGCGCAAGCGTGTGTAAGGAATGTACAGGGGTAGTCAAAAGTAGGTTTAGAGTACACAAAAGAGAATTTGTTCTTCTATTGTTATTATTGTATTACGCATTTGTGTTACAACTGTAAACCCACTTTTAATTACATTTTATTGATTATGCTATTACAGTTGTCCCGATTTTTTCCCCTTTGTCCCCTTCCACCCAGCACCCCTCACTCCCTCAGGCAATCCCCATACCATTGTTTATGTCCCTGGATCACTCATATAGGTTCTCTGGCTACTCCATTCCCTATACTGTACTTTACATCCCATGGCTATTCTGTAACTATTTGTACTTCTTAATCCCCTCACCTCTTCATTCATTCTCCCACATCCCCTTCTCATCGGGCAACCATCAAATCGCTCTCCATATCCATGATTCCATCTCAGTTCTTCCTGTTTGCTTAGTTTGCTTTTTAGAATCAGTTGTTCACAAATATGTATTTATTAGCATTTTATTGTTCATAACTTTGATCTTCTTTTTCTTAAGTAAGTCCTTTTAATGTTTCATATAATAATGGTTTGGTGATGAACTCCTTTAGTTTTTTTGTCTGGGAAGCTCTTTCTCTCCCTTCAATTCTAAATGCTCTCTATGCTTTGTAGACCAATCTTGGCTGTAGGTCGCTGCTTTTCATGACATGAATGTTTCTTGACAATCCTTTCTAGCCTGCAAAGTTTCTTTCATGAAATCAGCTGACAGTTTTATGGGACTCCCCTCTAGGCAACTACTTTTCTCTTCCTGCTCTTAAAACTCTCTTTATTTTTAACCTTTGGCGTTTTAATAATGACGTGTCTTGGAGTGGGCCTCTTTGCATCCATCATAATTGGGACTCTCTGTGCTTCCTGGACTTGCATGTCTATTTCCTTCACCGAATTAGGGAAGTTTTCTTTCACTATTTTCTCAGATAGATTTCCAATTTCTTGCTCTTTCTCTTCTCCTTCCGACACCCCTATGATGGAAATGTTGGAACACTTGCAGTTGTCCCAGAGGCTCTTTGTACTATCCTCATTTTTTGGATTCTTTTCTGCTTCTTGTTCTATGTGGTAGTTTTTTGCTTCCTTATGTTCCAAATCATTGATTGGATTCTCAGCTTCATCCACTCCATTGTTGCTTCCCTGTAAATTGTTCTTTATTACAATTTAGTGTATCCTTTGTTTCTGACTGGGCCGTTTTAATGCTGCTGAGGTCCTCAATAAGTTCCTTGAGCATCCTTATAAACAGTGATGTGAACTCTGCATCTGAGAGATTGCTTATCTCCATTTTGTTTAGTTCTTTTTCTGGAGTTTTGATCTGTTCTTTCATTTGGGCCACGTTTCTCTGTCTCCTCATTTTGGCAGCCTCTCTGTATTTGTTTCTATGTGTGAGGCAGAACTGCTTTTGACTCCATATCTTAATAGTGTGGCCTAATGAAGTAGGTGTCCTGTAGGGTCCAGTGTCACAGCCTCCCCTATCACCCAACCTGGGTAATGAGGTGCACCCTTTGTGTGGGCTGTACACCCTCTTCTTGTGGTTGAACCTTGGTGGCTGCTGGCGGATCAGTGGGAGGCATCTCCCCAGGCCAGTCAGCTGTAAGGCCTGGCTGTGA
>CM052540.1:29467771-29532935 GCA_028533065.1 Trachops cirrhosus | reverse complement strand
GCAGCCTCTCTGTGTTTGTTTCTATGTGTGAGGCAGAGCTGCTTTTGACTCCGTATCTTAATAGTGTGGCCTAATGAAGTAGGTGTCCTGTAGGGTCCAGTGTCACAGCCTCCCCTATCACCCAACCTGGGTAATGAGGTGCACCCTTTGTGTGGGCTGTACACCCTCTTCTTGTGGTTGAACCTTGGTGGCTGCTGGCAGATCAATGGGAGGCATTTCCCCAGGCCAGTCAGCTCTAAGGCCTGGCTGTGACCACTGACCACCAACCTCCATCCTCTGTGGAGGATCGGCTGTACAGGGGCAGGGTGGTGATGCTCCCATGTGGCCTGTAGCTGTCCACTGGATGCATTGGCCCTTGGGTTTCCTGGGTGGTGCAGGCCAAGGTCAGCCCTCACCTGTGTTTCTCCCAGGGTACCCTGCATGAGCTACCCTGCAAAGCAGTCTGTGATGGCTGCTACTTGAGCTGGGCTTAGAGAGTCCCAGGTGAAGACCTAAGCTGTGACTTTAATCTGGCCGCCACCAGGGCTCCCTGAAGCCAGCTGTTACTTGTTTGATAGGATTTAGGACCCCAGACCAGCTATTCTGATGGAAAAGGAGTTTGGGTAGGCTCCTAAATTACAGAGGGTAGAGCCTCTGTGGATCTCCAAAGTGAGTCACACAGTGTTAGCCAGGCTGATTGTGTCTCAGATATGGGACCAGCCTACAAGCTCTTTGTGAGGAGGACTCAGGAAATGAACAATGGCCTTGGCTTGTCCCAATGCCAGATACTTCAGTCTCTCCTTGTATACCAGTGGTGACCTTCCAGCTGCCACCCCAGGGCTGGAGCTCATGAAGAGCAAGACTGAGTAGGTCATTCCATGTGTGGGTTCCCCAAGAGGAACTGCTTAGGGCTCCAGCAGCCTCCTCCAATAACTCAATCCCCGTTGGTTTTCACAGCCAGAAGTTGTGGGGACTTATCTTCTCTGCACTGGAATCCTGGGCTAGGGGTCCTGGTGTGGGTCTGGGGCTCCTTGCTGCCAAGATAGTCCCCTCAAATTATCTTATCCACGTGGATATGAGACCAGCTCATTCTGCATCCGCACCCCTCCTACCAGTCTGGATGGATGTGGTTTCTTCAATTCCATAGCTCCCAGGCTTCCATTCAACCAAACTCAACGTTCACGAGTGATGGTTGTTCTGTATTTTGGTTTTAATTTTGATGTGGCTGTGCGAAAAGGTGAGCCATGTCTGCCTACATCACCATCTTGACCAGAAGCTATTTTAACTCTCATCATTTCTAAATGTCTCAAAACTCTAACATGCTATATAAAATCAGATTTCCTCAGACACTAATATTCAGGCAGAGCCAGAGGAGATAGTAAAAGTGCTAATTGATTAGTGTTTCATCAAGAAGGGCTTAATAATGAACCTGTTTGAAGGTAGTATCCTAAGAGTCCCAAGTAATTCATTTTTGCCTTCAAGAATCTCAAATACTAAATAGAGTTAAGACAGAGAAGCAATAAAAGAGTAATTCTTTTTTTTTTTAATGAAAAGCAATGAAAGAGTAGATCTAAAGTCTTCAAAAATATTAAGTTCGAGGTTAATAAGAACCACAGAAATCACTGACATCTATCTACCCCTGGTACAATACAGAAAATGAATTGTTTACTTCTTACCTTTTTTAAAAATATCCTCACCCAGGGATATTTTTTTCACTGCTGAGAGAGAAACAGCAATGTGAGAGAGAAACATCTATTGACTGCCTTCTCATATGAACCCCAATGGGGGACTGAACCCACAACCTAAGCAGGTGCTCTAACTGGGAATTGAACCTGTGACCTTTTGATCCATGGAACGACACCTGAACCAACTGAGCCACACCAGCCAGGGCTTCTTTGCTTTTTTAAAGAAAAGGGATGGAGAGGGAAAAGTAAAGTTATTGTTCTAAGCTCTAGAAGAAATTTAGGATTTGCATTTTAGATTACTCTCCTTTCAATCACCATAACTTTGTACCACCTCAGAAAACTTTCAGATTTTTTAAAGTACTGAGAGACGAAAATGGCCAAATTCTCTATACTAATTCTTTCCAGTAACTGTAAATTTCATTGTGATAAAATGTAACCAGGTAGCATGGGGTCTGGCTGCTTGTCGCCATGCATATGTAAAACACAAAGATATGTGGGGAAACAGGTTTTTACTATAGCGTGCCCAAATTGAGGGGGCTGGAGCACTCCTGCTCCAAGCCAACCAAACCGACCTCTCTGCAAAACACAAGAGAACCAGACACCCTCAGGAAGACTGAAGTCCAAATTCATATCCAGAAGCTACCCTTTGTTTATCTGGAGCCCAAAGTTGTTAGTCAACTAGGTCCCCATCTCTACAGCTCCAAGCTCTTTCTTTCTCTGGCCAGAGTGTCATTATCACCTCACAGCAGCACTCTCTCTCTCTCTCTCAGGGTAGTTGCTATCACCTCACAGCAGCTCTCTCTCTCTCTCAGGGTCTGGGGTGTATACTCAGATTACTCCACACAATCATGCAGGGGAAGCTCCATCCGCAAGCAACTTCCCAGCTCATGCCTCTGTGTGCTGCTCTCAGGGTGAGAAAATGAAAGCAGTCCAGGACCCGTATACCATCCTGCACAGGGTCATAGCGTCCCAAGGGCTGGTGCTTGGCAAGGCAAGCATCCCAGTGTGGCACCCTGCCTCCAGGAGCTGACTTCCAACCATGTGGGCCAAAATCCTGAGCAATCCTGGTATTTGCCACTCTCACCTGCACACGGCAAAGCAAGAGCGAGGCTTCTGTCTACCTTTGGTTTAAAAGACCTGTCCCAAAATCCCATGTGTGCTGGAAGGCAATGGGAGTGTCCACCTTTTCAAACAATGAGGGCTAATGTCAGCTGTTTCCCTTTTCCCCTCATCCAGCAACCATGCTGCAAAAGAGGGCAGAAGTCTTGAATCACGCATGATCTGTACAAGCTCCCTTCTGCTGAGTCACGAGCTGCTTGTCTGCCTCGGACAATCTCCCTCCTTCAGTAACCCGTCTGCTTTTAATCTTCAATTCCACCTTGAGGTTTTTCTCCCCACATCTTGCCTTCTCTCAGTGATCTGGCCTGGTCACTCTATTACAAAAAATGTGCTCTATACAGCAGAATATTTATATTTCTGTATGTGTGTACATCTGAACTACTTGTTAGCTGAACTGCTTGTTTCTGATCCACGGAATAACCCTGTGAGTTAGGCAGGCCAACTACTATAATACTACTCATTACATTGATAAAAACAGGAGGCTTGATGAAAAGAAAGAAAAGTGAAGGCTCAGATAGGAAAGATGTCTCATCCAATGTCAAAAGGTCAACCCAGTAGGTCTGAATACATTCCTTTTTGCCTTCTAATCTGATACTGATTTTCTAATTTGCCTATGACCCAGACAACAGCAATGGAATATAAAGCCTAAAACACTTTTTGCTCCCAACAAACTCACAGCAAAATTTCTAGTAACACAAAGCATTTCAAAGTAGGATGGCTTTGTTTGAAATCAGCCTTCTGACACCCTGGCTGGGTAGTTCAGTTGGTTAGAGCAACATCCCAATACGCCAAGGTTGCGGGTTTGATCCCTGGTCAGGGCACATAAATCAACCAATGAATGCTTAAATAAATGCAACAACAAACTGATGTCTGACTCTCTCCCTTCCTTTCTTTCTAAAATCAATTCAAAAAAACAAAAAAGAAAGAAGCCCTCTGTCTTTGTCTTATCACTGACATCACAAAGTATGGGCACGAGTCCTAACTTGTGTGGCTCAGTAGGTTGGGCATTGTCTTGCAAACCAAAAGGTCACCGATTTGATTCCCACTGAGGGCTCATGTGTGGGGCTGCAGGTCAGGCCCCTGATTGGGGACATGCAAGAGGCAACCAACTGATGTTTCTCTCACCCATCGTTGTTTCTGTCCATCTCCTTCTCCCTCCACTGAATCAAATAAGCACTCTTACAGATAATAGATAACCTGGTGACATCATATCCTAAGGACTTATGGTTAGCATGTGGACGAAATGAAAGTATGGGTACAAGCCCTGACTGGAGTGACTCAGTGGGTTAGGCACTGTCCCGCAAACAGAAAGGTTGCTGGTTCATTTCCCAGTCAAGGCACATGCCTGTATTGCAGGCCAGCTCCCTGGTCGGGGATGTGCAAGAGGCAGCCAATCAATGCTTCTCTTCCTATCTTTCCCCCCTCTCTAAAAATAAATAACATCTTTAAAAGAAAAAAAAAGAAAATCTATCCCAAGGCTTCTAAATTCCAATCCAACGAGCATATCTAGTCTCCTCCTTCCTCATGGCCTACCCAGCTTACTGCCTAAGAAGCCAAATATGATAATACTGCTAAAAAACAAAAAAAGGAAAGAAAGCGTAAGAAGTTTCACATTGAATAAACTCATCATTTAAATACTTTTGCATACAAAATGGGACAGGGGAAATCACCTCAACAACAAACAAACAAAAAACAACGAAATGAAAAAATAACCCAAAATCTCTAAGTCTGAATCAATTTATGTGATTTTGAAGTTCAGTACTTACAACCCCTTTATGTTCTCCCTCCCAATGTGTGCTGTAATTCTCTATCGTGTACACATTATCTGTTCTGGTCCTCGGGAGTCACACAAAAATGGTATAAAATGTGACACAGGGCTAGGTCAGTTCAGTTACCTTGTCTTTTTTGAGTGAAATATTTTTTATCAAAGAGTATCTTAAACAGAACCCAGAACCTAGAGATCAACAGTACCCAAAAGCTAATGTAGTATACTCAAAAATGGCTGTGGAATAAATGAATACCCAAAACAGAGCCAGTCTAGTTGAAAGGGGAAGAATTAGCCGTAGAACCAGAATGACTTATTCAGATTAATTTCAACTGTGACCCAAACACAGACTCTCCTGGTTAATGACAGTAGTATAAAGAATAATTAATAGTTCACAGGCCAGGGGAAGAGCATCAGTTGGTTATCAGGTCAAAGAAAACAAAGATAGACTAAAAAATGATTTCGGTTCTTCTAACACCTGATAATTTTTAAGTAGAGACTTCAAAACCAAGTTTCTTAAAAATCTCAAAAAACCAACTTCCTTCCATCTGCCAAAAAACATGGTAATCACCAACGTCTGACCAGGAGCCATTAACAGCCAGCCTTAGATATATCAGACTCTCACCAAAACACACACGCCCCTGCCAGCAACCAGAAGACACATGGGTCTGCTCTGGTAAACACTTACATCTTCAGTCCAATCTTCTGTTGTCCACTCTTCCACAGAATTCTTCCAGGCCCCTGTTGACAACAATCACAGCTTATACCACAAAGTCAAATACTGTTTTATTCTAAATGATTCTCTATCGTGTACTGCACAAGATACGTCCTGTGTCTCACTAGCAATTTACTCTACATTCCAAGAACTATAGGACTCTGAATGTACTCTCAATAAAATCCATCATGTTTCAAATGCAACTTAGGTAGATACTATCCATGTAAACTCAAAGCAATGTCTAAAATTGATTCTACTTCAGTGTAGATGGTATCCAGGGAATTCTGCCATGAGTAAGAAAGTATAGGCACAAGTCCTGACTGGTGTGGATCAGTGGGCTGGGGGTCGGCCTACAAACCAAAAGGTCACCAGTTCAATTCCCAGTGAAGGCACATGCATGGGTTGCATGCCAGGTCCCCAAATGGGGCTGTGCGAGAGGCAACTGATCGATGTTTCTCTTCCTCTCTCTCCCTCCCTTCTCCGCTCTCTAAAAATAGTATCTTTAAAAAAAAAAAAAAGGTATGGGCAGAACACAAATATACACATTAAACAATGAGATCATTCCTTATATATAAAGTTAAAGCACAAAACAAAATTCAATGAAGGCAAGTCTGCCTTGAACCCTTTCACGTGGATCACCAAATTATCATACGAGGAGGGACCCCAAACAACCCTGAATTAATTAATTTATAAAAAACTGAGTATTTACTCTTTCATGTTTAAACTTCAGTCACCTTCAAAGTACTCTCCATTTGATGCAATATTCCTATTGAGACTTTTTTCCTACTGCTTGAAACAGTTTTTGAACTCGTTGATTTTGATGCCTTTTAGTGCTTCTGCCATTTTTTTTTTTTTACCTCTTTCACATCCGCAAAACATTTCCCTTTAAGAACTCTTTTCATCCGGGGAAACAAAAAAACTTTACTCAGGGCAAGACTGGGTGAATAGGGAGGGTGGGGCATGGGCACATGCTGTTTTTAGTCAAAAACTGCTGAACACTCAACACAGTGTAGACAGGTGCACTTTGTAAATTGCCCATCACAAAATGTGCAAACGCACTGAAAGAGTCGCTTAAAAAAATTCACTGAAGTCCAACGCAGACTCTCACTACAATGCCAGCTGGTGGTATACTGATACAGATGGGTCCTAGAACACTCACCTAGCAGGAGAAGCCTATACCACAAGGGGCCCGCCCTCTAGAAAATAATTCGTTTTCGGTTAGGGGGGGTGCCCCACTTGTATTTCCATAAGCCTCCTTCACATAAGGTATTGGCTCCACTGTATGGTTTCCTAATTGGTGTCCAAAGAAGCTGAACATGAGTCCTGCTCATATGAAGTCGGGTGCTATAACTCCTGAAGAGCAGATACAGAGGATGTGCTCAAACAGCACTTAAAAGAATAATCATCTATACAACAATTAAGTAATTTAAAGAAAAGTATTGATATTAAAAAATGCTGACTTTTGTATTTAAGAGATCCTGTATAAGTTTAGGCTCACTATTTTAAAACATACATGCAAACACGCAACCAGAGAAAATGGTTTCAAAACAAAATACACCAAATTATTTACTGTAAGCACCCTCAGGAAGTGGAACTGTGAATGTTTTCAGTTCCCTCAATGGGAAGAAATGAGTTGAGCATCTGACCTTCAATGAGGTTTGTGTGTGCAAAGAAGAGAAGAGAAGGAGGGGTACATTCCTGAGGAAAAAAGGCAGGTGACCAGCTCTAATTTCCTAGGAATCAGGTCAGTAACCCACTAACAAACCACCTCCTAAGAAACCTGATGGTGTTACCCTGGAAGAGAGTCCTTTTTAGAATGCTTTCAACAGGATGTCCCTAATTTTGGATTGGTTATGGCAAACAAATATAGAATCTATGGGTTTATGGAGCATGGCTCCTGTTAAAATATCACCTAAGATGTAGGTATAAAAGGGAGATGTTTCAAACCTGAAAACGTGACCCCTGAATGAGAAACCTAGACACATCAATTTGAGACTTCATCTATTATCGTGGATCACAGGGCAAATTCATTAAAGGAAGAATGTGGGTAGATACATGCCCCGCTCTTTTGTGGTTTTGGATTACATGTATCCTTTCACCCTTGAACAATGAATGTAAGTGAACTCGTGCAGTTCAAACTCACGTCATTCAACAGCCAAGTGAATTTTCGAACCACAGTTGGGAATCTGCATATGTGGAGGGTGGTTGGCACCCCTAACCCTTGTGCTGTTCAAGGGTCAACTGTAACAGCCCCAGGTGGGTAGCTCAGTTGGTTAGAGCGTCGTCCTCATACACCAAGGTTGTAGGTTTGATCCCTGGTCAGGGCACATAGAAGAATCAACCAATGAATGCACAAATAAGTGGTACAACAAATCGATGTTTCTCTCTTTTTTAAAATTTTTTAAATGAATTTGTTTAAGCCAAACTGATGACAACTGCTAGGAAGTAAAACCTCAATGGATTGAGGAAACACTCCCCTCCTTTCCTCTCTTCCAAAAAAGGAGGGGGTTTGACTGTAATAGTTAAGACTAAGTAAGTATTTCAATCTGATCCTCTGTATTGGCTCACTCATCATATCTTTAAATGATTTTCATAATTTCTCCAAACATGCCATAAAAATTACAACATCTCTTTGAATTAAGATATTTTCTCCCACAAAAGCAGAAAGAATTAATAGCAAAAAACCACAAGGTGAAGTTAGTTCCTGTTGGAAATGAGTCCTGAAACCTTGACTCTAGGACCCTGCACAGGCCTCTTAGCACACCCTACACCAAGCTACATGCATCTAAGATAAGTCATTCACCTGCCCTGCACTCTTACCTTCTTTCTACAATGTAACTTTCTTTCAAGTACTAATAGGTGCTGTCCTATCTTTTAATGTATTTCCTTTTAGACTTTTCTCCAAGTACATGTATAGTTTTAAAAGCTCCCAAATGGACCAATTTCAAAGATAGCCAGTACACAATGTTCCTGGTACCACCTCCATCCAACCTACTCTATGCTCATGTTGTCAAATTCATCACAGAAGACAGCACTGTAATTTAAAGACTGACAAATTCTAGAAAAAACTGAAGTTTGACCTAAGGAGTCTTAGAAACATTCTAATGAGAAAATTGGAAACAACTTTCAGTCAAGATGGAGGTGTAGGTAGACACGCTTTGCATCCTTGTACAGCCACAAAAAGAATTACAACTAAATCTCAAAACAAGTAACACCCAGAACTGTCAGAAAACTGAACTATATGGAAATCCGACAATTAAGGAGTTAAGGAAGCCACAATCAACCCGACGGGCAGGAGAGGTGGAGACAAGGATGTGAGGCAGAGAGGCGAGGAGACACAGTGTGGCGCAGAGAGGTGACAACAGCAGAACAGGTACAGGTGGTCCCACATTCACGTGTGGTGGATAAAAATCAGGAGGGATACCTTGGGAGCGAGTGATCCCAGCCCCAGGTCAGACTGCACAGTCCAGGGTTCCAGCGCCGGGAAGATAAATCCCCATAACTTCTGGCTGTAAAAACAAGCGGGGGGTTGGGGCAATGAAAGAAACTGCCCGATTTTCAAGAAACTTCACTTAAAGGGCTCGCATGGTCTTAAAACATATGCAAACCCATCAACTCTTGGATTCAACACCAGGGCAACAGCTGGAAGGGCACCAGTCACAGAGAGTGGGTGAAGTTACTGGAAACAGAGCACTGGGCAAATCCCCAGAAGCCTAGTAGAGGCACAGACCCCTCTCTGAGCCCTCCCCCCACACAGAGAGCCAAAAAAGGGTGAAGCCAGTTGCCCCACCCTGGCGATTACCTAAGGCTCTGCCCCACACAATTTACAGGTGCCTTTTATAAGGGGTCAAAGCAGCTCTACCTAATACACACAAACAAACAGAGAAAGGCTGCCAAATTGAGGAGACAAATGAAAGAACGGAACAAAACCCCAGAAAAAGAACCGTAAACGAAATGGAGATAGCCAACCTATCAGATGGAGAGTTCAAAACACTGGTGATTAGGATGCTCAAAGAACTCATTCAGTATGGCAACTCATTCAGTACAGCATCATTCAGCATGACAACATAAAGGAAGGATATACTAAGTTCAATACAGAAAAATCTACAGGGAACCAACAGTGAAGGTCAGTAAACTGGGATTCAAATCAACAATTTGTAACATAAGGAAGAAATAAACATTCATCCAGAACAGAAAGAAGAAACAAATTTAAAAAAATGAGGAGGTAATAAAGAAGTCTCTGGGACATCTCCAAATGTGCCAGCATCCAAATCATAGGGATGCCAGAAGGAAAGAGGGAGAGCAAGAAATTGAAAACGTACTTGAAAAAATAATGAAAGAAAACGTCCCTAATTTGGTGAAGGAAATAGACATACAAGTCCAGAAAGCACAGAGAGTCCCATACAAGTTGGATCCAAAGAGAGCCACACAGAGACACATTATAATTAAAATGCCAAAGGTTAAAGATAAAGAATCTGAAAAGCAGCAAGAGAAAAGCAGTGAATTACCTACAAAGGAGTTCCCAAAAGACTATCAGCTGATTTCTCAAAAGAAACTTCGCAAGCAAGAAGTTTTCAAAGTGATGAGAAGCAAGGACCTACATACAACCAAGATTACTCTATCCAGCAAACCTATCATTTAGAATCGAAAGACAGATGAAGTGCTTCCCAGACAAGGTAAAGCTAAAGGAATTCAACATCATGAAGCCATTATTACATGAAATGTTTAAGGAACTTACTTAATATCAACACCTGAATCTAAAACAACAAAGAAACTAAGCAAACAACCAGAACAGGAATAGATTCCTAGGTATAGAGGTCATTTGGAGCGTTATCAACTGGCAGGTAAGGAGAATGGGGGAAAATGTGCAGAAATTAAAAAGTGTAATTGGTAAGTAAAAATATACAAGGGGATGTTAAAAATAGTATAGGAAATGGAGAAGCCAAAGAACTTAGATATATGACCTATGGACATGAACTAAGAGGGGGATTGCTGGAGGCAAGGGGGGTAGTGGGCAGAGAGGGACATGGGGGAAAAACTAGGACTACTGTAATAACAATCAATAAAATATACTTAAAAGAAAAAACTGAAATTGAAAACAATTTCAAAGCCTCAAAAATCATTCCTAAAGCATTTACTCTTGAGGCACCTAAAGTTATAATGGCAAGATATCATTTATGGTTGAATTTTCCTAAGGACTCCTTCATCATCAATCATCAACCAACCAATACTGGATTGAAAGCCGACAAGTTAAGCATGATGCTAGTTCCTGAAGTCATAACTCACAGGAAAGACAATTAAAACTTTTGTGAGTGATAAAGGCAGTATATTACTGAATGATAAATTACACAAAGCTGATTAATGCACTGGAAAATGGAGTACAAAGAAGATGTTAATGAAAGCTGGAATGGTAACAGAAAGCTTATGGGGTTAGCTGAAGAACAGGAAAAAACTTGAAGGCTGGAAAATCTCTGAACATAATGATATATAAAGAAGAGATATTCTTGAGGAGAAAAACAATCAGGCATTACAAAAACCTATATATAAAATACTAAAAACATCCTAAAGATTAAACCATAATTTCCTTTTTTCTAAAAAAGTTTTAAGTTTTAGCAAAATATTAGTAACATAAAACTTATTATCTTAGTCATTTCTAAAATGTACTGAAAATTAAAATACAAATTTAAACATGCAGAATAGGGTCAGAATCTAGAAGATTTACACGTGGGCAGAAGAAAACATATGTACATAACTGTAAGCAGCAGTGCAACACTGTAAAGCGCTATGGCACACCATAGCGGGGAAAATCAGATGCCAGAAGCCAGGACCAAGTTGTTGCAGCAACCCACGGAGACTATAAAAAACATCAGACCTCAGATATAAAGGAATACAGAGTCCGATCCTAATCCTACTTTGGAATATTAAAATTTTATACTAAGAGCTTGGTTTCCATTACAGGCCTGTAGAGCTATGCCTCAAACATATATGAAAATGTCAATAACATTAATTAATTTTCACGTTAATAAATTTGAGATGTATGTTTTATGTCCAATTTAACTTGATGTTGGTCTCTCTCAAAAGCATGTATGTAGACTTCAGCCGAGACAGAAGCACAGATATATATGCTTTACTTCCTCACACACAAAAAAGGACAACAAATTTAAAAACAAAAAAAGAACCAGAACTGCCAGAAAATTGAACTGAATGAAAGCCCAACAACCAAGGAGTTAAAGAAGAAATATTCATCCACACTGGTAGAAGGTACGAAGACGGGCAGCCAGGGCAGAGACACTGCACAGCAAGGCAGTGGCTGGCAAGCGGGCAGGAAAGGCAGAGGCTGGCTGACTGGGCGATCCCACATTCATGTGCAGATAAACAGAAAGAACAACTGAGGAGCAAGACAGACTGTGTAACCCAGGGTTCCAGTGCAGGAAATAAAGCCTGAAAACTGCTAGCTGTAAAAACCTGTGAGGGTTGTGGCAGCGGGAAATACTCCCAGTTTCATAGACAAGTTAGTTGCAGGGGCCCATGAGGTCCTAGAATGTACACAAGCCCACCCACCCAGGAATCAGCACCAGAACGGCCTAACTGGCTGGTGGGTAGCGGGAGAAATGACTGAAAGCAGGGCACAACTTGAGCAAGCAGCATTGTTCCCTCTCTGACCCCTCCCCCACATACAGCATCACAAGGGCAGCAAAGTGAGTTGCCCCACCCAGGGGAATACCTAAGGCTCTGCCCCTTACAACATAACAGGTGTGCCAAGACAAAGAAATATGGCCCAAATGAAAGAACAGATCAGAACTCCAGAAAAAGGACCTGGCTGGTGCAGCTAAGTGGACTGAGTGGCAGCCTGCGAAGCAAGGGGTTGCTCGTTCAATTCCAAATCTAGGACACATGCCTGGGTTGCTGGCCAGGACCCTGGTGAAGGTTACATGACAGGCAACCAGACATTTATGCTTCTCTCCCTCTTTTTCTCCCTCTCTTCTCCTCTCTAAAAGTAAAAAAAAAATCTTTAAAAAAAGAAATCTCCAGAAAAAGAACTAAATGATGAGGAGATAGCCAACCTATGACATGCAGAGTTCAAAACACTGGTAATCAGATACTCACAGAAATTATTGAGTATGGACACAATATAAAGGGAGAAGTGAAAGCTACACAAAGTGAAATAGAAAAAGATACACAAACTCAAATCAACGATTTGGAACAGAAGGAAGAAAGAAACATTCAAACAGAAAAGAATGACGAAACAAGAATTTTAAAAAATGAGGAGAGGTTCAGGAACCTCTGCGACAACTTTAAATTTTCGAACATCTGAATCATAGGAGTGCCAGAGAGAGAAAAGGAAGAGCAAGAAATTGAAAACTTACTTGAAAAAACAATGAAGGAGAAGTTCCCCAGTCTGGCAAAGGAAATAGACATCCAAGTCCAGGAAGCTCAGAGAGTCCCAAAGAAGTCGGATCTCAGGAGGAACACACCAAGACACATTATAATTACATTACCCAGGACTAAAGATAAAGAGAGAATCTTCAACGCAGCAAGAGAAAAGTAGACATTTACCTACAAAGGAGTTCCCAGAAGACTATCTGCTGATTTCTCAAAAGAAACTTTACAGGCAAGAAGGGGCTGAAAAGAAGTATTCAAAGTCATGAAAGGCAAGGACCTACATCCAAGATGACTCTATCCAGAAAAGCTTTCATTTAGAATGGAAGGACAGATAAAGTGCTTCCCAGATAACATATAGTTAAAGGAGTTCATCACCAAGCTCTTATTATGTGAAATGTTAAAGGGACTGATCAAAGAAAAAGAGGAAGATCAAAAACTATAAACAGTAAAATGACAACAAACTCACAACTATCAACAACTGAATCTAACAAACAAAAACAAACTAAGCATACAACTAGAACAGGAACAGAATCACAGAAATGGAGATCATATGGAGGGTTATCAGCAGGGAGAGAGAAGGGGAAGAATGGGCGAGAAGGTACAGGGAATAAGAAGCATAACTGGTAAGTACAAAATAGAAGGAGGTTAAGAATAGCGTAGGAAATGGAGAAGCCAAAGAACTGATATGTACAACCCATGGAACTAAGGTGGGGGGAAATGCTGGGGGGAGAGGAGTTACAGGATGGAGGGGAATAAAGTGGAGAAAAAAAATGGGACAACTGTAACAGATAATCAATGCAACATACTTTTTTAAAAAGCACATACAAGGCAGCCATGTATGAGAAAGGAAAACAATGATACAAAAATCTGTGGTGCCTTAGAAGCCCATGTGAAGAACATTTCCATAATCAAAAGCTGACAATTATTTTATCAAGTAGTTGTAAAAATACAGATTATACACATTTATTCGATGGGTTTTATTAGTTAACCTTGATAAAAATGGAAGATATTATAAGTATTTTATAAAATTTAAAGGAAATTTTTAAAATAAAACATTCATACCTTTCTTGAGCTATATTTTTAGTATTTGATGTCAGTTACGTAGAGCAATGTAAAATGGAAGTTTTTAACATATCAAAACAATTAAGGTATTCATCAGAAGAGAAATTGGTCCACAAATTAAACAGAAAAAGATGCATCAGACCTCAGTATATACTGTGCTCCAATGAGAGGGAAACTTACTGTGATTCATACTGTGACAGGCCACTGTGACTCAAATATGAATCTTATTAGCCAGATGGACCTTGAACATTCAATTTGCATCAAGTACCCTAGATTCACCAAGCTCCCTTCCCACTTGTCAAAGAGAGCATACTGAACTATTGAACAGGTATACTGCTTTTAGTAAATTTATAAGTATTCTGACTATCCTTCAGTCTTTCTATTTTGATTAGTGTCAGGGTGACTCTAAGGAATGGATTTGATTACTATGCTGTCAATAGTCATGCTTCTGAACCCGTAAGACTGAAGGCTGGACTCAACTCTGTGTTATCAGCAAGACAATAGCATTCTGTGAGGTCTCCAGAGAAATAGCACCCCATCGGGTGAACAGACATCCTTTAATTGTATTCTGTATCAAACACAATATGCTTATCCAAACGTTTTTCAGTAAGGAACCTGCTACTAAATGAAAATGAGGAAAAGGAGCATGAAATGAAAGTGGAAACAGAAAACAGGAGAAAGAAAAAGAGGCGGAATAAGAAAAAAGGAAAATAGCAGTTAATCAACTAATTCAACATTGTTTCAACACTTGATTTAAAATTCAGTGATTATGAATAAAGCTGCTATAAACATCACATGCACGTTTTTGTATAGATGTGTTTTCTTTCCTTGTCAATAAAAACCTAGTACTGGGATTGTCAGATTGCATGTTAAATGTATGCTTTCCCATGAGAAATTTATGAGTTCAAATTACTCTGCCATCTTCACTAACACCTGGTATTGTCAGTTTTCTCTTAAAGCTATTTTAATGGATGGATGGCAGTAACCTATTGTGATTTTACTTTGTATTTCCCCAATGACCAGTAAAGATGAGAGTGTTTTTGTATGCTTATTTGCCATTCAAATATCTTTCTTTGTGAAACGTGTGTTCAAATCTTTCACTCATCTTTATTCAGAAATAGTTAGATTCACAAGAACTTATCTTTCACCCAGTATCCTGGATATTTACATCTCACATAATTATAGTACAACATAATAGACACACATAGCATCTATGCCAAATTTTTGGTTAAGTTCTATGGCATTTTTTATTATGATAAAATACACATTACATAAAATAAACCTTCTCAATTTATTTATTTATTTTCAACATTTTATTTCTTGTTAGACAGAAGGGAAGGGAGGGAGAAAAAGAGAGCGAAACAGTGACCAGTTGCCTCTCGTACTCGACAGGTCCAAGGACTGAACCTGCTACCCAAGCATACTCCCTGACTAGAATCGAACCAGAGACCTTTTGCTCTGTGGGGCAATGCCCAACCAAATGAGCCATAGGTCAGGGCAACGTTAATCTTTTGAAATGTAGAATTCGCTGGGATTAAGGACATTTGCAAAGTACTACAACCCATTTCCACAAAATATATTTTTTCCACTTTTTTGTTCATTTTTAATTGCTCATTTGTTTTTAAGGGTTTTTTTTGCTTTCTTATTAATGAGTTGTGAGACTTCTTTATATATTCTGTATATATTTTAAAAGTTTTTTATAATATATAAATGAATATATTTTATATATTTTAAAAATCTTTTAAAATAGTTTTATAAATATTTCCTCCTAAACTATGCTTTGTCTTTTTGTTTTCTTTATTCTCTTCTAAAGAATCAAGTTTTTCTTATGACTTTTGCTTGTCTTTACCTAATCCAAGGTAACTAAGATTTGTTCCCCTATTCTTCTTTGGAAGTTGTGCTTTTAGGTTTCACATTTAGAGCTATTATCCACTTCCAGTTCTTTTTTGTATACAGTATAATCTAAGACACTGAACTGTCTATGAACCTTTGTCCCAAATCAATTAGCCATGTACCTGTGGGTTTATTTCTATACCTGTAATGATATAAATGATCTCACTCTATGCTTTTGTCAATTCCAAGTCTTGATCACTACTATAGCTTCAGAGTAAGTTCTTGAAATCAATGACTGTTGAGCCTTTGATTTTTTTTTCTTTTTTTCCAAAATTGCTTGGCCTGTTTTGTGGTAGTTACTATACTTTTCTATAAAAATTTTAGAATCAAGTTGTCAATTTACACACAAAAACCATTTTCAGGGATTTTGATGGAACTTGTACTGAACCCATGCATCAATTTGGAAAGAAATAATATTTCAGTAACACTGAGTCTTCTAATTCATAAATATTGAATATCCTCTCCTCTATTGGAGTGTTTTGATTTTTGTCAAATTTCCAACATACAAATCCTGCATGTACTGTCAGATTTACATGTTTTAAATATTTCATGTTTTTGTGCTACTATAAATGGTACTGGGCTTTTTTCTTTTATTCCAATTTGCGATTGTTCATTGATTATACAGAAACACAGTATCTTGATTTTATTGGTGTTTACACAACTATATGTACTTGTTGGAATTCACTTACACCTCTTTAAAAGGGTAATTATTGTATATAAAACAAATCACAATAAACCTGACTTTATAAAACAGTGGGAACAATTTTGATGTGGTGGACTACCATGGATTAATAAATTCAAAGAGTGTTCTGGCTAGTGTGGCTCAGTGGATTGAATGCCAGCCTGCAAACTAAAGGGTCACTGGTTCAATTCCAGGTCAGAGCACATGCCTGGGTTGCAGACCAGGTTCCCAGTAGGGATCACATGAGAGGCAACCACACACTGATGTTTCTCTACCCTTCTTCCTCCCTTCCCTCTCTCTTAAAAAAAAAAAAAAAAAAAAAATCTTAAAAAAAAATAAGTCCAAAGAGCAAGTCAGTAAAAACTAAGCTTCAAAACAGTAAGACTTAAAAATATATAAAATGATATATCCTTGCGCTTATTATTTTTATTGAATCTTGATTTTATAGTTTAGTATGAGTTTATATATTTTATGTTTTCATAGCTAGAAGTCTTATCATCTGGCATATCATTAGACTTCTTCATAGACATCTGGAGTTTTTTTTTAATGTAGTAAACTTTATTTTTTTAAAGATTTTATTTATTTATTTTTAGACAGAGGGAAAGGGAGGGAGAAAGGAAAGAAACAACAACGTGTGGTTGCCTCTCTTGTGTCCCCTACTGGGGACCTGGCCCTTGACCCAGGCATGTGCCCTGACTGGGAATCGAACCAGCAACTCCTTGGTTCACAGACCGGTGCTCAATCCACTGAGCCACACTGCCCAGGGAGACATTTGGCGTTTTTTTAAGGCTACCAATTTTTTTCCCATTTTCTCTTTGTTAATGGTTTGTAGAAATGTTTATTGAACTTCTATGTAGTACCTTTTAAAACTCACTTTAATTTTAATAATTTATCTATAGATTCTTTTATATCATCAGAAATGACAGGGTTTTTTCCTTCCTTTCCACCCCTCTGAGTTTTCTTTACTCCTTATTGCAATGGCTAAAACCTCTGGTAGAGTAGTAATAGAAAGAGTAAGAGTAAGCCCTTTTATCTTGTTCCAGGTGAAAAACATTCAACATATCACCATTAACGGTAATGTTTACAGTGAGTTTTATAGATGGCCTTTATTTGATTGAGGAAGTTTCCTTGTAGTCCAGATTTGCCTGGCTTTTTTAAAAAATCAGAATGGCCCTGGCCTGGTGGCTAAGTTGGTTAGACAGTCATCTCATATACCAAAAAGCTGAAGGTTTGATCCCCAGTTGGGGCATATACAAGAAGCAACCGATCTATGTTTCTCTCTCACATCAATGTTTCACTCACTCTCTCCCTTCTCTCTCTCTCTAAAATCAATACATTTATTCTCAGGTGAGTATTAAAATGAAAACAAGATGGATACTGGTTTTGTTGAATGCTTTGTTTACTGAAATGAAGTGAATTTTCTCCTTTATTCTGTTAAAGGAATGCATAAAACTAATTTTTGTTGAGATATAACTTACACAGCATAAAATCCATCCTTTTAAAGTATTCAATTGAGTAGTTTTTAGTATATTCAAAAGTTGTGCAACCATTACAATGATCTATTCCAGAATATTTTCATCATTTCAAAAAGTAATCTTGCCCTGACTAGCGAGGCTCAGGGGACTAAGTGCCAGCCTGCAAACCAAAGGGTCACCAGTTTGATTCCCAGTCAGGGCATATGCCTGGGTTGCAGGCCAGATCCCCGGTAGGGGGTTTGTGAGAGGCAATCAGACATTGATGTTTCTCTCTCTAGAATTCTTGTTCCCTTCCTTCCCCTCTCTAAAAAATAAATAAAGAAAATCTTAAAGAAAAAAAGTTATCTTGAACATATTAGTAGTCAGCACCCATATTTCCCAAAGGTTCCAAGCTCTTGGCAACTACCAATCTACTTTCTGTCTCTATGTATTTGCCTACTCTGGACATTTCACATAAATGAAGTCATACAATATAAAATATATGGTTCTTTACTACTACTGGCTTCTTTTCGCTCAGAATAATGTTTTCAAGGTTCATTCACGCTGCAGCATGTATCAGTACTTCTTTTTTTATGGCAGAATGAATATTCCACTGTATGGATATATAGACATTTTACTTATCCACTGAAAGACAACTGGTTTCCACTTTTTAGCTATTATTAGTCATGCTTCTATAGAGAACATTTCTGTGAACCTTAGTCTTCTATTATGCTGAATAAATATCTAGGAGTTGACTGCTTTTTAAATGTTAATCAAATTTGAATATCAGGTATAAATTTAACATGGCTACGATGTGTATTGTCCTTTTTCTATCTTCATGAATTCTGTTTTCTAGCACTTTGGCTTAAGACTTTACATCTGTGTTAAAAGTGAGACTAATTTCAAATGTACTGATATAAAGCATCTGTCTATGATCTTTTAATATCTATGATAAATAATATTAATTAATATCAATATTCCTTTTCTCATTCCTCTGACCAATTATTTATGCTGCTTCTCCTTCCCTTGCTCAGTCTAACAATGTTTATCAATTTACTTAGTCTTTTCAAACTATTATTTATAACTGTTGTTGATCATCTCTACACCTTCATCTTCATCTTCAGTTTCCAGTTCACTGTGTTTCTGTGATACACTGTCTTATTTCTTTTTACCAGAGTTGATGTTATATAGAAGTATCAAATTATTTCTTAATGAATACAATCACAAGTTATTATCATGAACAAATCTTCCAAAGACCTCTATTAAATAAACATGCCCAATTAACAATTATCTACCCACGAATTTCAGAAAAGAAATAATCCAAAATCAGCAGGATACAGAAAAATCCACAAAAGTAATTGCTGCCTTAAACCCATCTATCATCTACCACTTTATCTGGCCAAATTTTAGTGTCCACTATTAACAATGCTAAGTACTTTCCATAAGTGTTTTCCTAAGAAATTCTATAAATCCCTAACACACTGACGAGGATAACTAGACTTATCAGAGGAATCACTTCGTAAGTAATATAGATGTCTAACCACTATGCTGTACACGTGAGAAACTAATATAATATTGAATGTTGGCTGTAACGAAAAATAAATTTTAATAAAGTAAAAAAATACCTGACACACTGAGATTTGAGTGTGGATTTGTACTGATTTACACTGACTGATTACAACCTCTTCCTCAGAGCGGAGAAAGGGAAAAAAATCAAATACCTTCTTATCGATGAGATTTGTAAGTGAGAGACTTTGGAGGTATAAGAACAAGCTAACAGTAGTCTCAAAGGCAGGACAGCAGGCTGTTTTTCATTATTCTCCATCAGCACACTTCAATGTCATCTTTGTATGCATGTTAACTCAAACATTTAAAACACATCTCTGATAAGAACAGGCACTTACCACTTCCCTCATCTGCACCATTCTGAGCAGCTTCCCAAACTACTGGCTTTGTCCCACACCCATCTACAGATGGAGAATCTGAACAATCTGCAGGATTAAATGTCCTGGGGTTTGAAATAAAGAATAAAGGCAAATGAAGCAATCACCAAAGTCACAAAATTAACTATACATCATCTTCCCAAAGCAAGCCCTGTCCCTTCTAAGAGCCATTATAAGAAATTTCACCTTTATCCTCCTATTTAATTATAGCTAACTGCTTCTGGCTACTTGGATACAAATCTTCTGAAAAGCAGAATTGCCTGGGGACCTTCCATGAACTCTTACACAATAAGATACCCTTATTTCCCTAAATTGCTGCCCTCTGCATCCTAAAACAGGTGTGGATACATAATCAATGCAGACAGCATGAGGGCTCTCTGGAAAGCCACCCTGAAAACTAAATCCAGACTTAAATTGCAATTAGTCTTTTCTTTTGAAGTCAAAATCCAAGTTTGGCTTTGAACCTTTTACAATGGTTGTATCTGAGCCTTTTTTTTTTTAAATTAAAACAACAGATATAAATGTTTTGAACAAGAAACAAAAATGTGTTGTTCAATACTCCTTTTTTGACTCATTAAAATCCTAAATTCCCACGATGCAGAGGTCTAACTAGAGCCAAATTAAGTACTACCTCTGAAATTTTCACAACAGAATTTTCTTGCCAGCTTAATTAAGATATCATCAGTTGTTGTTTTTTTCATCACAAATAATGTTTTTGAAAGTAAACAGCAAAATCCACAAAACAGTTTAAAACTACTGGGCTGGGCATACATTTTTAAGAGTTTGCTCCCAGTGTTTTCACCCTTTATCTACGGGGAGCTCTGGCAAAAAAACAGACGGCAGGAGGTACCACCTAAGGGGAGGGACCCCTACCAGTGCTGTCCTAAGGATATGGAGAGACAAAGGGCTTTTCCTGGAACCAATTCCCTTCCTTTCTTGACTGTAATCTACACATGGCTTCTGTAAAATGCTTGAAAACTTTTTTCTAAATATCTAGGGGAAGCTAATGTTTTAGACGCACCAAAAAGGAAAAGAACAGTAGAAGATAATGAGACTGATTATACCACTTATTTAATAACAGTATGGTCACCATTCACCATTACAATTCAAGGAAAAACTATCACTTTGACATAAATAAACATTGCATTTATTTACCACTCAAAGACTATTGCTGGATTTACCAACATGACTGTTATGCAGTGGTTTTCAGCTAGGGGTGACTGTGCACCTCCCTCCCAGGAAACATGTGGCAATGTCTGGAGACCTTTTTGATTGTCACAACTTGAGAAGGGGTGCTACCGGTATCTAGCAGAGAAAGCCCAGGGATGTTGCTGAACATCCTGCAATGAAAAGGACACCACACCACCTCAACAAACTATTATCCAATCCAAAATGTCAACAGAATCAAGGCTAAAAACTGGTCTGAGTAAGGCCCATTGCAATACAATTTCATTTGCACTATTTTACCTTTCTACTACTTTCTCTTCTTAAGTATAGAAAATATCTGACTCACCAGAATAAACTTGGTACAGAAAAGAAAAAGTAAAACCTTAGAGTAACAACTAGGGAAGGTAAAAACTACAAAAACAGGATAACTAAACTTACCCCATGCCTTGGGTTGAGAATCTTCCTGCCCCTCTCCCTCTGCCACGTCCAAATCCTTTAAAAAAAATTATAGTGTAAAATAATACTTGTGTCCTACACAATTACAATTTGACCAACTTCATATATTATCACTGATCCTAACAGCACCATCATTCCCTCCAGTACACCCAATTTGTTGGTCCCTACTGACACAACTACCTGATTTAAAAGGACAGAAAAAAGTTTGTCTGATTGTATACTATTTGTCACATGTAGCAGCTTAACATAAGCAGAAGATTACATTAAAATATATTCTGGCTCTGACTACCAGTCAAGACGGAGGCCTAAGTAAAAACAGCTCACCTACTCACACAACCACAGCAAAAATTACAACTAAACTACAAAATAAAGTATCACCCAGAATAGTCAAAAAATCGAGCTGTATGGAGGTCTGACAACCAAGGAATTAAAGAAGTCACACTCATTCAAACAGGTAGGAGGAGTGGAGATGTGGAATAGACAGTCCCATACCCACGTGTGGTAGATAAAAATTAGGAGGGGTATGTCAGGAGTGTGGGGTCCCAGCCCCACACCAGACCACGCAGTCCAGGGTTCCAGTGCCAGAAGATAAATCCCCATAACTTCTGGAATAGTGTGGGGGTTGGGTCAGCAAAAAAAGCTGCAGGATTCTCAGGCTCTCCTCTTCAAAGGGCCCACAACAGACTAGGACTTACGCAGACTCACTCCCTGTGGGATGCAGCACCAGGCAGCAGCATGAAGGGCACGAGAGCATACAGGGAGAAACTGAGTGGTCTGGCATGATGCAAGTGCTCGAGGACAGCTTCCTTCCGGACAAAACTCCAGAGTCCAGGCAGCGGCCATTGAGCCTCCTCTGAGCCTTCCACAACACAGCCACAGAGCTGCCCTACCGTATCTGAGACTCCTCACCCTAGTTCACAGTGCTTGCCCTGCCCTGGCAATTACATAAGGCTCTGCACCATCCAACCTGACGTGCAGTCTTTTCCACATTAGGCCACGCTACTAAGACCAGGAGTCAAAGCAGCTCTACCTAATACACAGAAACAAACATAGGGGAGACTCCTCAATTATCTCCAAATTGACGAGACAAAGAAACATGGCCCAAATGAAAGAACAGAACAAAACTCCAGAAAACGAATGAAATGAAATGGACATAAACAAACTATTTGATGCAGAGTCCAAAACACTGGGTTTTAGGATGCTCGAGGAACTCATTGGGTACTTCAACAGCATAAAAAAGACCCAGGAAGAAATAAAGGTTACACTAAGTGAAATAAAGAAAAATTTACAGGGAATCAACAGTGGAATGGATAAAACTAAGAATCAAATCAATGATTTGGAACACAAGGAAGACAAAATTAATTCAGGGCTGGAGGGAAGGAATGTGGCAGGAGGAAAACTTGGAAAGAAAAGAGCTGTGATCCCTTCCACCGAGAACATGCTTTCTTCTAAGGAACAGCAGTTGTGTGGATGCGGGTAGACTTTTTATACTGGGACGAGTTATTCCAGCATTTTTACCGGCACGTTCTGAGTCAGTCAGGCGCATCAGAACCTGCCTTAGGCACTTAACCTTTCATGGCTCAGGTGTGACCAAGAAAAAAAAATGGCCCAAGTGACAGAACAGATCAAAGCTCCAGAAAAAATACAACTAAGTGACGAAGAGACAGCCAACCTGTCAGATGCACAGTTCAAAACATTGGTAATCAGGATGCTCACAGAATTGGCTGAATATGGTTGTAAATTAGATGAAGAAATGAAGACTGTGCTGAGTGAAATAATGAAAAATGTACAGGGAACCAACAGTGAAAGGAAGGAAACTGGGACTCAAATCAACAGTGTGGACCAGAAGGAAGAAAGAAACATTCAAACAGAAAAGAATGAAGAAACAAGAATTCAAAAAAAATGAGGAGAGGCGTAGGAACCTCCAGGACATCTTTAAATGTTCCAACATCCAAATAATAGGGGTACCAGAAGGAGAAGAGGAAGACCAAGAAATTGAAAACTTATTTCAAAACATAATGAAGGAGAACTTTCCAAAGCTGGCAAAAGAAATAACTTCCAGGAAGTCCAGGAAGCTCAAAGAGTCTCAAAGAAGTCGGATCCAAGGAAGCGCACACCAAGGCACATCATAATTACATTAGCCAAGATTAAAGATAAGGACAGAATCTTCAAAGCAGCAAGAGAAAAGGAGACAGTTACCTACAAAGGAGTTTCCATCAGACTGTCAGCTGATTTCTCAAAAGAGACCTTACAGGCAAGAAGGGGCTGGAAAGAAGTATTCAAAGTCATGAAAGGCAAGGACCTACATGCAAGATTACTCTCTCCAGCAAAACTATCATTCAGAATGGAAGGGCAAATAAAGTGCTTTCTAGATAAGGTCAAGTTAAAGGAGTTCATCATCACCAAGCCCTTACTGTATGAAATGTTAAAGAGACTTATCTAAGAAAAAGAAGATAAAAAAAAATATGAACCGTAAAATGACAACAAACTCACAGTTATTAACAACCACACCTAAAACAAAAATGAAAACAAACTAAGTAAACAACTAGAACAGGAACAGAATCACAGAAATGGAGATCACATGGAGGGTTATCAGCAGGGGAGTAGGAGAGGGAGAGAGAGGGAAAAGATACAGAGAATAACTACCATAAATGGTACGTAGAAAATAGACAGAGGGAGGTTAAGAACAGTATAGGAAACAGAAGCCAAAGAACTTATATGTATGACATGAACTAAAGGGGCAAGGAATATGGGTAGGAGGGGGTGTGCAGGGCAGAGGGGAATAAAGGCGGGAAAATGGGACAACCGTCATAGCATAATCAATAAAATATATTATAAAAAAATTTCAATCAGAATAGCAAGAACAAAAAAGAATAAAAAAAAAAAAAAAAAACAAGGATAGGTTAAGGAGCCTCTGGGATAAATTCAGACATTACAACATTCATATCACAGGGGTGCCAGAAGGAGAAGAGAAAGAGCAAGAAATTGAAAACATATTTGAAAAAATAATGAAAGAAAACTTCAGTAATTTGGAGAAGGAAATAGATATACAAGTCCAGAAAGTACAGAGTCCCAGTAAGACAGATGTAAAGAGGACCACAGCAAGACACATCAAAATTAAAATGCCAAAAGATTAAAGATAAAGAGAGAATTCTAAAAGCAGCAAAAGAAAAGCAGCTAGTTACCTACAGGGGAGTTCCCATAAGAATGTCAGCTATTTTCTCAAAAGAAACTTTGCAGGCTAGAAAGTATTGGTAAGACATATTCAGAGTCACAAAAAGCAGGGACCTACAGCTAATATTGCTCTACCCAGCAAAGCTATAATTTAGAATCGAAGGGCAGATAAAGAGCTTCCCAGACAAGTAAAAAACTAAAAGAGTTCATCATCACCAAACCATTACATGAAATGTTAAAGGGAATTATTTAAGAAAAAGATGAAGCCCTGGCAGGTATGGCTCAGTGGATTGAGTACCTGCCTGCAAACCCAAGGGTCGCTGGTTCAATTCCCGGTCAGGGCACATGCCTGGGTTTCAGGCCAGGTCCCCAGTGGGGGCATGTGAGAGGCAACCACACACTGATATTTTTCTCCTGCTCTTTCTCCCTCCCTTACCCTCTCTAAAATAAATAAATAAAATCTTAAAAAAAAAAGATCAAAACTATGAACAACAAAATGGCAAAACATACATATCGACAATTGAATCTAAAAAACACACCAAGCAAACAAGAAAAACAGAGACAGAATCATGGATACAGAGAGAGTTTTGATGGTTGCCAGATGGCAGGGGCTATGGGAGAATAGGTGAAGAAGTGAGGGGATTAAAGAGTACAATAGGCAATTACGGAATAGCCATGGGGATGTAAAGTAGGGTATAGGAAAGGGAGTAGCCAAAGACTTATATGCGTGATCCATGAACATGACCAATGGTGGGGAGGTGCCTGAGGGAGTGAGGGGTCCTGGGTGGAGGGGGACCAAGACAGAATTATTGGGGCAACTGTAACAGCATTAAAATATATTTTAAAACATAAAAATAAATAAAAATAAAAACTATTCTGGCTCTTTTAAAACCAGCTAGTACAAACAACATGACATTGTAAGCCTCTTCTATAAAATAAAATGAGAACCCGAAAGAGAAAACTGCTAAGTAAGCTGGCAGCGCTATACTATTAAATACCATTTTTAATACTAGGACTTTAACCAATAACCCATGTGCCAGCAAGCAAAGCAGCTGGCAAGAACAGAAAACTTTATTCAATAACTCTTCAGTCTTTCTTGATCAGAATCCTAAACTGTGGATTAAAGATTTAACAACCTGAAACTATATAACTCTAAGAACCAAATATAGAGCAAAAGCTTCAAAGTGCTGAGTTAATGATTTCTTGGATATGACACGAAAGGTATAGGCAAGGAAGAAAAAGACATCAGATGTGTGCATCAAAGTTCATTATCCTTTCCAACTTGGGCCTGGCATAATGGCTCCCGCAAAGATGGGCCGTTGTGCCATCAATGAGGTAGTGACCAGTGAATACACCATGAACATTCACAAGCACACCCATGGAGTAGGTTTCAAGAAGCCTGCCCCCAGGGCACTAAACCCAAAAATTTACCTTGAAGGAGATGGGAACTCTAGATGTCCTGCACTGGCACCAGGCTGGGTGGGACAAAGCTGTCTGAGCCATAGGAATAAGAAATGTCACATACCATATCCCGGTGTGGTAGTCAAAAAAATGTAATGAGGATGAAGATTTGCCAAACGAGCTCTATACCTTGGTCACCTACATCCCTGTCACTACTTTCAAAAAACTACAAAGTTAACATGGATAAAAACTAACTGCTGATTGTCGAATAAAGTTATAAAATTGGGGAAAAAAAGACACTATCAACAAAAATAGATGACAAACATCAACGGAGTACAAAAGCAACCTATAGAACACTGGCACACCACCTATCTGACAAAGGAGTAATACTGACAGAAGTTGCACAACGCAACAAAATGAACCACCCAATTAAAAAATGGGCAAAGAACTTGCATATTTCTCCAGAGAATATATACAAATGGTTAAAAAGCACACAAAAAGATTCTCAACATCACTAATCATTAGGGAAACCTGATATCTATTATGATGGCTACCTTAAAACAAAGAATAGAACATAACAATAACTAGCAAGTATGCAGAGAAACTGAAACCCTTGTGCACCGTTTGGTAGGAATGTAAAATGGTTCCGTCACTATGGAAACAGTATGGCAGTTCCTCCCAAGATTAAAAATAGAATTACCATATGATCCTGCAATTCCACTCAAGAGACTATGAAAATAGGGTCCTGTCAAAAAACAAGTGCTGGCTTGTTGTGGAGAAAGGGGAACACTTTTGCACTGTTGGTAGGAATGCAGATTGGTGCAGCCACTGTGGAAAGCTGTATAGAGATACCTCAAAAAATTAAAAATGGATCTAGCTTTTGACCCAGCAATCCTACTTCTGGGAATATATCCAAAGGAAGTCAAAACAGTAATTCAAAAGAATATGAACACCCCTATGTTCACAGTAGCATTATTTACAATTGCCAAGATATGGAGGCAGCCCAAGTGTCCATCAATAGATGAGGGGATAAAACAACTATGGGACATTTATACAATGGAATTCTACTTGGCTGTAAGAAAGAAAATTTTATCCTTTGTGACAGTGTAGATGGACATGGAGAACAATAAGGCAGTCAGAGGAAGATAAATATCGTATTATTCCACTTATATGTGGAATGTAATATACAAACTGAACTAGCAAGCAAAACAGAGACAGACTCACAGATGAAGAACAGATGACAGCTAGTGGGGGGTGTGAGATGTTAGAGGGTGGAGGAATTGAGCAAAATGAAAAAGGACAACAGTGTGGTGACTGCTGAGGGGAGGGGTATAAGGGGACTATATGGCAATGGAAAAAATAAAATAAAGATAAAAATAGTAAGAAAGAAAGTAGGGTCTTAAGTTATTTGAACACTAATATCAGCCTTATTCACAACAGCTAAAAGGCAGAAGCAACCCAAGGCCTATTAGTAGATAAGTGGATAAGTAGATAAATGGATAGATGTGGTATATACATTAAGTGAAATAAATGTTATTCAGCCTTAAAAAGAAGGAAAGTCTGACGCATGCTACAACATGGATGAACCTTGAGGACACTGTGCTAAGAGAAACAGTCCAGTAACAAAAGGACCAATATTTTGATTCCACTTATATGAGGTACATAAAAATAGCCAAATTTAGAGAAGAGTGGTTGCCAGGAGCTATATTAGCTATGCTAACATAACTAAAATGTGTATTAATCATGTTTAGTTAACTTATCCAACGGTTTAAGTTAAACTATTAAAAATATGGTCTTGACAAAATCCGCCTTATTCCCAGAGATGGAGGAATAGAGGGAAATGTCCTAAAAGGTGGAAGAATCCTAGTAATGTACAACAATAGCTACTGTCTGTTGTAGCACTGTCAAAAATCGAAGTGAGAAAAACAAACCCTGTCACATATCCATACAATGAAATGTTATTTGGCCATTAAAAGATATGAAGTACTGATACATTCTAAAACAGTGATGAACCTTTCAAACATTAAGCTAGGTGAAAGAAGCCAGTTACAAAAAAAAACACTGTAAGATTCTATTTACATGGTATGTCCAGAAAAGGCAAATTTACACAGATAGAAAGTAGATTAATGCTTGTTTACTGATGGGGCAGGAGATGAGGAGCATAAAAGAACTGGGAATTGATAAAGGGTACAAAGTTTCTTTTTGAAGTGATAAAATATTCTTAAATTGATTATGATGATGGTTGCATAAAATCAGTCACTGAATTATATAGTTTAAATGGGTGAATTGTATGGTACATAAATTATATCTCAAGAATACTTTCTTTTTTGCTATAATGAACAGCTACCAAGGAAGACACAACTACTCTTGGCAAGTGGGTTCATGTGCACCCGTAACAAGAGAATGGCATGCAGGTGACAAACTGCACTAACAGTGGTTAAATATTAGTATCAGCAAAATTTTAAAACGGGATTCTGCTAAGAAATAATTAAATGATACCTAATACGTGAGCTAGAAAGGAAGATGTACATAAAAGAGGACAAAGGATTTTATTAAAGAAATATATATTCTAAGACAAATAATTCAAAAAATTCTGCAGATTCCCTGAAAAAAATCAGTATCAACTACATGGATATGGTTAATATTTGCATTCAAATATTAACCACAAACAAGCCAAATGTCTTAGATTTTTTAAAAAACTGAACCCAAATTTTAGCAAGGTAACAAAATTGTTCTTTTCTATTCCCCTGGCTAGTGATGTTACCAGTAAGATTGTTTTGTACGTGCAAACAGCTATTTTCACCTAACAGCTCAAAATAAAGACTCAGGGTCTTTTAATAGAGAAAAACAAGATTTAAAAAGATCATCTTAAAAAATAAACGAATGTAATGATATACACTATACCTTTTCTCCTAGCAGTTTCTCTAGGGATTCTGCGCTACATCTATAGTAAATGATTGCTCAAATTTTCAATTGTTTATACTGAGAGCCAGAATAGAAAAGGTGTGCATTTCCCTCAAAAAAAAAAGCCAAAACTCAGGACAATCAACCAACTCCAGACATCCCCCAGGTGCCACACAGTAAGAGCTAAGCCAGTAGGGAGAGTGATCCTCATCTGGGAAGACAGAAAACAATCCACTTCCCTTATCTCCAGAAGACTGTAAAGAGGGCTTTAATAATAGCCAAATGCACCAGAAAGCCGATGTACTTTAATTTAATTCATCACTGCACACACTGACTCATGACTAGTTCTAAAGTTCTTTGTATGAACAGAATTTCCCCATAGTCAGAGCTGGTTCAGTGATAAAAAATGGTTGCTATGAGCTGTCCCCATGCCCAGAGATCTGTTCAGCCCACCTCAAAGCAGAGCATCTCTGGGGCTTCTGTAACTGAGAGACTTGGGAGTCAGGCAAATTGTAACTCTCTGTCCCCGAGTCAGGGTATTATATTCTCACAGAGGTAGGAATGTACCTTTCCCAGCCCTAAAGCAGCATAAATTGGACAAATGACAATAGCAAAATACCCCTGGAATTCAGTGAGGAAGAAAGCGTAGAATCCACCCTTATATTCCATATATTAGCTTTTTCCTTAGCAAGAAAATCTGATTATAAATGTGTCAAAATAATTACTTCAGAAAAAAATATTAATACTAGTGAATGAAAGTCTGATGAAAAAAGGATATTTACAAAGTCTTAGAGTACTCTCCCTCCCCCCAAATACTTACAAAAGGGAGGGGGTTATAACTTTACAAAAGAGAAACTTGGCAGAAAGCACCTTCCTTAAATAAAAGCTAACATCACTACTAACGGGATAAACCTGTATCATGTTACAGCTATGGTCACTTTGTGATACTCCTGCCAAAAACAACTAAGATGAATGCTATGGGGAAACTTCTCAGATTGGTATTGAAGGACATTCTACAAGGGTCCATATGCTTTAAAGGCATCAAGGGCATGAGTCACAAACACTTTTCCAGAGTGATGAACTGTTCTGAAGAACAACTTCAATCTAGCACAGACAGAGAAACAAAATACAATGTGTGTTCCCAGATTACATCCTGGACCAGAATATTTTCTTTTATTGCTATAAAAACAATAGCAAGATAAATGAAAATATCTGAGTAAGGCCTCTAGATTGCATCAAGAGTAATTTTCTGACTCTATCATTTTAAGGTAGCTCTACAAGAGAATATCTTTTCTTCTTAGGAGACACACACTAAAACATTAAGGGGTAAAATGGCATTATGTATGGAATTTATACTCAAAGGTTTTAGAAAAAACAATAATATGTACAGAGAGAAAATGATAAACAAATGTTGTAAAATGTTGAAATTTGGGTGATCTAGATGAATATTATACAAAATTGTATTTATTTCAAAATAAAGTGTTAAAACCACACCTTGAGTGATTCTTAGTATATTTCATATTCCAGTAAGTAGCTTATTCTGTAAAAAGATCCAATTGTTCACGTTTGCACTAGTTGTGCCTTTCCACACAGAATGTTCCTACCCAGATTTTTACATGGTTTTCTTCCTCCTCAGCTTAAATCCCACTTCCTCAGAGACCACCCCAGGCCACTCAAACTAAAGGAGACCCTATTGACAGTTGTTAAGACAACTATTGACAGTTAATCACATCACCAATCATTTTCTTAAGTAAACAGAGAAGTGCTTTTCTTTGTCTCTCTTCCTTCCCCACCCAGGATATAAAGGATCATGTCATATTCACAGCAATATCTTCTACAATTAATAGGTACCTAAATATTATGTATTTAATATGTGACTAATTTCATAAATATTAATTTTTAAAAGATTATTTGTTTTTATTTTTAGAGAGAGGGGAAGGGAAGGAGAAGGAGAGAAACAGTAATGTATGGTTGCCTTTCGTCTGTCCCCCTACTGGGGACCTGGCCCACACATAGGTATGTGCCCTGACTGAGAATTGAACCAGCAACACTTTGGTTTGCAGGCCAGCACTCAATCCACTGAGCCACAACAGCCAAGGCTCATAAATATGAAATTTTTACATGGATTAAACTCATTTAGAAGTGCAATAGTTATCACTATTTAATTACAAGAAACAACCTAGCTGTTCAGCAATTAATTTTGAATACTGCATTTCGTCAAATATTCTTTTGTACCAGGACCCAAGAAGGCACAGCAGAGGATTCAAAAATTAAGACTAGAATATCAACACATAGTTGGTGCTAGATAATTACTTTTCAATTGTATTATACAGACCACATTCATGCATTAGTTTTAAAAGTAAATAAATTGTGTTGTTTAATATAAAACAATGGGGTAAGCAAAGGAGTGAAAAAGGCTAGAGGGTAACTATTGTTGCCTTTTCCACCACATTATTTTTCTTCCATCCAAAAAGAAAGCACCCCTGCAACCTCAGGAAGTATTCGCTACCTTACCTGACTACCTTATCTCACTAAAAGATAAGACAAAAACAACACATATGCTGCCAAAAAATGCATCAATAAAAAAGATAAAGATATTTCTGGGAATAAAAGTGTAAGGGAATGACTTGACTGTATCTTCTCACTTATTTAGACAACTTAAAAATAACTATCATGTAATCAATCTAACCTTTAAGATGAGAGTGTCATTTCTAATACATAAACATTCTGGTATAGCACAGAAATTCAGATAGCCCATATGGAAAGTATTGTAATAACCTTTTTCTCCATAAAGCACACTCAACACAAAGTTAAATAAAACAGCCAGTAAAAATGAGCCACTCTAGAGAGTACAAAGGGGATAAATGGTGATGGATAGAGACTTGACTTGGGGTGGTGAACACACAGTACAGTGAACAGATGGTGTGTTGTAGAACTGTGCACCTGAAACCTGTGTAATTTTGTTAACCAGTGTCACCCCAATAAATTTAATAAAAAGGAAAAACAAACGAACCACTTTAAATAAATTTTGTATTATTTTGGAGCTCTTAAATATACCAAGACAAAAAATAAACAGAGTTTACTTTAGAAAAAATATACACCCAGAAATACAGATACATAAAAGATGGAAGATGATAGGAAATAAAGACCTATGTCATATAAAGCCTTAAAGTCTAAAATACCTTAAGGAAAGAAGTCTTAAAATTATTTTTTTAAAATACACTGATGTAGACTAGAAAGAACAGCACCTATATACTATTCCCTATAAAACAGTTAATTCCTCTCTGCTTATCTCTTTCCTGCTTTTCAGAATAATGGTTGAAAGAACAATTTTAATTGCTGCTTCCCCTGTATCATCAAACAAATGGCCAATACCAACAGAGGCCCACTCCTTCTGATGGATTTTTACTACCCTGGAGTTGTGTTTCAGGAAAGTCCTAGGAAAGCTCAGTGGGACTGCCAACAGCCAGGAGCCTTTCTCTTCACCATGGACAATCTATCAAACAGCCTGCTAACAAACATACGTACCTGATACCCTAGCATTTCAGCCTTAACCCAATTCCTTGGCCAAATTCTCAACTTCAATTCCAATACCCAAACATCTTATAAAAGATATACTCTATAGGAATAATTTTCCAAGTGGTTTAGGCTTGAATCTGGCTCCTTCCTGCTCTTGTATAAACTTATCTAGAGGGACCAACTGATCCAGCAAAGAATAAAGACAAAAAACAATTTGGTCTCGACAGCTGGTTTTATATCAAGCTATTGTTAAAGATTTTGACTAGAAAAATTAAGTCCCCATTTTTCACCTACCAAGTGCAAATAGATCATATCTTTTGATTGACATTTATGGCTTTTTAAAAATTCTATGGTTATTTTACTTAGTCTGTTAAGTTTTCCTTCTTTTAGCTTTATTTGTCTAAATAAAAGCAAAGGAAACATATCAACTCTATCTCAAGTTACTGGCACTAGTCAACTCAACTCCCATTTATATTCAGGTTCTCCAACTCACTGGCTGCCCAGTAGGATGGGTTTTTATACCAATAAATCTGTCCCATTTGTAACAAGAATCAGTCTTTCATCAGCCTTTAATTTTTAAATATGTTCCTAAGCAACCAATACAAGTCCTGTCACTCGATCCTTACTCTCAGAGGGACAAAATGAGAGGTGCAGTAGTGGAATTCACCCATGAAGGTAAGACCCTTTCTCTAAGAAACCCATTAAGGCCAGAAGGATCTCAAGGATCAAATACCCTGGAAAAGAAAAACCTTTCCCTCATAAGACACCCCAGTTCTTATGTATTCCTGAAACCTTAAAACAAAGAAATTCCACAGCAATTTCTTCTAACTAGAATAGGGCGCTAAGGATTAATTAGGCACATGACGTTGGTATTATACTGTGAGTGCCCTGACCTAAGAGGCATAGTAAAATTTAGTCGCCAATAACCACCATTCTATTCTTTTTGTTACCTTCTGTTTTCTTTCTCTTCCAAGGTGGGCACTTTGAGGTCTAAGGCCTAAAAACCAAGGACTATAGATGCCATTCATCTTCCTTACCATCTTCCTATCCTTAGTGTGACAATGGTAAATTTGGAATTTTCTTTATAAAAACATGTTCCTAAATATACACAATAGTAAGCAGTTTCAGCTCCTGGAACACAGAATTATACTTAGTTTTTACTAATTAGTACATGATATATGACCAAGAACTTTACCCAGAACACTCCAAATCTCATGGATTTTCAACATGGTCTTCAACTAACCTCAAGATTAAGTCAGTATAATTCAAGAACACTTCTAGTTAAGCAGTGGATACTTAATACCAGCTACATGATACAATTTGATAGCCAAGTACCTTTGAATACTCAACATTTATAAAGTTCCAAAGGTTTTCACACCAACTACCAGGCTTAGTTTTCAAAAAGCGAAGACCAGAACACTGAAGACAACCCAGCACAACTGCCACTCATCTTTAAAGTGTCTGTTGTTTTCTCACAAAACACACAACTCACAAGATTCCTTTCCACAAACTTTAATTATAGAAAAATCAGTGTCACAATGATTCTTGGTCCCCTAAACAAATAGCAAACATTCAGGGAAAGGTAGAGAAAAACTAGGCATGTAAGGGAACTTGATTTTATTTCATTTCAAAAGTATGTACTACATACAGTACATGTTTTTGATGCTATTAAACACATTCCCATATTATGATGAGTGATTTTTTGTGTAATAGAGATTATCACATCTTAACACACATTATAAAAAAATATGGGTTAGCATATTAAATTCATGCTGTTTCAAAATATTTTTAAGCCAACACCATGCACATAAGGCAAAAACTGAGGGGGAAAAGCATGACTTACTGAAATTTTATCAACTCTAAAAATTTCAGATTTGATCACAAATGTAGATTAGCATTCTAAGGGACAGCCAATGTGAAGCCAGCAACAGGAGTCCACAATGAAAGAATAAATGCAATGGACCTAAAAAACTGTTTTTAAAGTACGTACTTTAATCCATTAATTTGAGAGGGAGAAGGGAGAGAGGGGTTATTTGACTTATTTATGTTCACTGGTTGTTTCTTCTAAATTCCTTGACCAGGGATTAACCACAACCTTGGCATTTCAGGATGATGCTCTAACCAACTGAGCTACCTGGCCAGGGCCTAATACGTACTTTTAAAAGCATGTACTTATATTGTAAATACATTTTAAAATGTGTCTACTACCCAAAAGATCAAAGTTAACTAGAAAGAGATAGATCAACTGTTTTAAGGCTAATTCAACAAACTACAAGAGTAAATTAGGACATTAAATAACTGCCAACCCAACTTGTGGGAAGGAACATGTTACATAAAAAAAGAACATTTATTCTTTTGATTACGAAAATGATATAAACTATTACACTTGAACCACTATTCCCTTACTATCAAACTGGACTTTATTAATATTCACTGAGCAAAAAAATTGTGGTTTTGTGCATACTGGGTACTATATACATATTTTTCCCCTCGCTTGTCCTCTACTGACTTTGGACACTGAGTGATTTAAAGTACTCTCCAGACACAGACCAATACCCTACAATAGCCTGTTTAAATATATTTAAATATAGGTGTTATGATATAAAAATTATATCTCTGTAAGTTTATTTATATGTGGGGAGGGTGGACGGATTTTTTTTTTTTTTTAAGTCTAACTGGGTTTATAAAGAGTCAATCTGAGTTCCTTACCCATTACTTTATATCCTTTCTTAAAAGTAAACACACTTGAATTAGGGATCTTAACGCAAGCCCGTGTCATCCCTATATAAGATTTTACTTGGTTTTGCTCCTATCAATCCAGTCTCTCATAAACTATTCAATATAGTCCCCAGTGGACTTTGTTTCAGGACTACCCACTAGTTAAGTCCTTCCAGTTTTCATAACAGAAAGCTATTTACCTCCACCTCTAACATTAAGAAGCTTGTCATCCTTGAGAAAGGAAGGTGGCAACAAGGCAGACAACCACCTACTACCCATTCTGACTCCTTGAAGAACCCTGGTTCCAGAATAACATAGAACTACTGGGCTGGCCAAAAAGTCCCTTCTGTTTCCCTGTAAGTTGCTCTAGTAGTGCTTAGTTGTCTTTAACTTCATTCAAAACAGTTTTGTTAGATTATATTGGGGCAGCTATCGTGTCAGTGTACATTTAAAAACATCAAAATTGGTGAATTTTTGTACAGCCACTTTAATCCTGAAGATGGAAGAAAATAACACATTTTCAGCATATTATGTTTTATTATTTCAAGAAAGGTGAAAACAACTGAAATGCAAAAAAAAAAAAAAAAAAAAAAAAAAAAGGACTTGTGTAGTGTATGGAGAAGGTGCTGTGACTGATCAAACCTGTCAAATGTGGTTTGCAAAGTTCTGTGCTGTAGATTTCTCACTGGATGCTGCTCCAAGGTCAGGAAGACCAGTTGAAGTTGATGGCAATCAAATCAAGACATTAATTGAGAACAATCTCAGTGTTCTACCATGGAGAAGATAGCTGACATACTCAAAATATCCAAATCAATAAAGTTATTGGTGAAAATGAAAAATGTGTCTTTTACTTTATGGAAAAAGCTGAACAAGACTTTTTGGCCAATCCAATAGTTCAAACCTGAGCAAATAATCTGGTCCCCTCTGTAATCTGTAAAATGAGAATAACAACAACAATCCTCAATGGATTTTTACTGACAAATTAAAGAAAAACCCATGTAAATTACCAGCAAAATGCCTAACATACAATCAAACACTCATAGTAAATGTTATCTATTATTTGTTCCATTACGGCCAACTCACAGAGAGAAAAACATTTCAGAATTAGGTAATTCTAACAATTTAGGTAAATACCACAAAAACTCAGTTTACCAAAAATAAAGTGGTAGCAGGCCTACCTACAACCCTCAACATCTGAGAGACAAAGGAAGGTCCAACACTTTCGCTGAGCAAACTCTTCTTGTCACAAAGAAAATTGCAGTGTGGAATTATATATGTTGCAGTACTGAAATCTTTTAAAAAATAAAAAATAAAAACCTAGATAAGACCCTAACCAGTATAGCTCACTTGGTGGGGTGTCATTACACAAAGCAAAAGGTCGCCAATTCAATTCCCACTCAGGGCACACGTCTGGGTTGCAGGCCGGGTTCCTGGTCGGGGACATGCGAGAGGCAGCCACACACTGATGTTTCGCTACCTCTCTTTTTCTTTCCCTTCCTCTCTCTCTAAACATGAATTTTTTAAATATTTAAAAAATAAAAGAATTTCAATTACATTAATTCTAAACCCACCAATACATAAACTCATTTAAAAAATTAAAAGGAAGACATAAAAGTACCTTCTGGTGCAATCCAATGTTTGTAGAATACTCAACAAATACCACTTACACTTACCTAAAAAACTGAGGATAAATCACAGTATATATGAGGGCTAGAAAAATAGCTAAATGACACCAAAGAAACAAAAACACAAATGGAGAATGTAAAACATGACATCCTGTAGAACAAATGACATGGTTCTGAAAACAAATCAATATAAAGAGAAAAAAGTGGAGGTACAAAGACAGGGAAGAACTACTCTAGATTAAAGAAAATCAAAATATGTAATGTACAGATCTTATCTGGATCCTGATTCAAAGAAATTAATTATGAAAAGACATTTTATAAATAATCAGGGAAATTTATGTATGGCTTGAGTATTGGATAACAAAAATTTACTATGATTTTTTAGATGTGAAAATAGAATTATGGTTACATATGAAACTGTCTACATTTTTCATAGTAATTAGGGGTAAGTGACCCAAAAAAATATATTCAATACTTTCAAATGTTTCTGCAGAGAAAAGAAGGAATGACAGCGAAAAAGTAAATACAGCTAAAATCTTTAAGCATTGTTGAGTAAGAGTGAGGGGACATGGGGATCACTTAACTACTCTCTCTATTTTCGTCTGTTTAAAATCGGGCATAATAAAAAAAGGGCAAGAAAGCAGAATTATAATTAAAATCTATTTGATAATTCTAATCTTATTTTGACCACGCTTGGCAAATTAGTACAAGGGAAACATGGAGTGGTTGCTTCCTGCACACCCCCAAATGAGGACCTGGCTCGCAACCCAGGCATATGCCTGGACAGGGAATCGAACCAGTGACCTTTAGGTTCTAAGGCCGGTGCTCAATTCACTGAGTCAATTCAGTCTGGGCTAATTTTGTCCTTTTCTGATCTCTGGAAATCATTTGCATTTGGCCCCCAGGGTGGAAGTTTAGTAAAGTATTGTAGGATGAGTGGACAGCAAAGGGAACTGATAGTATAGTCCAACCTACATTACTGCTACACTTATTATCTCTGAAAAATTCTGCCACTATAAAATGCTCATTTGGAGAAGAGTCACAACCACACTGAATAATGGATAAAATTTAATGTTAATCAATTCAGGTAGCTCCTCCACTGAACTAAAACAGGGTCTGTACATTATTACATCATATACTTGTAATCCTGAGAAAATTCAGTCACAACTTTAAGATATACAAAACTATACTGCTTTTTTTAAATGAAGATTAAGATTTTATTTATTTATTTTTAGAAAGAGAGGAAGGGTGGGAAAAGAGAGGGAGAGAAACACTGATGTGAGAGAGAAACATCAATCAGTTGCCTCTCATACATGCGCCAAGCAGGGACTAAACCTACAACCCAAGAACGTGCCCCAATCGGAAATATAACTGACAACTTTTCTTTCGCTCAGCGGGACAACGCCCAACCAACTGAGCCACCCTGGTCAAGGCTGAAACTACATTTTTAAAGTGGCTTGGTGACATCTCAAATTAATAAATGTTAAGAAATGATCACTAACAGGAAATGGTTAAGGGGAAGGGATAATCAATGGACAAACACTTTAATTTAAAACTAGTGGGTAAAACACTTTTTTTTTCCTCAAAAATTTTAAAAAACTGATTTAGGGGGAGAGGGGAGAGAAAAAGAGAGAAATGTCTATTTGTTGTTCTACTTATTTATGCATTCATTGATTGATTCTTCTAAGTGCCTGGCTGGGGATTGAACCCGCAACAACAACATATCAGGATGACACTCCAGGCAACTGAGCCACCCGGCCAGTGCTAAAATACATTTCTTTTTTTTCTTTTTTAAAGAGTTTATTTATTTTTAGATAAAGGGGAAGAGTGGGAGAAAGAGAAGGAGAGAAACATCTACAAGTGTGAGAGAAACATCTATCCTTGCCTCTCATACGTGCCCCAACCAGGATTCCAGGCTACAACCCAGGCATGTACCCTCACCAGGAATCAAACTGGTGACCTTTGGCTTTGCAGGATGATACTAAACCAACTGAGCCACACCAGTCGGGGCTAAAATACATTTCTTAAAGTCCAACGTAGGGGAATTAATAATAACATTTGGTCAGAACTTCAAATTTTAAATTATTCATATAAAGGGTCTTCATAGCTCATTTGAAAATAACCAATAGTTTCCTCAAAATTACATAATCCAAACACTTCATTCATGTAGACATCAGTAAACAAATCAAAAGATTTCAGAAGATGAACCATTCTTTCAAAATACACTGCCATGTCTTAGTCAGTGCCTTGTACAGCGAACAGCCTGCGTCCTTTTTCCGATCACAAGCACCTCCTTCCCCCTTATTGTCTTACCTCTACCACGGGCTCGTTTGCCACGGTCTGAAGGCTTGTCTCCTTGACTGCAATCAATTCCATTCTCTTCACCTCTAACTAAGAAATTAAAAAGCACCTCTTATACATAATCATACCAGATAGCTATTAAAGGCAAGAACAAAAAGCCTTTTTTTAAAGGCTAGAATTTAACCAAAGGGTTCAAAAAGAGGAGAAAGCAAAACCAGACAAAAGTGACTCAAAAACTGAGTGGCAGCACATTTCCTTATTAATTCATAGGTGAAAATTCTAAAAAGAAATTTAAATGACATACCACTCTTTCTTTTTTCTATTTGGACTTGCCCTCCCCTAAAGTAAGATTCACTTCAAAAAGCCACTTCTGTCATTCAACTATGTAATACACAGCACATTTGCTCACTGGTTAGGTGTAAGGTCTGCAAAGGCATACAATAACAAACCACCACCACCAAGAAAATATTAAATTGTTGAAGAAATTAGTGTTGGAGACAGGTTTTTACTGGATACTGTCCAGAAGATGCCACATAGTCTTTTCTTCTCATATCTGTAACAGCATTAATGATTCTACATAATACAGAAATCTTATGAGTGACATTGGCACAGCTTGTTCCTTGCATCTCTTTCAGGGACCAACTCCTATGAGTTGTAAGTGAGGCCTTTCTTGGTGACTATTCCACTTAAAATTTGCCACACCTCCTCCCTGTAATCCCCATCTCTCTGCCTTTGTTTTTCCCCACAGCATAATTTCTACATAACACCATTAAAATATATTGTGAAATGTTACTTTTTGATTTTATTGTTACATCTCACTCTACCTCCATTAAAAGGTAAGTTTCAGGAGGACAAAGATTTCTATATTATTCATTGCTATATGCCTGTAAGAGTACTGATTACATAGTAGGTACATAATAAATTTCCATGGAATAACCTAGCAAGTCTCCAAGGTGACGTGTTAAATATTTACATTTCATTCATTCATAATTTAGCTACTTTGGTATGTCTATACAGCAGGTTGTTGCTTTCAGTTAATGATGCCAAAACCTGAGTCGAATGTTAAGTACAAAGAAAACCTTCCCTATTCAACAACTTTCCACTTAATTTAACCTTTGCCTATACCATGAATATCCACAAGTGGGGAAGAACACACAGCTTCATCTATTAGTTAATGAAAATCCTCTTTTAAAATTAGAGGATGCACTTTGTTCACAACAGCAGGCAGTCTGAATATACATGACTACCTACCTACAGCCCAGGTCAGTGCTGATATGAAACTGCATCAGTTACTAAGTTAACTAAGTTCATTAGAACCCAAGTGTTAACTGTAATAACAAATGATACACTGAGGAAGTCGATTTGTGGGCATTTGTTGACCTACTCTTTCAGAGTTTCCATGTGTATAAAAATTTTCATCATAAAAAGCTGAGGGGGAAGGTCCATACTTACATTCTCTCCCACGGTTGCCACCTCTGCCTTTGCGGTTGTTGTTTCCACGTCCACGACTCACTTCTCTCTCACTCCTCTTCTCTCTATTCTCTTTGTTTTCTGAACTTTCTTTTCCAAAATTCTTCTTCTTCCCCCCTACAGTCTCCCATGAAGTCTACCAAAGACAAGAATTGTTATTCAGAGTTGTCGTTCAAAGTGTGTGCAATTATCAAGTGTGTGCACATTATATCTTCCAAACCAAATTACCCATGCCTTGCAGCTTGCTTGCCTACCATTTTAATTCTTTTCATATAATTCTACTTTCCAATGATCAAGACGGCAAACCTCTTGCTAAGCTTCTTTGCCATACAGAACACAAAAATTACAGTGACTAGCTGAGTTGACAATATAACTACACATTGTCCCACCAGAAAGACTTTTCCTATGCTGACGAGAATAAAGTAAATGTCATTTCCCCAAGTTCCCACTCTATGCCAACCTCACCTCAGTAGTAGGACTTAAACCTATTAAAAACACAGATGCTTAAAGATTACAAAGTTACACAGTACGATGCCCTAAAATCTGAGATATACAACTTTCCCTATTCAATTATCCAAAGTAACCATCAAAAAACAAATTAAAAATTGGGGTTAAAGTACCCGAAATTTAAAACTCAAAGACCTGTTCTAATGAAGTCAAATTATTTATATAACCTCTCTTCTCCACCTCTCCTGGAATGGTGATACCAAACCAAATCATACCACATACAGGGTGGGGCAAAAGTAGATTCACAGTTGTGAAAACACAGTTTATTCTTATAGTATTATTTATTAATTATTGTATTATTTTCCATATGAACAACTGTAAACCTACTTTAAAAATTGCTAAGAAAAGAATGAGACACTATGTTCTTATCAATGTAACCATGTTCTTGTGAATGTAAGGATTAAGATATCAATCACAGTGTGTTACTGGGCAATTGCAAAACTGAACAATTTGTTTCCATTTACTTTCCTATAATCTACCTTACATAACTATTTTAGGCTTTAAAAAAACTGAAGAAAATTACTAACATCGTATATCCAAATAAAAATAAGCACTGGAAATTAAACTAAAATTAGAAATATAGCTGAATTATTTCTATAACAATAGAGGCTAGATTTAAAACATTTTTAAAAGAAAAAATTTTGATTTCTATAACTCTATGATGAACTCATATTTAGTTACATATAAAATGTTGGGATGTTAAAAACATACAAATTAAAACAAATTACTTTCCATCCCTAAGGTTTGATAAAGATTTTAAAAATCAACACCCAATAGTTAGAGCAGAATAATCAGATATTTTAGTTCTAGTTAAATATGCATCTATTCTAACCTTCCTGGAAGTCTACCTCGCAACAGTATCCAAATTTCAATTAGTTCTCAGCTGTTGACCTAGCAATTCTATGTCTAGGCCTTTATTCAGAGGAAATAATCTGATAATCGTGTACAGACAATGATGAAATGAAAAGAAGGGAAGGGACAGGAATTCCCCAACTATCTTGATAAGAAACTATCTACTCTAGAATATCCATACAGGGAGTAGTACGTAGCCATTTAAGAGTTATCCAGGTGTACAAAGAAAGAGATCCATGATATAAGTGATGCAAGCTTTCAGCAAATAGTATATAAAATAGAATTACACTTTTTAGTTCAAATAAAAGCCTGTGTACATATTGAAGTTAGAAATAGTTATCTAAGTAAGGATATTTAATTGGATTCAACCTTTTATCTCTCTGCATTGCTTTTTTAATTAAAGAAAACAATACAACTTATTTATTCCAGCAAAAAATTACAGTATACAAACTAAATTTATTATGTTCACTAATATAAATAAACAAGACAACTACGTACGATAGAATCTTATCGTCTTAGGTTAACAAAGAGGTCCTAGAATATTTAAACCCAGTAAAGTTGGCATAAGGTACATATATGTACAATTTAAAATATCTTTACACTGCCAGACTCAATCTTTAGAAAGGGACAGACTTTCTATGTAAAACTTCTGAAAGAGAGAAGCATCATACTCCATTTCATTGAGCAAAGGGTGCCCTGAAGCAAATCTTGGTTTCTGGATTCTACATAATCTAACAAGAACTTTATGGGGAAAGTAGGAAAGGAACCTTTATAGGGCAACTGGTTTTACACCACAGTAAATGCTGAAGAGAATACTGCGCATTTGCACAAGAGTCTACAAGCATGCACACAGGCTTTCACAGTGAAACAATTACAAAAGATTTTCAACAGAACTTCTGTCAATCTTTGTCATCTGTACTTGGCTACTTGTACAATAGGACAGAAGAAACTCTAATAACAATGGTCCTCGCAAGCAACACATTTAGTAATTAGAAAAAAAGCTTTCCAGGCCAGATCATTCAAAATCACTCTCCTACCCTTCATAACTACCAGGAACTACATGTGTTGTTTGTATTAAATTAACAACAACAACAAAGTACATTAATGCAAGGGATTGATACTTCAGCACTATTTTGTCACTCAAACAAGCAGCACTGTGATGAAACAGAAAGTTCAGTACTTATGATCATATTCAATGTTTTCTTTTGTGACAGCAACTATACATGAGAAAGACAAACTCATCTTTAAAAATATCATAGAGAATTCCATTTGATGTTTTTGCAAAGTAATAATTTTGCTTCAGAAGACCTTGGCACAAAATAAAAGTTAGCCAACAGGACAAGATTTGCTGCTGGTTGCCGTGCTGCAGACAACAACCAGGTAAGAGATATGCAAGTAATATGAAAGAAAAGATGCACCACAGAATAATCATAAACAAAACAGGGTCTCTCAAAGACTTTCCCTATGCTTCTGCATTTCCCCTAAATCCTCTTAACTCTAATCAAGCATACATCTTTTGTGCCTAGATTTAAGCACTAATTTACTATTTTTTGATCCTTGAAGAAAACAAACTTCATCTGGCTACCACTGTGTGATTTCTAGGCTCAAGAGTTAACAAGAGTCCTGGCTGATATGACTCAGTGGACTGAGCACCAGCCTGCAAACAAAGAGGATGCCAGTTCAATTCCCAGTTGGGGCATATGCCTGGGGTTGCAGGCCAGGTCCTCAGCTGGGGGCAATTGAAAGGCAACAGATCCATGTATCTCTCGCACACTGAAGTTTCTCTCTATCACTTTCTCCTTCCCTTCCCTTCCCCTCTCTCTAAAAGTAAATAAATATATTTTTTAAAAAGCTAACAAAAGACACATTATTTATTTAACATTCAGCCAGAACCACCTTCTTCGGGTTCAGCCCCAACGAGAAGTTAAAACTCAATAAACCACAAAGAGAGAACTCGACTTTTTAAGACCTAAAAATTCACCTGACTACCACATAAAGAATGAAATCTGCTGGAGGTAAAGAAAAGGCAACAGAAAGGAGTATCCCATCCTACTTTGACCAGAAAAGGAGAAAACACACCCTCCAATTAATAATTTGGAAATATTTCATTTGTCCACAATGATTTCTTATAAAGAGGGAAGTTAAGCCCTTCAATTCATTTTGAAAATAACAAGAGAGCCATTCTACACTTAATTCATTAGTAAGATGGCAAACACATTCCCCATATTTTATAAAACCCAGTAAACACAAGACTCTCAGCAAACAAAAGCTCTTCAGAATTTTATTCCATCACTTCACATGATATATTTTCCCAACAAACTGATATATTTGGTAGTTTATCATGTGGACCAGCGTTCCCTGGCATGGAATTTTACCCACAGATACTGCAAATATTTTCCCAAGCATCCAATTATTTAATAATAAAATTCATTCTCCTTGTTTTGAATTAAATAAAACGATACTCATTCTGCATTTGAACTTGTCATGGAAGTTCATTTTTATACAGCCTGACTCTACTACCAGTTTTAAGCCTAAAAATAAGAACCTGATTAAGCCTGAACACTGACAAGGAAGGCACTTCTTGATGTGTTCATCTTTGTACCCTTTTTTAGGTAAATCATTGTTTGTTTTAATCCTCAATTTAAAAATACAAATGAAATACTGTGCAATCTGCACATAGAAATCAAAAGATTAGGGCTGACAACCGCCTGGTGTGGCTTTAGTTTCATCCTTCCTAAATTAAGAGATGAGCTCTACTGAAATAGAGGACAGGTTGTCAGGGCCAGAGGGCAGAGGGGAGGGAATTTCAGGGGAGAAGGGAAGGGTTTACAGGAACAAATATAGAGGACACATGGACAAAACTAGGGGGGTTGGAAAGAGGAGGGATGGGTGGGTGGGCTGGAATGGGAATAAAGGATAGAAACTGTACCGAATAATCTAAAATAAGAAATTAAAAAAAGAGAGATGAGCTCCAGTGTGCCTACACATTTCTTCAAACTTTACTAAGCTAAAAAAAAAACTTTTCCCCTTTTATGTATCTGTCAAACTGTCATGAAAATGTGTCTACAGAATATTCACACATAAGCAAATAGATATACCAACAAATCCTGGTTTTCTGTTAGTCTAGAGATATAAGGAGTAGTAAGAGGTGACGACTGAGATGAAGAAACATGAGCAGTGGAGCCAAGAGAAGTTTTTTTCAGGTGGTGAAAATGTCCACAGGCCCAGAGAATTTTGGAAACTGTGTAAGGCTGGAGTAGATGACCAAGTTCTCTTTCAAGTCTTCAGATTCTACAACTTCATGAAAAAACCATATATAACAAAAACAGTCATTTTAGGTTAGTGTTCTTTCTGGATCTTAAAACAAATACGGAATGGCACCCATAATCCCCTCCACCCCCACCCCCAAGTAAGGTGAAGTTTAAAATGCAATATGGAACTGGAAACAAATCTTAGCACTGCAAATCAATTAATATTACTTCATAGTCTTACCGTGTCTGAATTCCCTTCCAGCAATGTGTTGATAGCCTTGTTCACATCTCCGTTACAGTCATGTAGGGCCACTATACACTCATCCTGATTTTTTCCTGTTACTTCCATAAGCTATTAAAAGTATAAAAAAATGGTTGGGAAGACCCAAAAACAACACTTGATATTAATTTTAAGATTTTTCTATACAAAGACAGAAGTTATTCAATCCTTCCACATGAAGAGAGCGCCTCTTCCACACTCTGAGCTTTTACCTGTTTTGAGGGTTTTTTTTTCCCATTTTTTGTTTTTTTGTGACCACCCCATGTCTTTTCACCAATACTGGCAGAGTCAAACTGCAAATCAACTTTCCTCCAAGCTGACCAGTATCAGATTATTAATCAGCAGCACACGCATATGCATATACCAACATCCTCAGAATACTCTGGATCAGCTATTAACTACTCAAACATAGATTCATGGCCTGGATTCCCAAAATTCTAAACTACGCAAATATTAAGTGGGACTGACTCCATGTTTCCCAAAGACCAGGTGTATGTGACCGCCATTAACAGAACATTCAGTCCAACTGTTCTGCATATGGACAAAGTTCCCCACAAAAACTTTTACTACTCAGACTATAACACATGTAAAAAGTTGTTAACAACTGAGGTCTCGCAAAGAATTCTGAGGCTATCACAAAACTCACTCCTAGACATAGTATGTTCTCAAGCAGATTCCACAGGGTGCTATGTTTGAAGTAATTGAAGAAATCCCCTTGGTGCATTCTCTTTAACAGGAGAGATTAAGCTACTTAACATTTTCATCACAAGGAACAAATAGATTAGACACAGTACAGGTTTCACCATTAAGAGTTAACAAGAGTATGATTGCTGTGTGTTAACTATGTTTAACTATTTTATTATGTACTAGCTGCAGTTCAGAACAGTTTGACGCCAACATTTGAAATGATTTGTCTGTGGTGAAAAAACCAATTAAGGGCAAAGCCCATCTGGAATCCAGGTCTCCTGATCTCATAAACACAGCTCTTTGCACTGCACCCTTCTGTCTCTCTCATTTTCTCCCTGTATTACACAGCGGAAGTGCTACACACCCTTAGAGCTTCCCAGTACTTCAATCTTTGCGTATCTACTAATAATGTCAGACTTTTATCAATGATCTGGCCTAATCCAGTATCTGTCATATGCAATTGTTAAAATGAACAATAAGTATCAAAATCCCTCCAGTGATTGGGTAAGAGACAGAACTAAAATTAGCACTTAAAACCCTAAACTCCTGTACTAAGGTTCTTTCTTTGTATTTGCTATGATATTCAGATAAAATACAACATAATATATAGTACGCATTTCACAAACTGCACATAAATCTCAAAGAATAAGCTCTACAATTTTTAATAAATCCTTTTTGTATCCTTTCAAAAATATTACCACTAGTCCTGACTGGTATGGCTCAGTGAATTGAGTGCCGGCCTGCAAACCAAAAGGTGGCAACTTCGATTCCCAGTCAGAGCACACGCGTGAATTGCAGGCCAGGTCCCCAGTTAGGGGCGCGCAAGAAGCAACCAGTCAATGTTTCTCTCCGTTTCTTTTTCCCTCCCTCCCTTCCCCTCTCTCTAAAAATAAATCACTAAAATCTTAAAAAGTATACATTATCGTTAGTCTGATGACAGAAACTCTAAGTAGGAACAAAGAGCTTACTCAGTGAAGAGCTACAAAGAGTTCCCTATGCAGTGTTCACTCCAAGGAACAACTATTGGTAGATCTCTACCAAGGTTTGGACTGAGGTAAGATTTATAAGAGCTTGGTTTCTAAAATCTTGAAGGGAAAAAGAAGTCTTATCAGAAAAAAAGTATATATGAAATTAAGATTATGCTATCAAAAAGTCCTCTCATTAAAGTTCTAAATGCAGACATCACTCTGAAATTTACCTTTACACTTTTCCAACATGTATGGAATCATCAAAACATTTGAAAGGGTAATTTAGTTCTTCTTTAACATCAAACAAAATTTTCTGAGAACTTGTCAAAAACTAAATAGATTTTCTCCTTATAGGTATAGATGTCAATGTGCTTTCACAAAAATCTAGCTCATTGTTACATTTAACAGTAGTATAGCAAAGATTTTACTGCCAAGAGGATGAACATATTCAATTTCTTCATTCTAGTCACCAATATAGGTATCTAACCACAACTTCAAAATACAATTAGCAGAGATTAAGCAAGCAGCATACTTTAAAATTAAAATCGTTAGAATTATATCTTTATAACACAATAAAAACAGATGACAAAAGTGATAACCTCCTCTGCCAGAAACATACCTGTTTAACTTTAGCTTCAAATTCTGAATCATTTTTATCGAAGATCACTTGAGCAAGGCGCATCTGTTCAGCTGTTGCCTAGAAAGTACAAACAATTAAGATTTGAATACCAAAAATATGTAAGTAATGCCAAAAGCTGATGCAAACAGATAAAAGCTCTCAAGCACTCCAGCACCACAATAGAAATAATGATTAACTAAAAAGACAAAAGGATTCTGAATTAAGATTTCTCAAACATATAGAACCTATACCCATAAAGTAAATAAGTAGCAAACTAAATAATGTAAAAGTCCTATTTGTTCAGCCAAATGACCTGAAGTTCTTGTTCATCTTCACTGACTCATTCGAATTTCCCCTCCCCTGGAAAGACAGGAATCATCAGAATAAGAGAAAGTGGAAGAAGTGAAAACAACTATCAGGATACAGGCTCAGAACCAGCCTTGTCCAAAAAGCAAAAAAGCTCCACTGTCAACTCTAAAAAGATATCATAGTCAGTTCTGAAGAGAAAAGACTATAATATATAAATAAAATTTATGTTTAAAGTTACTTTCTTAATCTCAATAAAAATGGTTTTAAGAAAAATTTTTAAAAAGAAACCTTCAAACATATAATTAGTCACCTCTTCAGAAAACGTTCTCCAGTTTGATTGCTTGTTAGTGCATATACCTAGGTTGTGGGTCTGGTACCTAGTCAAGACATAACCAGATCGATGTTTCTCTCTTGCACCGGTTTCCCTCCCTCCCTTCCCCTTTCTCTAAAAAAATCAATAAGCATGTCCTCAGCTGAGGATTAAAAAAATCCTCAGTTTTTGAGATTTCGTTTTGTAGTGTTTTGAGCAATAATAAATTAGGTATAAAAAAGTTACTCTTTTATGCAGTGAGTTACTAGTAATATACTCCTTTGGTTTCTTAGCTTTGACAAAGGTGTCATGATTATGACAACAGGGAAACTAAATGAGGGGAATACAGGAACTCTGTTCTACCTCTGTGCAACTTTGTGATAAATCTAAAATTACTGCAATACAGTTTATTGTTTTTTCAAAAGTTAACCTTGTTAGCTAAAATCTATTCTAACTCCCAAGATACATGTTCAAAAAAAGGTTAAACAGTTCAAGTTACTGAATGATACTCACAACAGCTAATAATGAACAACTTTTTTTCTCTGCTTTAAATATAAACATATTTCAAAAATCTCTATTCCATGTGGGTGGTTGATTATAAAAGATCCAGCTAACTTTGGCCTGTTTTCCCTTCAATCTAATGGCGAATCCCTTTACCCTAACCTATGCCTGCCTGTTGTGACCTCAGCTGAACCGCTACAGTGCTACACCACTACAACGAAAAAATGTCTGTTCAGAAACTCAGTATCCAGACATATGGCCAATTTTACCTCAATGCTACGCAATGTATATAAGGACCTTACATACACTCTCACTACACCTACCTGCACTTTAGATAATCATTTCCCTGACCCATAACCAACTGAGAAGTCCCAGTGCTGCAGCCAAAAGGACCAAACGCATGAAATAACTGAAAAAGGAAAAATCAAAGGACAAGATGAGCTCTGGAAAAATGACCCTCCCTCATTATACATTTGGGTACTGATAAAGGCCATCTTCTATGAATGAAAGTAAACTATTGGTGCCCCTGGTGCTGAAAGCCTATACGATTAATTTTTAGCCATTTTCCTAATAACAGTATTTTCCACTCTTTAAGTCTCAAATCAAAATTGAAAAACGTTACTCATATTCATTCAGCCTTGCTCCATTCCAAGCACATTAATACTCACCGCTTCCCACAACTAAATTTCCATGAAAATTAAAAAAACTGTCATACACTCCACAGGAAAATTACAGTGACACATAACCATCTATTATCAAAACTATTTATTTGGCACATATATGAGGTCTGTCCAAGAAGGTCCAGGCATTGTTAACATAACGAAAACAGTTTGCACGACATCGATGTAACCTGGCAGCCCAGGAGAGTGGACTGGAATGGGCATGCGTGAACAAGGACAACTTCACTGTACTAGTCAGTGGAGGCAGTAGATGTCATTGAGTGAGCTTGTGTACTTTGCGGTCAGCACATTCAAAACGACTATGTAGAGCAATGAATCTGCATTGAATTTTGCATTAAGCCTGATCATTCCTCCATGGAAACTATTTTGAGGATTCAGAAGGCCACAGCTATGAGCAACTGGTGATTAGCAGCTTCATCACAACAACATGCTCATTCAGGCATCATGTCTTGTGCAGAGTTTGTGGTGAGACATCAAATCACCCAGGTGACGCTGCCCCCTTATAGTCCAGATTTGGCACCCTGCCCATTTCTGGCTTTTCCCAAAAGCAAAATCACCTATGAAGGGGAAGAGATTTCAGACCATCCTAGATTCACGAAAACACAACAGGGCAGCTAATGGCAACTGGAAGAACTGTGTGAGGTCCCAAGGTGACTAATTTGAAGTGGACTGAGATGTCATTGTCCTATGTACAATGTTTCTTGTTATCTTTAATCTTCAATAAATTTCTCTATTTTTCACATTAAATGGCTGAATACCTTCTGGACAGACATCATGCATTTTTTCTGATGTAAACTATTAAACAGATTGCTTTGTAGGGAAACACACACAATTTATTTTATCTAGAGCATAATGTTTATTGGTTACCCAACAATCCACTGGAGAGGTCCTGCATTTTGCCTACTTACAAATTTTCCATTACTACCTGAACACTACAGAGATCAAATTTATACCTAATTTATATGCACATCCATAATATGGATACATAGTATAGTATATATACATTATATACTATAAATACTATAGAGATCCAATTTAGATCTAATTTGTTTTTTAAATTATATTTTGATTATTCTATTACAGTTGTCCCAATTTTTCCCCCTCCACCCTGCACACCCCACTCCCTCAGGTGATCCACACACCATTGTTCATGTACATAGGTCATGTGTATTATTTCTTTAGCTACTCCACTTCTTATACCGTACTTTATCCCCATGACTATTCTGTAACTACTCATTTGTACTTCTGAATCCCCTCACCATTCACCCATTCCCCCACACCCCCTGCCCATCTGGCAAACATCAAAATATTGTTCCTATCTGTGATTCTGTCTTTGTTCTCAATTGTTTACTTTCTTTTTTAGATTCAATTGTTGATAGATATGTATTTATTGCCATTTTATTGTTCACAGTTTTATTCTTCTTTTTCTTAAGTAAGTCCCTTTAACATTTTATATAATAATGGTTTGGTGATGATGAACTCCTTTAGTTTTTTCTTGTCTGGGAAGCTCTTTATCTGCCCTTTGATTCTAAATGGTATCCTTGCTGGGTAGAGTAATCTTGGCTGTTAAGTCCCTGCTTTTCATGACTTGAGTATTTCTTGCAATCTCTTCTAGCCTGCAAAGTTCCTTTTGAGAAATCCGATGACAGTCTTATGGAAACTCCCCAGTAGGTAACTAACTTCCTTTCTCTTGTTGCTTTAAGATCCTTTCTTTATTGCTTTCAAGTTTCTCTCTTCATCTTTAAACTTTGGCCTGTTAATTATGTGTCTTGGAGTGGGCTCTTTTGCATCCATCTTGTCTGGGACTCTCTGTGCTTCCTGGACTTGCATGCCTATTTCCTTCACCAAATTTGGTAAGTTTCTTCCATTATTTTTTCAAATAGATTTCTAATTTCTTGCTGTTTCTTTCTCCTTCTAGCACCCCTATGATGCAAATGTTGGAACACTTCAAGTTGTCTCAGAGGCTGCTTTACCCTGTCCTCGGTTTTTGTTTGTTTTTTTTTTGATACTTTTTCTTCTTCTTGTTTTGATTGGTCATTTTTTACTTCCTTATATTCCAAATCATTGATTTGATTCTCGGCTTCATTCACTCTATTGTTGTTTCCCTGTAAATTGCCCTTATTTCAATTAGTGTACCCTTCATTTCTTTTTTTTATTTAGCTTTATTTATTTTTTAAAGTATTTTTTATTGATTATGCTATGACAGTTTTCCCAATTTTTCCCCCTTTATTGCCCATCTGCCATGCCCCCACAACCCTCCAGCATTCCCCACCCTTAGTTCATGTCCTTGGGTTGTACATATAAGTTCTTTGAGTCCTCTGTTTCCTATACCATTTTTTTATCTCTCCCCATCTATTTTATGCCTACTAATTATGCTTCTTCTTCCCTGTACCTTCCCCCCCAATCCTCCCTTCCCCCTCCCCACTGAACTCCCTGTGTGATGTCCACTTCTCTGATTCTGTTCCTGTTCTGGTTGTTTGCTTAGTTTTTGTTTTCATTTTTCTTTCCTTTTAGGTTCATTTGTTGATAGTTGTAAGTTTGTTGTCATTTTAGTGCTCATATTTTTCATCTTCTTTTTCTTAGATAAGTCCCTTTAAGTTTCACATAATAAGGGCTTGATGACGATGACCTTTAACTTGACCTTATCCTTCGTTTCTGACTGAATGTTTTTATACTATTGAGTTACTAAGTTCCTTGAGCTTCCTCATAAACAGTGTTTTGAACTCTGCATCTAATAGATTGCTTATCTCCATTTTGTTTAGCTCTTTTCTGGAGTTTGATCTGTTCTTTAATTTGGGCCATGTTTCTTCGTCTCTTCATCTTGGCAGCCTCCCTGTGTTTGTGTCTATGTATTAGGTAGAGCTGTTATGACTCCCTGTCTTGGTAGCATGGCCTAATCTAGTAGATGTACTGTAGGGTCCATTGGCACAGCCTCCCCTATCACTCAAGCTGGGTACCCAAGGTGTGCCTTTCATGTGGGCTGAGTATACCCTTCTCTTGTAGTTGGGCCTTGGTTGCTGTTGGCAGATCAATGGGAGGAATTTCCCCAGGCCAGTCAGCTGCAAGGACTGTCTGGGACCACTGACCACCAACCTCCACCTTCTGTGGAGGATCAAGTGTGCAGGGGCAGTGAGTCTGAGGAAGTTCATGTATGGGTTCTTTAAGGAAAACTGCTTGGGACTCTTGAAGTTTCTTCCATTGACTCAATCCCCACTGGTTTCTGTAGCCAGAAGTTATGGGGACTTATCCTCCTGGCACAGGAACCCTGGGCTTGGTGGCCTTGTATGGGGCCGGGACTCTTCACTTTCAAGATATCCCTCCTAAATTTTACCCCATACATGGATGTGAGACCAGCCTATTCCACGTCTCTACCCCTACCTACCAGCCTGGATGGATGTGGTTTCTGTAATTCCATAGTTGTTAGACTTCCATTCAATTTGATTTCTGAAGGTTCTGAGTGATGGCTGTTCTATATTTTAGTTGTAATTTTGATGTGCTTGTGCAAGGAGGCAAGCATTGTTTACCTATGCCACCTTCTTGACCAGAAATTCCTAATTTGCATATACATCCATGATATATGGATATTTATTTCCAAAAGATATAGGTTAATTAGAATAAAGGCAAAAATATAAAGCAAATGTCTTAAAAGTAATTTTATACCATCTGCTCAAAAATACTCTGTACAACATCTGCAAAGATTTATATTCCACCAGTTTTAAAGAGTCTGCTTCCTCAAAAACTTTTCCAACTTTAAAAAATGCCAGTTTAATCAGTGTTCCCTACTCAGCTTAAATTTTTATTTCTTAGATCACTAGTAAAGGTGAACTTTAGTTTAGTAAATAATTTATCATCTTTGCAGACTTTATTTGACACTATGCTCCGTCTACAAAGTCTAAGACTGAATGCAGCTCAGGTGGGGGCAGTCAGGACCATGTCCTGACAGGTGCATGCAGCAGAAAGGTTAACCCTATAGCGGCCCATAGAAGGGTGCCGGAATAAGGATAAACTTTTAAAAATATACTTACTAATATGGCAATGATAAAAGACTAAGAAGATCTAGACATCTTCATTTTGCAACCAACAGAGTAAAGATTAGTTCAGAAAAAATAATCAATAAATGCTAATCTTAAGGGGGAAAGTTTTATGAGAAGGGTATTTGCACGTGGTCTCAAAGTATTTCCACAAAGATTGCTTTCTAGTTGCTAGACAAAACACAGTAATAGTAAATGAGAGGAAATGGGCAAAACCTGGACTGAGAGATCAAAATCACCACCCTCAGTGAGGAGCCCATAGACACCATGTGACTTCACATGTGGCACTCTGAGAAATACTCAGGTCAGTCATGTTCAAGTCCAATCACAAGTCTGTAACCTGAATACAATCATGAGGGAATATTAGCCAAACTAAAATCGAAGAACATTTTATACAATAACTGGCCTATATGTCTTCAAAATCGCCAATACTATGGAAGGTTAGGAAAGGCTAAAAACTGTTCCAGATTAATGGAGACTAAAGAGACATCAAACAAATGGGATGTGTGATGATTCTATGATGGAAGGGGGAAACACACTATAAAGAACATTACTAGAGTAATTGTCATTATTGGAGTAACAATTTCACATCACCACAAATAGAATATGAACCATAGATAACATTATAGCAATGCTAAACTTACAAAATTTAATGGTGCAACTGTGTGTCTGTATAAAGAACATTCTTCTTTTTTTAATCCTCACCCAAGGATATGTTTTACTGATTTTAAAGAGGAAATGCAAGTGGTGGGGGGTGAAGAGAGAGAATGAGAACCATCAACATGAAAAAGAAACACTGATCAGTTGCCTCCTGTACTCACCCTGACTGGGGATTGAACCTACCACCTAAGTATATGCCCGGATTGGGATCAAATCCGTAACCTTTTGGTGGATGGGACAACACTCCAATCAACTGAGCCACCCGGCCAAGGCAAGAACATTCTTGTTCGTAGAAAATATGTGCAAAATGTGTTTAATAAACTCAAATGGCTCAGAACAAATAATGCATGTATGTGTATATACAGATATGAAAATACAGAAAAAAAGAATATGATACAGCAAAAGTGGCACTATGTTAAAAATCTGATAAAGGATATATTAAAGAGTTCTCTAAAAGTCCCCAACATCCAGGCTGCAGACCAGTATCGGTCCAGGTCTGTTAGAAACCAGGCTGCACGGCAGGAGGTGAGTTTGACTGTAATGAGCTTAAATCATCCAGAAACCATCTCCCAAACCCCGAGCCCGTGGAAAAATTGCCTTCCACGAAACTGGTCCCTACTGCCAAAAAGACTGCTGACTGTTGCTCTAAACTCCTATTGCAACTTCACAGCAAAACCAAAATCCCTTGTACAATAATATACTACAAAACTAGGTGACAAGGTACCCTTCACAAACCTCAAAATAGAAGCAAGAAAAACCACCGCCCTGGCCTGTGTGGCTTGATTGTGCGTCATCCCACAAACTGAAAAGGTCGAGGGTTTGATTCCCGGTCAAGGCACATGCAAGAGGCAAATGATGGATGTTTCTCTCTAGCATTGATGATTCTCTCCTTCTCTTTCTCCCTCCCTTCCCCTCTCTCTAAAATCAATTAACAAAAAAATAAAAGAAAAGAAAACCACCAACACATACAAGATCTATTGGATATCAATTTATCCATGCAAAGTAAGCAGAGGCAAGCACTGGGTGTCTGACTAATCGAAGAACAGAAAAGCAACAAGTAGTTAAGAGGTATTCACCAAAAAAATGGGTCATTTGAGAACAGCAGATGACACTATGGGGTTTTAACAACTCTAATAGTAACCTAAGTACCAGGACTGCAGAAAGGTTTCAAAAGGGCCAGTTACCACGATAAACTCTTGAAACTAACCAGCTAGGGCATCAAGAGAAGCTACTAAGGATAGAATCATAATTGAGCCACATACACAGAAAAGAAAAAAAAAAAGATCTACCTAGAGAACAAAGTAAAACTGCTATCTTCTGTTTCAAAACATGCTAAAAGATACTGAGCATGAAGAAAATGATACAAGACATAAAAGAATAACACATGTCTAAGTTTTTCTAATTCAGAAGTAAAAATGAAGACTATACTAGAAGAAATACAAAATTGAACTTTTAACAGTTAATGCCTCAAGAGAAATATGAAAGGTGAAAGGGGAAAATATTTAAAGTAAAAAGAAATTTTAAAGGAAAAGAAATGAAAAGGAGAAAAGGGAGAGAAAGAAGTGTTAAATATTTTTTAATATTTATTTTGTGAGAGAGGAAGGGAAGGAGGGAGGGAGAGAGAGAGAAACATCGATGTGAGAGAGAAACATCCATCAGTTGCCTCTCATATGTGCACTAACGGGGACCAAACCACCTCCCAGGCATGCTCCCCAACTAGGAATTGGACTGGTGCCCTTTCACTTTGCAGGCTGATGCCCAACCGACTGAGCCACACTGGTAAGGACAGGAAGCATTAAATATTGAACAATGGCAAAAGCCAACCCAACCTGAACCTGTGGATAATACAAATCTCTTAAGGGAAAAAAAGACAGAAAGGGAACAACAGCACAAATGCTTAAAATTAAATTCAAGGAAAATGTCTGGAAAGGAAATAATGTTAAATATGCAAAAGAAATCACATCATATACTTGAGAATATCAACCCATAACAACCCACACTGCTCATTTCCGAGTAAAAGATTTGGATTCAAAAGTGAAATTATTTGTTGGCTATTAGGCAGAACTGGCAAAAGAGTTATATGGGAAAGAAATTCTTATATAAAAAGTATCAATAAACTTGTCTAAAGTTTTGTGAAAAAAAAGTAACATTTAAGATCCTCAAGTAAAGAAAATATGAGGCTAGAAACTACTGCCAACAAAATGACTTTACCCTCAAGCATAAAGAACATTAATTGTCTCTAGCACCAAAGTCCACAGGAAATATTATTCCTATGGGCCTTTTCCTAAGGAATCAACCAAAATGACTAGACTTGAGACACTGATATAAGTATTAATGGTGACTATTAAGCATGTAATTATTGTCAAAATAAAACTAAATGTCTCAATGGGAGAAAGTACAGTATACAATGCATACATGAACAAAGTATACAGACACAGTACTAATTGAAAAGGAGAGGCTGGGGAATCTCTGCAACTTCCAGATGGTCCGACGGCTGAGTCAGGTGCCATGAGTACCAAAGCTGTATCCTGAAGCAGGAGGTGAACCTATGTGGCTGCCACATCATAATTTTTCACCCTAAGGCCACTTCTATCAAGTAAAATATGCTTTTAAAGCTCTTAAGGTGGTTCTCATAGGGAAAACAATGTACAAAGAAGCACAGAACAAATTACTGAACTCCAACAGAGTGACTAATTTACTCTAGATAACTAAAAACAGTGGCTATGTAGTGGACTAATGGAATGACAGCTAGCAATGGGTCCCAGGTACAGTGAAACACTATGAGAAAGCAAGCCATAAAAGCAGGTATGCCTATGCAATCCCTGATACATAAAAGGACTGTAGACACTTCCCACATCCACATACAAAGTACCTCTTGGTTGTTGAATACTTTTCATCAATATTGATAAAGACCAAGGCCCTCGGTATACAAGTGTTATTATCCTGCATGCTACTGTAAATGGGTTTAAAAGCTAAATCAACTGAACCAATCAATCTCCTTGAAATAAGTGTGTACCCAAAGTATTTGCTTAGACATTTTTCTATCAACTGACTTCAAGGTAAAATTGAAAATCTTAAATCCAGAAAATTCTTACAGAAACAGAAATTAATACACACCTGCTCCAGCTGCTCCAGCAGAAAACTTAAAACATTTATATTTAGTGTGTCAAATTCTGATGCCAATGACCAAGATATTTTATAAAAATGAACCAACATTTACTAAGGCATCTGGAATGAAAAAGGAGCCTCTCCTACTTCTTTTTACAATGTTAAAGGCTGTGCTCACAAGAAATCAAAGATAGAATGGGGAAAGCATGATGTGGTGCTACATGCGTAAAGTGGGATAAAGCAAATGAGTGATTTTGGGATATTCTAATTTTACCATCTCCAGTTATCAGGAAATCAGTCTCAGTGTGGAGGTGATAAACATGTGAAATAAAAGTAGTCCTGAATTTGAATTATCAGCATTAATTCATTTTTTCATAGTTTTGTCCTCTGAGGAGACCTATGAACAATTACCAACCCAGTAATAATAAACATCATCAGTGAGCATAACATTTCCCATGAAAAGATGCCAGAGTTCCTTAGAGCAATGGCTGGTTCCACATACAATGCAGGAGGTGTACAAGGTAAGTATGGAATACCCTGCCATACCAGTTTACGAAGAAACTATCAAAGATTTATCAGGATCAAGTCAAAAAGCAGTCAGAAGCCATGACTCAGGAGTCACAGGGATGTCACATACAGTACAGGGAATAGTCAATAATTTTATAATTATGCACGGTACTGAACTTACTGTGGTGACCACTTTGCAAAGGACAAAATGTTTAGTCACTATGTTGTACACCTGAAACTAATATTATTCTATGTCAACTATAATCTTTAAAGTTAAAAAAAAAAAACACTTAGGAGCTAACTTGAAAACACTTGTACTGGCCAAAAATGGAATAATCTGAACTTTGAAAAGGACAATAACTAGAAATAACTGAGACATCAAATTTAAATCCATAAATTCAAAATGATTTTTAAAAATACTAACTGCTCACCTTTGGAAAATGAGAAGTAACTTTTTAAAACTGGTAAATATGCTCTTGAAATGTGTGATGGTCATGAAAAACAAGTAAAAACTGAAAAACTTTGACAGACAAGAGAGACTAAGAAGACAACTAATTGGAATGGATCCTGGAACAGAAAGGGGGCTTTGGTTAAAAACCAGTGAAATCCAAATAAAGTCTATAATTTAGTTAATAATATTGTACCAATATTACTATCTTAGTCTTAACAAATGGTTATGTAAGACAGAGGCTAGCAAACTAGAATCTGGAATCTGATTTTGTACAGTGTGCCAGCTAAGAAAGGTTTTAACATTTTTAAAGTGTTGTTAAACACCAACAAGGAAGAACATAAAACACAGATGACGCGTGGCCCGCAGAGCATAAAATGAGTGATACATGACCCTTAATAGAAAGTTTGCCAACACTTGACATAAAATGTTAACATTAAGGGAAACTGTGAAAGTTAAATAAATCTCTCTGTATCATTTGCCAACATTCTGGCAAATCCTAAAATTATTCCAAAAAAAGTGTCCTAAAGAAGGAAATAATGACATAAAGAACAGAAAAATAACAGAAAAAAAATAAAAGAAACCAAAATTTGGCCCTTAGGGGAGGGTGTAGTCAACAAAACTAAGAGTTGACAAAACTTGAGCTAGAACAACAAGGAAAACTCAAGTAATGAGAAGATGAGAAGACTTAAGTTATTAAAGTTAGGAATTAAAAAAATAAGGACTTGAATTCCTACTGCTGAACTTTGTGGCCTGCCAGGAACAGAACTTCTGCAACAACAAATATGTCTGGAAGGCTGTGGTCCAAGGCCATTTTTGCTGGCTATAAACGGGGTCTCCGGAACCAGAGGGAGCACACAGCTCTTCTTAAAATTGAAGGTGTTTATGCTCGAGATGAAACTGAATTCTATTTAGGAAAACGATGTGCTTATGTGTACAAAGCAAAGAACAACACAGTGACTCCTGGTGGTAAACCAAACAAAACCAGAGTAATCTGGGGAAAGGTAACTCGTGCTCATGGAAACAGTGGCATGGTTCGTGCTAAATTCCGAAGCAACCTTCCTGCTAAAGCCATTGGACACAGAATCTGTGTAATGCTGTACCCCTCCAGGATTTAAACTTATAAATAAATAACAACCATGACTGTGTGGCTTGGTTGGGGGCCCTTGGGCAAAACGAAGGATTCCAGGTTGGAAGACATGGTTGGGTTGCAGGTTCAGTCCCTGGTCAAGATGCAAAGGGGAGCCAGCTAATGAATGTTTCTCTCACACATCTATGGTTCTCATCTTTTTCTCCCTCTCTCCCCTCTCAAATAAGTAAATAAAATCTATTTTAAAGAGTAAATAAAAAATTAAATAAATAAAATAAAAATTAGGAATGAAGAAAATATAGACAACTGCAACTGAACAATAAAATAATTTAAATACAAATAAATAAAATAAATTTTAAAAAATTAGGAATGAAACAGGACTGCCACAACTGATTTTAGAGGAATAAAAAGAATTATAGAAGAATACCATGAACAAATGTATGCCACCAAATTAGGTAACTTAGACAGAAGTCAACAAAGACACAAACCACTTAAGGCTGACTCAAGGAAAATTGAAATTCTATAACAAATAGTTGAATTAGTGATCCAAAAACTCACATAATAAAAAAGAAAAGACCAGGCCCAGGTGGCTTCACTGTTAAATTCTACCAATCAGTGAAAGAATTAACACCAATTACCAATTCATTAAAAACTTATCCAAAAAATAGAGAAAGGAACACTTCCTAACTCATCCTATCAAATATTACACTGATACCAAACACAAAGACATTACAGGAAAAGACAACCACAGAAAAATATCTCATCAATATAGGTGAAAAATCCTGCGCTGGCTGGTGTGGCTCAGTGGACTGAGCATAGGCCTGCAAACTAAAAGGTCACTGGTTCAATTCCCAGACAGGGCACATGCCTGGGCTGCGGGCTAGGACCCCAGTTAGCAACCACACATTATTGTTTCTCTTCCTCACTTTCCCTCCCTTCCCCTCTATCTAGAAATAAATAAAATCTTAAAAGAAATACTCCAAGCCCTGAGGGTGGGGATGGGACGGGACGGGGCGAGGCGAGGAGCTCAACTGGTTCGAGCAGGGGTTTCCAACCCCCATGGTGGACTAGTGTTAGCGGCCAGTTAGGAACTGGGCCTAAGAGGGAAGCTCACCTGAGCTCTGCCTCCTGTTCCTAAGCTCCACCCCTTGATTCCACAAAACCAGTCCCTGAGGCCAAAAAGGATGGGGACTGCTTGGGTTTGAGCACTGATCCAATTTGCTAAGTTTGTGGGTTCCATCCCTGGTCAGGACACATATAAAAATCAACCAGTGAACGCATCAATAAGTAGAACAACGAATCAATGTCTCTCTCTCTGCTCCCTTCTCTTTCTCCTCCCTCTCCCTTCTCTAAGTCAATAAATTTTTTTAAATTATAAAAAAAAAATCCTCCTCAGAATCCTAGCAAATCAGCAACATACAAAATGATTTCTACACCATGACCAAGTGAGGTTTATCCCAGAAATACAAGGTTAACATCTCAAAATCAAACAATATAATAATACCATATAAAGTAGAACAGAAAAACCACATGATCATTCAAAGAAACATAGAAAAACCATATGATAAGGCCCAACATACTTTAATGATAAAAACACTCAATAAATTAGAAATAGAAGGGGATTTTTTCTCAACCTAATAAAAGAAACTACAAAAACCCCACTGGTTGGTCCGGCTCAGTGGATTGAACGCGTCTGCGAACCAAAAGGTCACCTGTTTGATTCCTAGTCAGGGCACATGCCTGGGTTGCTGGCCAGGTCCCCGGTTGGGGGCAAGAAAGAGGCAACCACACATCGATGTTTCTCTCTCTCTCTTTCTCCCTTCCTTCCCCTCTCTCTAAAAATAAAATCTTAAAAAAAATACCCACAGCTAATGCCATACTTAATGGTGAAAGATGACTGAAAGCTTTACCCCTAAGACCAAGAACAAAACAAGGATGACTGTTCCTGCCTTCCATACTGCAGGGTCTAATTAAAGCAATTAGATAAAGTCCTTAAGCAATTAAGTAAGGGAAGTAAGGAAGCTAATTTTTGTGGCTTTAAAATAGAAAATATCCAAATATACACTTCTTTGCAATACGCATGCAAACTTGAGAAAAATATATTACGAGTGTATACAGAATAGGGCCAACAGCAATCTGGAAAACAACCATCGTGATAGTATTTACCCCTGAAGCATTATCTTTCTAAGAGATAAAAAGTTTCTATTACAGAAATTACTGAATCACAAAGTAGAGCTTCTATTTTACTACTGGGAAGGGTCTTAGAGGTAAGTGATCCTCTAAGTTCAACTCTGTACTGTGCCCCCAAGTACCTTACTCATGCTTTTATGCTGGGTGTTGCTGGCACAGCCACTTAACTACTAGGTGAGTAATGTCCAGGGTGTAGATCATGCTGCCTCCTAGGGAGGGAAGAAGCTATTTTAACAGTCCAAGAATGTAGCAAAGAGGGTCTAGGCCAGTGTGGCTGTCATTAGAATGAAGGGATGTAAAGGGAGATGATTTTTATGTGTCCTTTTGTACTTGAAAGACTGAGGAAAGTGACCACAACATGTGTAAACTGGCAGAACACAGTCTACATTACAGTATGGGAATCCTGCAAGAGTCTGAACTAAAAAGAAGTACACAGAAATGAGAGCTGGGGGTAAGGTGAAAGCAGTACAGAAAGACCATCACCAGAACCCTAAAGCAGGCAGGATGTCTGCACCAAGAAAAAAAATTAAACAGGCAGAACTTTCTGGGATGAGGATGATGTTCTGTATCCTGACAGGGGACTAGGTTACACAAGTATATGCAATCAACAAAAAATGACCTCAAACACTTAAAATATATCTGTATGTGAATTTCACCTTAAAGAAAGAAACCTAAACAAATATTAAACTCGATGCTATGTATGCTAGAGGACAGAGTATATTGATGTCTTTAACTTACTTTGAAATGCATCAAAAATAAGATGGCATAATGGATAGCTCTAGTCAGATGTGATAAAGCAAATACAGCAAAAAGTTAACCATGAAGTACATGGGTGCTTACTGTACAACTCTCAACTTTTCTTTGTACTTGAACAATTTCATAATAAAATGTTAGAGGAAAAAGTTTCAAGAGATCAAAAGAAGCCTTGGGGAAGATCAAAAAGAAAATGCAAAGGCAAAGGAGGGGAAAGAAACACATGTTCAGGAGCTAAAATAAAAAGACAAGAGGGGAAAAGTCCAAGAAAGTGAATCACAGGCCAGTTGTGAACACACTCACTCACCATATGATGTGTACCAGAAGAATGTTCCTGGTTCAAGGCATTTCAGACAGAAAATTCAGCACAAAGCTGTGATATCTTTCTGATAAAGGGTGTAGGATCAATTAAAAGTAATGGAGCAGGGAGGTAAACAGCCACAAATAATAGCACTAAAGGCAGCAACATATAAACTTGAAAACTGCCTGAGAACTGACTGTGCTTCCTAAATATGCACAAGTCACAAAAACAAAGCTTCTCCTGACTATTACAACATAAAATATTAACAAAAAACCCCTCAAGTTCACACTTTCACTAAAGATTATAAGCAGAGTACTTACTAATAATAACATTTTGCTATAGGTCAACAGTCTGGGACTTCTACATATTTCTATATTTTTATTTTGATACTGTTTTACCCACACACTTCTAACTATAAAGTCACTATTCACAATTACTAATTTATTCAGACTTTTTAAAAAAGAATTTATTTAATTTTAGAGAGAGGGGAAGGGAGGGAGAAAGAGAGAGAGAGAAACATTGACATGTAAGAGCTACATTAATCAGCTACCTCTCCCACACCCCCAACCCGTAACCGAGGTAAGTGCACTGACTGGGAATCGAACCATTGACCTTACAGTTCACAAGCCAGGATTCAATTCACTGAGCCACATAGCCAGGACCATACTTAGCTTCTTAAGCTTAAATACTATAACTCAAATATTCTTTGCATTTCTCTTCAATGATATTATCTGTTTTATTCCTGAAAGGGTATAGGCCATCCACACATAACTTCTGAAAGCACAGCTGATGCACTTAACAGTTGTTTAACAAGTACAGTTTTGCAGCACTAGCATAGCAAATTAATGAAATACAAAACATTTTAAATTAGAACTTTAAATATTTTTACTTTTGCCAACTATCCTAATCAAGAAGAAAATTAAGTATTAGATAAACAAAGCACCAAACATAAATTAGAGCATGATGGGAAAGTTGCCAGGCTGAGTTCTAGGAACTGAGGTCTGCACAACTTGTGAAATCAGAGGAATAAACAGAAATCAACTGGTAATTCAAAGTTAAACGAGGTTAATGCACCCCTCCTACAACAAGCATTAGTGACATCTACTACACAACTGTCAAAGTTGAAAAAAAAACAAGTCTTGCCAAGAAAAGCAGCGTTACTAATCTCTTCCTCCGGATCTCTCTTTCATTCACTTGGTTTATACTGAGCTAAGATACTTTCGTAATAAAGAACGTGTTGATAGCTTTTTATGGTAAACCCACAAGTTTTTTGTTTGTCACTCAGAAAGTTTAGAAAATATGATGAAGTAGGATTATTTTAAGTTATCCTTATGCTTATCACCCAAAAATAAACAACAGTAACATAGTCTACGAGTCTTTTTCTTAAGAGTTGTGCTATATTCTAGGTATTATTTTGCAGCCTTTCTCAGTTGATCAGACACCTGGCATTTCCCACCATAATTTCAAATATTGTAGTCACTTCACATCTTATGTGAAATATACAAGAGTAATGGTTACCACTTTTTCATCACACCTTATGCAAGTTCTAATTCCTTAGAACAACTTTCTGCAAAGAATAATAGTTTTTAAATGTTTAAAAACTAAAGTATTTTTCTTTCCTAGTATATCATATCATTATGATACTAGAGAAACACCACTTTATAAAATTCATCAATCACCGCCAGTATAAGGCACAAGCCTAGGTTCTGTTCATTAAGATAGGATGCATTAAAAACAGATCATTACTTCTTGCATGTGCCGTGACCCAAGATCAAACCTGCAACCTTGGTGTATGGGGATCACGCTCTAACTATTAAGATACCTGGCCAGGGCTAAAGCCTCCCCTTTAAGGCTTTTTCTTAGGATATATTTCCCAGAATGGGATTAATGTATAAATAAACATGAACAATTTCACCAATGCATAATACTGTTTTGAGAAATTCTCACATTCTTTTATAAAAAAAGAAAAATTAATAACCTAAGGGTCTAGGAATCCTTCCCACAACTCAGTTGGCAGTTGTTTCCTCTAATTAGATAAAATGAGCCATCCCCAAAAGGCCCATGGAAAAACTCTTAATGACAACCCTTAGGAGGAAGGGAGTCCTCCTCCCTCCTCCAGTCCAGACACTTGGATTCTCTGGAAATCAGCATAAGGACTTTACTTGGGTGGAAGGGAGACAACTTACATTCCCAACATTTCATTTGGCCCTCCTCCTTCAAAAGACCACACATTTAAACCTTAGTGATCTGATAAACAAAAATATCTTTGTTTTAATTTATATTTCTTTGATTAGCAGGGTTGCACCTATGATTACTCATAACTTGTATTTCTTCTTTGCTAAGAGGCCATTCATCAACCATTCTCTTAAGCATTTATCTATAAAAGGAGGGCCTAGTCAAAAAAATCCAAGTTTTCCAACAGTCTTTCTTGATCAGTTATGAATAAATACCTATTGAGGTAGGTATATTTAGGAGCAAGCACTGAATAACAGAGATGAATGTCTGTTGATAGCAGCAAAATACAAGGCTAACCTTGTATTTAAAAATATAATGCGACTTCCGGCCAAGATGGAGGCATAGGTAGACGCACTGTGCCTCCTCGCACAACCAAGATAGGGACAACAAAGATATAGAAACAAAATAACAACCAGAACTGACAGAAAATTGAAGTTTATGGAAGTCGGACAACCAAGGATT
>CM052540.1:29442919-29467271 GCA_028533065.1 Trachops cirrhosus | reverse complement strand
AAAGAACTTATGACACATGGACTGAAGTAAAGCGGGGTGATGTGGGTGGGAGAGGGTATTCAGGGTGGAGGGGAATGAAGGGGGATAATAGGACAACTGTAATAGCATAACCAATAAAATATATTTAAAAAATTAAAAAAAAAATATATAATGCAATTATTAGGTACAATCCACTCCCAGTGTTCCTTAATATCAATAGGGCACTTGGGTATACAACATTGCAATTAGCTATCAAAGTACAGTCAAATTATCAATCTGAAATTATAATGGACTGCATAGGTTTCATACTGCCTCTGAAAAAATGTTTACCAATCTAATGAATAACATATATAAAATGCCCAATTTCATATCATGTACTGTGCTTAGCATTTTACATGGATTGTGACACATCATTTAAAATAATAATACAAATAAACTAAGGAGAGACTACTTAACACTAATTATTTTATATAATGAATCTTGTTAATTAAGACATTCTAAGATTAAAGCACTCTTTCCAGGTAACAATACTTAAAAAAAAAGTTTTGGAAATCTCTTATAATTCAGATATATCTCTACTTCAGAGTAGTATTTCTCTGTATACTTTGGATTTTCATATTACATTCCAGGGACACAGATTCATACTGTAATAAAGAAAAAAAGATGGCCCAGATGCTAACAGTTAGCAAGAAAAAGCTCAGGATTAAATAGTTAAGGAACAACATTCAACTGTATGTGGATCAATAATATTTCCTCTTTCCTATTATATACTATCTACATTTTTAAAATAAGATTTAAAATTCTAAGGTTTCCTACAAAGGCGAACACTACGGCATTATGTACTTTCTCACTTTCCATAACTCTAAACAGGGCAAACTTACCTGTACTACTTGTTTCTGTAGTTGTGCTGCCTGTGTTGCTGAAACCTGCGTTTTTTCCCGAGCAGCTCGGGAACGGTCATTGCTCACCGAAGTCATCATACACAGTATATACAAAATAATGTATGTACAATATAGAAAATCTGCAAGAAAGCAGACATGGTGAGTAAAACTTGCAAACCACAGTAAAAGGATAAAATATAGGGATAAGAAGTAAACATGAGATATATCAAATGTGCTCTACAACACAAATTCAAGAAAACAACCTTTTAGGATTTTAGATTCTCCTGGCACCTCTTATGCCAATTTTACTAACACAATCTAAAAGTCTAAGGTTTACAAGGACAGCGATTTTAAACAAAAATCTCAAATATCATGAATTTTAACCAACAATTATTTTATCACTATACAGGGTGGGGCAAAAGTAGGTCTACAGTTGTTCGTATGGAAAATAATACAATAATTAATAAATACAAGAGTAAACTGTTTCACATACAACTGTAAACCTACTTTTGTCCCACCCTGGATATATTTACTACTACATGTAGTTTAATCTACTCTTCCCATTTGCAATTGGTATTTGAACCCAAAGACAAAAATTGCATCCAGCCAAGATTTTACCTGCCAATAATCCAATTCAAAATGTGATGTCCAGGAATAAGCTATACCTAAAGGCAAAAGCCACTTATAAAAAGTAAATCTTCCAAGAAGACAAAACAATTGGCATATATTTTTACTTTATTCAACAAATATTTACTGAATAGCTACTTAAGTGTCAAGCATATAACTAAATATAATATGCCATCAAAACAGGATTATAACAATGAAATACCACTTCACACTCATTAAAGTGACTATTATAATAAAAAGAAATTAAAAATAGAAAATAACAATTTTAGCGAGGATGCAGAGAACTGGAACCCCTGTATACTGCTGGTAGGAATGTAAAATGGTACAGCCAACGGGAAATATGGCAGTTACTCAAAATAATTTTTTTAAATAGAATTACCTATGATTCAGTAATCCCACTTCCAGTAATACTCCCAAAAATTGAAAGCAGGATCTTGAAGAAATATTCATACGCCCATATTCATAGCAGCATTATTCACAATAGCTAAGAAGTGGAAGCCACCCAAGTTTCTCTAAACAGATGAATGGATAAACAAATGTGGTATGTACATACAATGAACTATTTATTATGCTGTCTTAAAAAGGATGGGAATTCTGACACGTGCTACGGCATGGATGAACCTTGAGGACATTATGCTAAATGAAATAAGCCAATCAAAAAGGAAAATTATTGTATGACTACTTATGTAAGTTATCTAGAATAGTCAAATTCATAGTCAAAGTTGAATGGTGGTTACCAGGGATGAGGAGTAAGGGAGAATGGAGAGTTACTGTTTAATGATTTCATGTTACGTATATTTTACTATAATTTAAAAAACAATGCAGCAACACCTTAGTTTAATTTCCAACCTAGAACTCCACACTCAGCAAAGATACCAATCAATGTAATGAAGAAACAAGTTTAGTTCACATATGCAATATCTCAAACTCAAGAAACTCCTAGAAGAAACAAAACAGAAAAAGAGCAAACCAAGAAGCAGCTGTTGACAATTAACACCATGAATTAGCTACCAATCTATTCACAACATACTACCATACTGTCCTCTTCTGGTAAAGAAGGCAAAAAACTAAACAATTCCTCAGCCTCCCTTTTAACTTGGGATAGCCATGGGCCACTTTTCTCAAAAACAATCTAAATACTCATAGCACCTTTAAACAGTCCCCCAAAAGTGGAAATAAGCCTAAGGTCCTTCAAAGAGTCAATAATGTGTAGCACAGACATACAACTGAAAACTATTTAGCAATAAAAAGAAATCACAGGCTGTGAACCAAAGGGTCACCAGTTAGATTCCCAGTCAGGGCACATGCCTGGATTGCAGGCCAGGTCCCCAGGTCCTCTATCATGTCCCTTGGCGGCATGATAGAGGCAACCACACATTGATGTTTCTCTCCCTCTCTCCCTCCCTTCCCCTGCTCTAAAAATAAATAAATAAAATCTTTTAAAAAAATCAACTACTGATGTACACAACATGGATGAATTTCAAATACATTATCCTTAGTAAAAAAAAAGTCAGACTCAAAAGGCTGTGTACTGTATGATTCAATTTATGACATTCTGGAACAGACAGAATGTCATATAGGGACGGAGGACAGATCAATGGATAACAAGGGGATCCAACACAGGAGAGGAGGTTTCCACAAATTACAGCTGAAAAAAGATCGAGAGCTGAGCAGCAGGCCTTAGGAGGGGTGTCAAACTCATTTTCACCAGGGGCCACATCAGCCTCGTGGTTGCCTTCAAAGGGCTGAATGTAATTTTAGGACTGTGCAAATGTAACTACTCCTTAATAGTTAAGCAAGAGCTCGGTGCTGCCGCTGGGTAGAACAAGGTGCCAGGCCAGATAAAACAAGGAGGAGGGCCGGTTCAGCCGGCGGGCCTTGTGTTTGCCACCTGTGCCTTAGAGCAACCAAATCTAATCAGAGCAGGAGGACAAGAGAGGACTTGCAAAGAGATGCCTCTAAGAAAATGGTTTTGATCATCCTAAGAAGTTAAATTGCACATATGAAATAAAATATAGATGTTAATCAATGATGGCTACATAGAAATCTAAGCAACTATAAAAAACAACTATTAAGTTCAAGAAAAGGCAACACAGCTCAACTGTAACATTTACAGGATTCTAATACTGATCTAACCAAAAACTATTATATAATAGTGGGAGAACAGAAGAGGAGAAATTATAAATACAAACTGAGAAATAAGGGAAGGAGAGGGAAAACATCAACAGCAGAAGAAATACTTAAAAGTTTCTTGAAAGTAATTGCCTCTGGAGAATAAGATCCAGGGATGAGAGCAGGGTAGGGGACTGCTGTGGACATACAGAACTTTTTGGAAACCCACAACTTTTAATTCAAATGTACTATGTACTGAGCACCAAGATGAATATTTTATATACATGATTTCCTATAATACTCAATAATACTCTACAGAACTTGGCATAATCTCCATTTGAGGAATCAGATGTTCTACACAGATCAATGAGATGTAAAATAAGAGAGTGAGTCCTACCTGCTTATTTCCTCAGATACAGAGCCTACAAACCTAACTCAATACTAAATTATAAAATAACTGTTGCCTTCATAATCCTAAGCTAGCAAAACAGAGGCGAGAGGCAGGCTAAAAGAGACGAAACTCTTAATTATAAAAACAAGCATCCAGCTATAGACAATGCAGTCTCCAAAGCAGAAGACCTGTGGCTAAAGACACTACTACAATTTACAGCCGCTTTCTGAAGAATCATCTATCTCCCTAACTTTTCCTGTTGGTCACATAAACTCAAAAAAATTAAATAACAATGTTGAACAACATGAACATTTAAAATAATACGGGAGTTAAAACTTTTATATTTTCAAGAATTTTAAATCACTGCATGATTCAAATGTCTGTTGGAACTCTGTAATGAGGTTACCAGTGACCACTGCCAATATAGTTTCAGTACAAAGGTGAGGAAAAAAGCCAACACAAGGGAGGAAGAGAGATGGCAAACAATAATAACTGTACTTGCAAGAGGTAGTATGCAAAGCATCAAAGTAGAATCTTCCAAGGATGAGGTACACTGAGCAAGTCTATTTACACTGTAAGCCCCATGAGAACAACTGTATCATCCCTGTCACCTGTGTTCTTTCAGGGCTTCGTATGGGATGTGTGCTTAATTCTCTGAATAAAACAGGACTTGAAGCTAAAGAGGGGATAACTGAGAGGCAACAAATTAAGACAGCAACAATGGAAAATGATTCACTTGGACTAGAGGAGGGATTCCTCTCCATAGTCCAGCAAAATGAAGAAATGGACAGGTCTGGCAGCAGCTAAATGTACAGATTAGGAGAAAGAGGCAATGGAGTTTGTTTTATCTATTGTTACTTTTTTAGTAAAATATACAAAAATATCTGCAGAGAGCCCTGGCTGTTGTAGCTCACTGGATTGAGCACGGGCTTCGAACCGAAGAGTCGCCAGTTCAATTCCCAGTCAGGGCATATGCCTAGGTTGAGGGCCAGGTCTCCAGTAGGGGGCACATGAATGGCAACCACACAGTGATGTTTCTCTCCCTCTCTTCCTCCCTTCCTTCTCCTCTCTAAAAATAAATAAATAAAATCTTTAAAAAAATATATCTGCAGAGAATAACTACTAGATGAATGGGAGGGTGGCAGAATGTAAGAAAATGGCAAAGGTTTGTAACTGCTACTAAGATGAATATGAGAGGAAATGGACAGAAAACAAGTAAAAATAATTGAACAGTGACACTGAGGAAACTGAAAGCAGAAACCTTGAATAGCCAGTGGCACTAATCCACATTACCATGAAAGCAACTGGAATGTCAGAAATTCAAGATTACAACTTAACTGAATAGTCAAGTGAGAAGAGGGTTAAGATAAATAGATCCCCGCTGAAATAGTCTACAAAACAAAAAAGATTTGAGTTTTAAACTTGGAAGAGTCCATTTATATAATGCACAGCTGACATGGCCAAGTGAAGAGCTACTCACTCACTGAGGCCTTTCCCATAAGCTTTAAGCTTCAATACATATTTGAAAACATCCCTTCCTAAAAGACTGCTCTCCAGCTTACTGCACTCCTGACTGCTGGATTTGTATTTTGCAACCTTACTAGAGGTTAAAATAACACTATGAAATGATGTCTTTCATTAAAGATGTTTCATTATAATATGGTAACTGTTACCTTTTGATTCATTAAGTACTTAGGCAATTTGATGAAAACTATAGGCTCTCTCCTCAGAAAAATACAAATCCACACAAAATTCTACCCGAGATCTCATGAGGTTTACATCTCCCGTATCTCTCCCCAAAACCTCTCCATGAGAGACCACACTCAACTCCCTAAATGCCCATGGGCACCCAGGTTAAACACTCTGCTCTAAGAATTTAGTAGAACTCTAAAATATACTAAAACCTTAAAAGTATCACTGATCAGGTAAAATTAAAAATATAACTCCTAATTTGGTCATAAAACAAAATCTTAGAATTCAAACTTTTTAAAATGGGCTCCCTGCTCCCCTAAAATCAAATGGCATATGCTTTTCTCCCAAAGGAACAATTAGGGAAAACACATACTTTTGTGACCTTCGATAAATTTACACTAGTCTTCATATTTAATCAACATACTACCTATGTATTCTAAACAAAATGTTTCTCATCAAGATCTACTGAGATGGTACAAACTCATTCAACTATGGTAATGTTAAGTTCTGCTGTTTTAGATGAACATAATTATTGGAAAAACCTATATATCCTTCCTTCAGAACTACATTTTAAGAGCATGAAGTGAATACAGATTAACCCTCTATGACCTAAAAATATCCGCTTGAATCAACTGGCCTAAATATGGCACATGAAATAATGTATTTTATACCAAAAAAAATTTTTAATGCTGAGGCTACTCTACTGAAAATTAACATGGAATTTAACACTGTCTACCAATTACAAGGTGATTCAATGGATGAGATATCCAGGAAAGAAGCTTACTATGCTGTGCTAACTGTTCCAACACATCTCCTTGAGGCTGCATCATATCCTTCCTCTTAGGAAACCCTAGAAGCTCCTCACGAAGGTCCTCTGTTTAAAGAGCTACATTTCTCTCTGCTGACAAGGCCTAAAATGGGGAAAGCATTATGCATAAAACCAGTATTTTTCAAAGCAGAGTAAAAAACCTACTATGATTTTGGCTTTGGCTATGTTAGTACTCCAAGACCTACTTTCAAAGCATCTGAACTGGCAGGAACTTTGCATCCCCAGAAAACAAAGGCTTCCAAACAAAGGGTGGGATAGGAGTTGGAAAAGAGCAAAACAGAAATCCCAGTTCCAATGACTAAATATGAAATGTTATATCACGTTAAAGAAAAAGGTGAAAGGAAGAGAGGCAATATATGGCAAGTTGAAAATTTTAATTTAGAATGGTTATAAGATTTCAGGCTACAGGGGACATGTGAAAAGTTTTAACAATCCATTTTAGTAACAAATTATTTTTACAAGCTGTAAAGCAAGAACACTCACTTGTAAACAATTTCTTTAATATTCTTTTGGTCAAGAAAAGAAAAATTTCTTAATCATATTTCTCAAGAGCTTTTTCTTGTAAATTAATAATAATCAAGCATGCACTTCTGTATCTATGATTATGTCTACCCAGATAACCACTATGGACCTAAATTCTTGTTTTTCTTTTAATCCTCACTTGAGGATATTGATTTTAGAGAAAGAAGGGAGGGAGACAGAAACATAGATCCTCCCTACACACCTTGACCAGGATGAAAACTGCAACTAGGTATGTGCACTGACAGGGACTCAAACCTGCAACCTTTTGGTGCACAGAACAACGCTCCAATTAACTGAGCCACCCAGCCAGGGCATCACTAGGGCCCTAAGTTATTATTTCCTCAGCTTTGCACTCCACCACCATCCCAACAGTTCTGCATCCACAGCTCCTGGCAGAAGTTAAAGATCCTGGGTCTACAAGGGGTGCTTCCCAACAAAACCCACAAAATACAAATGATAACACTCTGGATTGATTCTGCTTTCCAAGTGTATGATTCAGAGGAATAAAGAGCATTAGTTAAAATAAAAGGCAATGTCACGACACTCGACTTTCCGCTGAGAGATAGTATTGTACAAGCATCTCAGACAAAAAGAAAAAAAAGGCACCGATAAAACTCAACATTCACTCAAACTAAAAATCCTTTTTTAAAAAATCTTTATGGGCACTTTATTTACTTTTTCAATACAATCCAAACATTGTTTTCAACAACTTTCTACCAAAGAACACCATAAAGCAATGAAAATGGATAATGACCACTTACATGTTGGGAGAAACTCAGGAACATATGCCAAGGCAAATTTAAAAAGAAAACACAGATTTGGAGGATATATACACTATGGTTACATTAATTTAATATTCAAGAAACATACAACATTAACAATATATTATTTATGAAAATAGGTGTTAAAACTATAAAGAAACACAAGGAAAGGATGAACACAAGGAAAAGATGAAAACAAAATCTAGTTAAAGGCTAATTTTGCCTAATTCGTGGGTTGAGCTTAAGAAGTAGCACCCTAGGAACTTCAAACATCTTTTTCTTAACCACATGATGGTACTTGGATATTCTTTGTTTTGTTTATATTTTATAATTATCAAACTATTACACACATCTGTCATATTATAAAATCTGAAATCAGAATACATAGTATAATCAATACCTAAGATTAAGTATTCTGCCTATATATTCAATATTTAATAAAAATTAAAAGTAGTGTATATTTGAAAAATATTACCTTAAAAAAGAGCAATCTGTCCTGATAAAATACTCAAACATGCAAAATTAATATGCAAAGTTTCAGAACTATTTTAACTTTTGGCATAGAAATACATAAGTATAAAAGCAAATAATTCAAATAGGAGAAATCACACTAACAAGTCTTTAGGTTTCTATCAATGTCCATTTAAAATATTCCAAACAGACTAGAGACTTCTAGGATTATATTTCCAAATACTTTTCATATACTAACTTTCCTTTAATTTTACAACACCTATATGCAATTCACATTTTAGCTTATCTATTCTTTTTTTTTTTTAGATTTTATGTTTATTTTTAGAGAGAGAGAGAAAGGAAGAGATAGAAACATCAATGTGTGGTTGCCTCTCAAGCGCCCCACACTGGGGACCTGGGCCCCAGCCCAGGCATGTGCCCTGATGGGGCAGTGAACTGGCAACCCTTTGGTTTGCAGGACTGAGCTCAACCCACTGAACTACTCCAGCCTGGGTTAGTTAATTTATCTATTCTATCTTCCATATTTAATTTGCTTTCCTAACTTTAATAACAAGGCCAGAAACTCATTACATTTTTTTGTTCCCTTCACTACTCAGTAGCTGCCAATGTAAAAGATGTTTCACAAATTTGTTTAAATGACATGCTCTCAAAGCTGATAACTTTTATTTACTTTATTAATTTTTTATTTTATTATTTTTTTTGTATGTGACGATGGAGTAAGGTCAAAAGCCTAGAGGCAGTGTATGTTGTGTAATCAAATTTGACTAGAGCAAAGGGTGTCTCTAATAGAAGAGATGGGACACTAATGGGTGGGTGGTTGTGGTAAAAAAAAAAAAAAAAATCATATATATATATGGAGTTCCTGGAAGTGTCACTGGAAAGGGGCCAAGCCTGGAGCAGGTCTGCCTCAGGCTATGGGTTTGATTCCCAGTCAGGGTATATGCCCAGGTTGTAGGTTTGATCTAGTTGGGGCACACACTGGGAGGGCTACCAAGTGATGTATATCCCCACCCCCACCCTTCCTCTCTCTAAAATGCAATGAAAAATGTCCTTGGGTGAGGATAAAATAAAGAAATATTTAAAAAAAGAAAGAAGTGAGTCAAGGCAAGGCAGGGCGACTTTTAGCTCACTGAAAAGTCTAGGATAGAAGCAAAAGGAGAGAGCCTAGGGATTGATGCTTTGGAGCTGTAGATGTGTATAGGAAAGAAGTGAGCATGGTGAGGCTGCTATTAGCTCTCTGAAAGGTTAAAGAAAAGGAAGCCTTGGAAACAGGTTCAGGGGGTATGCCCAGGACAAGCTGCCACCGCCATTGCTCCCCTGAATGCAAGTCTTGTGGGAACCCTTAAGAATTTAGGAGAGAAAAGTAAAGATGTATGCCTGACAGGGAAGAAAGGTGTGCTCCAAAGAGAGCCCATGAAGATGGTAACTTTTAGAAATTAAGAAAGACCTAAAAGAAACTAGGGGGAAAAAAGAAAAGAAAAAGAAAATAGGAAAAAAGAAACAAAAATGAAAAAATTTTTAAAAAGAAAATTAAAAAACAACAACAAAAAAAACAAAACGAATGACCTAAGAAAGACCAAATCATAGCAGAGTCAATGATTCCAAAAGAACAATAAATGGAATTCTGTTTTCCAGAACAATCAGTTATGGAGACCTCAAAGTTAGCATTCACATGATGTGTAACAATATTCCCCTATTTACCTATCTTAATAAATTCCAGGTTAATAAAATGACGTTATACTAGCATTTCTAGATATCTTTTGGACCTGTGTATCTTAAAATACAGGAGACAACTCTGGCTGGTGTGGTTCAGTGATTGAGCACCAGCCTGTAAACCAAAAGGTCGCAGGTTCAATTCAGTCAAAGGCACATGCCTGGGTTGCAGGCCATGTCCCCAGTTAGGGGCATGCGTGAGAGTCAAACGACTGACGTATCTTGATATATCTCTCACACATAGATGTTTCTCTCCCTCTTTCTCCCTCCCTTTCCACCTCTCTAAAAAATAATTAAATAAACAAAATCTTTAAAAACTTTAAATACAGGAGACTAACCATAATTCAACATATCAATTCTAGATCACAAGGAAAACTATGTCCCCTGCCTATTTTAGCTAGAAAAGGTTTGACAAGTTTTTTCTACATTATGTGTCCTAATATTGTCTCAATAGTTCCTCTGTTAACTGGAATGCTAGATACAGGCCACAGGCATATTACTGCACTACCTTTTACATACACAATAGCAAATAACCAATGAACCAGAATTATCTCATATGTCCAATAAGGCTTAAAATTTTTTACTATATTTGAATCTGCCTCTCAGTATGAGTTCATATTTCACATCCTTTTTTAAGTTTAATAATTCTGAGATTTTGTTGGTTTGAATTTTGTTTTGGTTGCATTAAATGGAAGAATGTTCACTGTTTTGTCATTATTTAGAATTTTGAGTTTAAGGGTCTCAGTAACAAATACACATGAACAAACACATTTTGTAAACTGTGAAGCATCATAAAAATTATATAACATATTAGCATTTCTGAAGTAAAGGGATTACTTGATTATTTCTAAAATCACCTCAAGCACTAATGTTCTATAATTCAGTCTTAAGTATCTAAAATTAAGCATCCTATCAAAATCTGCCTGGCTAAGTAATATGGATGAACCTAGTGGGTACTGGGCTATGTGAAATACCAGACAAAGACAAATACCACGATTTCACTTATATGTGGAATCTAAAGAACAAAATAAAAAACAGAAATAGAATCATAGATACACAGAACAAAATGATGGTTGCCAGAAGAAAGGGGCGCTGGGAGGCTGGGTAAAAAGGGGGGAAGGACTAAGAAGTACAAATTGGTAGTTACAAAAGAGACACAGGGATGTAAAGCACAGCACAAGGAATGTAGTCAATACCATTGTGAAAACTATGTATGGTGCCAGGTGGGCACCAATGGGGGGATCACTTCATAACATATGTAAATGTCTAACCACTATGCTATACACCTGAAAGTATACAAAATAATACTGAATGCCAACTATAATTGAAATTTTAAGTTTGCTATAAAACAGTATGCCTTATTACACTGGCAGCAGCCTCATGCATCCCATGTCTCTTGTTTGCATCCTCCTCTCTTGTGCTTGGTTTAACCTCATGTTGCTTTATAAACTAAGTGTAGCCTAAGTGTACAGTGTTTGAAGTCTACAGTAGTGTACAGTAATGCCCTAAGCCTTCATATTTACTCACCACTCACTCACTGACTCCCCCAGAGCTACTACCAGGTGCTTCATTCATGGTAAGTGTCCTATACAGGTGTAGCATTTTTAAAATCTTTTATACCATATTTTTCTGTACCTGTGATATGCTTAGATACACAAATACTTACCATTGTGTTACAAATACCTATAGTAGTCAATATAATAACAAGCTGTACAGGCTTGCAGATGAGGCTATACCACCTAGATTTATGTAAGTGCAATCAATGATGTTCGCACAATGATAAAATTGCCTAACCACTGCATTTCTCAGGATGGCATATGATTGTACTTAGAGATTTCCAAACAGGTCTTTTTTTAACTAAATTATATAATCATTTTCTCATTTATCTTTTAAACTGTTTATTCCTCGCTGGCCCCACTTATGAAAATAAACTAGGCACATTAAATGTAACACAATAAGAATTTCTTACAGTAGGAGTGCCACCTGGTGATGAAAATCTGCAGGTACAGAAAACAAGCTAAGTTGAGTGGATGCCAAGACTGTTTTTTAAGTTAAATTTATTGAGGTAACATTGGTAAATAAAATTATATAGACTTCAAGTGTACAATTCTATGATACATCATCTGTATATGGCATTGTGTGCCCACCACCCAAAGTCAAATAAAATTGAGTTTTTTTGATTTACAAAAGACTTTCAATTTGTGTAGCCTAGCTATTCCAACTAAATATTTTGATATAAAAAAGTACCTGAATCCTCACTTATCAGAAAAACCATGAACGCTTTTTTGAATCAAACTATTAAAATTTTACTTATTCACTCAGTGTAAATATTGACTTTCTATCTCCATTCCAACATCAATCCACATTTGATAATGAACAGGTCATTAGGCTATAAATAATGGCCCCAGTTCTATGGCTCCAGACAATTGCTTTGTGAAACATGAAAAGTACATTGCTTACTTTAAGTTTAAATACTGTTTATCGGGAATAACCAGTTTTCTCTTTTAATTAAGGTTTATTGCTGTGTTACATATTCATAAACTGTTACTACAACAGGCCACTGGCATAAACATTGCAAATGCAATCCTTGCAAAAAAAATTTTGAAAAAAATGATGACCCCAGAACATGCTTCTAAGGATGCTTGCTAAACAAATTCAGAGTAGCTTATTTTCTCTCAGTATGGTTCTCCATACTTATACTGAAATGTCAGAATAGCTGAATTTCTGTTCATAAACAAAGTCTTAATGCTTAAGATATTTAGCAAAAATCTTTCAGAGATAAGACTAGTTTAAGTGCAAGCACAGGAAATAAAGTGTTATCAAAATGCTCTGAAAAAAGTTCAGAAAACATATCAAGTTAACAGGATGTACGGTTCAGACAATATTTTAAATATTTTATTTATTTTTTTCATTTTTTTATTGTTGTTTAAGTGCACTTGTCTCCATTACTTTATTTATTTTTAGAGAGAGGGGGAGGGAAGGAGAGACGGAGAGAAACATCAATGAGTGGCTGCCTGTCACGTGCCCCATCCTGGGGACCTGGCCTGCAACTCAGGCATGTGCCCTGACTGGGAATCGAACCAGAAACCCTTTGGTTCGCAGGCCAGCACTCAATCCACTGAGCCACACCAAGCCAGGGCTAGTTCTGACAAATTTTTTATATGAATTTTATGTAAAACTTCTAGAGACTGTGAATTTATAAATCAAGAAAAGAGCATATGCTACCAAAATAACTATCAACACCCTTAGAAACTGTTGCCACCAAAGAACTGTGAAAATGAAAGTGGCATGAAATCTAGACTATAAAAATCAACACCTTTAACTAACATACCATCATATGGGAAAATTCTATGCCCTCTTTTCTGGAAACAGTTACATGTAGTAAATAGGAACACTTCTGCAATAAGCACCTAGTTGCCAGACCATAAGAATTCAGTTTACACTTGTTTTCCATCCCCTGTATCACTCTCCACCCCTGAGAGTTCCACTACCCTGGAACAGGTTCCAAGAGAATTCTTAGAATAGAAACAGACAAGAGCAAGAGATTCTAAAAATAACTCGGTAGAAATTCAAACATTGGTATCGCAGGTTCTTGAGCTGAAGGAAGCATCGGGTTATTCCAATCTATCCAATCAAATTTTAAAACCCACATTTGCCTCACCTTATTCAAAATAAATTAAAAAGATATGACAGATTTTGACACAGGTAAGACCTGCTACTACCTCTTTTAACATTTCTTTTTAATTTTTGTAAATTTACTTGAGTCAAACTGACAACACATTCAAATTAACATATAAAGCTTCCCAGATTATTTAAAGTACAAGAATGGCCTAAATTAGTTGTAACATAAAAGTAAATCAGCAGAGCCCTGACTGGTATGGCTCAGTGGATTGAGTGCTAGCCTGCAAACCAAAGAGTTTCTGGTTCGATTCCCAGTCAGGGCACATGCCTGGGTTGCAAGCCAGGTCCCCAGTTGGGGGCGCACAAGAGGCAACTACACACTGATGTCTCTCTCCCTCTTTTTCTCTCTCCCTTCCCCTCTCTCTAAAGAGAAATAAATAAAATTTTTGGAAAAAAGTAAACCAGCAGAATAAACCAACCTGATTAAACTACAACAACTTTCTCCGTAGAGGAACATTTTTAGAAAATGTTTCATCAACTGCTACTTTTTCCAAGGACTTTTTAAAAGATAAAATGCCTCAGTGACCTGGCCAGTGTGTCTTAGTTGGATGGAGCACCATCCCGTAACCAAAAGGTTGCAGGTCCCACTTCCAGTGAGGGAACATACCTAGGTTGTGGGTTTGATTTCCCAGTCCTGGTGTATACAATCCCCTGCTATTCACTCAATACTGAAGCCAATGGTAACTGGGACTATCTGGCAAAACCAGGTAGGTAGTCTTATTCATTCACTCCCAAAAGGCTAAATCCAGTTAAGTAATAACAACAACAAACACGTGCCAGACACCAATGAAGTGCTTTATAGTATACATACTATTAAGTTATTAACCTTCCCAACAACACTCTGAGATACATACTAATACTACTCGCATTTTACAAACAGGAAACTAAGACATACACAGATTTGTAGCTAGTAAGTGATAAAGTCAAGACTCAAACCCAGGCCATCTGGTTCTTAACCCACTATGCTATGCTACAAGGCTAACTGTTCAATTATAGATATACAATAGACTCCAACTCAGCTTCCTCTTCTTTAATACCACACAACTACCAGCCTTAGCCAGGTAGTTCAGTTGGTCAGAGTGTCATCCCAATATGCCAAGGATGTGGGTTTGATCCCCAGTCAGGGCACATACAGGAAGCAACAAATAAATGCATAATTAAGTGGAAAAACAAACTGGTTTTTGTCTTTCTCTCTCTCCGCCTTCCTTCCTCTCCTTCTAAAAGAAATCAATAAATATTTTAAAAAAGAAGCCCTGGCTGGTATGGTTCAGTGGATTGAGTGCCGGCCTGAGAACCAAAGGGTTGCTGGTTTGATTCCCAGTCAGCGCATATGCCTGGGTTGTGGAGCGCACAAGAGGCAACCACTCATTGATGTTTCTCTCCCTCCCTTCCCCCCTCTCTAAAAAACAAATAAAATAAAAAAATTTAAAAAAGAAACAAAAAACCACGTAACTACTGTTGGCATCACTCACATACTTCATATCTGATGCAAAAAGTCTGGTTCTGAGTCAGAAGCTCAGCGTTAGAGACAAGTGTTAGAGACAAGTGTTAGAGACGAGCGTTAGAGACTTTCAGATACCTTTGGCTCTACATTGTAATGTTTTGTACCAGTTGTGTTTTATTATTTTCATTTAACTTCCAGTCTGTGTTCTTGCTTTTTCTAATAAGAAAATACCCATAGGTTATTCACCTAAAACTAATATAATACTGTACATCAACTGTAATTAAAAAATTAAAAAAATATTTTAAAAGAAAACACCCATGCCTTGGCTGGTATAGCTCAGTGGACTGAACACTGGACTTCAGTCTGATTCCCAGTCAGGGAATATGCCTGGGTTGCAGGCCAGGTTCCCAGTTCTGGGTGTGTGAGAAGCAACTGATTTTACTCAACTGTTTGTGCCCTGTATGCCAGGAGCTGACCAAGCTGATACTTTTATTCTCCACAGCTGCTGAGGGCAGGGTCACGACTCAAGCAGCTGGTGGACAAGGTTGAACTCCCCTACAGCCAGGATTGGCTGACAAGGGAATCACAATGTTATCCGCTATTCTGTGAATATAATCTGCCAACAGAAAATGAGTGCTGGTGAACTCCTCAACATTATAAAACATCAAAAATTATTTAGCATATTCCCATGTCTCTTTGAGGTTAACTAAAGTCAATAAAGAAAAAAAGTATCTAATTGCTTATGGTGGTTTCCAGACATGTCCCACTCCAACCATAATTTCTTGAATCTAAACCCTGTCTTTACCCAGAATCCTATCTTAGCAGCTACCTTATGATTCTTTGTCCTTCTATCCCTTGAAAAACCCCTCATTATTTATGACCAGCCTTACCCCTTCCTCTAACAGCACTTTTTCTTAAAAAAATAAATAAATAAAATTTAAAAACCTATACTATTGGATTCAAAAAGTCTGTTTAGTTTTTTCCGTAAAATAAGGTACATTTTTCATTTTCACCAATAACTTGACTGACTTGGATATTTTGAGAATGTCAGCTACCTCCCGCCATTGGCTTCTGGTAGGTAGAGGCCAGGGGTGCTGCTAAACGTCTTCCAACACATAAAACAGCCCCACAGCAAAGAATTATTTTGCCAAAATGTCAATAGTACCTAGGAACTTTGCAAACCACTTCTGATACGTTTGATCAGTCACAGCACCTTCTGCATACAATGCACAAATCTTTTTTTGTGTTCAGTTGTGTTTACTTTTCTTGAAATAATAAAATATGCCAAAAATGCTGTGTATTTTCTTCCATCTTCAATATTAAAATGGCCACACAAAAATTCATCAATTTTGATAAGTTTTTAAATGTATGCTGATATGACAGCTGTCACAATACAATCTAACAAAATTGTTTCAAATGGCCCTGGCTGGTATGGCTCAGTGGACTGAGTGACAGCCTGCAAACCAAAGGGTCACCAGTTTGATCTCCCATCTAGGGCACATGCCTGGGTTGCAGGCCAGGGTCCCAGTAAGGGGCACGCAGGAGGTAACCACACAATGATGTTTCTCTCCCTCTTTCTCCTTCCCTTCTACTCTCTAAAAGTAAATAAATAAAATTTTTTAAAAAAATAAAAGTATTCTATTCTTTTAAAAAAATTGTTTCAAATGAAGTTAAAGACAACTAAGCGTAACTAGAGCCATCGTAGGGAAAAAAGTAATACTTTTTAGCCAACCCAATATATCAGGTTATTTTAATTTTTCACACCTTCACATGAACCATCTGGTCCTCAATTGTTACAATACACAAATATTTCACAATTGATTTATAAAGGCTCAATACAGCTCTTATTACGCTATTCCAAGACAGCTATATCATGTCTAGCTATTACTATAAGCCAAAAATAGAAATACTAATTTTTTAAACATACTCAGACCCAGCCCTGACTCGTTGGTGGTGTCATCCTGTCAGGTGAAAGGTCACCGGTTCAACTCCTGGTCAAGGCACATGCCTGGGTTGCCTCTGAGTGTGCATATACAAGAAGCAACCGACGGATGTTTCATGTTTCTCTCACACTTCGATGTTTCTCTCTCTCCTTTCCCCTCTAAGCATAAATTAAATCTTAAAAAAAGAAAAGTACTCAGACCCGTAGTTTTTCATTACAGTTCTTAAACTGTCCTGAGTCCAGGATACAAAATCTTGAATAGTCTTTTTAAAGCATATTTATTTTTTCTAATGGCATACTTATTACTGTTTTACTCATGCCAAAAGTAACTTTTATTTTTATTAGTTTTTTTAATCCTCACCCAAGGATATGCTCACTGATTTTAAAGAGAGAGGAAGGGAGAGGGAAATGGAGAAGAGGGGCGGGGGGAGAGAGGGAGAAACAGAGAGAGAGAGAAACATAGATGTGAGAGAGAAACATTGCAGCTGCCTCCTGTGCATGCACCCCAAATGGGAGTGGAACCCACAACCTAGGTATGTGCCCTGACCGGGAATCAAACCTGCAGCCTTTTAGTGTACAGGATGATGCTCCAATCAACTGAGCCACTTAGCCAGGGCCAAAAAGCAACTTTTAAAAAAATGTCAGTTGCCCTGGCTGGGCAGCTTAGTTAGTTAGAGCATCATCCCCATCTGCCAAGGATGCACATAGAAGAATCAATCAACAAAGGCATAAATAAGTGGAAGAACAAACATGTTTCTCTTTCCTCCTCCTCTCACTCTAAATCAATAAATAAAAATTTTTTAATAATAGATAAATGTCAGTTGTACCTGAGAATATATCAAAACATAGTCTTGTAAAGTCACTTAATGTTGACATACCTATCACTTATACACCAGGCTCATTTTCATTCAATTACCAAATACAAAATCCCTTAATAAGTAAATCTCCTACCACTACTATTGAGGAAATATCTCATATCCTTTTCCTTCTCACAACTATTCTCTATATGCAAATTAATCTCAAAAACAAAGGCTTATATGGGGGAGGGAGGCGGTGGGGGGCTGGGGTGGTAGGAAGAGGTGGGGGGAAAGGCAGAAAACTACTTGAAAAACAAAAAAAAACAAAGGCTTATAAATATTATCTTTAAAGCACTCTTGGAAACTGCATGTTCTGTCTTGTAAGCAATGATCACTTAAGCTATATTTCCCAAAAAGAATACACATATTTCCTCTATTTCCTCATTAAACATCCCCTTAACTTTCAGTCTGGTTTCCATCACTCAATCACCCCAAAAATAGGAAAAATACTACCCCCTATGTCGCCAACCGCCTCCTCCCAATCTAGGAGAATGGCAAATCACCTAAATCTTCTGTTCTCATTCTTTCATTGGTCTCTGGCATTCACTACATTTCATCACTTTCCTCACCTGGCTTCTCAGACACACTATCCTTTTCTCTGTTCTCAAATCCTCAACAGCATCACATCCTTCTACTCCTGAAACATAAAACTGTTAAACTGTAGAGCACATTCTCCCTTCCTATAGAAATTTTGCTACTGGCATCAGTAATTGCCTCCAACTTCAAAGCAAAAACTAAAGACTTTGCGTCTCTCCAGATATTCAGCCTACTAGGTATCTATAATGAAATTCATTCAAAATCATCTCATTTGAAAACTTCCAAAATTTTCCAAGTGACCAATATTTGTCAAGTGTTCCAGAGCTCAAAAACCTATAAGCCATTCTTTTAATGCTACCATTTCTTCCCACACACATTTAAGTCATAAAGGATTTAAGGCTTTTTAAATCTATGTCATCCTTTACATTCTCTGCCATCAACTTAGTAGAGGTATCTGAATACTATACCTAAAATCCTCCTTCTTGTCTTCTAGGAGGAAACTAGGTAACCCTGTCCAGTACTAGTTTTGATGCCAATCTGTCACATATACGAGGAGAGGACTCAAAAAAAACTGGAATTACCTTTTGGAGGGCGGGCCCCTTGTTGTACAGCATTCCCCAGCTAGGTGAGTGTTCTAGGAACCCATCTGTATCAGCATACCAGCTAATGGTGTGAGAGGCTGCATTCGGCTTCAGAAATTTTTTTTGAAGACTTTCAGTGCATTTGCCCATTTCACAATGGGTGATTTACAAGCACACCTGCCCACACCATGCTCAGCGTTCAGCAGTTTTTAACCAAAAAACAGCATGACCCCTGTGCCCCACCCTCCCTACTCACCCAAACTCTCCCCAGCGCCATTTTTTGTTTCCCCAATTTAAAAAGTCCTCAAAGAAAAATGTTTTGCTGATGTGGAAGAGGTGAAATAAAAAAAGACATCAAAATTGATGAGTTCAAAAACTGCTTGAGTAATGGAAAAAACACCAAGATAGGTGTATTGCATCAAATGGAGAGTATTTTGAAGTTGACTTAAGTTTACACATGTAAGAATACACAATTTTTTATAAATTTCGATTTATTGGCGGTTCCCTCTTATACAACCCAGAAGTTACAAGGCACCTTGATCAACTACTGTATCAATAACTGCCTCTAGTTCACTGAAATTTCATGCCCTGTTTACTTGTCTGAACTATGTAAATTGTGAAACTGAGACAGACTGTTATTCTTCTAGAATACTGCTAAAATCTATCAACTTTTGATATCAAATTATATCAATCTATCAAATCTAGCAAAAGTGAAATCCAACCAAACCTCTGACTAACCCCCAATATGTAAGATACTGTATTTTGCTGTGTATAATGTGTGCTGTTTTTGACCCAAACTTTCAGGAAAAAATCTTTCATTTTAACTTTTTTAATTCAATGTTTTATTTATTTATAATAAAATACTTGTTTTTGTGTTATAAAGGAATTCTAGCATTTACTTTTGAACATATGGTACAAGAAGTTTTATGTACCAAGCAAGTAACTGCAAAACACAAGAACAGATATAGCTGGCATTACCCATGTATAATGCCCATCCTTAATTTTCCCTCAAAAATTTGGGCAAAAAAGTGCGCATTACACACGGCAAAATATGGTAGGTAAAAACTGTCTGAATTAAGCCCTGGCTGGTGCAGCTTAGTGGATTAAGCTGGGGCCTGTGAACCAAGAGATCACGGTTCGATTCCCAGTCAGGGCACATGCCTGGGTTGCAGGCCAGTTCCCCAGCAGGGAATGCACAGGAAGCAACCATACATTGATATTTCTCTCCCTCTCTCCTTCCCTTCCCCTCTGAAGATAAATAAATAAAATCTTTAAAAAAAAAAAAAAACTGTCTGAATTATATAAAGAGGCCTAATGGAACCAGGCACAGAAGTTCAAGGACCCCACCTCACACCCATTCCTCAGCCCCCACCCAGTGCAAAATCCCAGCATTATATATCACAAATGTGGACACTGTTTGAGTTATCAGCTAGTACTGGGCTGTATTCCCAGGCAGCAGTATTTCAGATAGGTAAAGCAGTACAGTATTGTGGTTATGAGTTTGAAAGTCACATAGATCTGGGTTCCCTAAATTAATAGATTAGGTAATCCTCATCAAGTACTTGACTCTTTCCCAAACCTGTAAAGAGCACCAAACAAGATAATGTACCTCAACTGCTTTGTCCAGATCCTGATAGCAACCATAAATGGTAGCAACTCTCAAATTAATGTACACTGACCACTTTTTTTCCTGTTGATACTGTTCATTTCAAAATATTACTTATTAATTCAACCAATTTAAATAACTTTACTGAGATATAATGAATACCATAAAATTCAACCTTTTAAAGTGCACAATTCAATGATGTTTAGCATTTATCAAGCTGTACACCTATGGCCAACTATTACGGCAGTAAAATCCTTTGTAACACTGGTCATCTTTTTGCCCCACAGATGGCTAGACTATCAGAGTATATAAATTAGTTTATGGTATGCTAGCTATATATCATTACAGCTAGGATCTTCCAGTAAAATGAGATAAGCATTAGAATGATTAAATAGCACAAACTGTCTGTTAAAAAAAAAAAAAAAAAAGCCCAGACCAATGTGGCTCAGTTGTCATTCCACAAAGCAAAAGGTCACAGGTTCAATTCCCTGGTCAGGGCACATGCCTGGATTGCAGGTTCAGTCCCTGGTCGGAGGTAACCAATCGACATTTCTCTCTCCCATCAATGTTTCTCTCCCTCTCTTTCTCCCTCCCTTCCCCTCTCTAAAAATAAAGAAATAAATCTTTTTTTAAAAATACAAGCACTTCTGTGATAATAAAATAGCAAATGGCCTATTTTAACTAACAAGGATTTTGTTCCTTAACTACCACCCAGATTTTTCTGTAAATACAAGGGTGTTTTTCCCACCATTGCCTCAACACTCCCAATCACAAGAAATTTTTAAAAAATAAAAAACAAGACCTTGACTGGAGGAAAAAAATTGAGACATTCAATAAGTTTGTATAAAAAGTTGACCCAGAGAAAATGTTTAATGTGCTGTGGCCAAGTAGCTCAATTGGTTGGAACATCATCCCAAATGCCAAAAAGCTGCCAGTTTGATTCCCAGTCACATCACATATCTAGGTTCCAGGCTCAATCCCAGGTCAAGCGCATGCAGGAAGCAACTAATATATTTCTCTCTCACATCAATCTGCTCAATCTGTCTCTCCCTCTCTCACCCTTCCTCTCTCTCTAGAATCAATAAAAATATTCTCAGTCTATCAAATACACCTGAGAAAATAATCATTTAAGAAATGGAGACCTGGCTGGTATGGCCCAGTGGACTGAGTGCCAGACTATGAACCAAAAGGTTGCCAGTTTGATTCCCAGTCAGGGTACATGCCTGGGTTACAGGCCTGGTCCCCAGTCGGGAGCATTTGAGAAGCAACCGATCCGTGTTTTTCTCCCTCCCTTTCCATCTCTCTAAAAATAAATAAATATTTTTTAAAAGAAATGGGTTATTACTCGGTACCATGCTTCAGTGACAATATATAAATAGGGTAAATCAGAAACCCTGATTGGACTGGGAGACTAAAAACGACATTTTGTAAACAACTGGGAAATCTGAATGTGGATTTAAACCAGATGTAATTATTGATATTATACATTACATACTATTAAATTATTCATTTCCCTAGGTGTGATGTTACTGTGGTTATCTGTAAGAGAAGCTCTTTACTGTAAAAAGATACTTGCTAAGGAAATATTTAGGCATTAATGTCAAGATGTTTGCATGTTTAAATTATTTAGCCTCAAAAGATAACGTATGTAGCAGAGAGAAAATCAATGTGGCAAAATGTTAAGCAGACATATACATGTTCATTATTACACTCTTTCAGCTTATATAGATTTGAAAATGTTAAATTAAAAGCTGGAGGAAACCAAATGGAAAGAAAATGAAAACTGCAAAAAGGACAGAAAAACAGTAAAGATCAGGCAAGTAGAAGGTTATGATGGTAGAAATATACCCAGAATATCCATAACTACAATAAATTGAACGGTCTTCATGCTCCAGTTAAAAGAGAAGTTGGCAACTTGTATCAATAAAGCAAAGTCCTGCTGTGTGGTGTTCATAAAAAAAATCTATCTAAAACATCCCACCAGAGGTTTGGGCATCACACGGCAAACTGTAAGTTTGCAGGTTTGATTCTTGCTCAGGGCACATGCCTGTGTTGTGGGCCAGCACCCCAGTTAGGGGCATGTGAGAGGCAACTGATTAATGTTTCTCTCACACATGGATGGTTCTCTCTCTCCCTTTCTCCCTTCCTTCCCCTCTCTCTAAAAAAATAAAACAAAATTAATTCATTAAAACATTCCACTAGTATTGGCTAAAACTAAAAATTAAAGCAATACCAAATGTTGACAAGGATGTGAAACTCTTAACTATTCAGTCTTGAAAATTAAGTTCCAATGTCCAAGGTATCCTCTATATGTATGGATTAAACTTCCTCCCTAGACTACTAGAATGATAGCAGTTATGTAATACCCTCAAGAGAACTGAGAAAACAGTCACCCAATTATCTGTGTTCCAATGAGGAGCCTAATTAAGAATGACTGTACAACACCATGGAAAACAATTTGGGGACTTCTGGCCAAGATGGAGGCATAGGTAGACACACTGTGCCTCCTCGCACAACCAAGATAGGGAGAACAACAATTTAGAAACTAAGTAACAACCAGAACTGACAGAAAATTGAACTGTATAAAAGTCGAACAACCAAGGAGTTAAAATAGACACGCTCATCCAGACCAGAAGGAGGAGCAGAGTCAGGCAGCCAGGCGGAGAGGGGTCGAGGAACAAAGAGGTTGGGACCCAGCGCATAAGGCATCCCAGGCACACAAGACTGCAGCGGGTGGACCCCGGCTGGCCAAGGGGTGGTAACTGGCAGACCCAGTGAGGCAGTGATTCTGAAGCAAGGCACTGACCAGGCGGTCCCAGGATCCCAGCGCTGGGAAATAGAGCCTTGGGGCACTAACTGAATTAACCTGTGGGGGCTGAGGCGCAGGGAGACTTCCAGACTCACAGGAGAGGTCGTTGGAAGACCCACAGGGTGCACAAGCCCACCCATACCAGACTCAGCACCAGAAAGGTCCAGTTTGCTTGGGGATAGCGTCAGAAGGCACTGAAGTCCAACAGAGAGCGAAGCAAGGGCCATTGTTCCTTCTCAGACCCTGCCCTCACATACAGCATCACAACCCAGCTACTGGGCTGCCCTGCCCTGGTGAACACCTAAGGCTCCGCCCCTCATATGCAACTGGCGCTACAAGACCAAACAAAAAACAGAAATGGCTCAAACAGAAGATCAATTGAAAGTCTCAGAACCCATCCTTTTAAGTGACCAAGAGATAGCCAACCTATCAGATGCACAGTTCAAAACACTGGTGATCAGGAAGTTCACAGAATTGGCTGATTTTGGTCACAAATTAGCTGAAAAAACGAAGGCCACAATAAGTGAAATGAAGAAAAATGCACAGGGAACCAATAGTGATGGAAAGAAAGCTGGGTCTCACATCAATGAAGTGGACCAGAAGGAAGAAAAAAACATTTAACCAGAAAAGACTGAAGAAATAAAAATTCAAAAACATGAGGAGAGGCTTAGGAACCTCTAGGACATCTTGAAACATCCCAACATCTGAATTATAGGGGTACCAGAAGGAGAAGAGAAAGAGCAACAAGTGGAAAAGTTATCTGAACAAATGATAAAGGAGAACTTCCCCAATTTGGCAAAGGAAATAGACTTCCAGCAAATCCAGGAAGTTCAGAGAGTCCCAAAGAAGTTGGACCTAAGGAGGAACACACCAAGACACATCATCATTACATTAGCCAAGGTAAAAATGAAGGAGAG
>CM052540.1:29418000-29442819 GCA_028533065.1 Trachops cirrhosus | reverse complement strand
GTTCCCATCAGACTGTCAGCTGATTTCTCAAAAGAGACCTTGCAGGCAAGAAGGGGCTGGAAAGAAGTATTCCAAGTCATGAAAGGCAAGGACCTACATCCCAGATTGCTCTATCCAGCAAAGCTTTCATTTAGAATGGAAGGGCAGATCAAGTACTTCTCAGATAAGGTCAAGTTAAAGGAGTTCATCATCACCAAGCCCTTGTTTTATGAAATGTTAAAGGGACTTATCTAAGAAAAAGAAGATAAAAAACATGTACAGTAAAATGACAGCAAACTCACAATTATTAACAACCACACCTCAAACAAAAACAAAAACTAAGCAAACAACTAGAACAGGAACAGAACCACAGAAATGGAGATCACATGAAGGGTTAGCAACAGGGGCGTGGGAAGAGGAGAGAGGGGAAAAGGTACAGAGAATAAGTAGCATAAGACGGTAGGTAGAAAATAGATGGGGAGGGCAAGAATAGTATGGGAACTGTAGAAACTAAAGAACTTATGACACATGGACATAAACTAGAGGGGGGGAATGTGGGTGGGGGAGGGTGTGCAGGGTGGAGGGGAATGAAGGGGGGTAATGGGACAATTGTAATAGCATAATTAATAAAATATGTTTTTTAAAAAAAGAAAACAATTTCGGATTACCTAGTAAAGTTACACATATTCCACACATACCCCAAAATTCTACTCCCAATTACATATAGAATCTTGAGAAATCTGTTTTAGTGGAAGAGAGGGCATGCGAACGTTCACAAGGAGACAACTATAATTTGTAATCACCAAAAAAAAAAACCCCATAAAAACCTGTAAATAAGACAAATGTCTATCACAATAGAAGAGGATGTGGTGCATATCCTTACAATGAACTACCATACTACTGAAATTGAATGACAGCTGTAAGAATTAATCATGTATGAATCTAAAACATTTAAGAATGAAAAAGTATCAGAAGAATCATAAAATTCCAAGTAGATCATGACTGAAAACTATATATTGTTGCCCCGGCCAGATGGCTCAGTTGGTTAGAGCATCATCCCTTACACCAAAAGGTTGCAGGTTCAATTCCCGGTCAGAGCACATACCTAGGTTGCAGGTTTGATCCCCAATTTGGGTGCATGGGGGAGGCAACCGATCAATGTTTCTCTCTCACATCGATGTCTGTCTGTCTTTCTCTCTAAAAAAACTAAAAATTAAAAAATCGATTAATATATTCAGGTGATGATTAAAAAAGTAATAATAAACTACACACTGTGTCATGACTGGTGTGGCTTAGTGGGTTGGGTGTCGTCTCACACACCAAAAGGTTGCCAGTTCCGTACTCGCTCAGGGAACATCCCCATGTTATGGTTCAGGTCCCAGGTTGGGGGTGGCCGGGGGATGCGAGTGGCAACTGATCAATGTTTCTGTTGCACATCAATGTTTCTCTCCCTCTTTCTCCCCATTCTCCCTCTTCCCCCCCATTTTCCCTCTTCCCAGCTCTCTAACTAAATGAATAAATAAATGAAACTATATATTATTTATGGATATACACCTATATGAAGTAAAAATTATTCTAAAAAATAATAAACCCAAAATGTAGAGTAATGGTTACATCTAGGAAAGACAGAAAGCAATGCCTTGAGAGATGGCATACACACAGGGCTTTTAGACAGCTGTAATGTTCTACTTCTTGGTCATTTTATTTGTTTTTGAAAACTCTACATGTATTTTTATACCTCATAAACCTTTTCTCTAACATTTTAAAAAGTATATACGAAGCCCTGGCTGGCATAGCTTAGTGGTTTAAGCGCGGGCCTGTGAAACAAGAGATCACGGTTTGATTCCCAGTCAGGGCACATGCCTGGGTTGCAGGCCAGTTCCCCAGCAGGGAATGCACAGGAAGCAACCATACATTGATATTTCTCTCCCTCTCTCCTTCCCTTCCCCTCTAAAAAGATAAATAAATAAAATCTTTTTTAAAAAAAGTATATACGTTATATTTTTTTTTAAAAAGAGCAAGGCTACAATAAAATGTTAAACCATTGAAGTCATTTTCACCTTTTTATTTTTTCAAAATTTCCTCATGTATTTTGTTAGGCAAAATAGTACCAGCCAACCTGACCCTGTAAAGTTCAAATTACACTAAATTGAAATTTTAATTATTTGAGAAAAGGAGGGGGGGACTAGGTTTGGTCTGGAAAATTATTTAATGTTAGGCTTATCAATCATTCCTAAAGCTGATCACTTTTTTTCCTAAACTATCTCAGTTAAACTTGTCTATTTTTAAGCCCACTTATTCTTGTTTAATGATTTTACAATGCCAAACACTGGTATCAAATGAAAAATCCCACCCTTCACAGAACACACATTCTGGCCAAGTACTTCAGCTGGTCAGAGCATCATCCAGATTCACTAAGGTTGCAGGTTCAATCCCCCGTCCGGGGCACATACAAGAACTAACCAAAGAATACATAAATAAGTAGAACAACAAATCGATGTTCTATTCTCTCTCTCTCTCTAAAAAAACCAATGAATACATCTATGGATGAGGATTAAAAAAAATAATAAAATTAATTAATTAATTCCAACTAGGCTCCAATTCAAATTTAGCTCATAACTCCAGCATGAAAATGAGTTATCTGAAAATTGAAACTCACTCTACTACACATGCTGTGTCAACCAGAAATTCACAAACCTGGTCTTCAAAACCTATGCAAAGACATGTGAAAAGTAAAACAATTTACCTTAATTTCTTTAAAAAGTACAGGACAGCCCTGGCCAGGTGGCTCAGTTGGTTAGAGCATGATCCCCATATGCCAAGGCTGCAAATTCAATCCCTGGTCAGGGCACATACAAACATCAACCAAGGAATGCATCAATAGGTGGAACAACAAACTGATGTTTCTCTCTCTTCTCTCTCTGAAATCAATTTAGAAAGTACAGGATATATAGGATCAGTGAGGAAAAAAAACTGTCAAAAAAACCCAGCATATACAGTTTGCATTATAACTGTCTAATCAAAACTTATTAATTTGGTTCTTGGACTCAAAAAAGAAAAAAGATTCTATTCCTAAATACTTATTAGATAGCTGGACCAAAACTATTTCAAAACCTACTACAGGTTTACATGGTGGTATTTCCTAATAAATCTTCCCTCTTTTTGCCTCCCTTCAAGTTACATCTCTACTTTTTGTTTTTGGCGGGGGGCGGGGGGGGGGACAGCTGCTTCTAAGATACACCACCTCATCAGTTAACACCACAGATGTCATAACACTCAACTTTTAAAGGACAATTTACTCAAATTAACAACTAAGAACTAACCGTATTTGCTGACCTACAGGTTACCTCACAAAGAGAAATAAGATGAATTTTTAAGAGCAGAGGAACATCAGTCTGTGAATTCACACAGACTGCTTCTTTTGAGCAGATATTAATCCTTCATAATACATTTACACCAAAAAGAAGTCTGTAACAAAAAGAAAAATCTTGCCCTGGCTGGCATGGCTCAGTGGATTGAGTGCCAGACTGCAAAGCAAAGAGTCCCAGGTTGATTCCCAGCCAGGGCGCATGCCTGGGTTTCAGGCAAGGTCCCCAGTAGGGGGCATGAGAGAGGCAAAGCACACATTGAAGTTTCTCTCCCTCTCTCCCTCCCTCCCTCACTCTCTCTCTAAAAATAAATAAATAAAATCTTTTTAAAAAATCTTAAAGTCATTTTAAAAAAAGACTACAGAATCAACACTTCAAGACTAACCCTTCCAAAGTGAAAGCTTCAGCTAAGACCAGTTCAAATATTCAAGACTGGTTTACACTTTCCACTTGTAGTATATAATTAAAGGTGTAGGGATATTAACCAGTTCCCATCAATACACACTGCATATTGGACTACACCTATCCTTCTTCGTGTTCTCCTATTTCTTCTCAAAAAATAAGTCACTCAGGCTAATACCATGAGACACTGTAGAGAGCACTGCACAGGCTGCACCACTTAGTTACCAGGAAAGGGAAGCAGAGGTGTTATTGTTGTTCCAGCCTCGTTCTAAAGGCAGGTCCATGTGACTACTGCTGGTCCAGCCCATATTTAAAGAGAAAGGCCAGAGCAGCAGGAAATAGGCAGGAGAGGCAATTACCACAAGCTTTTTTCCCATGGCCTCATTCCCAGGCCACCATTTACAGCCACATTTCATTTCAATCGTAACGCAAATCTCTCTTCTCTGAATTGTTTCTTAATTATTGAGGATCAGAGGAAACAAGAAAGCAAAAAGGGGAAGTCAGAGCTGTGGGGAACAAGCTGGACAGCAGTGGGGAGAAATCTCATTACACATGTGAACTAGCCATAAGGAAAAATCAGGAGGAATTCACTGGAGGCATGCAGAAGAGCAGTGTGGGACGTAGATCATTTCTGCCTAATGATAGATAAGGGAAGCCTTCACACAAATGGGAGGATAGCCCCTTGCCAAGGAGGGGCCCTGGCAAGATGGTAATAGGCTATGGTGGTGTAGTGGAGGACCCTATCAGGCAGGGGGTCCTACCTTTTGGCATCTTTGGGCCACACTGAAAGAAGAGTTGTCTTGGGCCACACATTAAATACACTGTGACATGTAATCACAAAAATCTTGTAATGTTTTAAGTAAATTTACGATTTTGTGTTGGGCTGGATTATAGTCTACCTGAGCCACATGCAGCTAGCAGGCCACAGGTTGGACACCCCCAAGAGTGGAATTTATTTCCCTTCCTAAGACATAGGTACCATTCCAATCTAGGCACCTAATTCCTTGTATACAGGAGCTCTTACGTATTATGCCCATCTTCCAACCACCTTTTAATAAACAGTAAAGAGGATGCACATTTCATGGCAAAAAGTGAGGAACACGCTATTTGCATATATCTTGGTTTAAAAAGTACTATCATAATAGAAAAGAAGCCCTGGCTGGTGTAGCTCAGTGGATTGAGTGTGGGCCTACAAACCAAAGGGTCGCCAATTCGATTTCCAGTCAGGGCACATGCCTGGGTTGCAGGCCAGATGCCCAGCAAGGGGCAAGTGAGAGGCAACCACACACTGATGTTTCACAACCACACACTGATGTTTCTCTCCCTCTCTTTCTCCTTCCCTTCCCCTCTCTCTAAAAATAAATAAATAAATCTTTAATAATAATATAAAAGAAAATATAAAATAACTGCGCTCACCTAAAATGTTATATGCCCTTCAAATAAAAGATGATCTTTGGATAGGCTCTCAATTGTTAGGACACAGGTGCTGAGGAAAGTAAGCCTAAATACTGGCAGACCATATACCTTGCATGCAAGTAGAAACATAATCCAACTGCGGTGGTAGAAAACTACAGCATTAAGTCAAACAGGAAATAACAGAAATGATGATGGGATCAACTCCTAGAGAGAACAAGGATAAGAGACCAGAGTAGTGGCATTTCAGAAGCCTGAGCAATTAATTAGATTGATAACCCAGGGGAAAAGGTGGGACAGCCAAGTGAGAAAGTGATTCAGACACAAAACAAAAAAGATGTAATACACTAACGAAGGAGTAACATTTTGAAATGTATTATAACACAAAGCGCTTCAGTTTATAAAGTGCCAACAGGAACCAGTACTAAGAAAACTGAATCCCTAAATCCTGACACCAAAGCCTTCCAGAACAAAAAGGAGAAGTAGAGTTGAACTATGCCTGCGAGTAAGCCAGGAAAGGCTGCAGAGCGCAGAAGTTGGTCTCTAAGAGGTCCAGTCCCAGGACTAGTGTGCGACACGCGTGAAAACGGAAAGATGGTCAGGATGAGGAGCGTCAGCGTGTTGCGGGAGCTCCAGACGACAGTCAGAAAGGGACCGAGGTGGAAGAGAAAAAAAACACTCCCTCCAGGGCAGAAACCCGGAGGGGAGGGGAGGGGAAGGCCCCCCCCGGGGCTGGGTGGGGCCGGGCCGACTAGGACCCGGGTAGGCAGGAAGAAGCAAGGGGCAACAGGCCGGGGAGAGGAAGGAGGACGCCCGGGCCTGGGCATGAAGCCGGCGAAGGAAGCTCGGCCCGGTCCTTACGGGTGGGCGCTGGGGGGCGAAAAAGGGGGTTAGAGGGAAAAAGAGCTGAAAGCAACGCTAGAAAGCGCACCCCGCAGCACTGAGAGCCCTGGAACTGGGAAGGAGAGAGAGAGAGAGAGAGAGGGTGCCAATTACCAAGGCTGTTCTCGCTGCACTAGGCGCCCGCCGCCGCCGCCGCCGCCACCGCTGCCGCTCGTTACCTGCCAATGTGCCTCTTACAAAGCGGCGGCGGCGGCCGAGGCGGTCCGTCCAGTCACGTGGTCTTACGTCACGGGCGAAGGAGGAGCCACACGCGTCTCTAGTGCGCGGCTCGTCAGTCCGCCCAAGGAATTCATCACTTCCTCTACCCACCCCCAACACGAACCGGGAAGGCCCAAAGCGTCAAGGTTCGGGGAGGCGCGGGGAAGGGGCAAATAAGAAAGATTTTACGGAATTTCTCGCACCCGAGGTTAGCAGGGGCGAACTATCCACAGAATCCACGATGCTCAACACTGCACTCGTTGTCGCGCTGTGATGACCTCACAAGGCTTGTCAACTCTCTTCCTGCTTGAGTCACGTGACGTGGTCCAACCACTGAAGTTAACCAACGTTGCGCGGGGGCTACGACTCCTATCTTGCTGCACAGGCTTCTAACAGCGCAGCCCTTCCGTAGAAACTTTATAGGCGGCGCGTCTAAGACTTAGTGCCGAGGGAAGGCCGAAAGGGTAAGCGGACAGGGCTAGTATCTGAGACTAATACCGTGGGTGTCTCCTGTCAGATGTCTGAGCGTGGTTCTTGCTGTGAGAAGTAGTCCCAGCGGGAGGGTTTCCACACCCACAGTCGCGCGCCGCCTCGTTCCCTGCGCGGGAAAACGACAACGGCTAGCCACGGTACCGCCGGCACCGAGCAGGCTTCAAAAGGAACCTCTACAGCACCGGAGGGTCTCGCGGCTTGTCTTATTGTGGGATCGAAGTCTGCATCCCCAAGCCTCTGTTGCTGAAAAGATTAACATTTATTGAACGCCTACTCGATGTCAGCCGTTTATACAACTGTTTTTATTAAATCATGTAATCAACCTTTTGAGGAAAGGATTGTCCCCGTTTTAAGCATGAAAAAAGGGTTAAAGGGATTCAGTTGTTTCCCGCCTCGTACCCAAACCAGATTTTCTCTCTCCCAAAAGATCTGATCTGTTTTAACATAAGGAATGATGTTTCAAAAGGAGATAATGATTTACAATTGTAGTGCAGTGTTTTAGAGTTTAAAGTATTTTCTCATTTACTGGCCTATTTGATCTTCAAAGGCAGTATCCCATGCTGGCTAGATACATGGACTTTGGAGTTCAGCAGGCCTTCCCTCTCAATTCCAGCTTTCCTTTGTGGTAGCAATGCTTCACCTGGTGGTTAAAATTAAAGGAGATTATGTAAAGTACCTGCTTCAGACATAGTAAATCCTCAATAAATATTCATAATTATTTTCACACCCTATGTGTGCCATTTGGACATAACAGGTCTAAGTAAGATGGGTAGGGAATTAACAAACTGATCTTTGTGCAAGGCACTATACTAACTTGCTAGTTACTATTAGACAAGTTGTAGGTTAAATTGCGCGATGGAAAACCTTAACAGTCCTCAGTTCGGGGAAGGCATTTGTTATTCATCTGAATTGATCAAAGAATGCCCAGACTGTGCCTTTTTAGCACGTAGAATTTATGACCATTCATGTGTAGATGTATTTTATCTCTCCCTTTTTGACAGTGAGCTAGGATTGAGTCTGCTCAGTAGTTTTCATGGTATTCCTGGTTTTACAGAAGTGTGTGGGAAAGTAAAAGATAACAGCTGCTCCTGAGCGGCAAAAACTTAATGGAAAGAGCACAAGAAAACAATTCTGAAAGGATATATACAAACCTGATTACACGTTGTTGCTGTTCCTTAAGAATAGGAAAGATGGTTTGTGATTGAGGACCCTGGTCAAAAGGGACTATAATCAACCTAATCTGTACTGTTTTAATTTTCTACATGGAAGAGGTACTGGTGTTTGGAGTGGTTTTTTTATTTAATTTATTGGGGTGACATTGGTTTATAAAATTATGTAGGTTTCATTTATTTATTTATTTGTTTATTTACTGGGGGGGAGAGAAACATGGAGCTGTTGCCTCTTCTATGCACCCCCACCCAATAAAAAAAGCCAAACTCAGGCATGGGCCCCGACCCATAATGGAACTGACAGCCCTTCCCTTTGCTGGAAGATGCACAGCTAACTGAACCACACCTGTCAGGGCCCTTTACCCTCCTTCCACCTACCCCCACCAGCTTTCCCTCTGGTAATCACCATACTGTTGTCTGTGTCTATGAGTTGTTGTTGTTGTTGTTGTAGTTGCTGTTTTTCTTTATCCTTTCACCTTTTACACCCAATCCCCCAACCCCACTCCCCACTTTGTTAATTTTGTTCATTAGATTCCACATATAAGTGAAATCATTTGGTACTTATCTTTCCCTGACTAGCTTATTTCACATACCATAATACTCTCAAGGTGCATCTATACTGTCACAAAAGGTAAAATTTTCTTTTTTACAGCCAAGTAGTATTATATTGTGTAAATGTACCACAGCTTTTTTATCCACTCATCTACTGATGGACATTTGGGCTGCATCCAAATCTTGGATATTATAAATAACACTGCAGTGAACATAGGGGTGCATACACATATTCTTTTGAATTAGTGTTTCAGGTTTCTTCAAATATATTCCCAAAAGTAAAATCACTGGATCAAAAGGCAATTACATTTTTAATTTTTTGAAGTACTTCCACAGTGCTTTCCATAGTGGCTGCACCAGTTTGCATTCCTACCAACAGTGCACGAGGGTTCTCTTTTCTTCACATCCTCTCCAACACTTGTTGTTTGTTGACTTATTGATGATAGCCATTCTGACAAGTGTGAGGTGAAATCTCTTGTAGTTTAATATCTATGATGATTAGTGACATTGAGAATCTTTTCATATGTCTTTTGGCCATCTGTATGTCCTCTTTGGAGAAGTATATCTTCAGGTCCTTTGCCCATCTTTTCCCCCATTTTTAAATCATTTTTATTTTTTAATTATAGTTGAGATACATTATTTTGTTAGTTTCAGGTGTACACCCCAGTGATTAGACATAATATAACTTACTAAGTGATCATCCTGTTAAATCTCAAACCCATCTGACATCACACACAGTTGTTAGAATATTATTGACTGCATTCCCTATGCTGTACTTTACATCTCCATGTCTATTTTGTAACAACCGATTTGTACTTAATCTCTTTACCTTTTTCACCCTTCCCCTCAACCACCCTCCTATCTAGGAACCATCAAAATGTTCTCTGTGTCTGTGAGTGTGTTTCTGTTCTGCTTTTTCATTTATTTAGTTTTTTAGATTCAGTTGTTGCTAGATATGTATTTATTGACATTTTCTTATTAATATATTTGGTCTTTTTCTTCTTCTTAAAGAAGACCCTTTAACTTTTTTTTTTAAAGATTTTATTTATTTTTTACAGAGAGGGGAAGGGAGGAAGGGAGAAACAGCAATGTGCAGTTGCCTCTCAAGCATCCCCAACTGAGGACCTGGCCACAACCCAGCCATGTGTCCTGACTGGGAATCAAACCAGTGACCCCTTGGTTCGCAGGCCTGCGCTCAATCCACTGAGCCACACCAGCCAGGACTAACATTTCATATAGTACTGATTTCATGCTGATGAACTCCTTTAGCTTTTTCTTTTTCTTTCTTTTTGTTAAGATTTAATTTATTTATTTTTAGAGAGAGGGGAAGGGAAGGAAAAAGAAAGGGAGAGAAACAATGATGTGTGAGAGACACCTCGACTGGTTGCCTCTCGCATGCCCCCAACTGGGGTCCTGGCCCGAAACCCAGGCATGTGCCCTGGCTAGGAATCAAACCAGCAAGTTTTCAGTTTGCAGGAGGGCACTCAGCCTATTGAGCCACACCAGCCAGGGACCTCTAGCTTTTTCTTGTCTTTTCCTTCATTTGTCCTTCAATTCTAAATGGTAGCTGTACTGGGTAATCTTGGTTGTAGGTCCTTGCTTTTGTCACTTTGAATACTTCTTGCCAGTCCTTTCTGGCCTACAAAGTTTCTGTTGAGAAATCAGCTGACAGTCTTATGTTTGCCCATTTTTTTAATTGGTTTGGGGGTTTTTTTGGTGTTGAGTTTTATAAGTTCTTTTCAAATTTCGGATATACAGCATACATAAAAGAATCAACCAATGAATGCATAAATGAGGGGAACAACAAATGAATGTTTCTCTCCCCCTTCTTCTCTCCAAAATCAATTAATTTTCTTAAAAATCTTTTTTTTTTTTCATTAAATTATCATTTATCAAGGGAGAAGTCCTACCTAGGACCTAGAATCAGAGAAAAAAAAACAACAGTATTAAAGTCCTAAAACCTCACTGTTTATAGTTATTATCACCTGGATGCAATGGGACCATCCTCTCACAATAGTTTCCCCTGAGGGATATCACTAACTCCTTTCTCCAGCCTGACTCTGAGACATTGACTCTAAAACTGATTTCACATCCTGTGACTGCAAGGAACGTCACCATCTCTTTGACCAGTTTTTATTTGTTTAAGTCAGAGCATAATATGATAGAAAATATACTGGAGGCCTTGGCCTGCTGGCTCAGTTAATTGGAGGGTCATCCCATACACCTAAACATTGTGGGTTCAATCCCCAGTGAGGGCACGTCAAGAGGCAACCAGTCAATGCTTCTCACATGATGTTTCTTTCCCTCTCTCTCTCCCCGCCCCCCACCTCCACCCTCGCTCTCTAAAATCAGTAAACATATCCTTGGGTGAGTATTTTTTTAAACTAGCTTTAAAAAGAAAATACACTGGAGAAATTCTCAGAAGCCTGGGTTTTCATTCTTTGATGAGGCCCATCTCAGAAAGAATCAGCAATAGGTGGCTGAAATTTGGGAAAATAGAATTAAGGTGTATAAAACTACAAAGCAGAAATTTTACAACCTAGATAAAGGGAATTACAATTAAGTCTAAACTACTCACTTATAGTAAAATAAATTATCATAATCAAATGCATTATGCCCTGCCTAAAGAATATGATAGTGGAAAGGGAATGATTTATATAGAATATTAAATAAGTAAATAAAAAGTAAACCTTAAGCAAAAATGTACATCATTACAGGAAAAGGCTGGCCTGACCAGGACATAGGACATTTTGGGCCCTTTGGCATATAAAGAGTTTCTGAGGACTCTGGGCCCTTTGGGCCCTTTGAGAAGAGAACATTTCTCACAGCTTTATTTATAAAAGCAAAAAAAGGAAGTATCTTACATATCTGACTATAGAGGAATCGTTAGGTAAATTATGACATTCTTACTAAATCCAATATTATGCAGCATTTATAAATAATATTTACAAAGAATATTTCCCATGCCAAAACATGGGAAAACAGTTGCTGGATACTGTTAGGTATAAAAAGCCAATACCAAATTACTGAATGAACATAACTGTATAGGAAAGAAAGGTTCTAAAAATATGTCAAAAGAATATTAATAGGGGGGTAATGGGACAGCTATAATAGCATAATCAATAAAATATTTTTAAAAAATTAACTCAAAAAAAGAATATTAATATGGGCCATGTTTATACCATGGGATTAAAGGTAACATTTTCCAATTTTCACTCCTATTTTCAAATTACCTTTAATACTTAGATCTTTCGTGATTTAAAAAATGTTTAAACAAAACATTTAGAAGGGGAAAAAAACATTTAGACCTGGGATATTGAAAGCTGTATGCTTTAAGAGAGGAATCTAAGATATACGAATATAACTTTTCAGTAAAGACTGAATTTCTGGGATGGTGTTATGGGCTGATTTATATTCCCCTCAAATTCTTATAGTTTTTAGAAATTGATTGATTCAGACAGAGAGACATTTGTTGTTTCACTTATTTATGCATTCATTGGTTAATTCTGATAGGTATCCTGACAGGATCAAACCCACAGTGTACTCAGTCCAACTGAGCTACCCAGCCAGGGCAAGAAATTAGATTTTTAAAACATTTCACTCCTCTGTTCAAAAATCAACACTGTACTTTGAAAATTATGCTGCCTACTTTTCTCAAAACCCTCTATCATCTGGTTCATCATACCTGTCCAACTTTATTTCTCTCTCCACTCATTGGAGCCCCTCCATTTCTGCATCGCAAGACCTTAATAAGTTGGTACTCTCACTATCCCCCCCCCAAATACCTACCTTCCCACAACACAGATTTCACACCCCCCTCTCCAGGCCCACCTTTCCAGGGAATCTCAGCCCTTCCCAGTCTCACAGTTACTGAAGAGTTATTAACTCTTCAAATGTATGGGTCTTGCTATTCAAACAGACTATAAATTAGCAGGAAATCATTATCTTGTACTTGTTCTAAATCCCCTCTTGATCTGCCTCTCATGATACACAGAGAAGGGACTCTGTAAATGCTTGTGATTTAAAAAAAAAGTAAGGAAGCCCTGGCTGGCATAGCTCAGTGGATTGAGCGTGGGCTGAGAACCAAAGTATCGGAGGTTTGATTCCCAGTCAGGGCACATGCCTGGGTTGCGGGCCAGGCCCCCAGTGGGGGCCATATGAGAGGCAACCACACATTGATGTTTCTCTCTCTCTCCTTCTCCTTCTGTTCCCCTCTCTAAAAATAAATAAATAAAACCTTTAAAAAAATAAAAAGAAAGGAAGAAAAACTAACATTTATTGAGAACATGTGAAATGCCAGGCCCAGTGCAAAATGTTTTATACAAATTACTTTTCCACAGAAACCTTCCAAGTATCATCATTATCATCATCATGTCTCAGAAAGTTAATTCCAAATCGTACTGCTACCAAATTTCAAAGTCAGGATTCAAACCTATGTTTCCCTGACTCCACAGATAGTGTTTATTTTCTTTAGCATTATTAGTATTTTTGCTTGTCTCTCCTGCACTACACTATAGCTTCTTGAGGTAGAACTATGTCTTTTCATGTCTGTATTTCTAGCACCTAATACAGGATCTTGCTCATAGTAAGCCTCCTTATTAAATATTTTTAAAATGAAAATCAGCCCTGGCTGGTGTGGCTCAGTGGATTGAGTGCCAGCCTGCGAACTGAAGTGTCACCAGTTCAATTCCCAGTCAGGGTGGTTGGGGCACATGCCTGGGTTGCGGGCCAGTTCCCCAGTTAGGGGCATGTGAGAGGCAATTGATCAATGTTTCTCTCTCTCCATTCCCTTCTCTCTAAAAATAAATAAATAAAATCTTCAAATAAATAAACCAAATGAAAACCAATGCCTTCAGTAGTTATCTTAGAAAAGTCTCTGTTTTACATTTGCTTGCAAGGGAGATGTAGAAACTAATATATACCCACCTGCATATCGAAAATAGAACTTGGCAAATTCTAGACATAAGAAGGAATAGTAGGCAACTTTGACCTGCAGTTTACCATACACCCATTATGTGCCCAGCTCTGTTCTCTGTTCTGGGTGTTGTGAACAATAAAAAAAAATCCCAGACATAGTGCTTTACTATAGTAGATGAGAAGTAAATGGCCACTGAAAAATGGAAGAGACAGACTAGGGGAAAATGGGGGCCAGATATTTCAGGCAGGCAGGAATTCCAGGCAGAGGAAATTGTGTGAACAGTAAATGCAGTGCAGGCTAAAAGGCCAGTCTGGCTGAAAGGAGTTCTTTAGGGATAAAATTATAGAGGTAACATCTGATTGTATAGTGTCTTGACTGCTAGGCTAAGGAATTTATTTCTTCCTGTTACTAATCCCTGCTAAAATGCTCTTTCGGGAGGCATTGGAATGTCAATAGAAGCAGAATGTCTTTAGAAGCAGCAAAGCTTCCTTAGAGACCCTGACGAATTAAGCTGTCATGGTGCAGTGACAGGTGAAGGGGTGGATATTTTAGATGAGGAAGCTACCCTCTCAGATCCGCTGATATGGTGCCACTTCTGCCATTTGTGGATGGGCCAGCTGTGATCACTAAAGAAAGAATATTTTCACTGAGTGCTCACATATCAATCTTAAGTTACTAAATAAATATTAAGTACAACTTTTCTGTTGAGCTTCCAAGAACGGATATACATGGTAGTTGCCAGGAGGACTCTGCTCTGATGAGGATGAGCATAGTTCCTAGCCTGCCTGAGGAAAACAATGCCCCTCCCAAAGCACACTACGGAGGCAAGGAGAGGGCTTAACAACCTATCAGCCCAGACCATCTCTGACATTTCACCAGCCAAACAATAATCTCCCAGCAGTTTGGGCCCTGTTCCAGGCTAAAGATAGTTCGCTATGGCCTTTTACAGGGACAGAATGACTACACCTGTTGGCTTCTTAAGGCTCAAATGCCTTTGGTCCAAAGCGTGCCTTTCGCCACAATGCTTCTTGACATTTCTCTTACCAGGTTCTGCTCAAGGGAAAAATTGTGAAATAGGTCATGGATTTGGGAAATGACTTGTGAGCTCATCTTCAGCTTCCTGGCAGTCAAGGAAACAGCCTTATTACTACTATTACTATTTGGAGGCAGGGTGGAGAGAGAAACATATATTGTTCTGTTTATTCACTCAACTGGTTGCTTCTTATATGTGTCCTAACCAGGGATCAAACCCACAACCTTATCCTTATTTTTTAAAGATTTTATTTATTTTCAGAGAGAGGGGAAAGGAGAAAGAAGGAGAGAAACATCAAAGTGCTAGAGAAACATCAATCAGTTGCCTTTTGCACACCGCCAACTGGGGACCAGGCCCACAGTGTAGGCATGTGCCCTGACAGAGAGTTGAACCTGTGACTTTTTGGTTCTCAGGCTGGCACACAACCCACTGAGCCACACCAGCCATACCAGCCATCCTTATTTTAAAGATTTAATTAATTAATTAATTTTCATTTTATTTTATTTCTTTATTTTAGGGGGATGGGAAGGGAGGGAGAAACAGAGGAAGAGATATCAATATGTGGTTGCCTCTCGTGTGCCCCCAACTGGGGACCTGGCAACCCAGGCATTTGCCCTGATTGGGAATCAAACTGGTGACTCTTAGGTTCATGGGCCAGCACTCAATCCAGTAAGCCCCACAAGCGAGAGCTATTTCTTTATATTTAGAGAGAGGAAAAGGGAGTGAGAAAGAAAGGGAGAGAAACATTGATGTGAGAGAGAAACATCAATCAGTTGCCTCGTGTACGTGCCCTGTCCAATCAGGGACTGAACCCTCAACCCAGGAATGTGCCCTGACTGGGAATCGAACCTGAGACCTTTTGCTTTGTGGGATACCCAACCAACTGAGCCACACCAGTCAGGACAGTCATCCTTATTTTAAAGAGAAGGATCTGTGGCCTAGAGAGATTAGCTGTTGTGCTTTCCTCTCTTTGGGCTGCCCCTTTGATAAATAACTATTGTTTCCTACTAAGTAAATGCTTGTGACTATATTAGGCCATAGGAGACAATCAGATTCTGTCTTAAAGGCTTTTATAATCTAGCAGGGAAAAAAAGTCAATTTCTTTTTTTTCTCCAGCTTTATTGAGATATAATTGACATAACATTGTGTAAATGTAAAGTGTATGATGTGATGACTTGATACACATATATTGCTAAATGTTGACCACAATAAGGTTAGTTAAATGCTTTGCCTCACATAGTTACCATTTTGTTGTTATGGTGAGGACATTAAACCAACTTTCCAGTATACAATACATTATTGTTAACCATAGTCATGTATTGCTATATACTAGATTGCTGGAAGTTATTCATCATTCTCTCTCTCTCTTTTTTTTTTTAAAGATTTTGCCCTGTCTGGTGTGGCTCAGTGGATTGAGTGCTGGCCTGGGAACTGAAAGGTTCAAGTTCGATTCTGGGTCAGGACACAGGCCTGGGTTGTGGGCCAGGTGCCCGGTTGGGTGTGTGCGAGAGGCAGCAGATCCATGTATCTCACACACTGCTGTTTCTCTCCCTCTCTTCCCCCCTCCCCTCCCCTCTAGAAGCAAATAAATAAAATCTTTTTTTAAAAATCAAAAAATGGCAAAAAGTACATATCTATCAACAATTGCATCTAAAAAGTGAACTAAATAAACAAGAAGAGCAGAGACAAAATCATGGATATACAGAACGTTTTGGTGGTTGCCAGATGGGAGGAGGGTGGGGGAGAACAGATGAAAAGGTGACGGGATTAAGAAGTACAAATAGGCCCTGGCTGGCATAGCTCAGTGGATTGAGCACGGGCTGCAAACCAAAGCATCGCAGGTTCGATTCCCAGTCAGGGCACATGCCTGGGTTGCAGGCCAGGTCCCCAGTGGGGACCGCATGAGAGGCAACCATACATTGATGTTCCTCTCTCTCTCCTTCTCCCTCCCTTCCCCTCTCTAAAAATAAATAAATAAAATCTTTAAAAAAAAAAGTATGTAAGCCTAACTCATATTAAAAAAAAAAAAAAGAAGTACAAATAGGTAGTTACAGAATAGTCATGGGGATGTAATAAAGTACAGTAAAGGTAATAGAGTAGCTAAAGACTTATATGCATGACCCATGGACATGAGCAATGGTGGGGGGATTGCCTGAGGGAGTGGGGGATGCTGGGTAGAGGGGGGCAAAGAGGGAAAAATAAGGATAACTAATAGCATAATCAGTAAAATGCATATATTTTTAAATGTTAATAATGTAAATTATACTTAAAAGTGTGCCATGGATATAGCTGTTACATTGTGAACACTACAAAAACTGTAAATTTTTTCAGCATTCAAAAGCTGTTACTCAATTTAGAAAGGAGGTTGCTCACTTCACTGATGAATGAGTGAAGTTCTTACATTTTGCCTTATATATCTGATCCCTGTGTCCTGGCACAGAGCTCCTAAAAACCTTGTAATTTCCTAAATGATAGGCATGCCTTTTGTTATTATAACAAGCCCTTCCTTTCCCACCTGAATTTATGCTAATGAGATGAGGTTGGGTGGGGGGTACCTAGTATCTCAAGTTAGGGCTTGTCACCAGGAAGACCCAGTGATTAGAGTCAGAACTCTCTGCCCCACCCACCAACCTCAGGAAGATTTGATGAGCTTCTGAGTTCGTAAATGCTCCATCTGCCAGGAAGGTGCCACACCCCAGTTTCACTCCTACACTCCAGCTCCTTCTGGACCTTGTCTTGTGTACCTTTTCATTACAATGTTTGTCTGTATCCTTTATAAAGCCCTTTTTAAAAAATAACATCCTTGCCCTGGCTGGTGTGGCTCAGTGAGTTGAGCTCTGGACTGTGTGAACCAAAAGAGTCCTGGTCAGGGCGTATGCCTGGGTTGCGGACCACGTCCCCAGTTGGGGAATGCAAGAGGAACGGATCGATGTTCATCTCCTTCACTTTTTCCTTCCCTTCTCTTGTCTCTGAAAAATAAATAAAATCTTTCAAAAATAATAATATCCTTAATAACAAACTGGTAAACATAAGTGCATGTTTGAGCTGTTCTAACAATGATCAAACCTGAGGAGGGGGTCATGGGAACTTCTGATTTACAACCAGTCAGGAGTGGCAGTGACAACCTGGACTTGCAATTGGCAGCTGAAGAGGGGGCACTTTTAACTGAGCCCTTAACCTGTGGGACCTGGCAGTACCTCCAGGCAGATATGTCAGGATTGAGTTAAGTTGTAGGACACCCAGTCTTCATCCACCTGAGAATTTGAGAATTGCCTGGTGGTGTTGGAAAACACTCTCCATCCATCTGAAAACATCAACCAGCATTTATGTTGGAACTACTTTTGGTAGTCAGCTGCAAAGATAGAATAGCTATGGATACGAGAGTTTGGCAAATATCAGCAGAAGTACTCAGTGAGAATATGGAATTTATAATGAGTATCTTTTGTTAATTATTTGTGAACTGTTTTACGAATCCTTTATGTCAGTCATAAATAAAATTATATTTGTATGTACATGTATATGCACTCATACTTTTCAGAGAGATGGTTTTTAAACATTTTATCAGCACACTTCGCTGGAAGAAACAGACAATAAGCAGACATAATATAATGCAAGGTCTTAAGGGCTAGGAAGAAATAATAAAGCAGAGTCTGGGGGCAGAGTGTCAGGGGAATGGGCTATTTTGGGTGGGCAGTCAGGGAAGTTGTCTATAATAAGATAACTGAGCAGAGGCCTTCATGAACTAAGGGAATGAGTCATGTGAAGTGTCTCAAGTAGGAGAACCAGCAAGGATGTGTTTGTATGTTCAGGGAAGAGCAAGGAGGCTGTTTTGGCTGGAGCCTGGTAAGCCAGCAGGGAGGGGTAGATTGAGATCCAAAAGGAAGAGATGACCGTGTAGCCTAATGATAGACATTGAGGTCTATTCTACTCTGAGAGACGGTAAGTATTGCAGAGTTTCACACACAGTTGTGTCATAATCTTAACTTACATTCTTAAAAGATCACTCAGGCTGCTGCGTGAACAGACTGTAGTGAGCATGTGAATGTGAGGAAGCTGGAGACCAGCAGGGAGGTGAGAGAGGACGTGGCTTGGACCAAGGAGGCAGCAGTGTTGTTGATGAGAAACAGTTAGATTTTGGATATATTTTGAAGCCTACCTGACAGGAAGTGCTGATAGATTGGATTTGGGGTATAAGAGAAAAAGATGAGTCAAGGATGACTTAAAGGTTTTTGGCCTGAGCAATTGGAAGACTGAAATACCATTTACTGAAAGAAATCAGCAGAAAGTGGTTGGGGGAGGGCAGGTTGGGAGCCATAGTGGAAATGTGTTGGTTAGAGGCTTGAATGAACTTTCTGGGGTGATGGAAATGTGTCTTATTTTGAGTGGTGGTTGCTGGGTGTATACCATCAAAACTCAATGAAGTGAATATTTAATATCTCTGCATTTTATTTTATATAAATTATATCTAAACACACACACACAGCACCACCACTACCACCACCACCAGAAGTGACCATTTATTGATAGGGAGAAGACAAGAAAAGGGTATATGAATGGGAATGGGATCCATCTGGAAGCTGTGAGATCCAAGGCTGTTTCCAGGGTGATCCCCTATCTCTCTCATGGGGTCTTTGCATCTCCTTTCCTGTGCCTTTGCATCTTCATCACTCTTAAGCCTCGACAATCAACAAAACAAGCCCTGATTTATAGCATTTTCTAATTTGTAACATAAATATTCCCACCATACCCTCTTTTAAGCTATGGTGTTTATCAAGCTACAATGCAATCCTGGAGGTGGTAGAGTGAAGTAGTGGAAAATACAGACTCCAGTGCAGGCAAGTTTCTTTACCTCTGGGCCTGTTTCCTCATCTGTAAAATAAAATGATAATACTAATGCTTCCTCCATAGGGTTGTTATGAAGATTAAATGAGTTAATATGTGGAAAGCACTTAAGAGCAGAGCCCAGCATTATACATCTTGCATTGTGTGACCTTGGGCACCTTTTTATCTCTGGATATTGGTTCCTTTATTTGTAAAACAAAAAGATTTTATTATAACCTTCAAAGTCCTTCCAGATCTAGAAATCTGAGGGCCATCTGTGATTTCAGTTAAAGAGAAATCTTTGCCTCTTTTTTTGGTTTTTTAGTGCTTTCCCTAAAATCATAGGTACAAGGCACTTGAGTGGTACAAGAGACAGCCAGGCAGATTCTGCCCAAAGTAGATTCAGTCCAAAGTAGAAAGTTAAATTACTTGTTAGCCTTGGTCTCAGCCTGGGAAAACTTTTCCGCAGCCAAAAGTTTCCAGCTTTGGGGACTCTGTCCCTCTAACTGACAGCTCCAGGTGCTAGTCAGTTCTGCCTCTCTCATTTGGATCCCTGCCAGGCACCTTTGTTTGGGAACTTTCTGATTCTTCCCTGCTCTGTAGGTCCTGAGGGAAATGGCCTTTTTCCTTTTCTTTGTTTAATGGGGAGAAACAAAAACAAGAAAAATGCAGAGAGGCTAGATTAATAGAAACAGATTGAGAAAAAAAACACCAGGAGAAAGAGATTTTTCCTATATTTTCTAACAAGAAAAGATAAATAAAAACAGCCGAAGACAAAATGAAAGCTGATGCCTCTGGAGAATGTCTTGGAAAAGACCATGGTTAAAATAAATACACATGAAGCACAGATGGAGGTATTTCTTGCCTTTTTCCATAACATCTTTTTTTTATATTGATTTTTATTTTTATTTTATAAAGGATTTTCTTTAGAAAGGGGGGAAGGGAGAAAGAGAGGAAGAAAAACATGTTTGGCTGCTTCTTGAATGTCCCCCACTGGGGACTTGGCCCACAACCCAGGCATATGCCCTGACGAGGAATCAAACTGGCAACCTTTCAATTCACAGGCTGGCGCTCAATCCACTGAGCCACGCAAAACAGGGCTTATGCTGATTTTTAGAGAGAGAAACATCGATATGTTGTTCTACTTATTTATTCATTCATTGGTTGATTCTTACATGTGCCCTGACCCAGGATCAAACCCTCAACCTTGTTGTATTGAGACAATGTTCTAACCAACTGACTACCTGGCCCGGGCCTTGTAGAAGCTACATACACTTAGAACCGAAGATTCCAAGACCTCAAAGCACCCCTCCTCTCCCTACACTATTTGGCATATGAGGAAACCAAGTCTCAGAGAGGCTAGGTAACTTGTCAAGGTCCGACAGGGTTAGGTTAGGTGTTGATTCACATATCTCAGTGGTACCCGTGCTATTTTTCAGGGTCCCAGTAAGAAATAGATGGATAATTGAGGAGAGTTTAATAAAGAAAAGGCAACAAGAAAGAGATGTTCCAAAACCCCAGGCCAGTAACAGTGGGAAAACTTGATTACTACTGGGTCTGAGGGGACACCAGGGAGCAGAAAGTATATGGAAAGAGCCACTTGAGAGGGTTCTGCAGAGACCCTACTTTTAAGAAGATGGGGTGTGTGATGGCCAATAAACAATCTCATGTCCTTCTCCTCCCTCCTTCTAGTCCCCATTGACTAAACTTAATCAGACGCCAGAGGATAAGGAAGCCCGTTGATAAGAGGCCAGAGGGAGTGAGCAGGGAGGAAAGCAGATTTGGAGAACCGAAAATTCAAACAATGCTGTTTACACCCTATAATTTGGCCCTAAAGTGTGCTACACAGTGAGCCACCAGGAATGTAAGATTTAACAGGAGTCCAGAAAGTTGCAAGTTAGGGCACTGAACTTCAAACCGGAAAAGATACCTGCATTCCCACTGCCTGTCACGTACCACACCCAATAAACAGACAGGGATTGAATCTTTATGGGCGCTTTATTCAGATGGCCATCAGTCTGAGAAGATGGCAGGCTCACATCCTAACAAACCATCTTACATTTTCTTTCCGAGCCAGCGTTTTTTATAACAGAGAACAAAGTACAGTGAGGGGTTTTGAAATTCAGGGAAAATTAAATAAAAAAACTGCAGTATTCTTGCCCTGGGCAGTTAGTTGTTCCCAGGGGCCGGTGGTTTTCTGTCTCTCCTGGAACACAATGGCCTGGATGCCTCCACTTGTCCCCAGGCGGTCTGCTGTCTCTCCCAGGAGTCAGGATGGGCCTTATCTCTAGTTTCTGAAACAAAAGCTTTAACATATGCATTACTTACTAAGCTTATAACTATTTACCTTAAACTAAAATTTTCCAACTCTTAAGTCCCCTATCAAACCCCTACGGAACTCCCCTATCTGGAGTTCCAAATGCTGATGGAAGCAGAAGACTGGATGGGTGTAAGGAAGTTTCTAGGGGCTGCTCTGCTCCTCAGCCCAACACTGACTCTCCACAGATCTGGTGGAGATTCAGACAATGACTTAGGCCCTGCCCTCAAGGAACTAGTCCGCAGAGGGTGAGGCCTGACCGTAGATGACTGTCCCTGGAGACCTGCACAAAGTTGATGAGCAGGGAAGACTTCTCTGAGGGGTGACTTCCTGGAGAATTGAAGGTGATAGTCACTATAAGAGAGTGTCGGAGAGAGGCTGGGGTCTCTGCTCTAGGGTCTGTGCAGAGATAGTTTGGTGGCAGCTCAGGGAAGACTGGGGACCCTTTTTCTCCCTCCGAGTTACCCTTCCAGGAATCTCCTGACTTCCCAGTTCCCTTTGGCTGCATTGTCTCCTCCTCCCTCATTCCTTCACCTCCCTTCCCTGAAGGCAAAAGAGTCTGAGGTGGAGTCAAGCTTCTCAGAAGCAAGTTAAACCAGTTCCTGGACTTGCCCTGCTGAAGAATAGCCCCAACAGAAGCGACTACTACTGTCCCCACAGCCAACTGCAGACCGTGCAGATTAAGCCCTGGGGAGGGGAAAGATCTCAGGGAAAACACAAATCAGTACCTGATTCCAAACACAGATGGACCCAACATGGCCCTGTAAATGCTGGGGTCTTGCCTGCAGGGCAAATCTAGTGCCCATCACCCCCAACTCTGTTCATCAGTGGCTAGTTCTGCCTGTGAGGGCATCTCCTACAAGTACCAACACCTCTTCCCTTGAGCCCTTGCTCCAGTTTTATCAGTTCAGCTCTTAGCAGAGTTCTTAGTGTTCCTCGAGAAGCTGCCTCCCAGCATCTTAGGGAGCTTCTGTCCAGGGTCACTCAGGTCCCCTGATTCCTGATTCTGGGGGAAAGGCCACACATGACTTCCTCCTGTGTGGACAGCCTGGCTAAGCTTCTCACCTCTCCATAGTTAAAAGGGAAGGCAGCAACTAGGAGGCATAAAAAGGCTCCAGGTTCCTGTGTGGGTAAAAGCTTGGCTGGATGCTTGAGGACTTGGAGGTTTTTGTCAAAGTTAATAGTCACAATTATTTGGACTGACTTTAAGTGAGGGAGATCTTCCACCTCCCTGAGACTGTGAAATCCCAACAGATGGCTCAGCCTGTTGAGCCTTAAGAATGCTTTACAGCTATGCTCTATTTCGAAGCACTTTCACATCCCTTATTGCGGAAGTTCATAGTCATCCCAGAGATATACAAACAGCCTACAGTCAAACAGCTGATTAATAATTAGAGAGGGTTAAACTAGAAACATCAGATCCAGTAATCTTTTTCAAAGCTGCCTCCTGCCTAACTCCTCCAACCAATGTTTAGTTTATTGAATTTGAAGATCCAATGGCAATATCTTGTTTATTCCTTGCACAACAAATTTATCTGGCTTTAAACAGCACACACACACTTTTAAGAAGTTATGTGCATATATATATATATATATATATATATATACACACACACACATATGGTCTGGCACAAATAACACCTCTTTTATTACAAAAGCTTTTATCACAAAATCATAAGCATGTAATTCTGTAACATAACAATATCACACTCAAGCATAGCATATGACATTTTGGGTGCAGTGTTCAAATTAAAACTATAAATGATTACACTCATACTATTACCCCACCAACCACACTCAAGCAGGTGTTATTTCTGCCAGACCCTGTATATTTGGAGGTCCTGCTGGGATCCTGTGCATTTATTTTTGTAAAGCAGATCTGCACATAAATGTACAGGCAAGCTTGGTTCAAGGACTGCTACTCTGAAAAGTTCATTATAGGAAAAAAAAACAAACCCACCTCCTTCAAGACTGAGTTTATAGCTCAGTCTCAAAACCTCCCCCCCCCCTTAAAAAATATGTTTCGAGAGTATCTTTGATCACATTTCTAATGGAGTTTTTAAGTAGGGGTGGTACCTCCAGAGCTTGAGAACTAAGTTCTGGCTCCCCCTACTGGGTGTAGAATGGATACATTGACCCAAAGGAATTTACTCAATCTCCCCAGAAAGACACTAGGGCTCTGGAAACAATTCTGTATCTGCCAATGCTTGGAAAGACCCTGGAAAGCAGGGCTTTCTGAGGAGGGGTGTGATCATGGGAGACGTTCTAGAAGAGTTAGGACCTGAGCTACACCTTGAATGATTTTGACAGGAGGAGTTCGTTATGAACAACTTCTTTTTTGGATGAAAGCAACTTGACAAGGAGAGTGTAATGTGACTTTAGAACATTGGATGAGCTGGCTGGCCTATGCTTAGGTTTATGCTGAAGGTTTATGCAAAAGGAAAGGGAAGTGAGGGATTTTTGTTGTAGGCTTTAAATTTTTTTTTTTTTTTAGAGAGGGGAAGGGAGGGAGAAAGAGAGGGAAACAGCAATGTGTGGTTGCCTTTCAAGCACCCCCTACTGGGGATCTGGCCCACAACCCAGGCACATGCCCTGACTGGGAATCAAACCAGCAACCCTTTGGTTTGCAGGCTGGCGCTCAATCCACTCAGCCACACCAGCTAGGGCTGTTGTAGGCTTTTTGAGCAAAAAAGCAATTCAGGTTCTCTCTTCATCCTCATCTTTATTATTAATTTCTTATTCACAGCCAGCACATGTTAAAGAACAACTGGGAAGAGAGCATTTTAAGTTCTGCTACTAGGAAATACAGAAAAACAAAAGAATAAAAAAGTATCATCGAAACTGCTGCCAAAAGACCCACTACTGACATTCTAGTGGTAACATTTTAGATTTTTCCTAGACCTAAATATAGATATGTAAATTTTACAAGATATCATGTTTTTTAGAAGCTGGTTTATATGTAATAATGTGACTTAGCATCATTCTGTGTCAGCACATACAGATTTACCTGTATGTACCATTTTAAAGTTTTTGTTACAGAAAATTTCTAACATTATAAAATTAGAGACTAATATAGTGAGGCCCTATATACCCATCTACCAGCTTCAACAATTATTGACATATTACTTTAAAATCATGTAACTCTCAGAATTACAATTTTTTAAATATATTTTATTGATTATGCTATTTTTTTCTTTTTTTTTCCTTTACTCCCATTCCAGCCAACCCACCCATCCCTCCCCTCCTCTCTCCCA
>CM052540.1:29370074-29417500 GCA_028533065.1 Trachops cirrhosus | reverse complement strand
TTTTTGTTTTTTTGTTTTTGGGTGTTGTCGAGCTCCTGTAGTGAGGGGCGGGGCCTTAGGAGTTCACCAGGGCGGGGCACCCCAGTCGCTGGGTTGTGAGGCTGTATGTGGGGGCGGGGTCCGAGAAGGAACAATGGTGCTTGCTCTGCTCTCTGTAGGACCCCAGACCCTTCCGCCACTTTCCGCAAGCTAACTGGGCCCCTCTGGCACCAATTCCGGTGTGGATGGGCCTGTGCACCCCGTGGGACCTTCCTTCTCAGTCAGTGACCCAAAGCTCTATTTCCCAGTGCGGAGACCCTGAGTTGCATGAAGTGACTTGCTTCACAATGGCCACCTCGCTGGTCTGCCGTTCACCACCCCCTGGCCAGGGCCCACCAGCCACTGCTGCTTGTGCGCCCAGGGTCTGCCTGCTGTGGAACTTGCGCGCCACCCCGGTTGCTCAGTTCTCTGCTCCAAGTCCCTCGCCTGGCCAGACTCCTACCCGTCTGGATGAACGTGTCTATTTTTAAATCCTTGGGTGTCCGACTTCCATACACTTCAGTTTTCTGTCAGTTCTGGTTGCTATCTTGTTTCTATATTGTTGTTGTCTCTATCTTGGTTGTGTGAGGAGGCACAGTGCGTCTACCTATGCCTCCATCTTGGCCGGAAGTCGAAAACTTATTTTTTGTTGCTATGCTTATGATGGTCATTCTGACCGTTGTGAAGTGGTATATCATTGTGGTTTTAATTTGCATTTCTGTGATAGCTAGAGATACTGAGCATCTTTTCATGTGTTTCTGAACCCTCTGTATGTCCTCCTTGGAGAAATGTCTGTTCAAGTCTTTGCCCATTTTTTAATTGGGTTGCTTCTCTTCTTAGAGTGGAGTCATGTAAGTTCTTTATATATCTTGGAGATTAAACCCTTGTCTGAGGTATCATTGGCAAATATATTTTCCCATACAGTTGGTTCTCTTTTTATTTTAATACTGTTTTCTTTAGCCATGCAGAAGCTTTTTATTTTGATGAGATCCCATTTGTTTATTCTTTCCTTTATGTCCCTTGCTCTAGGGGACGTGTCAGTAAAAATGTTTCTGCGTGCAATATCTGAGATTTTCCTGCCTATGCTCTCCTCTAGGACTTTAATGTTGTCATGGTTTATATTTAAGTCTTTTATCCACCTTGAATTTATTTTTGTGTATGGTATAAGTAGGTGCTCGAGTTTCCTTTTTTTTGCATGTAGCTGTCCAGTTCTCCCAACACCATTTGTTGAAGAGGCTATTTTTATTCCATTTTATGTTCCTGCCCCCTTTGTCAAATATTAATTGATCAGATTTTATTGATTATGCTATTACAGTTGTCCCATTACCCCCCTTCATCCCTCCACCCTGAACACCCTCTCCCATCCACATTCCTCACTTTAGTTCATGTCCATGTGTCTTAAGTTCTTAAAAAAAAAAAAAAACACATTATTTCCCCTACATTCTGGATTTGGTTGTTTGCATCCCTGCTATACCATTAATATGTTCCTCTATCCACAGTATTTTCTGAGAACTGATAACATCTAAAAGCTTGTTCAGATCAAGTTTGACTTTCTGGCAAGAATACTTAATAGGTAATGCTGTGGTCTCTCTTTTTGTGCTAAGATAGAACCATGAATATTTTAGATTTTCATTTAATTGTTTTTTTTTAAGGTTTTATTTTTTAGAGAGAAAGAAAGGGAGAGAAGTGCCAATGTGTTGATTGTTTGCCTCTTACATGCCTCCAACCAGGGACCCCCAACCCAGGCATGTGCCCTGACAGGAAATTGAACCTGTGACCTTTTGATTCACAGTCCAGCGTTCAACCCACTGAGCCACACCAACCATGGCTAACCGTTTTCTTTTATTAATAGACAGGATACTTCTCAGAGACAGATATCCACTTATTTATGCATTCATTGATTGTTTTTTAGTTGTTTTAGAAACTTAAAAACATTTTTATAAAGATTTTATTTTTAGATAGAGGGTAAGGGAGGGAGGCAAGGAGGGAGAGAAACATTGATGTACAAGGGATACATTGATCAGTTGCCTCTTGCACACCCCCTACAGGGGACCTGGCCTACAACCCAGGCATGTGCCCTGACTGGGAATCAAACAGGTGACCTTTCAGTTTGCAAGCCTGCACTCAAACCACTGAGTCACACCAGCCAGGGCTAACCAATTTCTTATTAATAGACAGGATACTTCCATTAAAAACTTTTTTAAAGGTTTTATTTTGTTTTTAGACAGAGAGGAAGGGAGGGAGAGAAACATCAATGTGTGGTTGCCTCTCACATGCCCCCCACTGGGGACCTGACCCACAACCCAGGCATGTGCGCTGACTAGGAATTGAATCAATGACTCTGCGGTTTCCAGGCCAGCACTCAATCCCACTGTACCACACCAGACAGGGCCTTTTTTTTGGGGGTGGTGGGGAGTTCATTTTATAGAGAGGGAGAAACATCGGTTTGTTGTTCCACTTATTTATGCATCCATTGGTTGATTTTTTTTAATTTATTTATTTTAGAGAGAAAGAGAGGAAAGGAGAGGGGGAAAAATCAACCCATTGCCCCGCTGATTGATACATTCACTGGTTGACTCTTGTACGTGCCCCTACCAGGGATCAAACCAGCAATCTTGGCACATGGGGATAATGCTCTGACTGACTGAACTACCCGACCAAGGCCATACTTCAAGTTTTTTGTTTTGTTTTGTTTTTTGCTAATTAATGCTATGACAACTGTCCTTATACAGCTATGTTTGCATGCTTGCCTACAATATTTCCTAAAATTCCCGGAAGTGAAACTGCTGGGTCAATGGATATACTCAATATTTTCAACATAATAAACACCATTTTGATAGGCTAAGGGTTCCAAATAGAAACCACAGCCACCAGTTAAATAAGCCACTAGCCCTGGCTGGTGTGGCTCAGTGGACTAAATGCTGGCCTGTGAACCTAAAGGTAACTGGTTCGATTCCCAGTCAGGACACAAGCCTGGGTTGCGAGCCACATCCCCAGTTGGGGGCATGCAAGAGACAGCCAATTGGTGTTTCTCTCACACATCAATGTTTCCCTCCCTTTATCCCTTCCTTCCCCTCTCTCTAGAAGTAAATAAAAGCTTTAAAAAAATGAAGTTGATGCTGACTTTATTGTTGATGTATCCTTCGCCCTTGATTTATACGTCTCAGGCCTTAGCTAGATCTCCTGTTACTTCCTGCTACCAAGGGGAATGGCAGATAGCTAGCTGTACATGTTATTGGCTAATGAATTCAGGACGGAAAAGCATCCTAAGACTCTATAATCTGATTTGTAAAAAGATGACCTAAAATGAAAGTTTAAAAAACGTTGAGATAATTTTTGATAGGAAAGCAACCAGAGGTGAGCAGTTTGGGGGATTACTGCCTTGGCCCAGAAGGGACAGGTTTTCCTACAGAATTAATTCAAGTGTGGTTCTGAGCTTTAATTTTTGCTTTTACAAGTCTTAGCCCTACTATGTGAGCATAGTTCATCTTTGTGTTATCATAAAAGAACACTTTTCTTAAATCTCAAGTTTGACTTTATAAAAATTGGTATCTGAAAATTCCTCAGATTACTCCTGTATTAGTTTGCTAGGGCTGCCAAAACAAATCACCACAAACTTGGTTTTCAAACAACAGAAACTCCTGCCCTGGTTGGTGTGGCTCAGTTGGTTGGAGTGTTGTCCTGTAACAGAAAGATTGTGGGTTTCATTCCCAATCAGGTCACATTATACCTAGGTTGCAGGTTTGATCCCTGATCTGGGCACAATGTTGCTCTCTCACATCGATGTTTCTCTTTCTAAAAGCAATGAAAAACAAACAAACCTGTCCTTAAGTGAGGATTTAAAAACAACAGAAATTCTGTTTTGGAGGCCAGAAGTCCAAAATTAAGGTGTCGTAAGGGCCACTGTGCTCCTCCCTGAGTCTAAGAGAGAATCTTTCCTTGCCTCTTCTAGCTTCTGTTGGCTCATGTCATCCTTTGGCTTAAGATGAATCACTGCAACCTCTGCTTCTAACTTCACACCGTCTTCTCTGTATGTCTCTGTATGTCCTTGTCTGTCTCATAAGGATACTCTCATTGGAACTAGGGCATACCTTAACCTAGTATGATCTCATCTCAGTCCTTACCTTATATCCACCTGCAGATACCCTATTTCCAAATAACATCACATTCTGAGGTTCCAGGTGGACACGAACTTTTGGGGGACACTATTCAACCCACTACAATTCCCAGTTTTATTGGAGGCCATTAAGAAAATAAGACCTACCAAAAATTTAGCAAACCTGCTAGAATATTCACCTGGGTGGAGGACAAACTGCTTGAGGAAAGGATTCATTTTTTATTATTCTTAGGATTTCCCTGTATCAGTATAGTTGTGGATGTTAAGGATCCAGAAAATCATCTGATCTGAACTCCGCCCCTCATTGTGTAAGATGCAAAAACTAATGTCCAGAGAAGAGAAAACTCATCCTAAGCCATATGGTCCTAAGTAGCAGGGATAGAACTAGAATTGAACTGATATCCTCCCCTTTAGTCCATACTTTGAATAGCTGGCACTGGGGTAGGACGTAGGGGTGACACAAATCCCCTTTCAGGGAATAGCGATAGTATCTTTAATCAGGTAATATAACATTCCCCTAAAAGAAAAAAAGATCTAATGGTGGAACCTTAAGCATGGTGTTTGGGACAATGATTTTAACACAAGAACCAAGAAGGGCACAGGGGGTGGGGGTGGTGAAGATGAGGGATGTTTCTCAAGTAAGCAACACATTGCAGGGCCCAAATCACCAGAACTCAGGCCATGATACCCACCATGCTGTCTTCTGCAATCTGCAAATGGCCTTGGCCCAGGAGAGCAAAGCTTCATTCTCTGTCCAGGTTGCCACCAGCTAAGAAAAAAGTAGTTATGAGTGAAGAAGTTTTTCTTTTTTCTTTTTGAGGTTTAATTATTTTATTAATTTCAGAGAGGGATAGAGAAACATTGATTTGTTATTCCACATATTTTATATTCATTGGTTGATTCTTGTATGCATCCTGACCAGTGTTCAAACCCACAACCTTGGCATATAGGGGTGATGCTCCAACCAACTGAGCTACCCAGCCAGGGCTGAAGTTTATTTTCTTAAAGGTAGTTTGATCATTTGTTTTCTTCCTGTCCATAAAATTAGGGATGTTAATTACAGTTCTGAATATTGCTCCACAAATGTAGTAAACATGTGACTCTGTGCTGTGAATGAGTATTATTATCCTTTCAAAAATTTTTAAACTTTTTAAAAGATTTTATTTATTTATTTTTAGAGAGGAAGAGAAACATCAATGTGTGGTTGCCTCTCACACGCCTCCTACTGGGGACCTGGCCCAGCATGTGTCCTAGACCAGGAATTGAACTGGCAACCTTTGTTTCTCAGTCTAGCACTCAATCCACTGAGCCACAACAGCCAGGGCAGAAACCCAAATTTTCTTTTGTCTTCACAGCAGTTCCAGAATTAGAAGAAGCCCATGTTTCTACCCTCCCAAAGCTTCCAGCCAGCTTAACACACTAGCATGAATACATCTAAAAGCACATAACAGAGTGATCCTTCCTCTTTCTCCTCTCCAAACCTCCCCCAAATCGAATATTGTTTCCCAGACACTAGTCAACTGGAAAAAAAAAAGAAAAGAAATGAAATGAAAAGAAAGAACACCAGGGTCCTAGGTTCTTACAAGATTAACCCCGAATGCTAAGCAAAAGGTCTGGACATTCTGACTTGCTATTTCTGGGTACCTGTTTGAGGAACTCTCTGCGTGGCAGCTGATCAGAGAGGCCTGGACTGGGAGTTTTGAGCGTTATTAGAAACATTAAGGGTCACATCAATACTAATCAACTCTTGGAGTGGCCAGCGCAGGGAACCTGGAACAAAAATGAGGTTCTGAAGACTCTGTAAAAGGACCCAAAGGATGACAGGAGGAGCCAAGTAGGCCATATGGAATGAGGCATGTGGCCCAAGGGAGAACAAGGCAATTCTTTCATGGCCTGGGAAAAGGGACTGCTGGCAGGAAATGGGGAGAACCCCATAAAATCCACAAAGCCCTTCTGTAACACATACTTTGCTGGAAAGTCCAGCTGGAAAATGGGAGCAGGGCCAAAATTCCACAGAGACCAGAGGCCCAGACCAGCCCACCCCACACACTGGCACCTTTTTCTGATCATGTTCCATGAACATGTATCCCATAGTAACCAAAGCCTGAGATTGTGAAGAATGCCTTTGTTTTAACCTGTATTTCCTCAAAATAATTTGACCATGGAACATTTCACAACCACCAGACTGGCCTGTGGACTGGGAATTCTAAAAACCTCATTTTGGCAAAGGCTAATTCCATTCCCTTCCCAAATATGACCCTTCTCTAGATAGCTCTCTCAATTGTTTCAATTTATTCACCTCCCCCTTCCTGTTTTACAGCCTGTAGTCATATAGGTAGGTGCTTGTGTGACTCATGTTTGGAACCAGCCTCTTAAAGTCAGGTGCAAAAGGGAGCTGTATCCAGCTTGCCGTGGAAAGGAGCAAGTGCCATATAACAGAGAAATAGGTACTGCCTTGCCTTGTTCTGTGGCCCCGCCCTGATGGGTCTTCCAGATATGGCTGTGAGGAGGGCTGAATGATTTAGCAGTTTACCTTTTTCTCAGCTACAGTCCTAAACAGGTTCTGGGAAGAACATTATTCACAATGCTCACTGTGTCCTCTTACAAAGGAGAGCTATGCTTGCAACCTCAAAAAAATGATCTTTGCCCTGGCCATGTGCCATCCTGTTCACTAAAGGGTTGCCAGGTTCGATTCCCAGTCAGGGCACATACCTAGGATTCAGGTTGATTCCTGGTTAGGATGCCTACGGGAGGCAACCAATTGATGTTTCTCTTTCTAAAAAAAAAAACCCAAAACAAAAACTCTGTTCCCAGAGTACTGTGCACCCACTTTTCGGAGTCATTCTCAGGACACCCTCCACTGAAGTAGACGGGGACTATCACCAATCCTGGTTTATCTAAGAGGAGCTGGTCAGGTTGCTCAAATCCATGGTCATTCAGAGCAAGGACTAGCACCCTCCTTCATCTTCAGCCTCTATATTTTTTTCAAGTACCACAGTACTTCCAGTGGACATATCTACCCTCAACTGGATCCCAGAGTAACTTGGGCCAGAGCTGGGGACCAAGACCAGGCAGGTCTTAGTGTTTGCACTTCACCTGCCTTTTAAAAATTTTTGTAAAGATTAAAAAAAAAAAGATTTTATTTATTTATTTTTACGAGGAAGGGAGGGAGGAAGAGAGGGAGAGAAACATCGATTAGTTGCCTCTCTCACATCCCCAACTGGGGACCTGGCCAGCAACTCAGGCATGTGCCCTGACTGGGAATGGAACCGGCAACCCTTTGGTTCACACGCTGGAACTCAATCTACTGAGCCACACCAGCCAGGGCACACTTCACCTGCCTTTAATCTTGAGGGAACACTTGTGTTTCCCTTCTGTTCTAAGCAATCCCAGCACCACAACCAGTTACTTAGGGCCTTTCCCCTCTGCCTCTTGCTATACATACTCACTCAAACCACTTTGCACTGGAATAATGTTTATTTTTTTACTTGGCAAAATGTCAAGTACTACATTTTCGAAAAGAAAACTCAAACGCACTACCCATCACAGAGGAGGGTCGGGCAACAGTACAAAACATCCTACTTAAATTTTTTTTAAATATACAAATTGGTTTAAAATGATAGGAGTTCTGTGAGAACTAAGAAATCTACAGCCTGTAGGTTAATAGAAAAAAATTAAGACAAAAGATCTACAGCATCCAGCATTTTGCTTAATTCCCTGTATAGCACCTATTTCTCTATGTTAGAAGACGAGAATTCTAGAATCTGTGGTGTCTGCATTGTGCCACCAAGATATGGTGACTTGCTGACTTCCCTTCCCACCAGCCCCCATCATCAAGATACTCTTTTCAATCTTCTCACTTACAGCTGGAAGAGAGGGATGTCTAGGAGAGCAATTTACAACCTGGAGTGCAGGAATAAATATGACTTTTCCTTTCCTCAGAGTGGGCTGTTGACAGAAGCAGAGTTATGTGCTTCTAATGGAAGAAGAATTTGTTGGTGGAAACAGCTGTTATCTGCAACATGATGCATAAAAAGCAAGGGATAACTGGACATCATGGTTAGTCAGTGCCTGCAAGTTTAAAAACCTCAGACTAGACAGTTCGAAAGAAGAACAAATTACTAATCACACCAATGCTTTTAACATGCACAATGCTGATGGCTGCAGGCCATCACATCATCATCCCAGGGCTGAGCCGCCAGAGTGTGAGAGGAGGCTTCAACCCCAGCCCCACTGTATTAAGAAAACAAACATCCACACACGAAGCACACTCCACACACAGATAAAGCACCTACTCTCCCCACCCTCCTGGACTGAATCCAATTTAGAAATCAAAAGCAAAACCCACTGCAGAGACTAGAAGAAAGGCAAAGGAGAAGTTTCTCCCCAAAGCCAAGGGGACTGAGAATGTTAATCTTAGCTTACTTGAAGCCCCCAGCTCCAGGCCCGAGATACCAGATCAGGTCTTATTTGAGAGAAGGCAAGGAAGGTTGGGGTGGGGATCCCCTTTACCAAGTTCTACCCAAGCCTTCTGCAGCCTCCAGAGCTGTATTTGGATGGAGACTGATGTTTTTGGCGAGTGGCCACTGGCTAAGTGGATGGGAAATTGAAGTGGAAGTGACACATAAAGAGAAGTGTTCTCACCTGAGGGATACACAGATGGAAGACAGGTAGGGGTTGGATCACTTTGGAATCCTGGCACAGGAGTCCCCAGGAAGTCTGTAACCTAATTCAAAAGGTTTTCCTGGTGATTTTTCTTTCTGGTTTTACTTTCCATAATCAGTGTTATTAGACTTTAAAAAACAAGATAAACACTAGTCCCAAAGCTGGACTCTGTGGACAAAGTTGTTTCTTTTATAAATATTTTAATTACAAGTAATCCTTACTCCAGGTAATTTCAGTAATGCACAGTACTTACAGGTACACAAGTTCACACACGCACACACACATGCACACAAAGCCCCCAAACTTTCACAGAAAGTCTGACAGCAACCACATAATTGTAAAGGAGCCCTACCTCTCAAGAGTGAAGTAAGGGTGAGAATGACTATGCCAGCCTAAAGAAATCAGAGAGAGGAAAGTGTGTGTCACTTGAAAAAAAAAATACAAATAGGAATTAGACGTTTGGTTGAGAAGCCAAAAAGAAAAAATATAGTAAAATTCTGATTACCAAAAGGGAAAAAAGGTAAAAAACAAACAAACAAAACCTTCAGATTTCTACATAGAACTTCTTTCTGTAAAGAGCCTAAACCATAGGCAAACTCTGGTGTTCCCACTAAAATATGAGGGCCTCACACAATTGCAAAAAAATCAAAAGAAAAACAAGGAAACGGAGGATGGAAGTTAGTGTAAATCTCTGCATTTTGGGAGAGAGTTAGTTGTCATTAACTCCAGAGCCCAGCATAGTTTCCATGGAGCCCTGAAGGGAGAGGACCCCCTGCCACAAAGAGTTTTGTTCCGGATGAGTCGTAGCAGTGGGTGTAAACAGCATTGGGGAAGAAATCAATGTCCGAAAAGTAATTCCTCCAGGTTTCATCATGATTCTGTGGAGAGAGAGAGAGAAGCTCTTTTAGCACCTCTAGGCCATGGGGCAGGAAGGGGGGAAGGAAGGGACAAGAATATTTTCTGGTCTTTTTAAGAGAAGAGGGTCCTGTACCTATAACCTGATGTCAGCAGACTGATGCTAATGTGAATAGGAGCCTTATTTTTTTTTAAAAAACTAATTTTAGAGCCCTGGCTGGTGTAGCTTAGTGGATTAAGTGCGGGCCTGTGAACCAAGAGATCAGGGTTCGATTCCCAGTCAGGGCACATGCCTGGGTTGCAGGCCAGTTCCCAGCAGGGAATGCACAGGAAGCAACCATACATTGATATTTCTCTCCCTCTCTCCTTCCCTTCTCCTCTCCTCTGAAGATAAATAAATAAAATCTTAAAAAAAAAACAAACTAATTTTAGAGAGAGGACAGAGAGAAACAATGATTTTTTTGTTCCACTTACTTATACATTCATTGGTTGCTTTCTGTATGTACCCTGACTGACCTTGGCATATTAGGCAACCTTGGCATATTAGGATGATGCTCTAACCAAGTGAGCTACCAGGCCAGGGCTAGGGTCCTCATTTCCCAACTGAATATTGGAGAGCAACTAGGCAGGCTGAGGAATTACTATACAAACCAAAGGTCTTTTCAGGACAGCTGGAACCAAACTCTTTAATAATTCACTGGCTGCTTCAGCAGGAGGTTCCTTCTGCTTCCTGCTCTGTTATCCCTTGGGGAGAAACCCTAGATTAACTAGTGTGTCTTACCAGGTCTGTTTTCCCACGGATATGTTGACACAGAAGCAAAATCAAGTGAAAAGTGCCTCTGGTCCAAGGAGTGTCTCTCACTAGTGAAAAAGTATATGGGTAGTGGTATGTCAGTGGGAGTGGGAGTGGGTGGGAATACAGCAAAGACAATTTTTCTATCACTGTCCAGTAAGCATGCTGGGCAGGGGCTTACTCACCAGCCAGCCTTTGCCAGTAGTTAGTTTGAGATTTTCCCCTGCTAGTCTGGGCTTGGACCCGTAATAAGCCGAGAGCCTCTCTTCCAGGAATCTCTGAGATCGGATGTCATAGAATAGCAGGGAGCCCTGCCCTGTGCCCACAGTAATGATGTGCTCATAGAAGCTCACTGACCGGATCCCTGACAGAGAAAAGTAAAGGGCAATGAGTAGGGGGAGCATGCACTTGATAGTCTGCCAGCCTGAATTTCTCTACCAGGTTCACATGGTAGCCCTGCGTACCTTTCCCATAGCAGGCATATCTCAATAAAAAGCCACAGAGACGTGATGCCATACTGCCATCCATATACCTAACGGGAACCTCCCCATAAACCTCAGAGAAAGGCCAGATACCTATGATGCTCAAGATGGTTTTGGCCTAAGACCATAAGTGAGCCCTGAACCTCCCTGCCTCCCCTAGACTCACTCTGGAGTCACTATTCGTAACTCTAAGCTCTTCTCCATTATGTTTCCAACCTATATTTAAAGTGAGGGTGATAGGCATATTTACAAATCATTACATTAATGAAGACTTCCTTGTATTTGACCTAAAACTACTACTGAGGAACTGCAAGAGGTCTTCATCTGGTATTGCGTTATGAGGGTGGCAAACAGCCGAGAACTGAAGGACCCAAAGAAGCACTCTCTCTCACAGCGTGAATTTAAAAGAAGTCACCCAACCACTCTGGGTCACAGGGAAAATGCATCTGTGTGTCAAACAAGTATATGGGATATGAAGATGTCTCTTGGCACATAAAAGCTGTGGAATAACATTTGTGGCATCAGTATTTCCTTATGCGGTATAAAACCTACTCCTACCACAGTGACCAAAACCTCTCAAAACTGTACACTGCAGGTATCATTCCAGCAAAGCCTATTTATTCTTTCCCTTAGTACTCCCATTATACACATTATTCTCTCTGTTCTGAAATGTGAGCATCTTAACTATAACTGAAAACAAACCCAAAACACAGGGACTCTTACCACTGCCTCGCTCCCTGGAGCAAACAGACTTGATGTTGTATGATGGCTGCCGTGGATCCAAGAAGGAGACATGAGCTTGGGAGCCCACAGCATACACTGACCATTCACTACCGTAGGCCAGGCACACATTCTCACGGCAATATGGCAGTTTGGTGGAGAGGAGCTGAAAACACAGAGAAGAGAGATGCATCCGTAGCATTACCAGAGAGGGCAGAGCAGGGCATTGTTCTTGGACAACTACTTCTGGGTTTTCCCTCATATACAAGGACACAAAGTCAGAGGGAAAAAAAGACAAGCCCCAATTAAGGAAATAACACACTGTCCCACGCCTAGGTATGTAAGAGAAAGAGAGGGTGACTGTGATAAGATATAGACTGTAAAGGCTGGTTAGGGGGAAAAGTCCAGCTGGAATTAAACAATCAGAAGCAGAGAGAAAAACCCAAACCTGCAGGCTGTTTCCCAGGATAACCCCAGGGCACTACAACCAAGGCCCCACTCTTGTTTTCTCTGCCAGGAAGAGCCACCACCCTTCTCACTGCTCTTCAAAGGGACTCAAGTCTGGCTACCCTCAGCCTAACTCCCCAATTGTGTGGGGTTGTACATTACAGAAAGCACACTCATGGGAATGGTTCAACCCCGAGTAACCCCAACCAGTCTTAACCCTGGATCCTTCCCATTCTGCCAAATCTCTGCAGGTGCCTTCTGTGGGTAAGGTACCAAGCAAGAGGGGTGCAAAGGCTACTGTGACATAAAGAAATAATTCCCAAGGCTCTGATAACTCTTGAGAGTTTATGACAGAAGTGAAAAGTAGCAAAGGCCTCTAGTATGAGAAGACAAATGATCCACAGGTAGGCTTCATTTTATGCAAAAGTTGCTTGTAAATATTACAAGTTAAATCCATATTCTCATTACATGATTATTTTAGAGATGATTAAACTTAGTTTAGTTGATCTTCAGTTGCCAGTGGTTCCTAATATTTAGGTTTTCCTGCACTTACAACTTGCCAGAGTCAAAAATTCATAAGCAAATGCTTAAATGTATTGTGGATTGGGGGACTGCTTGTTAAAGGAGCCTCTCAGCAAGCCCTTGCAATGGGAAAGAAGTGCCCCTCTGATCTCTTTTAAAGCCTTTTTTTTCTTTGATTTTGAGAGTACATTTATTAAAGCTGGGGACAGTGTAACAAGGAAGGGCTTAGTATAGAAGCAGCAACAGGAGCGAGCCTAAGCAGGGCTGCTTTGGCTGTCTAGAAACATTATGGGAAAGGAGTGAGCCAAGGCAGGGCTGCTCATAACTCACTGGGAAGCCAGAGAAAAGGAGGCCTTGAAGACAGGCTCAGGGGTTTATTTAGCCTAGGATGTGCTGCTACTGCTCACTGCTCCCCTGCTTGCAAGTCTCATGGGGACCCTTAGAGTTTAGGAGAAAGAAAACTCACTCGAAAAGGAGATTTTGAGTGGGCATGCCCCAAGGAGGGTGCATCTCTTTTAAAGACTTGGGGTTTTTCTTGCCCTGGTTGGTGTGGTTCAGTGGATTGAGTGCCAGCTGGCAAACCACGTCAGGGCATATCTGGGTTGCAGGCCAGGTGCCCACTAGGGGGCATGCAAGAGACAACGACACATTGATGTTTCTCTCCCTCTCTTCCCCTCTCTCTCTAAAAGGAAGCAAGTAAGTAAGTAAGTAAATAAATAAATCTTATTAAAACGTTAAAGATAAAAAAAGACTTGGGTTTTAAAAAAGATTTATTTTTAGAGAGAGGGAAAAGGAGGGAGAAAGAGAGGGAGAGAAACACCCATGTGGGAGAGAAACATTAATCAGCTGCCTCTTGTACGCCAACTGGAGACATGGCCCACAACCCAGGCATGTGCCCTGACCAGGAATCAAACTGGTGACCTTTCAGTTTGCAGGCTGGCGCTCAATTCACTGAGCCACACCAGCCAGGGCAAGATTTTTTTTTAAATGTGTTTATTTATTGATGTTAAGAGAGAAAGATTTGTTGTTCTGTTCATTTATGCATTCATTGGTTGCTTTTTGTATGTAACCTGAGGATTGAACTCACAATCACGGCATATTGGGACAATGCTCTAGCCAACTTAGCTACCCGACCACTGTTAAAGACTTTTTAAAAAAAGATTTTATTTATTTATATTTTTTTAGAGAGACGGGAAAGGGAAGGAGAGAAACATCAGTGTGCAAGAGAAACCTTGATCAGCTGGTTCTCGCACACCCCCAACTGGACCTGGCCCACAATTCAGGCATGTGCCCTGACTGGGAATGGAAATCAGTCCGCAGACCAGCATACAATCCACTGAGCCACACCAGCCAGGGCAGAGCTAAAGACTTTTAAGAGAGGCAGGCCAGACTCAGGATTTCATGCACCATGAATCACATGCCCAGACCCTTGCAGCACTGACACGTTAGACAAAAAGGAAAAAGCTCAGGGACAATTTAAGTATTTTAACCATAAGGTGAATTTTTAAGTAAAACTACTAAGTCATGTTTACCACACCTTAGACAGTGTATTTTCAGCCTTCCAGAGATGAAAATAGCCATCCAGAGATACTGCTCCCAATTCCTACAAGAGCAATGAAGAACAGGTTATATTCCAATCTGCAGCAACTAATATACAATGGTAAGCAGGGGAAAACCTTGAAGTTCAGGCCCTCCCATTCTTCATTCTTATCCCATGATGATTCCAGCAGGGGTGCCAGGGAGTATCATCTCATCATCAATCCTATAGAATGCAACTGGACAGCTTATTAAATTCATACTGCTTCTGGAGAGAATCCAAGAAGTCAGTCCAGTTTCTAACAACGACATGGTTCAAAAAGCTCTTACTATACAATCATTCCCATGACATCCTCAGTTGACAGTACAAAGCACACACATGAAGGACAGTTTTGTAAGTCTCAGTATAAGAGCTTCTATAAGTGGAGGGTCTAAGGAGAGATAAATCACCCCTAAGACATAAGTATCGAAGGAAGATAAAGTCTTAGGGAACTATCCTTCAAGTTGTGGCCTGATTCAGATTTTGGAAGGAGCCTTTTTCATCTTCTGGCTCTAGGTCTCCATCTCAACACTAAATACCCCAGTTGCAGATCTAACTCAATGATTAGATAAGATCTGGTGGCAGTGTTGCAAAGAGACAGTGAAAACTAAAAATAAACTGAATACCAAAGAGAAAATGTGATTGTTTTCAGAGACACATATGAAAATAATGCCCAAAATAGAGCTCCTGCAAAGGCATATGCAAATAAGAGACAGTCAAATCAGAGTGGCCCTGGGGAGACTCTGAAAGGCTGGCCCACAAATATGGACCATCCAGAGAAATAAGGCAGAGCTCAATACAAAGGGTGGGTTTTTTAATTTGTTATAATTTATCACCAACATCCCTCAGTCTTCAAGAGGTGCTCTGGGGGCTTAGAACCATGCTATGCAGCAAGCAATGACTTAGGGAAAAAGGGAAGTGCCTCTACTAAGACATAAGCCAAGAAGTTGGAACAAGAGTAATAGGCTTCAGGGAACCTTTGGCAAGCTCGTACCTTGTTCTTGTTGTTGAAGGCCAGAGCACGGACTTTGCAGTTGTCAGGGTTTGTGTCTTCCTTGGGGATGTCCTTTAAGGCCTTGTGAGTGATGTGAGCATACACAGGGACCTGTGACACATTGTGCCTTGAATCACTTCTGGTCAACACATCGTCTGTCACCTCCCAAAGTCCCATGGAACCATCACGCGAGCCTGCAGATCAAGGAGACCACAAATGTCAGGCACACCCAACTCTCCACAGGACAGTCCCACAGAAATCAAAAATAGGCTTTTTCAGTCTAGTTTTTTGTGCATCATCCTCGTACGTGCTAAAGCTTGGTCAGGTTGCCCACCCAAAAACAAAGAGATGTACACATTTTAATAGCTAGGCCAAGGGGATGATTCAACTAAGGTGTAGTAGTTAAAATATAACCTTTAAACCCTGGCTGCACGGCTGTTAGTTGGAGCATCATCTCGTACACCGAAAGTTTGTGGGTTCAATACCTGGTTAGGGCACACACCTAGGTGGCAGGTTTGATCCCTAGTAAGGATACATACAGGAGGCAACTGATCAATGTTTCTCTCTCTTTCCCTGCCTCTGTTTCTAAAATCAATAAAAAATGTATTCTCCAGTAAGAAAAAAAATATATATATATCCTTTATTTATTTATTTACTTATTTACTTTTAGAGAGAGGGGAAGGGAGAAAGAGAGGAAGAGAAACATCACTGTGTGAGAGAGATACATCGGTCAGCTGCCCCAAGCCAGGGACCTGGCCTGCAACCCAGGCATATGCTCTGACCGGAACTGAACCAGAGACCTTTTGGTTCTCAGGCCAGTGCTCAATCTACTGAGCCACACCAGTCAGGGTTATGTATATCCTTTAAGCATAACATGATTTTTCACAGAAGAGTTTGATAAAGCTCAGTAATTTTCCAAGCCAAATGCTTAGGTCACTTGGGCATGCACACACAGGTGACTTCTACTGGGCAGCAGGGTTTGTGAGTCTCCACTTTACATCGGTTGGTACTTAACCTTTTCTCAGTCTTGTAGCCCTTCAAGAGACTTAGGAATCTCTCTAGAAAAATACACAAAAATACCACATTATACATTTACTTTCAAGGAGATTCATGGGCTTCTTGAAGGCTTTCCATGGACCCAGAGGGACCACAAATCTTCTTTTAAGAATAACTATTCTATACAATGCTTAAGAAGACAGTTTTCCTTAGCAAACAATAATGAAGCACTTAAAATACTAAGAACATTTTTCTTTAAATTGAGCCCTACATACATTGCTGGTGGTAACTGAGTACAACCAAGAAATCTGCAGCAAGATACAGAAGCCTATGTTGCCATCTAAGAATAATGCTCGGTCATAAGACCCATTTACAAAGATGCTTATTCAGAACAATCTGTATTTCCAACAATATAGCTATGGTATAGTTACAAAACAGAGTATCAAGCACCATGAAAAAAAATATCATTTTAAAATGCCTTTCCAGTAATGTTATTTGCCAACTCTCCTTTGAAACCAGGTGCCCTTTCAACATTTAAATCTCCTGAATGCTTTGTAGTAAGAATTATCTAACATGGCAGAAATATCCAATTTGTTTGCATCATAAGGATTGTGGGCAGGGATTCAAAGCAGAGGGTTCATCATGTATGAAATCCAGAAAAGGCCAGGGCACAGCTGGAGAACTACACAGGGTTTATTGTGAAGATGTAAAAAATAAAACTGCACAAGTTTTTCTGAAAAACTTCAAGTATCCTGAAATGTTGAATTTTACAATTTGTATACTTATTTTATTATACTTGATATGTCATACATTTATCCATATGTCCATCCCTCCATATGACCCCATTTTAACCAACTAAAAAATACTTACTAAAAAAAAGACTAGCAAGATGTATTTCAAAATGTTAACAGTGATTATCTCTGGGTAGAGATAACGTGGGTAATTCTTATTTCCTTTTTTTCTTTATCTGTATTTTTAAAATTTCGTGCCCTGGCTGAGTGGCTCAGTTGGTCAGAGCATCATCCTGTACACCAAAAGGTGGCGGGTTCAATTCCCAGCCAGGGCACGTACCTGGGTTGCCGATTCGATCTCCAGCTGGAGTGCATACAGGAATCACCCTCCCCCCCGCCGTAAAATCAATAAATATATCCTCATGTGAGGATTAAAAAAATTCTTATGTGTATTATTTTCACAGTAAGAAAAAATTAAAGAATTTGGCAGCAACATGACAATTAAATCCGAGGAGACAAAACTAAAACAAAGAAAATATACAAGGTATGTCCAGAAAGGATCCAGCCATGCAATATGAAAAAGATACTTATTGAAGAAGATTCAAGATACAAGAAACACTCTACATAGGACAATGATGCCTCAGTCCCCTTCAAAGCAGGCACCTTCCCAATCAAAACACATAGTTAACATGGTCTTTGTATTGCTGCGACGTCGCCATGCCTTCTTCAGGCATGAGAAACCATGCAACTTCCATTGGGATGACTGGGCCTTCATTTCCAGGTCATAGCCATAGACCCACAATTCATCTCCAGTTATGACCTTCTTGAGGAAATCTGGCTTATTGGTAGCAGTCTGCATCAAGTCATTAGCAACTGCAGCACAATGTGCCTTCTGTTCTGGCAGCAGAAGCCACAGAACAAATTTTGCCACATTTCATGCCAAAAAACCTGTGTCAAAACCTTGGACACAGTTTTTGGAACACCCAGATCAGCTTCTAGTTCTCACACTGTCAGTCACCAATCTTTGTTGATTGTAGCCCACACAGAGTTCAACATTCTCAGGTGTTCTGCTTGTTTCAGGCCTTCCAGAAGGTGAATCACTTTCAACAGATTCTCAACCATCTTTGAAACATTTGTGCCACTTTTATTTGCGCTGCACTCATTGCATCACCCCCAAAAGCCTTCTGAATCATCTGAATAGTTTCCATGGAGGAATGTTCAAACTTACTGCAAAATTTGATGCAAATTCATTGCTCTACTCACTCAGTCATTTTGAATGAAATGGCCACACTCAACAGCATCTACCACCCCCTGCCCCACCGACTAGTACAGTAAAGTTGTCATTGTTCATGCATGCACATCCCAGTCCCCTCTCCTTGGCTGCCAGGTTATGTTCATGTTGTGCAAACTGTTTTCATTATGTTAACAATGGCTGGACTTTTTCCAGACAGACCTCGTAGAAGGATACTTCATTAACTCTAGAGATGTATGAGCACTCGAATGGAGAAGATAAAAAAGAAATTGATGGATACAGAGATACTTTAGAAAATATTATCAGCCCTGGCTGGTGTAGCTTAGTGGATTAAGCGCGGGCCTGTGAACCAAGAGATCACGGTTCGATTCCCAGTCAGGGCACTGGGTTGCAGGCCAGTTCCCAGTAGGGAATGCACAGGAAGCAACCATACATTGGTATTTCTCTCCCTCTCTCCTTCCCTTTCCCTCTGAAGATAAATAAATAAAATCTTTAAAAAAAAAAAAAAAAAAGAAAATAGTATCAACATGGCTTGGTACTCTAAGGAGACTAAAGAGCTTAAGATGAGTCTTAGTTCTCTGGCTGTGCTGCTGGGTAAGGAGGGAGCACTCACTAATATATGTCAATGTGATGGAGGGAAGTTTTGAAAGGGTGACGATGAGATTAAATATACAGATTTTGAGGTGGAATGTTCAGAGGTTGATGCTCATGATCAAGTCTGAACATCAGCACTGGTTTATAAGTATTGAGCATTTTCAATATGGTAGCCACTATGCATTATCTCATTTAACCTTCTCAGTGACCCGCTAAAGTATATATTATCATTATCCATGTTACAAATGAGGAAAGCCAAGTCTCTCTCAAAAAGCTTAAGTAACTTGCTCAAAATTTGGTGCTAATAAGTGGAAGGACCAGGATTCAGATTCAGGTCTCTAATATCAGAGGCAGGGTTCTCAAAACATGCTGTTTTTGTTCAGGAAATGTACACTTGGGAGTTATCAGCTTGAAAACACAGGACACTGGCAGGATATCTGAAAGAAGAGATGGGAGGATCCCAAATAAAGACAAATCTTGGCTTCCAACAACCAAATTTAGTGCAGGTTATGGACATGTAGTCTTCTACAGAGGTGACATTACAGCCTCTGCCCTCTCATTGCTTGGGGAGACAAATAAGAGGGAATGAAAAATTTCTCAACCATGGTTGAGTACATATTTGTTCATTAGATTCATTTTTCCTCCTGGCTCCTTTCTACTGCCTTGCAAAGAATCCAAAGAGCCCTGGCTGGTGTGGCTCAGTGGGTTGAGCATCAGCCTGCAAACCAAGGGGTCGTTGGTTTGATTCCCAGTCAGGGCATGTGCCTAGGTTATGGGCCAGGTGCCTAGCTGGGGGGATATATGAGGGGCCACCAATTGATGTTTCTTTCTCACCTTCTCTTTCTCCCTCCCTTCTCCTCTCTCTAAAAGTAAATAAATAAAATCTTAAAAAAAAAAAATCCAAAGGAGAAATATTTATGTTCCCCTAGCTTTAACAGTTTTAAATGTGGGCTTTGAAATCAGACCTGGATTCAGGTCCTGACTCCATCTCTGACAATCTGTGTAGCCATGGCAACTTACAGTAATAACCTCTCAGAATCTACATTTCCTCATTTATGAAATGAGGCTGATAATGCAAACCCTCTGGTACTGTTCAGAGGATATAGAAGATAACATATGTGAAATACTTTAGCAATAAAACTATTTTTATCTGGGAATCTGGAATGGGGTAGTTATATTTTTACATATGAGTACCCAGTAAAAATGGTTTGCACTCTGAGCCGACCTCCTAGGCTACTGTGGGTATCCAGAAAGCATTTGTATGTTTCTAGGTTATCTTCTCTACACTCATTTCCATATATTTCTCTCTGACTATTTTACCGCTGGGAAAAAAAAATAATGTATATTTTTTATCAATAAGAAACAATATTATATACTTAGTTGTACAGAAAATGATACTTTCTCTTAATACTTTATAAAGCAATCAACTTTTCCAAAACATGTTAACAACCATTATTTAAATGAAGCCCACAAAGATGTTAGGCTAATATGCCATCACACATGCTTTTTTTTTTTTTTTTGGAACAAAGCAGAGTATAAATAATAAATGAAGCATGCCAGTACCTCCATTTTCTAGATCAGGAATACAGAGGGGAAATGCCTTATCCAAGGTCACATGGTAAATCAGAGAAAGAGCCAACATTAGAAACAAGATCTCCTGACTCCTGGTTGTCTGTTTACTGGGCTATTTTCATTCACACTACTATCCCTTTTGAATTTCTAGTTTCTCCCCCTCCCCACCACACCAAAACTCCCCACACAAAGGAAATTTTACCAGACACAGCCATAGTGTCATTGATCCAAGCAATAGAAAAGATCCAGTCCTTGTGCCCATCCTTGGAGGCGAAGGAATGACAGATACAGAGAAAGAGAGAGAGAAAAAAAAAAGGCAATTAGTAAAATAAGGATTACAATGCACACTTCCGAAAAGCATACAAGTCTGTCTGAAACTATCTTTGTAAAAATTACAACTCCAATCTCTGGCTATTTCAACCCACAGGGCATGATCCCACAATCTTTAACTTCTGTCTTAAGGAGTACGAAACTAGAGTGAAACTAGCATTCCTGTGGAAAATAAGCATGTCTGGTAGACACATATCACTGGACTTCTATCTCTGGATGTCTTATTTGGGGCTCCTACATACAATCCCCCACCTCTAATCCCTCCAGCCTTGCCATACACTCTCTCCCTTGCTTCCTGGAATAACAGCCATAACTGACCTCTTCGCTGTTCCTTCTGTCTGGAACTTCTTCCAGACATCAACATGGTTTGAACCCTCATTTCCTTTGAGTCTCCCTGCTTAAATGCCATTGTTATTAGTGGGCTATCAACTGAAATACCATTCTCCACACACTTTCCTATTGCTGTAGTCTGCCATTACTCTTCTCCTGAGCACTTTTCAACCCTGACATACTGCTGGTATTTATTAGTTTACATGGCTTATATGTTGCCAACCTTCACTAGAATGCAGGCTTCAAGAGGAGAGAGGCTTTATCTGTTTTATCCACTGCTGAGCTCCAAGTGTATAAAATAATGCCTAGCCACAGAAGGCTCAATAGTTACTGAATGAATGATTTAATAAACTTTGTTTTCTGAATATGGGCAGTAGGAGAAACTGGACTCAAACACTAACCCACTTCTGCTGTCCCTTGAGGTATGCTGCTTGCTCCTTCATCAAACAAATACTCTCTGTCTATATACCTGATACTCCCTATGGGGAGTCCAGTCCCCATTTCTGAAATCTCCACCCCCACGCCTCAGCCCCATACCCAGAGTCAGCAAAAATCTAGAGGAAACTATCCCTTCCCAGAGGGCTTGAGGGAGGAGGGTCCATGTGACCTATCGGGCTCTACTGAAAAACAAGGCTATCTCTAACTTCAATTATTGGGGAAACTTACATCTCCTACACACACAGGATCTAGTGTAGGCAGCCGGTAGATGGCAAGACTGTTGGGGTTGTCTCCTCCAGTGGCTAACAGTGTCCTAGAAGGATTCAGCTCGATGGCATGGATACCACAGCCCTGCTGGGTTATACCTCCAGGGTCCCGGTCCTTCAGAATGGGAATCTTGGTAATCTGGCTTGTCTGGACATCCACTACAAAGAGCTGTAAGAGAAAAGGGACATAAGCTAAATACCTTCTCCTTAATGTGGCTGACCCTGAGTACAAACATCCATTCACTTCATTATCCATCAAACATTTAATTAATGCTTACTACATGCTAGATATTGGGAATTATTAAAAGCATAGGCAGGGCTACTAATCAAATGAAACATGAAAATAAGAAAATATAACAGAGATTAGTATAATATGCTACATGAACACAGATTAAGAAGCAGTAAATTTTGCTTAGGATCCAAAGACAGCTTCAAAGATAACTTGCATTAGACTATGGACCTAAATAAACTGACTAAAGGTTTTCTGCCAGTTTGGGCATATTTTAGGTATCAAATTCTTATCTATACATGCATAGACACTTACAAACAAAACATAATTCCCAGAACACATCACAACCACTATTAAACATACCTATAAATGTTATTACGTTTGCTGGAGTGACCTGAGACATATGACAAGGTAAGAGTTAATATCTCACTGCTTATCTCTATCCACATAAACCATTCTGTTCTATGCCTCCATGCCTTTGCTCACACTGCTGCTTCTGCCTGAAATGCTCTTCTCCACTTCTTTACCAATCTAACCCCTTTCACTCTCCAAGATTCAACTCAGAGAAATGTTTTACAGAAAAGGTCAGTCTTAGAGAAAGAGCATTTCAGAGTCTACTATTCAACACTTTTATGTGATTTAATGATGAACTTCATTCAGCACCAACTAGGAATGTGAGTATGAATAAGAGAGAAATAATCTTTGCCCTCATATAACTTATAGTCCAAGAAGTTGATTTAAAACCCTACCAGCAATTCTGTGGCAAAGCTAAATCACGTCACATCTTTGTATAAAGTAACCCATTGCTTGCACAGGAGATTTGTGAAAGGAAAAAATAGGCCTTAAACTTAAAATATAAAAAGGAGCCCTGGGCCCTGGCTGGTGTGGCTCAGTGGATTGAGTGCTGGCCTGCGAACCAAATGGTCACTGGTTTGATTCCCAGTCAGGACACATGCCTGGGTTGCAGGCCAAGTCCCCAGTAGGGGATGCTCCAGAGGTGACCACACACTGATGTTTCTCTCCCTCTCTTTGTTCCTCCCTTCCCCTCTCTCTAAAAATAAATAAAATCTTGGGGGCGGGGAAACAAAAGAGCCCTGGCCTGTATGACTCAGGTGGTTGGAACATTGTCCTGTAAACCAAAGGGTTGTGGGTTTGACGCACATGCCTAGGGTACTGGTTCAGTCCCCGGTAGGGGCCCAAATGAGAGGGAACTGGTCAATGTTTCTCACATCAATATTTCTCTCCTTTTCCCTTTCTCTAAAACCAATGAGCATATCCTCAGGTGAAAATGAAAAAAAATTAAAAAATATATATTTACATATATAAATGAAGGAAAGCGGGAGTAGTTGGAACAAGAGTACCAGACAGAGAGGACTGAGGAAAAATTATACAAAGGAGACAGAGTAGGGGGGACAATCACCCCCATTCTGTAATGTAAGCCCTCAAGGCAAACCCCCTGCCTAACTTGTACCATTGCTGATGTGTCCCACAGGCATTTTGAACTAAATGTGTCCAAAAGAAAGCATCTTCCGCCTCCCCAAATTGCTCATTCCATCTTATGCCACAATCTACCCAGTCACCCAAGCCTGGAATTTATCCTAGACTTCCCTTTCTCACTCATTCCATCACCGGACCCAGACCTGCCAAGTCTGTCTCCAGAGTATTCTTACAGTTGGCTCTTCCTCTCCATTCTCACTCACTACCTCCCCTTTGGACAACTTCGGATATTTTTTGTACTTTCAGACAAGGCCACCATCAAAACTTCTCCACACTATAATGCATCCTCTTCATAAAAATGGGAATCCACCTATGTCACCTAAAAAATGTCCAACGGTTCTCCTTTATCTAAGTCCAAGATCCTTAGCATGGCACCAAGATTCTTGTTAATCCCACCCTGGCCGGGTGGCTCAGTTGGGCTGGAGCATCGTCCCATACACCAAAAAAGGTTGAGGGTCTGATTCCCAGTCAGGGCACATATGTAGGTTGCAGGTTCCATTCCCAGTTGGTGCGCATACAGGAGGCAACTGATCAATGCTTCTCTCTTACATGGATGTTTCCCTCTCTCTTTTCTCTCACCTTCCCTTGCTCTCTAAAAAAATCAATAAGGATATCCTCAGGTGAGAATAAAAAAAAAAAAAAAAAAAAAAGATTCTCCTCAATCTTACCCTTCCCTATCTCCCTACCTTCACATTCTGCCAAGGACCTTATGCTCTAGAAATAACTGTTTATTTATTATTATTCAAACAAAAAATCTTCAATGAAATATATGCTTTGTTTCATGCTCACACTATTCACAATGTCAGAAATGCTTTCTCCTCTTTTCTCAACCTGGCCAACATGTATTTATCTGTCATGATTCAGGTCAGACATGTCCTCTCTGCATATTCCCTAAATGTCCAGGCTTGTTAAGTTCCTCTCTTGTAGGCTCCCAGGATAGTCTTCTACCTACAGCTTAGACCATATCATGCTGACTTGAAATCTTGTCTCTCTTCCCTATTAAGCTAATAAGGCCCTCCCAATTCTAAAAGCAGACGTTTTATCTACCATATTTTGCTGTGTATAATGGGCACATTTTTGCCCAAATTTTTGAGGGAAAATAAGGGAGCCCATTATACATGGGTAGTACTAATTCTATATCTATATAAATTTTTAATTTTTATTTATACATATGCATTAAAAGTATAACTCCATAGAAAGCAATAACGATATCTGTATGCAAAATAATACCCTGGAATATGATAATCAGTTTTGTTTCTAAATATAATAAAAACTGAATTAAAAAATTAAAACACAAGTTTCCCCTGAAAGTCTGGGCCAAAAATGTGGGTGCACATTATACACAGGAACGCATTATACACAGCAAAATATGGTATTTGGTTTTATAATTCTGCCCTGACAATGCAAATCTAAATAGTAAGCACACGCAGTAGTTACCTTTCAGGAAGTCTGCCCAGTGATGTTAGGGAGCCCTGGCATCTCTGCACTAAGTGTGGGGCCCTGTAACTATAATCTCCAGATCACAGCACTGTCCAGGGTGGCCGCCTGGCTCAGGGAGAACCAGTTAAGGCTAGAGTAGATTATGTCATTCAAATTCTCTCAGAAATGTGGAGCTGGCTGGTGGCAGTAAACTATGTGGGTGGCCATTTTCTACCAAAGCCATTCCACAGGGAAAAGAAAACAGAAGAGAGGAAGTATGGTCACCCTCAGTTCCTTAGTGGTTTTCCAATTCCTAGTTGTTTCCTTCTGAGATACAGAGATACTTCCTGCTCTTGAGGTTTGTGAACCAGGCCTTCCAAAACCAAAAATGTTTCTTACCCTTTTGAATAACTCCTAATTAATAAATGTTTAATGAAGCAAAACTAATTGTCCAGCTACACCTTTGTGTTGTGTGGGACAACACATCTATAATATGTTAGCTGCTAGATCAGCTAGATCCCAGTTTGAGAATTACAATAACCTGGGGGGGAGTTTGTAATGAGTTTATGCACTCGCTCTCTCTCTTTCTAATCTTTAGGCCCTGGCGTAGATCTAAATTAGAATGTGGATTTTCCAAAGATCTCCTTGTCCGCTAAAGTTTGAGAAGCACTGATATAAAGAGAATTGGCTTTGTACGCTGAGGGCAATGAATTTGATAAGACACAAAAGTGAAGTGACTTGCAACCTGCAAAGATCTGAGTTTCTCTTGTGGAATTTGAGGGCTGGCTAAAACTTTTAAGAATTATTTTAGTCAATTCCTTTGCCATTCACTTCATTTTTGCCATCCAGAAAAGGTGAGAAAAAAAGATTTCATCTATTAACATCCAAGAGAATATAAAGCCCAACCTCTGCAGTTTTGGAGCTGGAGAAGATCTAGCTTTGAATTACAAACTGGTTACCTATTAGTTATGTGATCTTAGGCAAGTCACTTAACCTTTCTGAATCTTGTGATCTATGAAACTTAACTAATATTATCTATCTTATAGGATTGCTAAGAGATAAAATAAAATATAAGGTGTCTAGCACAGGGCTCAGCACAGAATAGGTGAACAAGTGATAGCTAATAGTATACTATTCTCACATTTGTTTAGTTTTGCATGGTATAAGAAAAGCTTCTACACTGGATGAAAAATATTTGATAGAAGGGTGATAGAAAAATTGGTAATAGCTGGATCTGCAGAGGGCCTAGGAAACCAAGGGTTTACACCCAACCTCACCTTATCCTTGCATAGGAATGACAAAGCATCATGTGAAGGATAGAGCCCCTTTCCTTCTTCAAAGGAAGGGGCAGTGATATGAAGGAGATGCCACAGAGTATCTCCCCAAGCTCTCTGACAAGGGGCCAAGGCTTCCTGCAGCTCCTGTAACACTTCCCAGAATGGGGCTATTCCACATTAACCTATTGGGATCCCTGCCAGAAGCCAGCTTTATGGCAAGGTAAACTTGAGGCTCAATGGCTCCCCACAGTTTACATTCCAGAACAGAGGTAGGGGTGGGAGTGGGGGGAAGAAAGCAAAGCCCTTAAAATGAGGACGACTATCAAGTACATCTCTGCATGCATGAATGTGTATGAAAACACATGCAAATGTGTGTACACAGAAAGATCAAGGTGGCTTAATAACATGGAAGGGCTCACAAAGTTTCTAAAACTCAAGAGTGTTTTAGATGGAGCCTAATGGAGAAAGGAAAGCAAATCCACATAGGTCACACAGACATCAAGATAAACTATACTAGTCAGACAATAAAAAGCAAGTGGGCAGCCTAAGTTTACTGAAAGTTGGGGAAAGAAAATACAACTGAAATCAAAAGGACTCCATTTCATATTCCAAACCCAGAAGATGGGGAGGAGCAAAGCAGAGAGTGAAGGCCAAGAAACACAACAGAAAATGGCCAGACAATACATATCAAAAATTTTAAAATGTATAAACTCTGCAATTTCAATTTTAGGAATTTATGCTAAGGAAATAATAACAGATGAACAGTTTTAATTACAGTCAGTAATTTTAAACTAGTGAAACACCACAGGGGACTGGATAAAGCTACAGTCTTACTTCCTGAGCATTATAGCACAAATACTTAAGAGCAATATGGTTGTTTATTTGCCCACTGAAAAGCAAGATCTCTCTTTAAGTGCTATTTTGAGCTCCAAAAAACTTGTGTGACCAAAAAAGGAAACTCCTTTTCTGTATATCCTATCACTGTATTTTCAAGCCCCTACTTCCCCAGAGAAGAAGTGCAATACAAAACTGTGTTCAATTTTTATCAGTAAACAAGACAAGGTCAAGGCCACTTTCACCATTGCTTTAGGCTAAGAAGAACTGAGGTTTATCTAGCTGAAGTAACCTTTTTTTAAAAATGAAAGTTCATTGATAATACTTTATTAACAATAATAGAAATTTAAAAATGCAAGAAAGATCACTCAGAATCCTCTTTTTAAATGTTTTCATTTGTCAAGTTTCTGTTTAGTCCTTGACCACATGCATGTATAATTATTATGTATTATAATCAGCAGAGATAGAATTTTTTAAATTAATTAATTTATTTATTTTAGAGAAAGGGTAAGGGAAAGAGAAAGAAGGAGAGAAACATCAATGTGTGGTTGCCTCTTGTGTGCCCCCCAGAGGGGACCTGGCCTGCAACCCAGACATGTGCCCTGAATGGGAATTGAACCAGCGACCTTTTGCTTCACAGGCCCATGTTCAATCCACTGAGCCACACCAGCCTGGGCTAGAATTTTATCTCATTACATTCAGTAATATCAAATGCTTTGCATGTTATTAGTTTTCACAATTACGTTAATATCTGTATAAATTCATGCACATTTGATTGACCATAAATTAACTCAAGTATTTGATTGTTAGCATTTACATAAAGTAGCTTCCAATAATTATCTTGTTAAAAAAAGATTTTTTCATTTGGATAAATTCCTAGTCTGAAAATATCAAGTCAAAAGGTATAATATTTTTAAGCTCTCCATTCAACAAATCATACATACCAGGCTTTTGAAGCATAATGCCAAATTACTTTCAAAAGTGTTTTAGTGACACTATATTGTTCCACTACATAGTTATTAGAACTGGTTTTTATTTTATGTTTAATTTGTACAGTTGGGTCTGCAGAGGGAAAATACGGAAAAGTATTTGACTTTTTTCTATATTCCTTTTATAGTGAAATTAAATATAATTTCCTGTAATTTACAAATGATACTTCCTCTTTTTAAAAAAATTCTTAATTTATGATTTTTAGAGAAAGAGAATGAAACACTGACTTGTTGTTCCACTTATTCATGCCTACATTGGTTGACCCCTGTATGTGCCCGGACCAGGGATTGAACCTGCAACCCTGGGGCATCTCTGGATGACATTCCAACCAACTGAGCTATCCAGCTAGGGCATAAATTGTACTTCCTCCTATAGCAATGATATCTAAATGAATTATTTTTAAATGACTTAAGTTATTTGGGATGTGAATGACAAACAGAAAGCAGCCATTTATAGGGTAGAGAAATAATGCTCTCTTCTTAAGTGTACCAGAATTAACCATCAAATCATCGCCACATTTCCTCCTCCTCCTCCTTCACCACCACCATTAATTGTATCAACAATTTACTAAGCACATGTTCTGGGCACTGTGCTGACATCTCATTAATTCTCTTCATGACTTTGCTCCTCTTTCCATTTATTTTAAAGGTGAGAGAAGGTTTAGAATATATCTGGCTTATGCAAGGGCATAAAACTAATAAGAATTGAGACCCAGACTCAATCTATGAATCCAAATATACAATACAAAATGACAATCAAATCTTAATCCAATTTGTTGGTGTAAGACCAGTTATTTCTTTCTTTCTTTCTTTCTATCTATCTATCTATCTATCTATCAATCAATCAATCAATCAGAGAACAGAAGAAGGACTGTGAGAAACATCTATGTGTGAGAGAAGCATCTATCAGTTGCCTCACACACACCCCCAACTGGGCACCTGGCCTGCAACCCAGGCATGTGCCCTGAATGGGAATCGAACCGGCGACCTTTCAATTTACGGGATGACACCCAACACAGTAAGCCACACCAGTGAGGGCAGTGCATATTTCCGATATATGTTTACATATTACTTTTCTAGAAAAGAGACCAACTCACAAACTAAAGGCGTAAGCCAAGATCTGACCTAAAAAAAATAATGGACAAATCTCTTGCTTTGTTATTGAGACTAGGAACAGGCAAATTAAAAGAAAAAAATCACTTGTCAAGCCTTCCTCAAAGTTCAGAAATAAGATTTAATTACACCCTACTGGCTACTGAATGGATATTTACCAAAATGCCTACAAAGAAATGCTTCCAGGTGTATCAAATCTGATACGCCAACCTGCACCTTGAGTGTGATTTAGAAAATACAAGGATTCAAACAACTCGTCTATATTTAACAAGGTGGCAAAATTATTGCTCTACAGCATAAAGTCTAGGCCAATGATTCATATAAAAATAGCCTGGGAGCTTGTTTAAAAAGCCAATTCCACACTGGCTGGTGTGGCCCAGTGGACTGCTTGTGAACAGAAAAGCAGCCGGTTCAATTCCCAGTCAGGGCACATGCCTGGGTTGTGAGCCAGTCCCCATCTAGGGGCATGTGAGAAGCAACCAGTAAGTGTATCTCTCACACAACAATGTTTCTCTCCCTCTCTTTCTCTCTCCCTTCCTCTCCCTCTACAAATTAAAAAAAAAAAAAAAAAAAGCCAATCCCTAGGTTTCACTGAAGGAAACCCTAAATCAGCATGGAGTGGGGACCAGGAAACTGCATTTTAAACACATACCACAAGTGACTGTTATGCAGGTGGTTCCCAGGTCATGCTTGGGAAACAAAGGCCTACATGACCAGAAATCAAACACGTATCAATTTAAAAGAAGGTAGACTGGCAAAAGAAGCCACGCTTAGCTCATGGAATTTTTTAACTCCTTTGGCATTACGGCAGCCATTCAAATGATTAGGCCTGGGGGTGGGGAAGACAGGTTTCTACAGGAAGGTTTCCAAGGAAAGAAGGAACCAACTAAAGTAACTAGACTCTTACTAACTTTCCCCAGGTAGTTGGCCTGCCAGGCACCTGCAGCAAAGCTCTGCTTTCTGCAACCCACGTGTCCTTATCCTCCAAAGCCACAAGGCTGCAGGAATAGGCCCTAGGTTCACCAGGGCCATGCTGCCAAGCATGTCACTCAACTCTCCAAATGAGAAAGGTGATTAACAAGATTATTCATTATTAAAGACTAGACATGAACCAAAGGGAAAAGAAAAAAATTACCCAAGGGAGATTTCGTTAGCCTTGCCACCCAACTCCCCAGCAACTGAGTCAGTCTCTTTCTCTGTAGTTGTGCTCTGCATCAGCCAAATGGGTCTATTTAGAGTTCCTCAATATTCTCTTTATGTTCCTGACTCTGCTATGGAATGGACACCTGTTTCCTTTCCATCAGTTGAAGCCCCTTCCTCCTCTAGGAAATCATCTCTAAATACCCAACCTTAATAATGACTTCCTCCTAAGGAGCACTCCTGGTTGGAACTACTACTGAGGCATCTACATTGTTACAAACTTTGCAAGTAGTTATGTATTATGTCCCAGCTAAGCTAAGCAAACGTCAGGACTCATGTATTATACAACATGTAGTTGTATGCTGTTTAAAGAAAAACTGGTACCTCAGATTGCTGGAACATTAATCAGGAATGAAGATTTCCACCCTTCCCCTAACATAGTATTTTATATTAAGAGAATTATAAATATAGTATAAAGTGGAAAGTGTACAAGAATATTTAAGATATTTTTGGAACTTCAAAGATATTTCATAGTTGCTTAGTACTGTCTACTCAGTGAGTAGTCCTCTGACTTTTGGGGGTATTTCAGTGAAAAACTATGAAGAATTATGATGCAGAATTCTAATAAAGAAAAATTGGGGCCCAAACTTAATTCGGCACCTATCATTATAAACTCTCAGGTAAATCACTTTTTTCCTTTGCGTCTGTTTCCTCAACTATAAAATAAGAAATGGAGGTCAGTGGTTAGGATTCCAGTATCTTTATAGTTTCTCCCAGCTCTGTCTGGGATTTGTGTGTGCACATGGTTTTTCTGTGGAAAAGGCCCCACACAAGGTAATGTCTTGCTATACACAGGAAGATTCAGTTAATGTTCAATAAATGTTTATGGATTTAATGAAGGTGAACACAAACTACAAAGTTGTCCCGCTACATTCCAGCCAATGAAATGTAGAAACATTGCTCCAATTCCTTTCACATTTAATAAATGTCCTGATGAGAACACCCCCATGTAATGTGTGAGAGGGACTGGTGACCTCCACAGATACAAAGACAAATAAGGTCATTCAAGTAGAATCAGCAGCCAGATTAAGAAGCCAAAGGCTGCTGCCCAACCATAATCCTGGATTGAACCCAGTTGCCAATTTTGATTCAGTTTCTTACGTTTATCTCCTAGACCAAGAAACAAACACATGAATAGTCCCCTACTAAAGGGACTATTCATTAAGGTGATACTTCTATCACCAGGAAAAACTTGTATTTGTCTGACTCTCATCTTGAACCAGACCTAGCCAGTGCTCCCATTCCAATGGAAAAATGTCCATATGTCAGCTTGAGAAGAAGTAAAGACCCCTTACTCTGACTGTAATGTCCATCAAGGATACAGCTAGGAAAAAAACCTTGAGCACAGGAGTCAATGTTCCTCCTCTGTTCACTCTCCAATGTTCCAAGCTTCAAACAGACTCAGATCACTTAAGAGAAAAACTGCCCACCTCAACCTCTGCATGGTTGTCAATTGGGGGCATTAATGTTTGAAAGTGCATGCATGGTGCCTATGTGTATATGTGCCTGTGCCTGACCGTCACAATAACAGAGGGTGCAGGTGAGGGAATGGGAGTATTGCTGGCATCTACAAAGCAGAAGCCAGGAATGTGAAATACCCAACAATATGAAGTGAAGTTCCAGACAAGGAAGAAACCACCAAAATACCACCATTCTTGTTGAGGAAAGTTGCCGTAAGTTAAGTTCTTGAATCCCTCCATATGACTGTTGCTCAGGCCTTAATATCCTTATAATTAATTTCCTAACATACAGAGAGTGACCCTAAGTCTGTAACGCCCTACAGGAAACAGGATTTCTGGGGCTCATGCCTGTGCTAGTCCAAGCAAGGCCTTCCCAGGATGAAGACAAGTCAGAAAGGAGCAGCCAACACTAGCACATTCACATATGAGAGGCATAAACTTACTCCTACTGCTGCTTTTCCTGAAGCCTTATGACATCAATTAACTTTGTGTAGAACATTAGAATTTATGAAGCATTTCCACAATGATTTTCAGTCTAGAAACACTTTGGTACACATCCCCCAGCAGAATGAATTTGCCAACATAACAATTCTGTCACCTCCACAGCTAAAAATTTTCCTCTCAAAATAATAAAATATTCTGAAAATAAGATAAAGATTAACTCTGGGATAAATCTGAACATTTCTTATTAGACAGAGGAGAACCACACGCCATTTAAAAAATGGCTAAATAGCAGGTTATTATCTAATTACAAATCACAGAAAGATCATATAAATAAGCATACTGTTAACCTGAGCTGTACATCTGGCAGAGCCCAGGGAATTCTGTAAGCATTTTATGGCATTTTCTAAGAGGCCGTAATCCCTTTGGGAAAATAAAATACTAAAACAAGGGGGAATGAATAAAAAATTTGGTCAGAGCAAAGCTTCCACACTTCACCATGTTTTGTTTCCTTGTGTCTCAAATTGAGTTTCATATTCTGCTTTTATGATTTCAGGAATCTGAACATGTAAACTCAGGGATATATTACAGCTATTCTTTCAACCCTGGTATCTTCCATTCTAGCCCTCCCCCAAAATTAGGCTCCTCAAAGTTCCTTCTCCTCTCATTTGGCAGCAAATTGCAGCCTAAACTCATTTGCTTCATTAAGATCCACCAAGTCTATCTGTAAAGTCAGCAGTATACCTTTGGGAGATGGTGAGAAAGAAAAAAACAGCCCTGACATCCAGCCTGGTACTATCAGGTCACCCCTATTGGTGTCTTGGTGAAAATAATTTCACAAGAAATTTTCCTATGAGGTCCTGGCTAGAGCTCAGTTGGTTAGAGGGAGTTCCTGATACGCCAAGGTTGTGAATTTGATCCCTGGTCAGGGCACATACAAGAATCAACCAATGAATACATAAATAAGTGGAACAACAAATGCATGTTTCTCTCTCTCCCTCTAAAATCAACAAATAAAAAAATTTTTTTAAAGATTTTATTTATTTATTTTTAGAGAGATTAAGGGAGAGGGAAAGAGAGGGAGAGAAACATCGATGTGTGGTTGCCTCTCACTCACCCTCAACTGGGGATCTGGCCTGCAACCTAGGTATGTGCCCTGACTGGGAATTGAACCAGTGACCCCTTGGTTCACAGGCTGGCACTAATCCACTGAGCCACACCAGCCAGGGCCAATAAATAAAAATGTATTAAAAAAAATAAATAAATTTTCGTACTACACTGTCCCATGCCAGGGACATGGACAGTGTAGTGATTGCTGTGGGGAGAGGATAGGAGGAAACTAAATGGCAATGGGAAAAAATACAATAAAGTAAAAAAAAAATCTTCCTGTGAAATTTCCATTTCCTAAAGTGTTCCCCGAAATCATCTTTGTAAAACCTTTCTAACATTCTCTTACTGAGAGGTCCCACGGTTCCCTATGCTGTAGGTTCTCCATAGTGGCAATGAGCAACTGCATCTAAGGCTCATTCTTTCTGGTAGTCTTTGGCTAGAGGGCATCAATAAATGGGAAATAAAATTTATGTATAAATTAAATACCTCAAACTTGCATACATTGTCACTATGTCTATCACCATCCTTATGCTCAAACCATACCCCTCACAGAACATCCACTCTCTTGAATTGATTTTGGTACTCCCCTGGTTTTCCTGACTTCCCAGCTCCCCCTGTATGTAGTTCTTCCTCCTCCATAAACACAGGTGTTTTCCGAGGTTCTGTTCTTAGCCCCTCTTTCTATATCAATGGTTCTTAGCCATTTTTGGCTCCTAGTATTTCTTTTGAAAATCTAGTGAGAACTGCGGACTGCTTTCCAGACCACCTTCCCCATACTGTGCCCAGAAAACACACACATAATGAAAAATTTGCAATTTTAGGGAAGGATTATGAAACTCTTACCTTCTCTCCCAGGTAATATAACAATAATACCTTATACATGTATCATTCCCAAACCACTAACTTCAATCTTTAACCCTCTCCCAAACTTCAACTAAATGAAAGCACAAAACTAAATTTATTTTCCCTTCAAATCTGCTCAATTCTCAACCTGCCGTCTTCCCAGTTAACTAGGTTGAAGACATCAGTATCAGTTTTGACTTACTGTTCTGAGTCAATTAAATACGAACATGTCATTATCTACAGATTCTATCTCTTAAGATGTCACATCTGGCCCCTCCTTACCCTCTCCCCATTACTGTCCTGGTTTTGCCGCTCATTACCTCTCATCCGTACCACAGCATTAGCATCCTACAACTTCTCTCCCTAAAAACACTACTCCAAAGATGTCACTGTTGCTTACAATCCTCGGGCCTTGTCTCTCCATTCCCCAGAGGGTAAAATCTTAGCTTGACATTCAAGGGCTTCCACAATTTGATCCTAATGGACATTTCCAACCTTAACTTCACAAGTCTCTTCTAGACACCCAAAGCTCTTCTCACACCAGATTCTCAATATTCCTTAAAGCACTCTCCTTCCTGGGAGCACACCCACATCCTTCCCTGCCGCTTCTTCCTCCCCACAGGTGTGCATCTCCTCAACTCCAAGGGACCCTATGAGACTTGGAAATAGGGAAGCAATGGGCAGCTTGTCCTGGGCTAACCCCCTGAACCTGTCTTGAAGGCCCCCCTTTTCTCTTCTCAGTGAGCCAAAGCAGCCCTGCCTAGGCTCATTTCTTTCCTATAACATTTCCAGAGAGCCAAAGCACCCTCTATACACTCTTGCTTCTTCTATCCTAAGCCCTCATTTCACTGTCCTCAGCTTCAATAAACATACTCTCAAAAAAATCCCTCATAAATGGTTAACACTTTCTCCCCTAAATATACAGATTTCCAGTTTTGCTTCAAAAGAAAAAAAAAATCTATTAATGCTAGACCCAAATTGCTACATGGCAACAGCTGGCTGGAGCCAAGAATTCCTTCTCTGGTTCTTTGCAGTCTCCACTACTTCTTACCATTTTGTGCCTGACCAACTTCTCTTATTCAGTTTAGCTTTTCTGGCTTTGTACACAATCTAGTTCGTCACCCTAAACCAGGAAAATGTATCTACCCACCCTGGTTCTCAGATCCATGTTCTAATTAAGGTTATACTACCTTTTTTTCTTTAAGTACTTTAGTAAAAATATGACCATACTAATGTTATTAAAGACTACAACATAGGCCAGTCATCTATGCTGTTACTCCTGTGCTTACTGTCCTTCCAGTTTAAGTGTCAGCCCACAGCACAGGGCAATTCCCACCCCAGGAAATAAGCTACAGCCAAGTTTACAAAATGTCTCTGCTGCTTTTATCACAAAGGATGATCCACTGACTCAAAAGAGATGTCAGTATTAGAGCCCCAAGTCATTTTACTTGGAAATGACCTGGCTATTTGGCATTTGGGTTCTTTTTAGATTTTATTTATTTATTTTTAGAGAGAGCGGAAAGGAGGGAGAAAGAGCAGAAGAGAAATATTGATCAGCCACCTCCCACACATGCCCCGACCAGGAATTGAACCTGTGACCCTTTACCCTGACATATAAAGCCCAACTTAACTTACTCTGGAGAATCCAACATGAACTTCTCCTCCCCTAAAATTGTTTAAATAATTTTTCTTTCTTTCAAACTGAGGTAGTCCCAGGGAATGCCAAGAGCATTTAGACTTCAGATTCACTATCACTATTTTTGAGTAAGATATTGCTCACTTGAATTATTCCCAAAATGTCCACAACCACCTTCTCAGCACTCGATATTACCGCTCCATTTATTTATTTATTTATTTATTTATTTATTTATTTCCTCTCAAGCAACCCCCACCAGGGACCTGACCCACAACCCAGAAATGTGCCCTGACTGGGAATCGAACTGGGAACCCTTTGGCTCGCAGGCTGACACTCAGTCCACTGAGCCACACCAGCCAGGGCATCACTCCCATTTTAGAGATAGGAAAACAAAGGCACAGCTAAGGGAATTATTTGCTAAGTGTCACAAAGTTCAGAGAACAGTGTTCCTGATATCCTGCTTTGATTCTGGAAGCTAAGCAAAAAAAATAAATAAAAACAAACATAAACAAAATAAAAGCATTAACTATAAAAATAGGCCCCTGCTTAAGGTCATGAGGACAAAGAAAGACAGAAAGGGGTAGGTATTAACAATAGGTTAAATTATTACTTATTATTCTCACCTTCAAAACAATAAATGCCAGAAGCAGGAGACTATGATGATTACTTCAATTTACAATTCAGCAACACTTGTTGAGCAAAACACTGTAATGGTATGTGTGGGAAGCGGAATGAACTCCTCCAAATAAGGCTCTTTCTACTCCAAGTGACAATGATGACAATTCTCTTAAACTGGGAGTGGCAGCCTCAGAGACTAGAAGAATGACGTTTTGTAAAGGCTCACCATCACTGCTTAGTTTTGTAAGGCTTCCTCTATATGACAAAAAGCCTTCAACATAAGAGGAAACGAAAGCTTGGCCCCAACCACCATGGTATTATTTCCTTCCTTAAAACTCATGTTTAGCTCTGACCACTATGACTTCGTTGGGCATCATCCTGCATAGCAAAAAGTTGCCGGTTCAATTCTGTCAGGGCACGTGAACATGCTTGGGTTGCAGGTTCAGTCCTTGGATGGGGTGCGTATGAGAGGCAACCAATCGATGTTCCTCTTCCTCTTTCCCCCTCCCTTCCCTTCTATCTCTCTAAAAAGAAATAATATCTAAAAAAAAAAAAAAATGAACCACACACACAACACAAACTCATGTTTAAATCATTGCCCGTGTTCTTTATAATCATACACTTCTCCTAGTACTTAAGACTTTCTTGATCTAAAGCAACCACCTCTTTTGATCCAAGATATGTTTCTGTCCAGGGTAAATTTACCCAGCCATTATGACATTACTTTTCTATTCACATAGAGAGAGGTGAAAATGAAAAGAGCAGGTAGGCCTCACCTAATCTTTTCTAACACTTCATTCAGGATCATTTCCTACCTCCAGGCTTTGCCTCTTTCCACTTGCTCTTCCTCTGACATCATGCTGTTTGTATCCTTCTGTTCCAATCATATCCATCATATCCAATCATAGACTGATTTATTTTATCCACACCTATAATTGTGCTGGCTATATAGCTTACTGATAAATTTCCCCCTTCATTCACTTATTTTTTTTAATTTTTTATTTTAGTTTATTCAGTACAGTTTCTATCCTTTATTCCCATTCCAGCCCACCCACCCATTTCATTCACTTATAATTGTCTTCTAAGTCATTCTATGTAAAAATACTCTTCTAGTTAATTTTTCTCTCTTCTGAATCCTTTTCAAGGACACTACTTTGCAAAGAGCAAACACTTACATCCTGAAAGACACCACCAGACACATATTCCCTGAACATTCTTAGAAGAAATACATACATCTTTAGATTCTATTCCCTAAAAGTGAATGTATGTCAAGTACCATTTTAAATACTTCTGCATATACCTTTAGGTTAGCAGCTAACACCTAGTTTTTCACTAATCATGTATTCTGAATAATGCTCAGTCTTTCCTCTCAGGTCTTTTTCTTACATTTTTCCTTTGAGGCCTCTGACTCAAAAAGCAACACAGAAAAAAAAAAATGAAGCCAAAAAAAAACTCTAGCAGCAGTGGCACATCCATATGGCAAGAGGCCTACAGAAACACACTCCTCAAAAGATTTATCTGAAATGTAAAAGTTGGAAAAGGAGCAGAAAAAGAGAAGTAGTCACTAAGAGACAGAAGAAAATAGAAAGGAGAGTAAAGCAATCCCCTCCCAAGAGAAACGGATGGGGGAAACGAGCAGTGAGAGGTTCTACAGCATGTGGAGCCACATATCCAGGGCCTAGGATAAAGTGCACATCCCCCCAGACACTTACCGTGTTGCATTTTGTGCCACACACCACCTGCCTATGATTCAGCCACTGAGATGCAAACACTTTATTAAGGGTCCCAAGGTGAAACTCTTTCTCCTTCAGGAGACTGGGAAGTTGCTGTGCTGCATAACCATACAACACACGAGAGTAGCTGGTTTCATTCTGTAGCCTGACTTCTCGGTTCTTCAGGTAGTACACTAAGGATCTCTTCACTGGGGGGAGTCTTTTCCTTTTGTGAAGGGAGTGATCCCAGCCAAACTGTGGAAAGCAATATTAGAAATCAGGGCTTTGGCTACCTTCCTTCCTTCCGAATAAGGGATCCTATTGTATTAGAGAAATCACGAAGAGCTCATCCTACAGGATTTACATGCAAAAGAAATACAAGAACAGGAATCTCTCCCAGACAGTCAGTCCAGTTAAACTCCTCCAACATTGAAAAGATGCTGCTCCGTAGTCAAACCTACCTTTGAGAAAGAAGGAATGAAAAGACAAGAGAATGGAAGCAGAGAGGAGGGCAAAAAGTTTACTAGGCCTTTCAGGATTTGAAGATAGAGATTCCCTAAAGGTATCCTTGATAAGCAAGGGAATGAGGGGCTGAATGATTACTATACTGACCTGGGCTACATCTCTACCTAGTCCCCTTCTCCCTCTCAGCCTGTACTCCCCGCAAAGCATGAATTATGCAGCCCAAGGAGTCAGATTTAGGGTCTCAGGTCTTCCAGGGTGCACGATCAATGGCCGCCCCCATGTCACAAGGCCCGCGCTCCAGGCAGTTGTAGAATTCGAAAATCAAACACCAACGAAGTGGGAAGCACGGGAAATCAGAGTCCGGGTACGTGTCCAACAAGGTCTTCCCCTCCAAAGAGGGCGATATAGGGATTACACTTAGGAACTGTTTGTTCTAGGGGTCCAAGTTGCCAAGTCAGGGCCTGGGTATCCATAGCGAGACTCCTTATTAGAAACGAAATCATTCCTGCTTCTCCGGGCCCTTGAAAGGGGGCTTCACTCTCACTTCTTATCTTCTGGGAGGTTTTGTTCCCAATTCCCCTGGACCTCCTTCCTCCAAAGCCCAGATTCTGGTTTCTACTCAAGCCCCATTCCCGGCTGCAGGCCTTCCGCAGAACATAACCCGTTTTCAAGTTCCCCTTTAGCTCCTCATCCCGGCCTATCTGCTCCCCAGTGAACCCTTGATGGCCAAGCCCTGACTGTATAGGCCGGACTCCGGTCTCCGCCGCCCCCTCCCCGACTACAGACCTCAGATCCCGATTCCGGTTCCCTGATCTGCGAATCCTATTCTCCTCTGTGTACCTCCGTCTTATCACCCGAGTTCCAGCCTCTCAGCCCTCACCTGCGGGCCCTGAGCGTCACTCCCAGCTCCCGGCGAAGCTGGCGCTTTCCGCTTCCTGCTAACTGCTTTCCGGGCCATAGTGGGCAGCGCCGCCGCGGCCCCGCAGCCACATGGGGCGGGGGAAGCGAGGGGGAGAAAGACGGCGGGTCATATACTGGGCCCCGGGGCCGCGCACCTTAGTGTGCCCGGCCCGGAAAATGGCCCGGACCCGGGGCGTCAGTAGAAAGAGGGGGGGCAGGCAGAAGGAAAGGAGGAAAGGGGGACCGAGGGTGGGAAAGGGGAAGGGAATGGGAAAGGAAAGCAGGAACGAAAAGCTTCCCGACGACCGAGAGTGGAAAGGACGGCGAGCGCCCAGATCCAAAACACCCCCTCCCCCTCCTCGTCCCGTCACCCTTGCGCAGCCGCACTTCGCAGCAAGTCTCTAAGAAGACGCAGCCGGGACTAGAGGGGCGGGGTTTAGAGCTCAAGGGAGAGTTAAAGTTTGTTGCCTAGCGGCAGTCCGCCTATTTCTAACCGTCGTCTTTTGGCCGCAGGAGGTAGGTGACCTGAGGCGAAAGGAATCCGGGTTCGAGCCGTCAAACTTTGGACCCCTCGCCCGCCCGTCCTTAGGTACCCGGAAGTGAGGACAGCTAACCTCTCTCCGGGAAGGACTTCCTGGCCTTTACCCGGCATCCACCACTGGTTATCTCCCTTCGGGCGCCTCACGTTGCCCCGAACCTTTGGCACGCTGAGCCCGGGCGCCAAAGGCTGAACATTGTACGTAGGGACAAAGCCTCCTCCCCTCAGCCCCGCTAGGTGGAGTCCGGCCCAAAATCCACGCCGGCATAGTCCTACTTTTCCTCTGCGGAGAACCTGCCCTGCCCGGAGCAACCAACCTAGGCCGAACGCTGGGCCTCTGGCCACCCTCTCCCCACCCCTGGAGAGCCCTGAGGCTCCATTCTCCACTCAGTCTCCTCCCTCCCTCCCCTGGCCTCTTCCCCCGCCTAACCCTCTGTTCAGCCCTAACAGGAAACACCCCCTCAGTCACCTTTGCTGCTGCGACCTCACTTCCCTTTAGTTTCCCAGGGCTTGAAGACCACACTATCTTTTTTGTTTCATAAAATAGGTTTCACCCGTAATTTAGGTTTCTTATATCTCCCATGCAGTCCTAAACCGAGGAATAGGGGATTGCCATTGCCTGCCTCTATCTCAGGGCCCGGTTGTATCTTCATCAGGGCAGATTGGGTGAAATTCTGAACCATAGAGAAGAAAGTGGACATTGGCTTTTCACTCCAGTTAGGGTTGGCATTACCAACCAAGAGAGTTTCTTCAAAATCACCATTGCCTCCATTGTCAAGAGATCCTATAGGAATTTGAGTGCCAGCCTCTACATTTCTCAGACAAAACAAACAAAAAACGCCCTACAAGGAGACAAATGCTTTTTTATGGCTGACCACTCAGGCTGCAGTGCCCAGTTACCTGCTGGTCCCTTCAGGCTTCAGGCCTCATACCTCCAGGGAGCTCTGTTGGCCCATTTGAAGTTCTGTTTCCAAGGAGATTTGGGTTTGTTTACCAAGCTGAACCAGAGACCCACATTGAGACAGGATCCTCCCCCATCACAGGTCAGCACTGCCTCTAACCACTAATGCCACCTTGGAAAAGGCAGCCCCATCTTACTTGGTCAGGCCTATTCCTTCAGAGACATGCACACAGTGAATGGGTCAGAAGTGACTCATTGTCCTTTTCTGAGCCTGTTGTTCCAGTTCTGTCTTGCCTCACAATGCCCTGGATGACCCAGTAGTCCATTGAGCAAGACTGGAATTCCTTTAAGAATCTCAAGGTCATTCTGGGCTGTGCTTGGATTCTGGTCTCCTCTACCCATATCAGAGGCTGCAGACTCATCCTCAAGGTTGGCACACTTCCTCTTGACACCCCAAGAACTATCTCTAAATGCACGTCACAGCAGAGCTTACCATTTCTGTGGAGATAAAGTGAAGATTCATTTGGAAGTTTAAAAGTTCGCAGTTGCTTTTAAAGATTTAATTTATTTATTTTTAGAGAGAGAGGAAGGGAAAGAGAAAGAGAGTGAGAAACATCAATGGAAAGAGAAACATTGATCAGTTGCCTCTTGTATGTGCCCCTACCAGGGACTGAACCCACAACCTAGGCATGTGCCCATACCAGGAATTGAACTGTCAACCCTTCACTTTGCAGGATGGTGCCCAACCACCTGAGCCACATCAATCAGGGCTACAATTTGTTTTAAAAGACTGATATTTTGATGTCTCTTGTCATGTCTGTAAATTGGGAACAATCATAGTGATATTTTGCCCTGACTTAGAACAAATTGGTAATACATTTTGAGAGCTTTGCGCTGTCAATATACAACTTTAAGTTATGCAAGTGTCCAGATTAAAAGTATTTTATCATTAATTAAAATAATAATAATAATAATAATAATAAAGGACTGATAATGCCAAGTATTAGGGAGGAGGTAGAATGACTGGAACTTGCATTTATTGCTAATGGGCATGAAAATGGGCATAATTTGGAAAAATCTGTGGCACTACCTACTAAAACTAAATGTGTACCTTATGGTCCAGCAGTCCTACTTTATTGCTAATGGGCATGAAAATTGGCATAATTTGGAAAAATCTGTGGCACTACCTACTAAAACTAAATGTGTACCTTATGGTCCAGCAGTCCTACTTCTGGTTATAAGCTCAACAGAAGTGGGTGTTTATAGCCATCAAAAAGCACTTATAAGACTATTTAAAGCAGTTTTATTTATAATAGTCCTATATTGGAAATAGTTCAAATATTAACCAATAGTAGAAAAAGTAAATTTGTGCTCCCATGACCTCCTCATCAGTTTCAATAATTTGCTATAATGGCTCACAAAACTCAGGGAAATATTCTACTTATCATTACTGCTTGGTTATAAAGGATATTATAAAGGATACAAGTGAATAGCCAGGTTGAGATACATAGGGTGAGTCCAGAGGGTCCTGAGAACAGACTTTCTGTCCCATTGGAGTTTAGGGTGTACCACCCTCTTGGCACATGGATACATCCACCAATTCTGAAGCTTGCCATACTGCATAGTTTGGGGTTTATATGGAGGTTCTGTTACAAAGGCACAATTGACGAAATCATTAGCCACTGGTAATTAATTCAATCCCCAGTCCCTCTCCACTTCCCAGAGGTTGGGGGGCTGAGGCTGAAAGTTCCAACCCTCAGATCACATGGGTGGTTCCTCTGGCAACCCATTTGGAAGCTATTAGGGGCCTGTATCGAGTCCATTCATTAATATAAATTCAGTTTTGTTGAAAGGGACGTATTATAAATAACAAAAGATGCTCCTGTCAGCATTATCACTAAGGAAATTACAAGAGTTTTAGGAGCTCTTGTGCCAGGAATCAGGGACAAAGACCAAAGATATATATATCTTATATCACAATATTACAGTAATAGAAGTCAAAATAGTCATTACCTTGGTGGTTACTGAGAGGCAAAGCCAGGGAGGCTTCTGGTGTGCTGGGAATAATTTTACTGAGTTTAGACAGAGAGAGGAAGGGGAGAGAGAGAGAGATTAAATTGTTGTTCCACTTATTTATGCATTTATTGGTTGCATTTTGTATATGCCCTGACCAGGGATGGAACGCGCAACCTTGGTGTACCAGGATGACATTCTAACCAACTGAGCTACCCAGCCAGGGCTGAAATTTCTGTATCTTGATCTTCATGGTGATTATACTAGTGTACAGATATGTAAAACTTCATCAGGCTATACATTTAAGATTTGTACAGTTTATACAAGTATACTTAAGTTCAGTCATGGCCACTTAATGACAGATACATTCTGAGAAATGCATCACTAGGTGATTTTATAGTTTTGTGAATGTAATAGAGTATACTTACACAAACCTAGATGGTATAGTGTACTACATTCCTAAGTCATGTTGTATTGCCTATTCCTAGTGAAAAACCTGTACAGCATATTAAAGTACTGAATACTGTAAGCAATTGCAACAAATGACATTTGTGTATCTAAACTAATCATATAAAAGGTATAGTATTGGGTTGGCCAAAACATTAGTTCCTTTTTTTGTGTGTAAGATGACTGTGGTAGCACTTAGTTGTCTTTAACGTCACTTGAAACAATTTTGTTAAATTGTATTGTGACAGCTGTCATATCAGCATGTATTTAAAAAACAACTTACCAAAATTGATGAGTTTTTGTGTAGCCATTTTAATATTGAAGATGGGAGAAAAACTAAATGGACTTTTTGGCCAACTCCCCCAAAATGGTATAAAAAATAAAAAATGGTACACTTATATATATAAGTGCTTTCTTATATATACAGTGCTTGCAGGACTGGAAGTTGCTCTGAATGAGTCACTGAGTGAATGTAAAGGCCTAGGACATTATTATGGAATTTATGAACACTGTACACTTAGGCTATACTCAATTTACTTAACATTTTTTCTTTTGCCCTGATTGGGGTGGCTTAGTTGGTTGGATGTCATCCTGCAAAGCAAAAGGTTGCTGGTTCAATTCCCACTCAGGGCACATGCCTAGGTTGTGAATTTGGTCCCTGGTCAGGGCACATTTGAGAATCAACTGATTGATGTTTCTGTCCCTCTCTTTCTCCCTCCCATCCCCTCTCTCTAAAAAAAATAATAATAATTAAAATAATAAAATGAAACATTTTCTTTCTTCAATTATAAAATAACCTTAGTTTTATTATAACTTTTTAACTTTATAAACTTTTTAAATTTTTAACTTTTCCATTTTCTTGTCATAACACTTAGCACAAATACATTGTACAGCTATACAAAAATATTTTTATATATCCTTATTCTATAAACTTTTCCCTGTTTAAACATTTTAATGTTATTTTTTTACTTTTAAAAGTCTTTTGTTAAAAACTAAGACACAAACACACCTTCGCCTAGGCCTACACAGGGTCATCAGGAGCATCAACATCACTGTCTTCCACCTCCACATCTTATCCCACTAGAAGGCCTTCAGGGGCAATAACACCCATGGAGCTGTCATCTCCTATGGAAACAATGCTGACTTCTGGAACACCTCCTAAAGGATCTGGCTCGCTCTGCTTGAGGAGTGCCACTCTTTTCAGGAATATGTCCATGTGGGTTTGCCTGGTTTGTTTCTTTCTCCATCACAGATTTGCATGTAAGCAGGTAACATAGCATAAACATTCTTATGAATGAAAACCTTACTGTATTGGAGTCCATGTTTTCAATTTTTTAAGGAATTAAAAAATACCTTGGTAAGGTATGCAAAAGCTTTTACTAAATGCTCTACTGTGAATTTTCTTGGGGGTTCTTCTTTTCTTCTCCCGCAATTTCCTTTTCGCTTATTTATTCGTCAGCTGTGTGTTCCTGTTCCAGTTCCAACTCCTCATTAGTCAATTCCTCAGGAACCACCTCTAGGAACTCCTCACTGTCACCTTCATCCACACCCAGGTTGTTTTCCATCTCAGCAGCCTTTCCATTTCCAACAGCCTTGTTGGTTTTTGCAACCTCTGCATACTTGGCAAATCCTTTGAAATCACAGATGAACCTCTTGAGTGTCTTCTTCCAGATGTCATTCACACACTTGTTGGCGACACCACCCCAAGCTCAAGCAAGATTCTTTTTTTTTTCTTTTACTTTTAGTGTTTATTTTATGCTGAATTTACTCCAGGGCCATAAGCTTTTGTTTCTTTAGTTTTTTCTGGGCTATCTTTTTCTTCTGTGCAACTTCCTCTTCTAGTTTAGAAACAGTCTACTCATTTTCAGTAAGGATCATCTCAGTGTGGCACAGAGAGCTCCTGTATGTGTTAATCCTCCCATGAGCTCTGTAAGTTCTACCCTACATCTTGGGAGCTTTGTTCACCTGAACTCAATGACCAGAGAATCTACATCTAAACCCTTGGGTTCAGCATTACTCTCTGCATTTTTATGCATGTACAGCAAAAGCTCAGCACTCTTTTTGGGCCACTGGCCCTGTGTCCAGCCCCACTGTTTGTCCTGGACACACCTACCAACTCTACCACTGTATCGATAGAATGGGACACATTGCTTCTTTAAAGTGACATCTTTCAGATACTTGGTGGCTTTTCGAATGAATACGCATACCCTTGATGGCCTGGGCATTTTCACGAGTGTTCTTAAAAGTGAGCATGAAGATTTGAACCTCTTGATTTGCATGATTTTGTGGGGTTTTCTGGGTCAAGTGAATATCGAACCATCTTCAGAGATCACCTCTGGTCACTTTTGGGAAGAGGAAATGCCTCAAGCAAGGTTCTTGATGCAGTCAAAGATGTTGTAATCCTCCCAGAATTGCATCAGTGTCTTCCTCAGTTTCAGCAATAGCCTGGACAAAGGTCCTCCTCAGGTGGGAGGCTTTAAAAGCTGCTTTAACTCCTTTACCCATTGATTGGATCAGAGTGGAATTTGGAGGGAGAACCACCACTTTGATTTTGGGATAAAGATCACCAATAAAAGGAGAATGTCCAAAAGCATTACCAACAATATGCAAAATCTTAAAAGGTATGTTATTTTCCAAATAGTACATCTCTGTTTCACGAGCACAGCAATTCAGGAGAGCATCTTGGAAGAGGACCTTGGTCATCCATGACTTCTTACTGTTCCTGTAGTATGCTGGCAGCATGTGCTTACTGATAATACGCTTGAAGGCCCTGGAGTTCTCACTGTGCCAGGTCACAAAGAGTATCAATTTGTAGTCTGCAACATTGCCCCCAAGCAAGACTGCTGTCCTGTCCTTAGAAGCCTTGAAACCTGGCATAGACTTGGCCTCCTTAATAGATGAAGGTCCTTTCAGAATCTGTTTCCGGAATATGGAGGTTTCATCCATGCTGAATATTTGTTCTAGCAAGTAATTTTCCTCCACAATCAGCACATCTAGAGTTTCCAAAAATTCTTCAGCTGCCTTCATACCAGAACTCTTAGACTCACCAGTTTTTCATTACCTAATGGATAACAATTTTTATCTTTTTATAAATTTTTAAAGTTTTTATTTATTGATTTGAGAGAGAGAGAAATATTGATTTGTTATTCCACTCATTTATACATTCATTAGTTTATTCTTGTATGTGCCCTGACTTGTGACAGAACCTGCAACTTTGGTGTATCAGAATGACACTCTAGCCAACTGAGCTACCAGAGCTGACCTTAATTTCCTTTTTTTTAAAATGTAGGTTGGACTTAGTGACTGACTTCTAATGCATAGAGTATGGGAAGAGAAAAATAGTAACCTTTAGAGTAGAGAAACCTAGCAGATACACCTTAACCAACTGATCAAGGTTAACTTCAATAATATAAATTTGCATTGATATTAATATTTCCTGATGTGATGTGATGAGGACGGTCCTTAATCTCTATGGTATTCTTCCTAAAATTTATATCTCTAGTATAATAATAAGAAAATGTCAGGAAAACCTAAATTGAGGGAATTCTACAACATACTTGCCCAATACTCTTCAAAAGTGTCAAGGTCATAAGAAACAAAGAAAGACTGAGAAACTGTCACAGACTGAAGCAAGTCTAAGGAGACTTGACATCTGGAAGTGATACGGTATCATGGACTGGATTCTGAACATAAAAAAAGACATTAGTGGAAAGATTGGAGAAATCTGAATCAAATTAATAGCACTGTATCAAATAGTTTCTTGTTTTGATAAATATACTATGGTTATATAACTAGGACAAGTGGGGTAAAGAATATACTTTCTATACTATTTCATAACTTCTGTAAATCTAAATTTATTTAAAAAATGGTTATAGCATTGTCTCAGTACACCAAGGTTACAGGTTTGATCCCCAGTCATGACACATATAAGAATCAACCAATGGAGGACTTCCGGCCAAGATGGAGGCATAGGTAGACGCACTGTGCCTCCTCGCACAACCAAGATAGGGACAACAAAGATATAGAAACAAAATAACAACCAGAACTGACAGAAAATTGAAGTTTATGGAAGTCGGACAACCAAGG
>CM052540.1:29326907-29369574 GCA_028533065.1 Trachops cirrhosus | reverse complement strand
TACTATTCTTGCCCTCCCCCTGTCTATTTTCTATCTACCTTCATTGCTACTTATTCTTCGTATCTTTCCCCCACTCTCCTCCTCCCACTCCCCTGTTGCTAACCCTCCATGTGTTCTCCATTTCTGTGGTTCTGTTCCTGTTCTAGTCGTTTGCTTAGTTTCTTCTTGTTTTTGTTTCAGGTGTGGTTGTTAATAATTGTGAGTTTGCTGTCATTTTATTACACCTGTTTTTTATCTTCTTTTTCTTAGATAAGTCCCTTTAACATTTCCTATAATAAGGGCTTGGTGATGATGAACCAAACATCTGAGAGGTGGGCTATTCTTCATCATTTAGTTGTATTTTTTTCTGGAGCTTTGATCTGTTCTTTCATTTGAGTCATATTTTTTTTGTCTCAGTGCACCTGTTACTTAGTAATGGGTGAGGCCTTAGGTATTTGCCAAGACAGGGCAACCCACATTGCTGTGTTGGGGTGCTGTATGTGGGGGAGGGTTCTGAGAAGGAACAGTGCTGCTTGCTCAGCTCTCCCAGGCTTTCAGTCACTTCCCCTGCTATCCACAAGCAAATTGGCCCTTCTAGTGTCAATTCCCAGGTATGTGGGCTTGTGTACATTCTACGACCCTGTGGATCTCTCCAGTGAACTCTCCTGTGAGGCTGGGAGTTTCTCCTGCTGCCACAACCCCCACAGGTTTTTTCAGTCAGAGGTGTTGAGGTTTTATTTCCTTGAGCTGGAACCCTTGGTTGCATGGTCTGTCTTGCTCCCCAGTTGTTCCTCTTGGTTCATCCGCGTGCAAATGTGGGACCACCCACTCCACCAACTGCCTCCTCACCCAGTTCACCATCCACTGCCTTGCCGGCCCTGGTCCTCCAGCCACTGCCTTGTCGTGAGTTCTCTCCACCCCTGTTGCCTGTCTCCGCTCCTCCTATTGATCTGGATGAATATTTCTTCCTTAAATTCCTTGGTTGTCAGACTTCCATACAGTTTGATTTTTTGGCAGTTCCAGTTATTTTTTATTTTAAATTTGTTGTTGTCTTTCTTTTGGTTGTGCGAGGGGGCAACATGTATCTACCTATGACTCCATCTTGGCCAGAAGTCCCATAGTTTTGATCTTTTTTTTATATAAGTCCCTCTAACATTTCATTTAATAAGGGCTTGGTAATGATGAAGTCCTTTAACTTGACCTTATCTGGGAAGCACTTTATCGGCCCTTCCATTCTAAATGATAGCTTTGCTGGATAGAGTCATCTTGGATGTAGTTCCTTGCCTTTCATGACTTTGAATAGTTCTTCCCAGCCCCTTCTTGCCTGCAAGGTTTCTTTTGAGAAATCAGTTGACAGTCTGGTGAAAACTCCTTTGTAGGTAACTGTCTCCTTTTCTCTTGCTGCTTTGAACATTCTCTCCTTAACTTTAATCTTCGGTAATATAATTATGATGTGCTTTGGTATGTGCTTCCTTGAGTCCAAATTCTTTGGGACTCTGAGCTTTCTGGACTTCCTGGAAGTCTATTTCCTTTGCCAGATTGGGGATGTTTTCCTTCGCTTTTTTTTCAAATAAGTTTTCAATTTCTTGTTCTCCCTCTTCTCTTATGGCACCTCTATGATTCAGATGTTGGAATGCTTAAAGTTGTTCCAGAGGTTCCTAAGACTCTCCTCATTTTTTTGTATTCTTATTTTTTCATTCTGTTCTGGCTGAATGTTTACTTCTTCCTTCTGTCCCAAATCTTTGATCTGAGTCCTGGTTTCCTTCTCTTCACTGTTGGTTCCCTGTATATTTTTCTTTATTTCACTTTTCATAGCTTTCACTTCTTCCTCTATTTTGCATACATGTTCAATTATTTCTGTGAGCATTCTGATTACCAGTGTTTTGAATTCTGAAAATGATAGGTTGGTTATCTCCTCATGGCTTAGTTCTTTTTCTGGAGTTTTGATCTGTTCTTTCATTTGGGCCATATTTCTTATCTTAGTGCACCTGTTACATTGTGAAGGGCAGAGCCTTAGGTATTTGCCAGGGTGGCACAACCCACTTTGAGGCTTTGTGGTGCTGTATGTGGAGGAGGGGTTAGAGAGGGGACAATGCCATGTGTTTGGTTCTCGCCTGCTTTCAGTCACTTCCCTTGCTACCTACAAGCAAATTGGGTCCTTCTGGTGCTAATTCCCAGGTAGGTGGTTGTGTGGGCTTGTGTACATTCTTGAACTCCATGGGTCTCTTCAATAAACTCTCATGTGCAGCTGGGAGTTTGTCTGCCATAACACCCACAGATTTTTACAGCCAGGGGTTTTGAGGTTTTAGTTTCCTATACTGGAACCCTGGGTTGCATGAGCTGTCTGTCTCACTTCCCAGTTGTTCCTTCTGGTTTATTTGCATGTGAATGTGGGACCATATACCACCTTGCCCTGCATCTGCTCCACCCTGGCTGCCCATTTCCAAGCCTACTAGTCTTGATGAATATTTCTTCTTTAACTCCTTGGTTGTCAGACTCACATACAGTTCAATTTTTTTGGCAGTTTTGGTTGTTTTTTGTTTTTAAATTTGTTGTTGTTCTTCTTTTGGTTGTAGAAGGAAGCAAAGCATATCTACCTATGTCTCCATCTTGGCCAGAAGTTCTCACTTCTTATTGTTTCAATCATTTACACTGAGAAAGGATTCATGTGTTTTGTGTAATAAAAAATGCTTAAAAGAATTTTAAATAAACAAGCAAAAAGAAGGAATTAGAAATTGCCTATAATCTTTCCAGGAAGAGTTAACCAGTGTAACTATTTTGGCATATACTTTTCTAATTTCAAGTTCAAAATTTTATTGTTGTATATAATTTTACAAAAATGAGACCATCTTCTGTATATTGTTAGTAACTGTTTTTAAACTTAGCAATGTAATATAAGCATCATTTTACATTTACATATTCTATAACATCCTCTTTTAAGACTTTATTTTTTAGAACAGTTTAGATTTACAGGAAAAAAATTGGGCAGATAGTACAGAGAGTTCCTGTATTTTCCTAGCCCCACACAGTTTCCCTTATTAGTAACACCTTGTATTAATGTAGTATATTTAATGTTATAATTGATGACCTAATATTGATGCATTATTATTATCTAAAGTCCAGAGTTTACATTAAGGTCACTCTTTGTGTTGTACAGTTCTATGGATTTTGACAAATGCATAATATGTATTCACTATTACAGTATCATAAAGAATAGTTTTACCACCCTAAAAATGCTCTGTACTTTATCTATTTGTCCCTCTTCCCCAACTACTGGCAACCACTTACAATGTCTATAATTTTGCCTTTTATAACATTCTTTTTAATGGCTGCATATCATTGTGTCATGTGACTGGGTAAATCCACTGATGCTGTTACAAGACTCAAAGAAAAGACTAGAACCCTGACTGTTGTGGTTCAGTTGGTTGGGTGCTGTCTCACAAAGTAAAAGGATGCCAGTTAGATTCTTGGTTTGGGCACATGCCTGGGTTGCAGTTTGGAGGCAGCCAATCAATCAATCAATCAATCAATCAATGTTTCTCTCCCTCTCTTTTCCCCTCCTATCCCCTCTCTCTATAAAACAAATAAACAAGAAAGACTAGAATGGTAGCAATAAACCTTAGATTCACAATAGGAACAGACTAAACTTTGCTGAACTGGCACGGCTTTTCTTGTCTATGTGTTCACACTTGACTCTATTTCAGTGTTTCATTATCTTTGGGCAAAGGAAGTTTTTAGATTTCACATACTACCTTGGAAACCAGAAGAAAACATCTGGCGTTCCCTCTGATGGAAAAATCAAAGCAGTACTGTAAACAACATCTGTCAATTTTTCTTTCCAAAGGAGTCTTTCCAAATTTCCAGGGGTTCTCTTTGCCAACTCCTTGTCATAGCACCAGAAGCAAATGAAATCATTAAGGTTTTAATGACGTTCTGAGTTAGGAGGCTGGGCTCCTAGGGCTTCCTGCTGCACAGATGCACATCCCCATAGGCTACTTCTATTCTGCTTCCATATGTGCCAGTCTCCACTTCCTCAAGCAGGGCAGCCATATATGGATGTGTACTTTGTGCTTCACACAAAAGTGCCTGGCTGAGGGGTCTAGAGAGGGCTGAAGTCCTGCTGCACTCAATTTGCCAAAATGTACACCTTGGCATTGCATCCAAACACAGAGGGTGCCTTTTTCTATCTTGCACAAAGGCACAGTTTAGTGTAGTGGCTGGCCTTGTCCTGGAGCTCACTGTGATTATCTAACTCCATTGTAATTGTCTGTTTATGTATTTGTCTTCATCCTAAGGTTCTTGATTACTAAGGTTTAATTTAATGTTTGTTTCCTTTGCAGCACAAGGTGTATAGTAGACCTCAGTATATCAACTCAATAAATTACTGGGAACAGGGCTCTTTCAGCTTAGTGCCAGGACAGTCTACCCATACCATTAAAAAAATAAAATTATTTTTTACTATTTTTGAAAAGATTTTATTTATTTTTAGAGAGAGGGAAAGGGAAGGAGAAAGGGAGAGAAACATCAGTGTGTGGCTATCTCTCACGTGCCCCCCTACTGGGGACCTGGCCTGCAACCCAGGCATGTGGCCTAGACTGGGTCAGCAAACTTTGGTTCACAGGCCCACACTCAATCCACTGAGCCACTGTTTACTATTGACTAATTGGCTTTTACTCTTACAGGATGACTCTACCAAGTTTCCTGCTGTGCTTTTTTACTGTTTTCTTTTCTTTGTTTTGTTTTTCTTTTTTTTAAATGAGGTTTCCCCCTGTTTGTTTTTTCTTCGTTTTTTTAAAAAATTTTCCATCCTAACCATTTTTTATTGATTTTTTTTTTAAGAGAGAGAAAGAGACATGGCCATAAACAATAGTGTGGGGAATGACTGTGGAAGTGGGGAGCAGGAGGGCTGGAAAGGGGTGAAGGGAGAAAAATTGGGATGACTGTAATAGCATAAACAATAAATAAATAAAAATAAAATAAAAAATAAGAGGGAGATAGAGAAAGATCGATTTATTGTTCCACTTACACATTCATTGGTTGATTCTTACATGTGCCCCTGACCAGGGATTGAACTCACAACCTTGGCATATTGGGACAATTCTCTAACCAACTGAGTGGCTCAGCCAGGGCCTCTCTTGTTTTTCATACTGGTTCTCCATCTCCTTCATTGATTCCATGAACAACCCAATAACATATTTGTTCTCACACCCATTATCTCTTCTTTTTTCTGAAAACTACTGCTATTTCCCAGCTCCTTTGCCAACTGGATACTAGCTAAATTCAGTCAATGGGAGGCATGGGCAGGAGATTGAAGGGTGGGAGAGAGGGAATTCAGGGTAGTTCTTCCTCTTTCATATATGACTGTGGAAGTATTTTCCAGCAGTGGCTGTATCTTCTACATGGTTTATACTCCCTCTCCTTTCTTGGTCCCAAGTCTTGCTCTCTCCAGAGCCAAAATTGATAGTTTGGTGTGTATTCTTTTATGCATATGTATACATACATCTATCTATGTAGTTGTTTTCTTTCTATAAAAATGAATACAATAGGCATTATTCTGCAGCTTGTTTTTTTTACTTCACAATATATTGTGATAGTCACTGCCAAATTGCTCTACAAAAAGGTTTCACCAATTTATACTGCCATCAACAAGGTATAGGAATGCTTTTTTTTTCATCTGTGACAGCATTGGATATAATTAATCCTTTTTAGCTGTTGCCATTTTGTGAGGTGAAAAATAGGGTCTTGTTTCATTTTTAAAAATTATCAGTGATGCTGAACATTTTTTTTGCCAGCTATTTTGTTCACTAGCTATTTGTGTTTCTTCTTTAGTGAACTGAATCTTGAAAAAGTTACATCTTTATTTTTCTATTGAATCATTCTGCTTTTCTTACTGATTTGTAGGGGCTCTTTTTCGCAAAATTAACAGTTTTCTGATATATAGGTCACAAATATTTTTTTCCACGTTATCTTTTCATTTTGTGCATGAGGTCTTTTGCCATCATTAAATCTGCCAAAAAAACAAAACAAAACAAAACAAAACCTGTCAACCATTTCCTTTATGGCTTCTACATTTGGTGTCACGATTAGAAAGTTTTTCCCACCCATGACTCAAAAAAAATTCTATATTCTCTTCTAACATTTTATTTTTTATTGAATTTCTTGGAGATGATACTAGTTAATCAAATTATACAGGCTTCCATTGCTCAATTCTACAGCACACCATCTGTTTTTTCCTAACATTTTAGAATTATTTTTGCATTTATATTTTCATGCTTTTGGAATTTGAAATCACCTTTATGGTCATTAGGACAATTGCATCTTCTTATGATGGTTATCACATAGATCTTTAGAATCAGAAGGAACCTCAGAGGTGACCCAGAGACCTGAACCCTTAATAGTAACCTTAAGCTTATGAGGAAGGATAAAGGGTTTCAACCTGACCTCCACGGTTCTCAGGATTCATCCTGACTTTTCCCTTGGATTTCACAGGAGAAAAGATGCCAATGACTTTATTTACAGCCTTAGAACTGTTAAATCCAAGTGAAGCCTCTTCCCTGTTGGTCTCTCCAATCTTGTCTTCCTCTGTTCTCCTACATATACCCTTTGCCCTACTTACTGATTCTTAATTTTCCTAGAATTTTCCTCCATACATGCCTTTGCTCAAACTGCTTTGTCCTCATTGCTTTGGGCACCCTCCATTTGTTCTTTAAGGCCTAAATTAAATGCTTCTATTCTCCATGAAATTTTCCTTGATTTCTCAAGTCCACCTAAACACTCTATCCCCTCTACTCCTCAGGCATGGAATGTGTTACATAGGAAACTCAGATGATTATCTGCCACATACTATCATTCTCTGTATAACTAAACTATCCAATTTCCTCCTTCAGAGCATGTTTGTAGACCCATGACGCCCGACACATGGTAGAACTTAGTCAATGCTGGATGGCTAAATGAATGAAAGATTGTAGAGCTAGTTATCTATCTTTCCTGCCTCTGCTCTTAGGCTCTACAAAAGTCTAGTAGTGTATGAAGGAGGGAGAAAGAGTACAAAAAAGAGGGAGGATTGTGAGCTGGTGCTCTGTGGCCTGAAATGCTGTTTCTAGACCAATGTCAGTTACACTGAGATGGGCCAGACACAGGGCAGGGGCAGTAGAGGACTGGCATCCTGTTCAGCCTTTTCAGGCCACATGTTGAGTTACTACTGGGATTTATACCTGGGAACTGACAAGTATGAGTCACTCCTAGGAAGGTGAAGAAGTATTTGTTTTTTCAGGTAATGACCCCAATTCCTTCCCATTTCTTTTCTTCCCCCTTTCCCTCCAATTTTTTAAGGATGTGTTGTCTCCATGGTGGCTGGGTTGCACACAGCAGGCTGGCCCAGGAGTAGGTGGTGAGTAACATGGTTCACACCTAAAACAAAAAGGAAAAAAAAAAGAAATATTATTGGATCAGGAGACTTAGGCTGATAGGGCGTCTCAGGAAGTTCCTGTCTGATGGGGGAGGCTTGTCTCTGGATGCAGGGAGTTAGGACTTTGGAGAGGAGAGGCACAGGACCAGCCATCCAAAGGTTTTTCCTTCCTAATCCTCCAAGGCACCATAGTCTTCTGACTCTTTTTCTGCTTCTCTGGCTACTACTTTTCTATTTCTTCCTCTGCTTCCTCTTTCCATGCCCTATTTGTCAGTGTTCCAAAGGGTCCTATCCGCAAAACTTTTAATTAATCTAAATTTCTATTCTTCTAGCCAAACTTGCAAGAATTTGACTCAGGTCAAAAACCTTAAAGTCATCCTGAGTCATCTCATTTCCTCCACCATGCAACTAATTTGTGAGCAAATTCTTATGGTCTACCTTCAAAACATACCAAGAATCTAACTATTTCAAATAATTTCCAGCCTGGATTACTGCAATAACCACTAAGAGCTTCCACTCTTGCCCTTCTTGCTCAGTATAGTAGCTACAGTGATCCTGCTAAAAAGTTAGATCATGTTCCTTCTCTGCTCATAACTTGGCAGTGCCTTTCATCTCACTTAGAGTTAAAGCTGAAATCCTTAAAATGATCTACAAGATGCTATGTGATATAACCTCCTGTTACCTCTCTGACTTCATCTTCTATTATTCTCCTCTTTACTCACCCATTCCAGTCATGAGTACTGGGCTGCTTACTCTTCCTAGAATATAGAAGGTAAGCTTCCACTTCAGAGCCTTTATACTTACTGTTTCCTTGCCTTGGTCTGGCATGTTCTTCTTCTATAGCACCATGACTACTCATTTCCTCACTTTCTTAAGGTCTTTACTCAGATGTCACCTTTCCCTGGCCATCCTTTATAAATTTTAACCATGGATACTTACTTTTATTTTTTCCCCTGAGGTAGAGGAAGTGAGCCAGCTGGGTTGTGTGGACTCAGAAAACAAGTTACAGAGGCAGAAGGAGGGCCCTTGGAGCTTAGGAGAGAGGAAGCAAAAGTACAGGTACATGCCTGAGGGAAGGAAGCGGGGAAGAAGGCGTGGGGTGGGTGTGGGGTTGAGAGAGAGTTAGATCAACCATGGATACTTTCTATTGTCTTTCTTGTGCTTTATTCCTTTTCCTAACACCTATCACCATCATTATTATTAGTTATTTCCTCTAGCATGTAAATTCTATGACAGGGGTGTCAAACTCATTTTCACTGGGGGCCACATCAGTCTTGCAGTTGCCTTCAAAGGGCCGAATGTCATTTTAGGATTGTATAAATGTAACTACTCCTTAACTTTAAGGAGCAGAAATCTATGAGATCTATGAGAAATCTAGAATCTATAAGAACAGTGATTTTTTTTTATGGGGATGTCTCTTTTACATACTGCTATATCCCCAGTGGGTATTTGTTCAAGGAGTACACATGTGTACTCTTTACCTCTTTCCTGATCTCTAAGCTCACATTCCCTCCTGAACATTTCTCTAGAAAATTTGCCCTCATCTTAATCTTGGTTTGGCCAGCTGAACTCATTATTATCTCTCTTAGGGCTTTAATAAACCTTAGGTCTTTTTTGTTTCTGTTAGTAAGAGACCCCAAAACTTGGCTCCTTCTTCACGATTTCTCCTTCCATATAGCAGGTCTCTGAATCTTGTTGAGTCAGTCTCCTAAATCTTGCTCCAGTCCATCCTCTAGTCTCCACGTCACTAATTCTGCTTTAGTTCAGGTATGAGTTCTTTTACTCAATGCAGAAGAGTAGCATGTAGTCTCCAATCCATTTAATTCACTGCTACTTTGTTAATTCTCCTGATGAAGGGCTTTGCTTAGCTCACTGCTCTCTCTACAAATATGTGGCTGTCCATTATCTGTTGAATTACATAGGCAAATAATCCAGAATTCATAATTTGTTATTTTTTGCTCATTTTAACACTCCCTTTCTGGAACTCTCTCATAGTGAGTTAAAGTTGCTGCACCTTTCAAAGTACATATAATATCTCCTTTGGAGATCTGGAGGGAAAAGTGGACTGGAGAATTAGACATAAGAACTTACACTCTTTACCTACCCAGAAAATGTAGATGTAAGTCTTTCCTAATCCCTTAGAGAAAAGTCCATTTTTCCAGATCAACTGGAAAAAGAAAAGTCACCCTCCGACTTTTCTTGGAGTTATATGTTTAATGTTCTATTCCCCCACCATTTAGTAACTTTTGGGAACCAAGATTCATCTAATTCAGTTATGAATCCTCCATTCTGATTCCAGAAGACATCCAATAAAGGCCGAAGGCAATAAAGGTTTGGGATCATTACCTGGTTTAAACTGGGTGAATGTCAGAATTGGAGGATTTAGACGTCACCTTTCAACCTGTTCATTTGTAAATGGGGAAAGTGAGGCATTACCAGAAATGCTAGGACTTGTACCAGGTCATTGACTGGGGACCACAAACCAGACATCCTGATTCCCAAGTAGGTCTTGTTGGTAAATCTTCGTGCTTCCCTTCGTGTTTCAAGCATCTTGGTTCCCGCCAGGTATTTACTGCGCCCATCTCAGTAGTGTATTAGTCACCTAAATCTGAACTCATTTTCCGGAATCTTATCTGCCTTCCGTCCCTTCAACTCTGGTCCCTAAATTTCAACCCGTCTTCCTAAATCCTCTTGTCCAACCCCTAAGCCTTACCCTCTCATCGACCCCCTCTTTCCTTCCCTCCCTTGGGATCAGCAGGGTTCACCCGTTCGGATTGCAAAGCTCCAGGTAGCTGAAGTTTAGTACTAGAACAGACACTAGTTACGTCACCATTGGCCCCTCCCATTGGCCCAAGGGGCGTGGAGTGCAGCGCCTTGACGTCAGACGCCAAAAGGGCGGGGTGGTAAGGGAAAGGAGGAGGGAAGTAGGACTTCAACATGGCGGTTGTGGTACTGGTTGTGGCTCCAGTGACGGCCTGGCCCGGGGCGGGTACAGTTGAAGGTGGTGGTGTTTGCTCTCCCTAGGGGCCGTCAAAAGCTCAGTGAGGACCGAGCCTGGGAGGTCGGCCAGCGCTAGCACCTCTCAGGTTTTGGGACAGCGGCTGTAGTGGCGTTCAGGTGAGGGGGGCCTCCTTCTGGGGGAGGGGGCAGAGGGGCGGAGTTGGGGGTAGGGCGCCGGTACTGGGAGACGGGTGGGGGAGGGAAGCCGGGAAAGAGGCTAGAGGCCCAGCTGGATGAAAGGAGTTTCACGGGAGGGAGTGGGAGGGAGTGGGAGGGAGAGGGAGGGAGAAGGGGTCAGAGATCCGGACTTGGGGAGGATTCAGGGAGATGGGTCGGAGTGAGTTGAAAGGGGAGGAAGGCAGATGGGTTGTGGGAAAATGAGTTCGGAATAAAGGGACTCATAAACTACTAGAAGATAAGCGCTGGTGACATCTATCTTGGTGGAGTGAGAGCTCGGTAGGAATTAGAGAATTCCGGGGAGGTGGATCCAGGTTTTAGTAAAGAAGGTAAGAGATGTGGAGTTGAGGGTGAGCTGGGGACTTGAGCTGCAGATTTAGTTCTCCCTGAGGTGATGAGATTTGAGAGAAAGGGAGAAGAACATAAACGGGGGTGGGTGATCTTTGGGGATATCTTTGACATTGTCAGGACTTCTCCAGGTATGTTTATCTTGCCACTTCTGTTGTTACCTGTACAGTCCACCTGTGCCTCTGAAACAGCCCCAAATCTTTCTTGTGGAACATCAAGTTACAGTTTATTTGATCTATATCAGTGATCTCTGGTATTAGTGTTGTTGCCACATGTACTGGTTTCCAGAGTAGCCTCTTAAAAGTATGGCTGAGCATAAAAATGGATTTTATATTAAACTGAAACTTTTGAGAGTTTTTAGACACCATGGAGTATTGCGAACCAGATTTGGTAATTTAGTTATCTATTAAATATATATATTGTGTTCTAATTGCACTTACTAGTGCTTTCTCTCCTTCCTCAATTGTATGTTGGTATTTGAGAATTTGGATAGATATGATAGACGTTTCTCTTTAAAAATTTTGTCAGATTTGATGGTGGAAAAAACAGGACACTTAGTCGTTAGTGATAGCTAGCCCTTTCTAGTTAATGTCTCAAACAAGTTAAACTGAGGGTTTCTGTAATTTTGTAACAAAGACTGAAATGTCCAAAGTTTAAAGTATTACATTGTCTACATTAACTTATTTTTTTTGCACTAACTTATTTTTAAGTGGAATTTAAAAAATTTTTGTTTCTAATCTGTCCTATTCTTTCTATTTGTATTTATTTTTTCTGTGATTTGACACTTAATGCCTGTTGTGTATTGTATTAATAAGAGTCATTATAATTATGGAAATGGAGATAATGTTTCTTTAGTAATCATTTTTGTCACTGCGTAGCAAATAGCTTGCTACGGCGTCATTGGAAGATAAAGTGTTATTTTAGAAATGAAGACAGAGGAAGAAAAGTAAAATCTGTAAATATACAAACTTACAGAGTTTTTCTTCTGTATTTGACTCATAACCTCATCATGGTACATTTTATGTACATCTGAAAGATTTTTTGTTTTATTTTAATTTTTTAAAAATATTTTATTTTTAGAGAGAGGAGAAGGGAAGGAGAGAGAGGGAGAGAAACAGCAATGTATGGTTTTCTCTTTTGTGCCCCCTACTGGGGGCCTGGCTGGCAACCTAGGCATGTGCCCTGACTAGGAATCAAACCTGCGACCCTTTGGCTCTCAGCACGCGCTCAGTCCACTGAGCTACACCAGTCAGGGCTTATTTCATTTTGATTTTGAAGAAGACAGTGATAGTATCCTGATGAAATAATATTAGGTCTGTAGACAGTTTTCATCAATGGTTGGTAGTTCACATTTCTTGGACTGGCAAATGTCACTATCTCTTGTGTATTTTTTCTTTTATGTCTTGACTAGAGTAAGGTATTTAGAATGAGATTTCTGAGGTTTATTCATTGATTAAAATTCTTAAGTGTTTTCAGCATTGTAGATGTATTTTCATTAGCCAAGAATGTAGATACCAGTATTATAAATATTTCCTGTTCTTTAATCATACTGTTGAATGTTTTGAGGGTTTTTTTAGTGTAAACTTTTTTCCCCACAGACCAAAAAACCCCCCAAACCAACCATCAGTTCATCATTAATCAGGTAATTTTCTTTAGACAGTCTTTCTCAGTAAGTGCAACAGATAGTATACAGTACCTTAAGTATTAAATAAACTTTTTCTTAGAATTAAAAAAAACCACTTGACCGATTGACTTCCCTCCCTTCCTCTCTCCCTCTTTTCACCCTCACTGAGGATGTATTTATTGATTTGAGAGAGAGAGAGAGAAAGAGAGAGACGTTGATTGGTTGCCTCTTGTAAGTGACTCGACAGGGGAGGGGAATAGAACCCTCAACCAGGTGTGTGTCCTGACCAGGAATCGAACCTCCAACCTTTTGGTGTACAGGATGATGCTCCAACCAACTGAGCTACTGGTCAGGGCAGAATCTGTTTTCTTACAGGAGAGATTCCTTCAGTCAGAGAAAGAAGGAAGGGATTGCTCTTCTAACCTATAGCCCATGATTTCTTGTAACATTGGAAAATAATTTGAGTGTAAGAGTAATGTTTTTCTATGAATTGAGAATTATAATTCAGGCTTAAAAATTTTAGGTGACGGTAGCAAGATTTACAAAGGGAAAGGTGCCAGCACCGGGCCTGTGCTAATGAGCCAGGCACTGTGAAGCACTTTACATGATCTCATTTAATCCATACTGTTTGATCAGGTGGGCACTTTGTGATATTTGTCCTTCTAGATGTTTAGGATCACAGAAGTTGAGTAATTTTTAAAAAATATTTTATTTGTTTATTTTTAGAGAAGGGGAAGGGAAGGAGAGAGAGAGGGAGAGAAACATCAATGTGTGGTTGCCTTGTGTGTGCCCCTCACTGGGGACCCAGCCTGCAACCCAGGCATGTGCCCTGCCTGGGAATGGAACCAGCGACCCCTTGGCTCGCAGGCTGGCACTCAGTTCCACTGAGCCACACCAGCCAGGGCTGAAGTTGAGTAATTTAGGTATCTAAACTTATAGCTATATAATGGTAGTACCTTCCAACTTTAAATGCCCAGACTGCTTCGTTTGAACCATTTTGCCCCTCTTAGGTGGTCACAGGGCCATTCTGTATAATTCCTATCAAGTAAATTGTGTAAGCACTAGTTTTAAAGTCATGCTATTTTAAACTACTTGTTCTCACTGACATAGTAGTGTTATTGGAATGGTAAATAGTTCATTAAAAAATTTCTTTTTCTAAAGATTGTCTTTATTTTTAGAGAGAGAGAAGAGAGAGAAAGAGAGGGAGAGAAATGTTGATGTGAGAGAGGAATGTTGACTGGTTGTCTTGTATGTGCCTGACCAGGGAGGGGCTGAACCAAAACCCAGGCATGTGCCCTGATCAGGAATTGAACCGGTGACCTTTCACTCTGCTGATGATGCCCAACCAGATAAGTCACACCAGTCAGGGCAGTTCATTAAAATTTTAGTCAGTTAAGATGTCATCAGTATTTTAGGAGGAAATGAATACCTTAATATTTTGTACTTAAGAAAATAAACTACAGAAACTGGATAAGTGACTAAAAATTTTCTTGTTTGTATTGCTGAGTCAGATTGGATCTAGTTCATTAAGGGCCAAAATTTGTATTTGGCAGTACTTTGAACGTATTCCCAGAATTCTGGATTGGTCATTATCAGTTGATTAATGCTTACCAAACACTTAAGTTTCTGAGTCATTGAATGGGTTCGTGGTAAATGTGAATGTTATGCTTACTGAGTCAAGAGCCAGCAAGTATGTGTTTTGCTTTTCACTTCCTCCCCAACACTTGATATTGTCAGACTTTTTTAAAAATCCTCACCTGATGATATGTTTTATTGATTTTAGAGAGAGAAAAAGGCAGGGGGAGAGAAAGAAAAAGAGAAACATCAATATAAAGAGAAACATCTATCCGTTGCCTCCTGGTCCAGTATTGAACCCACAACCTAGATAATTGCCCTGACTGGGGATCGAACCCACATTCTTTTGGTGTAGTGAATGACTGCTCAACCAGCTGAGCTACCTGGCCCAGGCAATATTGTTGGACTTTTAATTTTTTTTTTCTAATCTAGTGGGTTTGAAATGGTATCTATTGTGTTTTTATTAACATATTCTGAAGTTGATCATCTTTTCATATGTTAGTAGGCCATTTGTGCCCATTCTGTGAAGTTTTGTGTCTTTTTATTTTGAGTTTTTTTTCTGATTGATTGAATTCTTTATATATTTTGTATATTGATTATTAGTTAATTCATGGATTCCAAATATCCTCTCAATTTGTGACCTGTTTTTTCATCTCTTCCTAGGCTTTGGGGGGCAATGTATAATTTTAATGAATTGAAATTTTCAGTCTTTTTTTTCCTCATGGTTTGTAGCATACGGGGATGGGCAAAAATAGGTTTACAGTTTTGGTTTATGGTTTACAGTTTATGGTTTCCAGTCCATGAGCAAGGTATATCTTTCCACTTATTTGTATGTGTTTCAGTTCTTTCTTCAATGTCTTTTAATTATTTGGTTTAATTTATTCCTAGGTACATTATGTTTTTTGAAGCAATTATAAATGGGATTTTCTTAATTTCTCCTGATCATTTGTTATTGGTGTATAGAAATGTAACAGATTGCTGCATATTGATTCTGTATCCTGCAGCTTTACTGAATTTGTTAGTTTTAATAATTTTTGGTGGAGTCTTTAGGGATTTCTATGTATAGTGTTATGCCATCTACAAATAATGAGAGTTTTACTTCATTCTTTCTGATTAGTCTGATTGCTGTGGGTAGGAGTGTGATAATTAGCTGTGGGTTTGTCATATATAGCCTTTATTATGTTGAGATATGTTCCTTCTAAACTTACTTTGTTGAGAATTTTTATCATAAAAGATGTTGGATTTTGTTAAATGCTTTTTCAGTATCTGTTGATGATCAGATGTTTTTATTATTTATTTTGTTAATGTGATGTATATTACAGATATTGATCCATCATGCATCCCTGGAATGAATCCCACTTGGTCATGTTGTATAATCCTTTTAATGTTGAATCCAATTTACTAATATTTTATAGAGAATTTTTGCATCTATGTTCATGAAGGATATAGGCCTGTAATTTCCTTTTTTTGTAATGTCTTTGTCTGGCTTTGGTATCAAGGTAATGCTGGCTTTGTATAATGAGTTTGGAAGTGTTTATTCCTCTTCAATTTTTGAAATAGTTTAAGAAGAATAAGTATTCTTTTTGTTTTTCAAAGTATATTTTATTGATTATGCTATTACAGTTGTTCCAGTTTTTCCCCCTGTGCTCCCATCTGCCCAGTACCTCCCTTCCCTTCAGCATTCCCCCCCTTAGTTCATGTCCATGGGTCATGCATGTAAGTTCTTTGGCTTCTCCATTTCCTATACTTTCTTTAACATCCTAGTCTGTTTTGTACCTACCATTTATGCTTCTAAATCCCTGTACCTTTTCCCCCATTCTTTCCCTTCCCCCTCTCTTCGATAACCCTCCAAATGATTTATATATTTATGATTCTGTTCCTGTTCTGGTTGTTTCCTTTGTTTTGTTTTTTAGATTCAGTTGTTGATAGTTGTGAGTTTGCTGTAATTTTACTGTTCATAGTTTTGATCTTCTTTTTCTTAGATAAGTCCCTTTAACATTTTATGTAGTAATGGCTTGGTGATGATGAACTCCTTTGTCTGGGAAGCACTTTATCTGCCCTTCCATTCTAAATGATAGTTTTGCTGGCTAGAGTAATCTAGGTTGTAGGTCCTTGCCTTCAATGACTTTGAATACTTCTTTCCAGCCCCTTCTTGCCTCCAAGGTTTCTTTTGAGAATTTGCTGACAGTCTTATAGGAACTCCTTTGTAGGTAACTCTCTCCTCTTGCTGCTTTTAAGATTCTCTCTTTATCTTTCACCTTTGGCATTTTAATTATGGTGTATCTTGGCGTGGCCCTTGTTGGGTCCAACTTGTTTGGGACTCCGTGCATCCTGGACTTCTATGTCTGTTTCCTTCAGCAAATTAGGGAAGTTTTCTTTCATTATTTTTTCAAATAAGTTTTCAGTTTCTTGCTCTTCATCATCTCCTTCTGGTATCCCTATGATTCGGATATAGGCACTTTTGGAGATGTTCCAGAGTCTTTTTATTCTCTCCTTATTTTTTTGAATTCACGTTTCTTCCTTCTGTACTGGTTGACTGTTTATTTCTTCCTTCTGTTCCAAATCATTGATTTGAACCCCAGCTTCCTTCCATCACTTAGTGTAGCTTTCATTTCTTCCCTTATGCTTTTGCTATACTCAGTGAGTTCTGTGAGCATCCTTATCACTAGTGTTTGGAATTCTGCATCTGATACGTTGGCTATCTCTGTTTTGCTTAGTTCTTTCTCTGGGATTTTGTTCTGTTTTTTTTTTTATTTGGGCCATATTTCTTTGTCTCCTCTATTTGGCAACCTTCTTGTGTTTGTTTCTGTGTATTTGGTAGAGCTGCTTTGATTTCTTGGCACAGTACACCTGTTTATCTGTATGGAGCAGTGCCTTAGGTACTTGCCAAGATGCAGCAACCCACTTCACTACTTTGTAACTATGTGGAGGAGGTGTCAGAGAGGGGACATAGCTGCTGAGGCTTGCTCTGGAGTTGTCTCATTTCCAGTCACTTCACCCCCTTCCTATATGTGACTGTTGCCCTTCTAACTGCTGTCCTGTGGTTGTTCCCAGAGCAGGTGAGTTTTGATTTGTTCTAGGACCATGTGGGCCCTTTAAATGGACTCTGTTGGGAGACCAGCAGTTTCTTCTGCCACCCCAACCCCCACTGGTGTTTATAGCCAGAAGTTAGGAGGCTTTATTTTCTTGGCAGTGGAACCCTGGATTATGTGGTCGGGTCTGGGGCTGGGGTTGCTTGCTCCCAAGGTATCCTACTCATTTTATCCACCCTAAGCAATGTGGAACTCCGTGTGGCTGGCTGCCTTGCCTCCATCATACCGTATCCTCTCTGCCCCGGCTCCCTGTCTCCACCCCTCCTACCTGTCTGAATGAATATGGCTTATTTAAATCCTTGGTTGTTGGATTTCCATACAGTTCGATTTTCTGGCACTTTGATTTTCTTGGGTGTTTTTTGTTTTGAGGTTAGTTGTGATCCTTCTTATGGTTGTGCAAGGAAGTGAAGTGTGTCTACCTACACTTCCCTCTTGATCAGAAGTCATTATTTCTTAAAAAAAATTTTTTATTGTATTTTTTCCATTACCGTTTAGTCCCCTTATGCCCTCAGCCCACCACCCCAGCAGTTACCACACTGTTGTCCATGTGTCCTTAAGTATTAGTATATTTCGCAATGTATAATGCGTTCCCATGTATAATGTACACCCATGTTTTTGTGTGCATTATACATGAGATTATTATACCCATGGTGTATATAGTCATAATACCCATGTATAATGTGCATCCTTTATTCCCTAAAAATTTGGGCAAAAAAATGCACATTTATATATGGCAAAATATGGTAAATCTTTGAATGGTAGAATTCACCTGTGAAGCCATCATGGTCCTGGACTTTTATTTATTGGGAGATTTTTTTGATTATTGCTTCACTTTTATTGCTTTTTTTCCCTTATACTTTCTAGTAAGTAGTCTTTTTTTTTTAAGATTTTATTTATTTATTTTTAGAGAGAGGGGAAGGGAAGGAGAGAGAGGGAGAGAAACATCAATGATGTACAAGAGAAACCTGGATCAGTTGCCTCTCGCACACCCCCAACCAGGGACGCACCTCACAACCCAGGCATGTGCCCTGACTGGGAATCAAACCACCAACCTTTTGGTTCACAAGCTGACTGAGCCACTGAGCCACACCAGATGGGATTCAGTTTGTTTTTGTGCTTTGTATTTCTTTCTGGCTCAGTTTTTGAAGGTTATATACTTCTAGAAATTTATTCATTTCTTCTAGATTATTGAATTTGTTGGCATATAATTGCTCCTAGTATTCTTTTTTTAAAATATTTTATTTATTTATTTTTAGAGGGGGAGAGAGGGAGAAAGAGTGGGAGAGAAACATTAATGTGTGGTTGCATCTCATGCGCACCCAACTGGGGACCTGGCCTGCAACCCAGGCATGTGCCCTGACTGGGAATCAAACCTGTGACCCTTTGGTTCACAGACTGGCGCTCAGCCAGGGCACTCCTAGTGTTCTTTAATAATTCTTTGTAATATCGTGGTATTGGTTGTAACCTGTCTTTCATTTATGATTTATTTATTTGGGCTTTCTTGATGAGTTTGGCTGAAGGAATGCCAATTTTATTTATCTTTTCTAAAAACTAGATTTTAGTTTTTATCTTTTTTACTTAAAAATTTTTCTATTTTATTTATTTCACTCTGACCTGTTTTGTTACTTCTCTGTTTACTTTGGGCTTTGTTTTTCTTTTTCTAGTTCTGTAAGTGTAGAGTTAGTTTATTTGGAATTTTTTGTGTTTCTTAAAGTGGGTCTGTATAGCTATCAATTTCTTTCTTAGAACTGCTTTCCTTTAAAAAATTATTTATTTTTAGAGAGAGAGAGAAAGAGAGGGAGAGGGACAGAGATGTGTGAGAGAAACATTGATTGGTTGCCTCTTCCACACCTTCACCTGGGGACCTGGCTTGCATCCCTGGCATGTGCCCTAACTGGGGATCGAACTGGCAACCTTTTTAATCTACAGGGCAGTGCTCAGTCCACTGAGCCAACCACCCAGGACTAGAACTGCTTTTGCTGTATCCCATAAATTTTAAAAAGTATTTTCATTTCATTTGTTTCAAGATAACTTTTGATTTCCTCTTTGATCCATCAGTTATTTAGTAGTAATGATGTTTAGTCTTCACTTATTTATATATTTTTTTCCGGTTTTCTTCCTGTAGTTGATTTCTAGTTTCATGCCATTGTGGTTGAAAAGGCACTTGATTTGATTTCAGTCTTTCTTTCTCATTATTTTGTTTTCTAAAAAATTTATTTATTTATTGTTCCTTTTGTTTTCTTTTTTGTTTGTTTTTTCTTCTTGATTTCAGTCTTTTTGAATTTATTGAGGCTTGTTTTATGGCCCAATATGTGATATATCCTGGATGTATCCATGTGCACTTGAAAAAAATGTATATTTTGTAGCTTTTGGATGCAATGTTCTATAAATATTTATTAAGTTAATCTGCTCTAATATGATGTTTAAGGCCATTATTTCCTTACTAATTTTCTGTCTTGACCTGTCCATTCATGTCAATGGGGTATTAAAATCTCCTACTATTGTATTACTGTGGATTTCTCCATTTATGTTAATTTCTTAATATATTTAAGTGCCTTCTGTGTTGGTTGTGTATTTATGATTGTTATATTTTTTCTTTGATTTCTTTATAATTATGTAATATCTTTGTTTTTTTTACAACTGTTGTTTTAAAGCTTATATTGTCTGATAATGAGTATTGTTACCTCAGCATTCTTTTCCTTTCTATTTGCATGGAATATCTTTTTTCATTCCTTCACTTTCAGTCTGTATGTGTCTAGAGGTGTCTTTTAGTTTGAAATATGCATCTCTTGTAAGCATATGGATGGGTCATGTTTCTATATCTGTTCAGCCTCACTATTTTTATTAGAACATTTACTGTGTTTACATTTAAATTAATTATTAATGTGTATGTACTTAACTGACATTTTGTTATTTGTTTTTCATTGTTTTTATAGTTCTTCTCTATTCTTATCTTCTCTTGATCTTTTCCCTTGTGGTTTGTTGGTTTTCTTTAGTGTTTTGTATGGTTTTCTTTATCTTTATTCTTTGTATATCTCTTGTAGGTTTTTGGTTTGTGGTTACCATGATATTTATGTATAGTATTCTATATTTATAGCAGTCTATTTCAAGCTAATAGGCATTCAATTTGAATATAGTCTGTAAGGACTACATTTTTATTCCTTCTTTCACTCTTTATGTTATTAATGTTGTTTTAGATCTTTTTGTGTTGTGTATTTCCTAACTACTAATTACAGTTTGAGTTGGGTTCAATGCTTTTTTCTTTTGACCTTCGTAGTAACTTTTAAAATAACTGATATGCTATGTTTATTAAGTATTTGGCTTTACCTGTGAGATTTTTTTCCTTATACTTTCTTATTTCTGGTTATGGCCTTTCCTTTTCTGCTTAAAGACCCTTGAACATTTCTCAAAAGCCCAGTTTAATGGTGATGAACTCCTTTACTTTTTGTTTGTTCAGGAAAGTCTTTATCTCTCCTTCAAATCTAAATGATAACCTTGCCAGGTAAATTATTTAGGTTGTAGGTTTCTTTCAGTATTTTAAAGATGTTCTGCCATTTCTTTCTGGCATGTAAAGTTGTTGCTGAGAAATCAGCTGATAGCCTTATGGGGTTTCCTTTGTATGTAACTTCTTTTCCCCTTGCTTTCTTCAAGATTGTCTCTTTAACTTTTGCCATTTTAATTAAAATATGTCTTAGTGTATGTCTCTTCAGGTTCATCTTGTTTGGAACTCTTCATTATTCCTGGACCTGGATATCTTTTTCCAGGTTAAGAAAATTTTCAGTCATTTTCTTTTTTATCCTTAACCAAGGACATGCCCATTGATTCTAGGGGAAGGGAAGGAAAAAGAAAGGGAGAGAAACATTGATGTGAGAGAGAAACATTGATGAATTGCCTCTTGCACAAACCCTGACTGGGAATGGAACCCACAACCCATGCATGTGCCCTTACTGGGAATTGAACCTGTGACCTTTCTGTCTATAGGATGATACTCTAACCATCTGAACCACACCAGCCTGGGCTCAGTCATTATTTCTTCAAATAGAGTTCCTGTTCCTTTCTCTTTTCTCCTTCTGGGATCCCTATAATTGAAATGTTTGAAGGGTTGATGTTATCCTAGAGATCCTGTAGACTATCATTGTTTTTAAAATTCCTTTTCTTTTTACTGTTTTGATTGGTTGATACCCACTTAGTCTGTCTTTCGGATCACTGGTTCATTGTTCTGTATTAGCTAATCATTGTTGATTCCTTCTAGTGTATTTTTCATTTAAGTTATTGTATTTTTCAGGTCTGCTTTGTTCTTTATTATACTTTCTAAGTCTTTGTTGAAGTTCTTCTTAAGTTCCTCTGTTTCTCCCTCAGTGATCATCCTTATCATTTCTTTGAATTCTTTATGAGGCAAATTTCTTATCCCCATTTTTAAAAGATTTTATTTATTTATTTTAGGGGTGAAGGGAGGGAGAAAGAGGGAGAGAAACATCAGTGTGTGGTTGCCTCTTGTGCACCCCACACTGGGGACCTGACCTGACCAGAAACCCAGGCATGTGGCCCTGACCTGGAATTGAACTGATGACCCTTTGGTTCACAGGCTGGTGCTCAATCCACTGAGCCACACCAGTCAGGGCTATGTTCTTAATTTGTTTTTTCCCTCTGGGGGCTTTTCTTGTTCTTTCATTTATGAAATATTCTGTATTTTCATTTTGTTGGGCTTTCTATGCTTATTTATATGTATTTGACTAAATAGCTCTCTCTTCCAGTGTTGAAATAGTGACCTTTGTAGAATTGACCTGTGTGTAGGTTGTGTGTGCCAGGTGTTTTGACAGGCTGCTAGGAGCCAAGTGGGTACCTAAGGTGTCTGGAGCACTGGCCTGTCAATCCAGAGGTTCTCCAGGTGGGGAGTCCAGGTATGTGTAATAATACCCTATTGATCTTGCTTGTTCCCTTTATGGGGGCCGAAATGGGCTCAGGCAATGTGTCCAGGAATACACTGTAGTGACCTTGCAGGTAGGTCACAGCACCTGGATACAGCCCACACCCACCCTACGGAGGTGTGGGGAGGCATAAACAATGTACTCATCTGCACCACGGACCCAGGAGAATTCTGATAGTGCTCAGCAAGCTCCCATGGCTCCCCACCTGAAGAACCTATGCAGTTTCTTTATCTTGTTTGTTAAACAGGAAGTGGTCTTATATAGAAGCAACTTCTGCGTGTAGGCTTTCTGTGCCAGATAGTTTAGGGCACAGGTGGCATATACAAGGCCCGTGGGCCAAATCTGGCCCTCCACCTTGTTTTATCCGGCCCGGCACCTTGTTTCTACCCAGCAGCAGCGCCGAGCTCTCATTTAACTGTTAAGGAGTAGTTACATTATACAGTTCTAAAATTACATTCGGTCCTTTGGAGGCAACCATGAGACTGATGTGGCCCCCGGTGAAAATGAGTTTGACACCCCTGGTTTAGGGAAACTGGAGCCAGGCAGGTGTTTAGAGTGCTTAGAGCACTGGCTTGCTGGGTTGGAGTGGCTCCCGTGGAAAGGAAGTGTGGTGATACCCTGTTGTTCCTGCTTTCTTCTTTTGTTCTGTAATGCAGCTGGGAACTCGGAACATGCCATGATCTTGCAGGTAGGCCAAAGCACCCAAGCAGAGCTCATGCCTGCCCTGTGGCAGTGGAGGTGGATGAGTAAACAATGGTGCTTCTGGGTTCCACCTCTCCAGACTCTTCACATAGCTCTAGGAGGGTGTTCCCCTGGTTTCCCAGCCTTCTCTAGTCTGTCTCTTTCTCTTGTTTGTTCAGAAGCTCTTCATTCAAGCCCTCAATTACCTCACAGGAGTAATTGTTCTCTGTATATGTATATATTTGAGTTTGCCAATGGGAGTGGGTGAGATCAGTGTCTTATGCTGCTGCCTTCTTGGACCGCCTAAAATTTCTTTTTATTATAGTTGGCATACAATAGTATATTAGTTTTAGGTGTACAACATCGTGATTCAACATTTTTATAGCTTACAGTGTGATCATCACACTAGTCTAGTAACCATCTGTTCACTATGCCAAGTTATTACAATATTTTTTAAACATTTTTTTATTGATTTGAGAGAGACAGAGAGACATACATTTGTTGTCCCATTTATTTATGCATTCATTAGTTGATTCTTGTATGTGCCCTGACCCAGGATTGAACCTGTATAACACAGAAGCCCAAAATCAGGGAGTTGCTTAAGTGTTCATGATATTCAGAAAAAACCACCTGGAGGACTAGCCAATGTGGACATGCCATTTATCACATTACAGGGGGTTGTACTGATGGCGGCAGGTTGGTGTGAGAGAGACCGCACCTCCTTCAGTCTGAGGCTTGTTATAATGGGTCCTAGACAAAGGAAGCATGTGTCCTACATGTGACTCTAAACTATATTACATCAGTGTATATGTGCAGAAAGAAAGGTCAAGAAGCAGTCATAGGACCAGAATCACCTCCCAAACTGAAATAAGGAAGGAGTTACAATCCATTTCCAAAGCAATACACATTCCCTCTGGCCAGGGGCCCCATGGCCAGCCAGCCCTTATCATGGGTGGTGGAAGGGGCCATGTCTTGAGCTACCCCACAACCCGCAACTTTGGTATATTGGGATGATGCTCTAACCAACTGAACTATTTGGCAAGGGCTACGATATTATGGGCTATATCCCTTGTGCTGTATAATTTTATAATTGGAAGTCTGTGCCTCTTACTCCCCTTCACTTTTTTCATCTGTTGGTACAAGAATGTCCAAACCTGTAGAGAATTTTTGGAAAAATTTGAGTCAAACAGGGAAACACCTAGAAGCAAGATCTCCACAGACTGAGAAAAATGATTAGAAGAATAACAGTTTGCAGTTTCTTTTATGCATTTGAGATTAAGGAGGATAGAAAGGAAGTCTACATGGAAGTGGGAGAAAGCAAGACCCTAATCAGATTACAGGATAGTTAAGATTTTGTGCTCTCTTGTTGGTGGTCAAACTTTAGAAGGAGGAGTCTGAAAGGGGGCATTTCAAAGCTTAACCTACATCCACAGAAACAATGGATAGTGCTTGTTTAAGGCAAAATAAGTCTTTTACTAAAGAAGTTGTATGCCTAGGGCATGACTACCTACCATGACTTGCCCCGTTAGGAATTTATGATTAGATCACCCTGTGAGTTTAATTTCCATAGAACTCCTTTTTGGCCTACACGTCTGTCCCCCTAACCTCAGCCCTATGGCACCATCAGTTTGTTCTCTGTTTTCTGGTTCCATTTTGTTTTGTTCATTTGTTTTGGCTTCTTTTAGATGCCCTATACACGTAAAATCATACACTATCTGTTTTCTGTCTGATTTCGTTTGTACTTTTGGTGTTAATATCTAAGAAACCATTGCCTAACCCAAGATCAGAAAGATTTTCTCCTACGTTCTCTTCTAGAAGTTGTATAGTTTTAGATTTTACAAAGTCTGTGGTCCATTTTGAAGTAATATTTTTCTACATGTTGTGAGATGTGGATGGGGGAGGTTGGTTTTATTTTATTTTTTGAATACAGATATTCATTTATTCTGGTACCGTCTGTGGAAAAGATTGCCCTTTCTCTGATGAGCTGCTTTTGTAGCTTAAAAATAGTTTGTCCATATATATGTAGATTTATTTTTGGACTCTGTTCTATTCTCTTGATTTATTTGTCTGTCTTTATGCAAGTATCATACTATCTGATAACTGTAGCTATATAATAAAATTTGAGATCAGGATGTGTCTCATAGTGGTTTTGGCTATATAGGTTCTTTGCATCTGTGTGAATTTTAGAATTAGCTTGTCAGAATATCTAGAAAAAGTCTGATAAGATTTTGTTTGGGACTGTATTGACTATAGATCAATTTGGGGAGAAATGACATCTTAGAAATATTGGGTGTTATGGCCTGTTACCGTGCTATATATTTACTTATTTGGGTCTTCGTTATAGACTATTTGTTCACCCCCTTTCCCCTCCCTTCTACCCGAATTTATATGTTGAAACCTAATTCCCAAGGTGATGGCATTTGGAGGGCCTTTGGAAGGTAATTAAGTCATGACCGAGGGACGTTCGTGATTAATTCCCTTATAAATGAGGCCCAGGAGAGCTTCCTTGCCCAATTCCATTGTCTTAGGAGGTTATAGTGAAACCAAGGTGTCCGTGAACCAAGAAGCAGGCTCTCACCAGGCACTAAATCTGCTGGTGCGTTGATTTTTGACTCCCAGCTCCAGAATTAGGAGAGATAGATTTCTGTTTTTTATAAGCCACCGAATTTATGGTATTTTGTTAAAGTAATCTGCACAGTCTTTTTAGTTTCCAATGTACAGATTTTGCATATTTTTTTGACCCTATATCCCAAAGAGTTTCATAATTTTTGGTGCTATTGTAAAGGATGATTTTTAAAATTTCAATTTATTTATTGCTAGTATATAAAAATGCAATGAATTATTATGTATTGATCTTATAGCCTCCAATCTTAGAAACTTAGATATTAGTTCTAGTATTCTTTTGTCGATTCTATTAGATTTTCTATAGGTTATGTTGTCTGTGACAGATTTTGCTTGCTTATTCCAGTCTGGATACCGTTTATTTCTTGTTCATGTCTTATTGCACTGTCTAGAACTTACAGTACAATGTTGAATATCAGTGATAAAAGTGGACATCCTTGCCTTATTTCTGAACTTAAGGGAAAAGTCTTTTACTAGGTACGATGTTAACTATAGTTTTTTTATTGATGCCCTTTATCAAGTTGAAATAGTTCCCTTCTATTTTTTTATTTTTTAAAAGATTTTATTTATTTTTAGAGAGGGGGGAAAGGAGGGAGAAAGAGAGGGAGATAAACATCAATGTGTGAGAGATACATCAATCTATCACCTCTTGAACGTCCCCAACTGGGGACCTGGCCCACAACCCAGGGATGTGCAGTGACTGGGAATTGAACTGGTGACTGATTGGTTTGCAGACTGGTGCTCAGTACACTGAGCCACAGCAGCTAGGTGTAATGTGATTTTTGAAAGAGTTGGAGAGGAGATGATGTTTTGGTTCAGTAAACTTCTCGTTGCTTTTTACATCTTAATGAGTTGTTATTCAACTATAACCAATTTATATTAAACTGTGTGTAATAAACTTTGTGTTGTGTCACTAGCTGCTTTTCTTGTAGACTTAAGTATACTACCATATGATTAATAACTTGGTAAAACCTCATTTGCAAGCGTAATTAGTAAGAAAACATACATTACAGCTACTTTACAAATAACTTTCATTTTCTAAATTTTTTATAAGGCAAGCATTTTTTTGCATTTTAAGTTTAAGATACTTGTTATTGTTGTCCATTAGCTTTTTGTGTAGAATGAAAATAGGATTTATACATTTGGCTAGTTGCATATTATACCTTTAATCCATCTGGAATTTATTTTGGTAGAGTGTGAGAAGAATCCAATGTTACTTTTTTTCTGTATAGCTACCCAGTTGTCCCATCACTTCACAGATTTTAAATGTAGCTTTATTATATACCAGATTTCCATATTTGGGGTATTTTAGGGATTTCTATTCTGTTTCATTGATATGTTTCTTTATTTTAGGGATTTCTATTCTGTTTCATTGATATGTTTCTTTATGTATCAGTACAGCACAGCTTTAAGTACTATATCTTATAATTAGCATTTTAACATTTGATGGACTAGTCTCCCTTTATTATTTTATATGGAGTTTTCTTGGCTGTTGTTGCATAATTGTTACTACCATATGAACTTTAGAATCAACTTGACTAGTATAAAAAAAAAAACAATACTCCAGTCTTTGTTTGCATCACGCCAAATTTATATAGTAATTTAGGGGGAATTGATCTTATTTTTTTGTTTTAAAGATTTTATTTATTTTTTAGGGGGAGGGGAAGGGAGGGAGAAAGAGAGGGAGAGAAACATCAGTGTGTGAGAGAAACATTGATTGGTTGGTTGCCTCTTGCGTGCCCCCAACCGGGGATCTGGCCCACAACTCAGGCATGTGCCCTGACCAGGAATCAAACCTGAACCGTTTTGGTTCACAGGTCAGCACTCACCCAGCTAAGCCACACCAGCCAGGGCAGGAGAATTGATGTTGTGTGTCCTGTCTGAGATTATCATGTTTTTCCAATCATGTAAATCATCTTTTGTGCCTTTTAATAGACTTAATTTTATTCCTGTTCCTTTTGAGTTTATTTTTACTTCTTTAAAACATTTATTCATTTATTTTAGAGAGAGAGGAAGAGGGTAGAGAGAGGGAAACAGAAACATCAATTTGTTCCTCTTATTTATGCATTCGTTGATTGATTCTTGTATGTGACTGTGGATTGAACCTGCAACCTTGGCATATTGGGACAACACTAACCAACAGAGCTACCTACCCAGGGCTATTTTTACTTCTTAACTCCTGTGGCATATTGTATGTTTTCATTATATTTATTTTTTTTAAAAAATGTATTTTCAATTTATTTTTTAAAAGATTTTATTTATTTATTTTTAGAGAGAGAAGAAGGTAGGGAGAAAGAGAGGGAGAGGAACATCAATTTGGTTGCCTCCCCTGTGCCCTCAACTGGGGACCTGCACTGCAACCCAGGCATGTGCCCTGACTGGGAATTGAAACAGCAACCCTTTGATTTGCAGGGCAGCACTCAATCCACTGAGCTACACCAGCCAGGGCAACTCTCCTGATTTTTAATTGATTATTTTCTGCCTATATTTTTATTGTTTCCATTCTCGTGTTTTTCTTAAATGGTTATTTATATCCTAAGTCCTTGTGCCATGAATTTTCATGAGTTCTGTTTTAGCTGTCTGTTGTAGGTTCTTAAATGCAATATTTTTATTGTCATTATCTTCTTTAATTTTAATTTTGGTTCCCTCTTTGATCCATGAGTTTTCTAATACAATTTAGAAAATCAAATAATAAGTAGAACTCTTTTTAAAATGGAATTTCTAATTTTTTTGTCTTTCAGCTATTTGGCTGTGCTACGTTTGATTTTGGAAATTTATTGGAATATTTTTGTGTCCTGATGTTTACTTAAGTTTTGGTGAAGTGTTCTGTGAGTACTTAAAAAGGTATATTATGGCCTTGGCTGGTGTGGCTCAGTGGACTGAACACCAGCCTGCAAACCAAAGGGTTGCTGGTTCAATTCCTGGTCTGGGCACATGCCTGGGTTGTGGGCTAGGTCCCAAGCTGGAGATGCAACCACACATTGATGTTTCTATCCCTTTCTTTCTCCCTCCCTTCCTCTCTCTAAAAAAAGTAAATAAAATCTTTTTTTAGAAAGGTATATTAAGCTTTTAGGGTGCTTTTGGCATATAGTACAAATTAGACCTATCTTATTAATTATGTATTTTTACCTAGTTGTTCTGTTTCCTATAGTTTTTACTTTGTGAGTGGTGATACTATGTTATTTGGGGCAATTTGTGATATTAGCTCTTCATCATGGATTGCATCCTTTATTGGCAATAAAAGCAAACCCCAGTTAGATCTCTGTGAAGTCTATAATCTAGAACCTTTGTGTGTTTCTAGGTGTTTTTACTCATCTAGAAACCACTGGTATATTCTTCTCACCCCCCTCATATTATGTTGTTTCTTGTTAACCCTCTTACAGGTATGTGGTAGGTTTTTTCCCCTCTGTTGCTTTCTAGATTTCCCCCCTAATTACAAAGTGTGTGTATAAAAAATTTAAAAATCAAATAGAATAAAAGAAAAACCAAAAGCCCCACCTGTGAACCCATCACCCAATTATAACTACTATTATAAAACTGTCTTAGCCTTGTTTCCATATCTACATAGGTATTATACCCCCCCTTTCCAAAATAGCAGGGCCCATTATATCCTGTAAGTTAGTGACTCAAATTTAGATTTTCCTTTTTAGCTTTCCATAAGACAGTGGTATTCAGGAAGAACCTGACTGAACAAACAGTATTTGAGCTTACTTGAAAGAAGAAATTAATGCATAAAGAAAAGCATACTGGGGCTATTGAAATGCTCTGCAGTATGAATCAGTGTACTGTTGACCTCTGTTGTTGGCCTTCCATCTTTAGCCAAATATGCTGACAGGCAGCAGCCAATAATAAGAGGGCTTAGTTGCAAACACAGAACTTGGGGACAGTGATAGATCCACAGACACTGAAAATACTGTCTGGCTAATTTTCAGACTTAAAGAGACTTAATGTAAGGTTTCATAACCTCAATTCAGTGTTCACAGCCATATTCTTCACTCAAAATAAAATTTTAATATTATTTTCAAATAAAAATCTACATTTTTTTGTGTCTAGGTACACCAGTTTACTGATGCAGTACTTGGAAAATTGTTTACTCTGTAGCAAGTTGTATTTAGTCCACCAACCTTTGTTGAGCTCTTGCTGTATCTCAGGCAGTATTCAAAAGTATGTTCTTTCGTTTTTATTATCAGACTCATTTGAGATAATTATTTCATAAGTGGTGTAAGAAAAATGGTTTCCAGACCTCTGGGTTTCATGGATCATTAAAATAAAAAAAAAGGTGGGGAGGATTAGAGGAATTTGGTTGCTATATGGCCAGCTTTTTATTTTGCCAATAGACATCTTGAAAGTTACAGTGTATAGTAAATGATGCTGTCACTTATCTTGAATGCTGAGTACTTATTTAATTTGGAAACATGACTATTGCTCCTTCTTTTTATTCTACCATTATAGATTTATGTGGGGGTGGTTATTCAGTCTACTACCCCCTTTTTAAAAAAATATTTATTTTTAGAGAGGGGAGGGAGGGAGAAAATAGAGGGAGAGAAACATTGATGTGTGAGAGATACATCAACTGGTTGCCTCTTGCATGCCTTCAACTGGGGACCTGGCCCACCGCCCAGGCCATGTGCCCTGACTGGGAATTGAACCAGCAACCTTTCATTTTTCAGGCAGACACTCAGTCCACTGAGCCACACCAGCCAGGGCCGCTACTCTTATTTTACTGGTGAAGGAAGTGAGGCTCCAAAATGACTCTGAGAACTGAGAGAAAGAAAAGCTTTTTCTCACGTAGTATAGCCTAGTACTGACAATAGTTAAACATGTGATTTCTGTCATATATATGTTTATATGAGTGCTACTTGTATGGGTGTTAACTTTGTTTTCACACTTGAAATTTGATGATTCCCAAAGCCATCTTTTTTTGTAAATTGGAGAATTTCCTGGATTAATTTGTATCTTGGGGAATTCCTGATTGCAGCTCTTGTAGTATAAATGTGACTGTGATAGCTTTCTGAGATCCTAAATTGCTATTGTGTATTGGTAAGCTATTTGTAGAGGGTAATTTCATGTAGTCGTAATTTAACAATGATAGGAGAAAAGGAAGAAAGAAAATGAAAACATAATATAATTGCCCTTGGGCTTTCTCTTCTGCTTTTGAAAGGGCTTGGGCCTTCCTAGAATGTTTGTTTTCATCCTCCTGGTCTCCTATTTTTCTTCCCCTACCCTCTTCAACTTTCCCTTTTTCCATCTTTACTCCTCTCCTTCTCTTCTGCCTCTTGCACTCTAGCTCCTCCTTCTCTCCCTGAAGTTCTCTTCTTGTTACCTGTTTCATCTTCTTTGTTTTTAGATGTCTTAGTGATTCAAAGTTTAAGTTACCATTTTCTTCCCGTAGTATTTGAACTCAAGTGGCATGGAACTGGCAAAATAGAATATTGTTGAAGTTCCTCATTGCTTCAGGGATTTCTACATTTTCATACTATAAAAGCTTATGAAAAGAAAACTGTGTAATTTCTATTTGATACTTTTCCTTGAATAGAAACATTTATATTTATTTTAGTGGAAATTTATCCTTGCTTATGAAACTTTTTCTCTCTGTGAGCATTTATAGTTTTACATTGGGGGCAAATGTGTTTCCTTCAGTCTTGTTTTATGGACATTTTCACATAATTAAAGTAATTCAACTTGTAAAAACATTTTAAAGCTTATACTTATTTCCCATTAATATATACTATCAGTAAACATTTAAGACCATCATGACCCATCTTCTATATTTTGCATAATTTAATCATTTTCCATAATTGAACACTTAAATTATAGAAAGTAACTATAAAATAAATGGTTGCAATTAAATATAAGCAGCTTATGAGGAAGCTTATATATGTCACTTGATTTTGCTTAGATGTTTCAGGAAAAAAATTTTGATCCTAAGTAGCTATTCAGATGCTTTTGATTCTGGAGAGACAATGAAGTTTTTACTGCCTACCAAACAGAAAAAAATTGACTGTAAGTGATCAGTGTGTATTTTTTTGTATATTAAGGTTTGTAGAAAATATAATAGGAGTTGCATTCAGTAATCATCTTAATATTAGAAAACCCCTTGAAAATCTACATTTTATTAGCTGTATTGAAGCATGATTTTAAAGAATTTACATTCTTTTATTTAGTAATAATACTATATTTTAGTTTTCATTTATTATTCTTTTTTAATAGAAATCTTGCTTTGTTGCAGATAATATGTGTGCTTTAACATGGGGATAGGGAGAGGAGTTTTCAATTTGCACTTCCCTAGTGAATGAATAATGATGTTGAACATCCTAAGTGCTTCTAGGTCATTCGTTTATCTTTGGATAATTGACTTCTGAATCCTTTTGCCTATTTTCTAATTGGGTTATTTGTCTTTTGATTATTGAGTTGTAGAGTTATTTATATGTTCTAGATACAGATTCCTTATAAGATATATAATTTGCAAATATTTTCTCTCATTCTGTGGGTTGTCTTTTGGTAGAGCCTTTTTTAAAAAAGAGCCACGAAGAATCCATTTAAGCCTGGCCAGGTGGTTCAGTTGGAGCGTTGTCTCACGTGCCTAAAAGGTTGTGGGTTCAGTCCACCATCAGGGCACATACCTAGATTGCAGATTCAATCCCCAGTCAGAGTGCCTACTGGAGACAATCGATCAATGTTTCTCTTTCACACTGATGTTTCTCTCTCTACCCCTTGGCCCCCCTTCTCTCCCTCCCTTCCTTTCTCTCAAATCAATTTTTAAAAAAAAGAATCCTTTTAAATTAGGTGGAACTTCTTTAAAACATACCTGATGTTAGCTTGTTTGCAAAATTATTAAATCAGGGGCTCAAGTAACCTCTCTCTAGCCATTACCTCTTAAAAACAGCTGCTGCTTCAGAGACCTGATATCCAACAATATTACTAAATATTAGGGACACAGATGAAAGTGCTCATTCCTGTCTGAGTATATTCACAGCTCTCATTGCTGGATGCTTAGATACCGCTTCTTTCCCAGCAGGGATTTACAGAAACACATTTCTGATACATGCTTATGTGGGAAGGTTGAGGCTGCCAAGAATCTTGCTTTGGGTTTAAAAATCTCTGTACTGTTATGATTTATGTACATTATGATGACCCTAAACCCTTTAAGAGCATATGAAATATTTCTTGTACATGTAAAAAGGTTAAATCATTTTCATTATGGTTTGTTGGTTCTGTGAAAATTGGTGACCCATATACTTTGTAATTTTAACTTTCTGTTAACTAGATTATCAACCAGAGTACTTTATTCCCACATCATGCTGGAAACTGAAACTTTTAAAGTAAAGTTTTAAAGAAATAATACCTGTTTGCCATAGAATCCATGAAAAATGTTGGGATTTTTCAGCCCCACCACTGAAAGGTAGTCACTTTTCTGAATTTTTTTCTTTTTACAAATTTAAAAATATGGCTTCTTTCTTTTGGAATCTGAGAATGCTTTATACATAATAATTTTTATCTTTAGAAGAGTTGGGTATAGTCTTTGTCTTCTACTCAGCGTTGTTATTACAAGTCCATAGCAGTTAACTAACCTGTAACTATCTGTGAGTAATAGAAATGGCATAATTGTTTGCCGTTGACACTTTAAACTGTCCTTGAATGACACTTGCTGTCAGGTAAGCCTTAATGTGGGCACACCTAGCACTTCTGAGTTCACAGGACATTAGGGCTAACATGTCTCTTTGCTACTGTTATGACTTCCTGCCTAATGTAGAACAGATAGATAAGTTGGGATATAAAATAAGTAAGGGAAATGCCTGTGTGAATTGGCCTTGGCAAAGTTAGAATCAGGAATGGTCTGTTGGAAGTGGTTTGTTTTGTTTGGTAACTGCAGTTAATTTATTATCCTACAGATTATAAAAATGAATGAATAAAATTTTCTTTTACCAATACATAAAATCACTAGTTATTTCATTCATAATAGCTATTATGAAAGTGAAAAGATGTCACTCATCTGTTCCTTTCCCTCCCTCTATACCTAATTATCATTTTTTAGTTGCATAGCTTACCAAATCCAAATTTCGAGTTACCATGTGTTAAAGATTTTATTTATTTATTTTTAGAGAGGGGAAGGGAGAGAGGAAGAGAGGGAGAGAAACATCTATATGTGAGAGAAACATCGATTGGTTGCCTCTCACATGCCCCAACCAGGGACCTGGCCTGCAGCCCAGGCATGTGCCCTGACTGGGAATCAATCTGGTGACCCTTCAGTTTCCAGGATGATGCCCAGCTTACTGAGCCACACCAGTCAGGGCTAGAACTACTTTTTTTTGGTAACAATTTTTAAAAATTTTATTTACTTAATTTTAGAGAGAGGTGAAGGGAATCTAGAAAGAGAGGGAGAGAAACATTGGTTGGTTGCCTCTTGTACTTTCACAGTAGCCTGCAGCCCAGGCATATGCCCTGACAGGGAATTGAACTGGTGATCTTTCTGCTCGCAGGCTGGAACTTAATCCACTGGGCCACACCAGCCAGGGCTGATAACAATTTTATAGATATAATTCATATGCCATACAATTCATCCATTAAGAATATAACTCAATACTGTTTAGTATATTTACAGGATTTTGAAATCATCATCAATGTTGATTTTAGAATATTTTCTTCATGCCGTAGAGAAAACCTACTAGTAATTGTGACTGCATTTTAAAAACTATTTTAGATGTGCTCTATGTATGCTAGGTTTAGAAGGTATTTTACCAGGTAAAGACATAGTATTAAGATAATTTATTTGTATTTGCACTTTTCAACTTGTTTTTTTCTATTGTATTTATTTTTAAATTATATTTATTGATTATGCTATTAAGAAAAATCAGTTGTCCTGATTTCTCCCTTTGCCCCCTGCCCCCTCCACCCAATGCCCCCTATTCCCTTACCCAATCTGCCACAGTTGTTTGTGTCCATGGGTCCTGCATATAAGTTCTTTGGCTACTCCATTTCCTATACTGTACTTTACATCCCCATGTAAAGTTGTACTTTATAGAAAGCTGTGCTTTATAGCTATTCTGTAACTACCTGTTTGTACTTCTTAATCCCCTCACCTCTTAACCCATTCTCCCCCTCCCCCTTCTCATCTGGCAGCCTTCTGGTAACTGACTTCTTTTCTCTTGCTTTTAAGTGTCTCTCTTTATCTTTAACCTTTGGACTTTTAATAATGATGTGTCTTGGAATAGGCCTCTTTGCATCCATCATAATTGGGACTCTCAGCACTTCTGGACTTGCATGTGTATTTCCTTCACCAGTTTAGGAAAGTTTTCTTTCACTATTTTTTCAGATAGATTTCCAATTTCTTGCCCTTTTTCTTCTTCTGGCACCCCTGTGAGGTGAATGTTGGAACACTTGAAGTTGTCCCAGAGGCTCTTTAGACTATCCTCCTTTTTTTTGGATTCTTTTTTTCTGCTTGTTGTTCTGCGTGGTAGTTTTTTGCTTTCTTATGTTCCAGATCATTGATTTGATTCTTGGCTCCATCCATTCTACTGTTGTTTCCCTGTAAATTGTTCTTTATTTCAATTAGTGTATCCATCATTTCTGACTGGGTCTTTTTTATGCTGCTGAGGTCCTCACTAAATTCCTTGAGCATCCTTATAACCAGTTTTGAACTCTGCATCTTATAGATTGCTTATCTCCATTTCATTTAGCTAATTTTCTGGAGTTTTAATGTATTCCTCCATTAGGATCATGTTTCTTTGTCTCCTTCTTTTGGCAGCCTCCCTGTATTTATTTCTATATGTTAGATAGAGCTGCTTTGACTCCATATCTTGGTAGTGTGGACTAATGAAGTAGATATCCTGTAGGGTCCAGTGTCACAGCGTCCCTTATCACTCAAGCTAGGTACTTGAGGTACACGCTTTGTGTGGGCTGAGTACACCCTCCTCTTGTAATGGAGCCTTGGTGGCTCTTGACAGATCAGTGGGAGGAATTTCCCCAGGTCAGTCAGCTGCAAGGACTGGCTCTGGCCATTGACCACCAACCTCCATCCTCCTTGGAGGATCAGCAGCTGTTCAGGGGCAGAATTGTGGTGCTCTCATGTGGTCTGTAACTGTCCACTGGGTGCTTTGCCTTGGTGTTACCTAGGTGGTGCAGGCTGAGGTCAGCCCCCACTGATGTTTTGCCCAAGGCACCCTGCTTGAGCTGGAAAGCAATCTGAGATGGCTGCTACTTGTGCTGGGCTTGAGAGTCCCAGGTGAAGCCAAGTTGTGACTCTAATCTGGCTGCCACTAGGGCTCAGTGAAGCCAGCTGTTGCTTGTTTGATAGGATTTGGGACCCAAGACCAGCTATTCTGATGAAAAAGCAGCTTGGGTGGGCCCCTAAGTTGGGTGGGGTAGAGCCTCTGTGGATCTCCAAGGTAGGTCACGCTGTATCAGCCAGGTTGTTGGAGTTCCAGATATAGTACTGGTTCTGTGGGGGAAGGGCTCAGCAAAGGCCTCTGCTTGCCCAATGCCAGATGCTTCAGTCTCTCCCTATACACCACTGATGACCTTCCAGCTGCCATTGGTGCTGGTGCTTAGAGGGAGCAGGTCTGAGTAGGTGAGTCCATGTGTGGTTTCCCCAAGAGGAACTGCTTAGGGCTCTAGCAGCCTCCACCACCAACTCAATCTCCTCTGGTTTTCGCAGCCAGAAGTTGTGGGGACTTATCTTCTTGGCACTGGAATCCTGGGGTGGGGTTCCGGTATGGGTTTGGGCCTCCTTGCTACCCATATATCCCTTCTAAATTTTTATCCATGTGGGTGTGGTACCGGCCCGTTGCACATATGCAGCCCTTCTACCTGTCTCGATGGATGTGGTTTCTTCAGTTCTCTAGTTTACAGACTTCCGTTCAACTTGATTTTGCAGTTGTCCGACTTATGCTCAACTCAGTTTTGGACATTCCAGAGTGATGGTTGTTCCAAATTTTTGTTCTGATTTTAATGGGGTTGTGGGAAGAGGTGAGCCATGTCTGTCTATGTCACCATCTTCACCGGAAGTCTCAAGTTATCTTTTTTTAATGGAATTTTTTAAAAGTATATTTTATTGATTATGCTATTACAGTTGTCCCATTTTTTTCTCTCCCTCTTCCTTCCAGCATCCCCCACCCCTTAGTTCACGACCATGGGTCGTACATATCAGTTCTTTGTCTTCTCCATTTCTTGTACTATTCTTAACCTCCCCCTGTCTATTTTGAACTTACCAACTATGTTTCTTATTCCCTGAACCTTTTCCCCCATTCTCCCTCCTCCCCCTCCCCACTGATATCCTTCCATGTGATATCTTTTTCTGTGATACTGTTCCTGTTCTGGTTGTTTGCTTAGTTTTTGTTTGTTTTTTAGGTTTCGTTGTTGATAGTTGTGAGTTTGTTGTCATTTTACTGTTCATAGCTTTGATCTTTTTCTTAGATAAGTCCCTTTAACATTTTATATAATAAGGGCTTGGTGATGATGAACTTTACCTTATCTGGGAAGCACTTTATCTGCCCTTCCACTCTAAATGATAGCTTTGCTGGATAGAGTAGTCTTGGATGCAGGTACTTGCTTCTCATGGCTTTGAATACTTCTTCCCAGCCCCTTCTTGCATGTAAGGTTTCTTTTGAGAAATCAGCTGATAGTCTTATGGGAATTCCTTTGTACGTAAATGTCTCCTTTTCTCTTGACACTTTTAAGATTCTCTCCTTATCCTCAATTTTGGGTAATGTAATTACAGTGTGTCTTGGTATGTTCCTCTTTGAGTCTAACTTTTTTGGGACTCTCTGTACTTTCTGGATTTGTATGTCTATTTACTTTGCTAGAGTGGAGATGTTTTCTTTCATAATTTTTTCAAGTAAGTTTTCAATTTCTTGCTCTTCATCTTCTCATTCTGGCACCACTATGATTAAGATGTTGGAACATTTGAAGTTGTCCCAGGGGTTTGTAAACCTTTCCTCATTTTTTTGCATTCTTGTTTCTTCATTCTGTTCTGGTTGAATGTTTATTTCTTCCTTCCATTCCAGGTTGTTGATTTGAGTCCCGGTTGCCTTTCCTTCATTGCAAGTTCCCTGTATATTTTTCTTTATTTTGCTTTGCTTACTTAGCCTTTACTGTTTTCTCTATTTTCATCCGTATTCAATCATTTCTGTGAGCATCCTGATTACCCGTGTTTTGAACTCTGCATCTGATGGGTTGGTTGTCTCCTCGTCGCTTAGTTCTTTTTTCTGGAGTTTTGATTTGTTCTTTCATCTGGGCCATATTTGTTTGTCTCAGAGCACCGGTTACATTGTAAGGGGTGGAGCCTTAGGTATTTGCCAGGGTGGGGCAACCCACTTCATTGCCTTGTGGTGCTGTATGTCAGGGTGGGGTTAGAGAGGGAACAGTGCCACTTGCTCAACTCTTCTCCTGCTTTCAGTCACTTCCCCCATTACCCACAAGTGTATTGGGTCCTTCTGGTGTTGATTCCTGGGAGGGTGGGTTTGTGTATGATCTAGGACCCCTTGGGCCCCTCCAGTGGACACACTTCATGAGACTGGGAGTTTCTTCCACTGTTGCAACCCCGACTGGTTTTTACATCCAGAGGTTCTGAGGCCTTATTTGCTGTGCTTGAACCCTGGGTTGTGCGGTCTGTCTGCTCCCCTGTTGTTCCTCTCAGTTTTTCCGCTGGTGAATGTGGGTCTGCCTGTTCTGCCAGCCACTACTTTGCTTTGTGTCTTCTCCGCAGGCTGCATGTCTCCACCCCTCCTACCAGTCTGGGTGAATGCTTCTTTTTTAACTCCTTGGTGGTTGGACTTCCATTCATTTTGATTTTCTGGTAGTTCTATTTGTTTTTTGTTATTAAATTGGTTGTTGTCCTTCTTTTGGCTGTGAGGAAGTGAAGTGTCTCTGCTTATGCCTCCATCTTGGCTGGAAGTCTCTGTCTTTTTCTCAACTAAGAGACACTTAAACTGGTTTGCTTCAACTTAATTTTTTTTTTTTACTTTTTAATAGGGAAGAAATTCATTGTTAGAAACTATGGACATCACTGTATAAAACCCTTGTCCATCAGGCATATAGCGTACTAATGCAGTAGAATTTGATAGAGCTGTAGAATTTGTCTTGAATTCTGGCCTTAAAAAATGGAATTCATTACACTAGGACGAGTTAAAATATTACTAATATTATTCAGTGATTCTGTTTTTAAAAGATTTTATTTATTTATTATTAGAGAGAGGGGAAGGGAAGGAGAAAGAGAGGGACAGAAACAGCAATGTGTGGTTGCCTCTTGCATGCTCCCTACTGGGGACCTGGCCTGCAACCCAGGCATGTGCCCTGACTGGGAATCGAACCAATGACCCTTGGTTCTCAGACAGATGCTCAATTCATTGAACCATACCAGTGAGGACCAGTGATTCTATTTTATCTAATTTCAGTGTGATGGGTGTATATATAAGGGGCGATACCCAGCCCTACAAAAGGGAATTATCTTCTGGAGGCTAGTACAGGCTACCTTGCTGGGTGAGTGTTCTAGGAACCCGTCAGTGTACCAGTTGGCATTGTTGTGAGCAGCTGTATTTAGCTTCAGTGAATTTTTTTGAAGACTTTAAATGTGTTAGCCCACTTTGTGATCTGTGATTCACCAGCACACCTGCCCACACCATGCTGAGTGTTCAGCAGTTTTTAGTCAAAAATGGCATGACCCCTGTGCCCCAATCTCATCCTGAGTGACTTTTTTGTTTCCATGGATGAAAAAAGTCCTCAAAGGGAAATGTTTTGCCAGTGTGGAAGATGTGAAACAAAAAAATGGCAGATGCATTAAAAGGCAACCGATGAGTTCAAAAACTTTTGAGCAGTGGAAGAAACATCTTCATAGGTATGTTGCATCAGATGGAGAGTACTTTGAAGGTGACTGAAGTTTAAACGTGAAAGAATAAATACACAATGCTTTATAAATAAAAGTTTTGGGGAATCACTCCCTCGTATACCTTTTAAAACATTGAGATATAGTTTACATATAAACTATATATATAGTATAATTTATTGTTTAGTCTTAGGTCTATGAATTGTGACAAAAACTTAAGAGTCAGTTAACCAGTAGTACAATTAAATATAAAATAGCTCTGTCGACCTAAAAAATTCCTGTGTTCCTTTTCAAAAAAATTTTTTTTCTCTTGTTTTTTCTTGGAGAGAGGAAAAGGGGAATAGGAAGAGAGGGAGATAAACATCGATGTGAGGGAGAAATATTGATTGGTTGCCTCTCACACATGCCCCAAATAGGGAATGAACCCATAACCGAGGCATGTGCCCTGACCAGGAATCTAATTGGCCACCTTTTGGTTTGCAGGACAATGTCTATTTTGTTGAGCCACACTGTTCAGGGCCTTGTGTTCCATTTCACAGTCAGTACTTTTGCCACTATCAGTCCCTGGTAGCTTAATTAATTGTCTGTCCCCAATTCAGAATATTGCAAGTGGAATCACATAGTATATAACCTTTTGAGTCTGGCTTTTTTCACTTGCCATGATGCATTTGTAATTCATCCATGTTGTTGTGATGTGTGTCAGTATACCACATACAATTTACCCATTGAAAATGTACAATTTGGTCCTGGCTGATGTGGCTCAGTGGATTGAGCACTGGCCTACGAACCAAAGGGTTGCCAGTTCTATTCCCAGTCTAGGGCACATGCCTGGGTTGCAGGCCAGGTTCCCAGTAGGGGGCGTGCAAGAGGCAGCCACACATTGATGTTTCTTTCTCTCTTCTCCCTCTGTTTCTGTCTAAAATAAATAAATACAAATATGTAAAAAAAAGAAAAAATAAATAGAATTACAATTCCATGGTTTTAAGTATATTAAGTTATGCAATCATCACTATAATAACTTTTATAAAACATTTTAATCATCCCAGAAAAGAACCTTTGTAGCCCTTAGCCATAATCTTTCCATCCCCCTGAATTTTTATATATGGTACAAGGCATGAATTGAGGGTTTTGTTTTTGCATATGAATATTTGATACCATTCATTGAGAATATTGACCTTCCTCTTTTGAAATGCCTTTGCACCTTTGATAAAATCAATTGGATGCCGATCTTCCAGCCATGATGGAGGCAATGGAGGCATAGGCTGAAATGCTTCTCTTCCTCTCACAACCAAAAGAAGGATAACTACTAATTTAAAAAACAAAGAACAACCAGAACTGCCAGAATCATTTGCATGAAAGTACAAGAACCAAGGAGTTAGAGAAACATTAAACCAGACTGGTGCACCTGGACAAAGAATTATGGCCCAATGAAAGAGCAGATCAAAGCTCCAGGAAAAAAACTAAGCAACTAGGAGATAACCAACCTATCAGATGTAAAGTTCAAAACATAGGCAATCAGAATGCTCCCAGAAATGATTGAGCTTGGTCGCAAAATGAAGGACGAAATGAAGGCTATACAAAGGGAAATATACAGGGAACCAACAGTGAAGGGAAGGAAACTGGGACTCAAATCAGTGATTTGGAACAAAAGGAAGAAATAAGAATCCAATCAGAACAGAATGGAAGAACAAGAATGCAAAAAATTAGAAGCTTAGGAACCTCTGGGACAACTTTAAGCCTTCCAACATCTGAGTCATGGGGTGCTGGAAGGAGAAGAGGAAGAACAAGAAATTAAAAACTTATTTGAAAAAATAATCAAGGAAAACTTCCCCAATCTGGCAAAGGAAATAGACTTCCAGGAAGTCCAGGAAGCTCAGAGAGTCCCAAAAAGTTGGACCCAAGGAGGAACACACCAAGGCACATCACAATTAAATTACCCAAGATTAAAGAGAAGGAGAGAATCTTAAAAGTGTCAAGGGAAGAGGAGGCATTTACCTACAAAGAGTTCCCATAAGACTGTCATCTGATTTCTCAAAAGAAGCCTTACAGGCAAGAAGGAGCTGGAAAGAAGTATTTGAAGTCGTGAAAGGCAAGGACCTACCTCCAGGATTATTCTATTACTCTGCCCAGCAAAGCTATCATTTAGAATGGAAGGGCAGATAAAGTGCTTCCCAGATAAAGTCAAGTTAAAGGAATTTATTATCACCAAGCCCTTATTATATGAAATGTTAGAGAGACTTACCTAAGGCAGAAAAGATTCAAAATTATGAACAGTAAAATGACAACAAACTCACCGCAGTCAACAACTGAACCTAAAAAATAAAAACAAAACTTACGCAAACAACTAGAACAGGAACAGAATCACAGAAATGGAGATCACAAGGAGGGTTATCAGTGGGGAGTGGAGGAGAGAATGGGGGAAAAGTACAGGGTATAAGAAGCATAATAGGCAGGCACACAATAGACGGGGGGAGGTTAAGAATAGTATGGGAAATGGAGAAGCCAAAGAATTTATATCTACAACCCATGGACTTGAACGAAGCAGGGGGAAAGCTGGATGGTGGGTTCAGGGAGGAGGGTGATAAAGGGGAGAAAAAAATTGGGACAACTGTAATGGCATAATCAATAAAATATAGTTTAAAAAAATCAAGTGGATGTGCTGACTGGTATGGCTAAGTGTGTTGGCTGACATCCTGCAAACTGAAAGGTTGTTGGTTTGATTCCAGGTCTGGGCACATGGCTGGGTGTCTGCCAGGTTCCCTAGTTGGAGTGTGTACAAGAGGCAAGAGATTGATGTTTCTCTCCCTCCTTTCCTCTCCCTCTAAAAATAAATACATAAATAAATATTTTTAAAAAGAAAATCATTGACTATATGTGTATGAGTCTATTTCTGGACTCTGTTCTTTTGGTCTTTTTGATATCCTTATACCATTTCCACACTGTCTTAATTACTGTAGCTTAATAGTAGGTCTTGAAATTAGATGGTAAATTCTCCAACTTTGTTCTTCAAAATCATTTTGGCTATTTTATTTCCTTTGCCTTTCCATGTAAATTTTTTTTAACTTTAGAGATGTTTCATCTTTATTTTTGATTGATATTATCATTTCTTTTTTAAAATATATCTTGTTGATTATGCTATTACAGTTGTCCCATTACCCCCCCTTCATTCCTTTCCACCCTGCACACCCTCTCCCACCCACATTCCCCCCCTTTAGTTCACGTCCATGTGTCATAGGTTCTTTAGCTTCTACATTTCCCATACTGTTCTTGCCCTCCCCCTGTCTGTTTTCTATCTACTATCTATGCTACTTATTCTCTGTACCTTTTCCCCCTCTCTCTTCCTCCCAATCCCCTGTTGCTGACCCTCCATGTGATCTCCATTGCTGTGGTTCTGTTCCTGTTCTGGTTGTTTGC